>OX439144.1:13003793-13641980 GCA_949318255.1 Pollenia labialis | reverse complement strand
ATATCAATGGGCATTAACCCCGCAATTACTAGAACTGCCTCGTCTGACACAGTCCTATATGCTGAGCATACCCGTAGTGCCGCTAGTCTGTAGACAGTACTGATTTTACCGCTGTATGTCTTGAACCTTGTAGATTCGGCCCATATTGGAGCCGCATACAAAATGACGCTTCTTACAACACCTGCTAATACCCTTCTCTTCATATACCTGGGACCTCTTGTATTTGGCATTATCCGGCACAATGCCGAGCATATATTTAAAGCCTTATCTCTCACATAATCAAAAGATAAACGGTTGTCTATCATGACACCCAAGTACTTAAGACAATCCTTAGTTTTTATTTTACAGCCTCCTATATCGATGGTTAGATATTCCACTTTTTTACGACTGGATATTAGTACGGCCTCCGTCTTATGATCGGCTAGTGTTAACCCCATTGAATTGAGCCATGCTTTAACTATCTGGATACCACTTTCAGAAATTGTCCTAGCCTCGTCTAACGACTTTGCGACCATCACCAGAGCTATATCATCTGCAAAGCCGATTATTGTTGCTCTTTTCGGGAGATTTACTCTTAGGACACCATCATACATTAAATTCCATAACAAAGGTCCTAGAACTGATCCTTGTGGTACTCCACCTGTTACAGTGTAGTCTTTCATCCCCTCGTCGGTTTGATATAAAAGTACTCTCTTTCGGAAATAGTCCTTTATAATTTCCACTAGGTATGCAGGAGTATTCAAACGTACCAAAGCATTTACAATATTCTCCCAGTTCGCCGTATTGAATGCATTTTTTACATCCAGGGTTACAAGTACGCAGTATTCCTTGGAACCTTTTCTCCAACTACTGCCCTCAATTGCATTCCTCGCAATTTTCACAACCATTTGAATTGCATCGATTGTCGACATTTGTTTCCTAAACCCGTATTGCGTTTTGGAAAGCCCATCTGAAGCTACGATGAACTCCTCCAGTCTATTACAAATAATCCTTTCCAGTAATTTGCCGCTCGTATCTATCATGCACAGTGGTCTGTACGATGACGGATCCTCTAAAGGTTTCTTATCCTTGGGTAGGAGCACAAGTTTTTGTCTCTTCCATATTGGTGGGAACGACCCATATTTCAAGCAGGAGTTCACCAACCGTAATATTTGATAAGGACTGCATTTAACAGCCTCCTTTAAAACAAGGTTTGGGATACCATCAGGTCCGGGAGCTTTCTTGTCTTCAAATCTGGAGACAGCCTCCTGGATTTCCGGTAATGTAACCTCTGGAAAGTTAAAGGTCTCCTCAAGTCTTTGATTGTTCCATGTCGGGGCTCGCTGTTCTGGAAAAAGGTGGGTGACTATCTTACTTAGGGCTGTAGCCTCCATAGGCGAGGGGGTACTTAAACACTTGAGTTTCTTCCTCACAAGCTTATACGCTAGGCCAAAGGGGTTTTTTTCAATATCATCACAGATCTCCAAGAAACATAATCTTTTACTTCGTCGTATTGCCAACTTTAATATCTTTCTCTTTGCATTCAGACTCTGGCGATGTAGTTCGTTTCCCACTCTACCACGAGTTCTTACATACAATCGTCTGGCGCGGATACAGTCTTTTCGAAGCTCGGCTATTTCCTCAGTCCACCAATAAACAGGAGCTTTGTTAGTCCCGCTCTTTCTTTTCCTCATGGAAGCGTTGCACGTGCGTGTTAAATGCATTATAAACTGCTCCGCCATATTTTCAGGAGTGCCGTTCAATTCCAAGTCCTCCATAAACACGGAAAATAACCGTCGGTCAAACGTGTTGGCTTTCCACCCAGGCAGGTTACCACCGTTGCCTATTGTGCGAGCAAGTGAACGTTCGTGTATGTCCATAATTATAGCGCTGTGGTCGCTGTGGGTATATAAATCGCTAATACCCCAACTTATACGATTTCGGATATTTTCACTAACAAATGCAATATCTATGGTTGATCCCCCTCCATTCCTTCTATACGTGTGTTCATTTCCAGTATTCATCAGTACCACATCAAGCTGAGCAAATGATTCCAGCAAAATCTTGCCCCTCTCATTAGTCCTCGGACAGCCCCATTGCGTAGCCCAAGCGTTGAAGTCTCCTGCAATCACTACCGATGTTCTGCCGGTCGCATCATTTGTTAAGGAATATATGATCTTCTTGTAGTCCTCAATGTCATATCTTGGAGGGATATAGCAGCTATATATGCATATTCCAGAGACTGTTGCGCGTACAAAACCACATTCGGTATTGTTGATGTGTCCCAAAGCTCTTCTGTTTACAGCCCATATTGCAGATGAACTAGTGGCGTCACTGGTCCAACATGGTAAGTCAACGTTTCTATATTGTTCGCTGATAATACATAAATCCACGTCCAAATTACGAACACTCTGGTTTAACAGATCCTGAGCAGCTTCACAGTGATTTAAGTTTAGTTGCAGCAGTCTCATATATGTTTAAGGTTTTGGCACGCCTTCTTATATTGCGGACAGCCCGCCGATCCTGTAACGTGGTTTGTATCAGATCCATTGTCTTTACAAAGCAAGCACATTGGTTTTTTAGTACAGCTTTTGATCTTGTGACCAACTTCTCCGCACCGTATACAGCAGTTCGTATAGTCATTTGGGCTTTTGCATCTATTGACTGGGTGACCGAAATTTAAGCATCGGTAACATCTTCTTGGGGAAATCTTTTTACGTATACGACATATCACCCATCCTATACGTATTTTTGATGTCTGTATCAGTATATTAGCCAACACCGAACTTAAAGCAACAGTTGCTGTTTGGGTTGATCCATAGGCTCTCCTCATTGATTTAATTGCAGATGGCTGTAATACCTTGAAGTCGTCTGATACCCTGCAAATAGCCTCGTAGACTTCTTCACTGGTTGTTACCTCATCAATATCCTTTATTTCTAATAAAACTTCTTGGGTTAATGAACGAACTTCAGCCTCTGTGCCAAGGACATCTTTAACCGCAGTCCTAAATTCGACCGTATTCTGGTGTGCGGGCTTATTTAGCTCTAAGAGTAACTCACCTTTCTCGGTTTTTCTGATGCTTCTGATATTTTCACCCAGAACGTTCAGTTTTGGTTCTCGCTTCACTTGCTTGAGGATGTCTGCGTAACTGGTCTCTCCGCATGCTTTGATGATGAGGGCATCTGGTCGTGTTGGTCTTATTGACTTCTTTCTTTTCTTGGCTTTTGGGCGCACTTTCCTCCATTCGGATTGCGAGGCTTCCGCATTTGGAATTTCGGAAGGTTCACTAGCAGCTTCTTCATTAAATTTAACGTTATTGTCCGATGCCTTGTGCTGGTTGCTGTCTTTTTTCTTTTTTGTTCTGTTTCCCTTAGGACTTTGAGTTGTAGAACCTCTTTTACTAGCCAGTTCTGTTCCTTGGATCTTTGGCCATGCTTCGGTCTGGGTTTCCCTGTTAACGGTTCTTTTCCCCAAGCTTTTGTCAGATATACACCTGCTATCCTCGGCTATCAATAAATACAGCGCTTGTATTTCCCGCGTCATCGAATGAATATCCCTATGAATATTCGTACGGGTTCCTAAAAATTCCACCAACTGTGAAATTTTCCTCCCCAGCTTAGTCACATTTTCAACTTTCGCATTTTCGCCAGTTGAAATTTCAATTTCCGTTGCACTTTGAGGTGGGGACCTCATTATCACCGTGCTCCTTCGAAATGGAGATTCTGCACCAAGAGGTGTTTCCTCCACTCTAATCAGCGTTCTCACTGTCTCTTCTCTCACTGGTTCTTGTTCTTTTTCATTCATTTGACTTCGTGGTCCCAACTTAAAGCCGCTATCTCCGCTCGATGTACAGTCACGTCCATGATCCCATGGGTCCCTTTGCAAGCAGTGAGGTCCATGCGAGGGTTGACGAAAGGTCCTTATGGGACCATTCGCCAGAGCCAGATCCGTGTTAGTCGGGAATTTACCATCCGATCCTGCACCGCCAACTAAATGGTGACGAACTTTGAGCGCACTTTAAGATTTGCCAGATTTTAACGGGACGGAGGCAATTGTAGCATTAGCCCAGAAGCCATTTCTACAAAATTTCACTTTTGTATACTAAGGTTCCAGAATACCACAACCGTCAGCCCGGGGTTATGCCAATTCATATCCATGTTTCCAGTAATGCCTTAATTAGGATCTTACTGGTCTCGATCCTAATGTCCTAGAGACGTATCATCGTATGTACTGCCGCCCCTCCTGGGATCAGACGCAGACCAGGTAGCCGCTCAATATGAGTCAGACGCTCCTGGATTTATGATTCGGGAAACCACGGAGGCATCACTCTCCTAATTGCTCCTCTCTTGAGAGCATCCCTTGTGGGGGGATCCATATTTTGATGGCGGGATCCATTCGCCATGCCACAGTTCCGTCGTCAGGCACATGTACCTTTTTGTAGTACGCCCTCTGGCCCTGCCGCTCTTGGTCGGGGACTGCTTATCAATCGCAGCTGGCCTACATATCTGTAGGTCGTTCAGCTATCCGCCACCCGCTGACCCCCATAGTAGCCTGAGCCCGGCCCTATGATGTATGTATGTATGTATGTATGTATGTATGTATGTATGTATGTATGTATGTATGTATGTATGTATGTATGTATGTATGTATGTATGTATGTATGTATGTATGTATGTATGTATGTATGTATGTATGTATGTATGTATGTATGTATGTATGTATGTATGTATGTATGTATGTATGTATGTATGTATGTATGTATGTATGTATGTATGTATGTATGTATGTATGTATGTATGTATGTATGTATGTATGTATGTATGTATGTATGTATGTATGTATGTATGTATGTATGTATGTATGTATGTATGTATGTATGTATGTATGTATGTATGTATGTATGTATGTATGTATGTATGTATGTATGTATGTATGTATGTATGTATGTATGTATGTATGTATGTATGTATGTATGTATGTATGTATGTATGTATGTATGTATGTATGTATGTATGTATGTATGTATGTATGTATGTATGTATGTATGTATGTATGTATGTATGTATGTATGTATGTATGTATGTATGTATGTATGTATGTATGTATGTATGTATGTATGTATGTATGTATGTATGTATGTATGTATGTATGTATGTATGTATGTATGTATGTATGTATGTATGTATGTATGTATGTATGTATGTATGTATGTATGTATGTATGTATGTATGTATGTATGTATGTATGTATGTATGTATGTATGTATGTATGTATGTATGTATGTATGTATGTATGTATGTATGTATGTATGTATGTATGTATGTATGTATGTATGTATGTATGTATGTATGTATGTATGTATGTATGTATGTATGTATGTATGTATGTATGTATGTATGTATGTATGTATGTATGTATGTATGTATGTATGTATGTATGTATGTATGTATGTATGTATGTATGTATGTATGTATGTATGTATGTATGTATGTATGTATGTATGTATGTATGTATGTATGTATGTATGTATGTATGTATGTATGTATGTATGTATGTATGTATGTATGTATGTATGTATGTATGTATGTATGTATGTATGTATGTATGTATGTATGTATGTATGTATGTATGTATGTATGTATGTATGTATGTATGTATGTATGTATGTATGTATGTATGTATGTATGTATGTATGTATGTATGTATGTATGTATGTATGTATGTATGTATGTATGTATGTATGTATGTATGTATGTATGTATGTATGTATGTATGTATGTATGTATGTATGTATGTATGTATGTATGTATGTATGTATGTATGTATGTATGTATGTATGTATGTATGTATGTATGTATGTATGTATGTATGTATGTATGTATGTATGTATGTATGTATGTATGTATGTATGTATGTATGTATGTATGTATGTATGTATGTATGTATGTATGTATGTATGTATGTATGTATGTATGTATGTATGTATGTATGTATGTATGTATGTATGTATGTATGTATGTATGTATGTATGTATGTATGTATGTATGTATGTATGTATGTATGTATGTATGTATGTATGTATGTATGTATGTATGTATGTATGTATGTATGTATGTATGTATGTATGTATGTATGTATGTATGTATGTATGTATGTATGTATGTATGTATGTATGTATGTATGTATGTATGTATGTATGTATGTATGTATGTATGTATGTATGTATGTATGTATGTATGTATGTATGTATGTATGTATGTATGTATGTATGTATGTATGTATGTATGTATGTATGTATGTATGTATGTATGTATGTATGTATGTATGTATGTATGTATGTATGTATGTATGTATGTATGTATGTATGTATGTATGTATGTATGTATGTATGTATGTATGTATGTATGTATGTATGTATGTATGTATGTATGTATGTATGTATGTATGTATGTATGTATGTATGTATGTATGTATGTATGTATGTATGTATGTATGTATGTATGTATGTATGTATGTATGTATGTATGTATGTATGTATGTATGTATGTATGTATGTATGTATGTATGTATGTATGTATGTATGTATGTATGTATGTATGTATGTATGTATGTATGTATGTATGTATGTATGTATGTATGTATGTATGTATGTATGTATGTATGTATGTATGTATGTATGTATGTATGTATGTATGTATGTATGTATGTATGTATGTATGTATGTATGTATGTATGTATGTATGTATGTATGTATGTATGTATGTATGTATGTATGTATGTATGTATGTATGTATGTATGTATGTATGTATGTATGTATGTATGTATGTATGTATGTATGTATGTATGTATGTATGTATGTATGTATGTATGTATGTATGTATGAATGTATGTATGTATGTATGTATGTATGTATGTATGTATGTATGTATGTATGTATGTATGTATGTATGTATGAATGTATGTATGTATGTATGTATGTATGTATGTATGTATGTATGTATGTATGTATGTATGTGTGTATGTATGTATGTATGTATGTATGTGTGTATGTATGTATGTATGTATGTATGTATGTATGTGTGTATGTATGTATGTATGTATGTATGTATGTATGTATGTATGTATGTATGTATGTATGTATGTATGTATGTATGTATGTATGTATGTATGTATGTATGTATGTATGTATGTATGTATGTATGTATGTATGTATGTATGTATGTATGTGTGTATGTATGTATGTATGTATGTATGTATGTATGTATGTATGTATGTATGTATGTATGTATGTATGTATGTATGTATGTATGTATGTATGTATGTATGTGTGTATGTATGTATGTATGTATGTATGTATGTATGTATGTATGTATGTATGCATGTGTATTTTTGACAGCTCATCTTAAAGATAGTTGTTATAAGATATCTTATCACAACTGGCTCATAATATTTATTATATGATTAACACTATTTGAGAGGCTACACGTAATATAATACTCTTTGCGATTGAATTTGACGTTTGCTGATATAAAAATCTTATATCTTATCTCAGGTGAAGACCTCATGTAAGGGCATGTCAGATAAAACTTTTGCTTCGCGTTGCGTTAGAGGTTCGCTTTGACATCCAAGATGAAATATTTATACTTATGTATACGAAACATGTCACATCAAGTTCTTAGAGTCGATTCTCTTTTCCCTTCCCTCCTAAAAGCTTAAGACTTGTCGAGTCAAACTTGACGTGTGTGAGACGGCAGTTAGGAGAATGGAGAAAAGAAATTGCAAACTTGAGCTTTTTGGAGAGAAGAGAAAAGAGAATGATATTTTTCCCCCTCTCTCCTAAAAACTCAAGACTGGTCGAGTCAAACTTGACGTGTGTGAACCGGCATTTAGCAAAGGTCCAATTTGCTGATTTTTTTATTCATTCTCAAAAAAAAGAAAACTTTAAATGTTTTGTGGCGTTTAGATATCAAGAAGTACACTAAAAAGTTTTGAAAACAAGACAGCCTACTTATCTTAGTTTTTTCCCCAAAAAATGCATGGGGAAAAGCCAAATTTCTAAGAATAACCGTTCACTTTTTATTTACTATAGGCGATTTTTTAATTAATTTTTTTCTGCCAATGTAGAAGGAATTTTAAGTAAAGTCAATTTAAATATAACATAACATTTTCTGACACGTTCTTTTTTTAATCTTGGAATGTTTAACAGCTGTACTTACCCTGCGGTCATACGATCAAGTTGTTCTTGATAGTCTTTTACATATACTGCTTGTCAAAATTTACAAAAATTGAAAGCTGTGACGTAGGCTGCACTCAATTTGTAAATTGAAAGCAAAATTTCCAAACAAATGGAAAGGTGAAATTGAAAGCAATCTCGTGTTTTGCAAATTAAAAGGCAAAACTTGATCGTGTGGCCACCAAGATAAACAAGAGCGGAAGGCGGAACATTTTCTCCCGCTTGGCTCTTATGCGCCCCATACACTTTTCAATTCAATTGTCAACTGAGTCTTTCAACTGAATTGATACTTGGCCACACATTTCTTTAAATGAATTGAAAGATTTTAATTCAACTGTCAAATTTAGATTTTTTTACAATTTTACAAAAATTTATTTTCTCTCCAAGTATCCATGTTTGCCACCAATGTCATTTTTTTATTTAAAATTTTATTGAAATTAAAGACAATTTTAAAAATATTTCACTTTTTCTTTGCAAAAAAAAATTACAAACATAAATTTTGACAGCTGATCAAGAGACTTAAGCACACACAGTACAATCGAATTGAAAGACTTGGAGTCAACTTGAAAAAATCAAAATCTTTTGATTTTTCTTCAAATAACTCGACAACCGTCAAACTAATCAACTGACAAGGCCATACACGCTTTGATTTGGACAACAACCGACTCAGTTGACAATAGACCCCTGCACAAAGGGATTTGTACTTAAAAAGTACATATGATCTAGCAAAGCATGAACACTTACTCGAACTTTAATAAAAAAAAACAAGGTACATCTTTTTGAGAACAACAAAATTAGCGAGTAACTATTGGTTGTTACTCGACTTTGTTTGTGCTTGCTAACACCTTGTTCGTTTTTCTCTCTCACTTGACCGTTCATAAAACGAACGGTCGAGTATCATGCGACAGCCAAACTTCACTAGGTACTATGAGTACCACGTGAAGTTTTGCAAGCAAAAAAAAAACAAAAAATATTGTTCCATGCATTTAATCTTTAATGCCAATATTTTAATATAGTTTTGTCATACGCGTGTAAAAATTTGTGAATTTCTTAAATTTAATATTTGCGATTGGTATTAAAGAAAAAAAGTGAGATAAAAAATTACTATAAAAAAAGTGACACCGCCAAAAAGATGTAATCAGTGGTAGAGGGCGTAATGATGGCGGCTTCAGAGGACGTGGTTCTGGATTATCAGGAAACAACAGAGGTATGTGCAAAAGGTCGTTTTGAAAGGAGTGCTCGTTCAACAGGTAGCGGTCATTCGGGTGGTGGCTTTGGCCAGGATAATCGTTTAAGATTTGGAACAGATAATTAAGGAACAATAAGAATTATTGAAAATCCTGATGGCTTTTCAAGTATGTATTTAATTTTTTGCACACAAATTGGTAACAAAATAAAATGTCTTTTTAAGATCTACGATTAATTGATTGGGCACACGTATGTTTACCTATATTTCCAGACCCATGCAAGAAGTGGAACGTTAAAGAGCAGCCTCAGAAATAATGGTACGTGGAATTATTTTACTGAAATCTAATTTCCTGACTGTAATTAATGAACTTAGATTATATTTTTTTAATAAAAAATTTTATTTAAAATGAAAATTAAAAAAAAATTTTTTTTATAAAGGTTAGTACTAACCAATTTTTACTTTATAAATAACTAGTTAGTGCTAGCCAATATTTACGTTATGACTAACTAGTTAGCATTAACCACTATTTTGGTTATCATTGACTAATAAAAAGCAGGAGAGTAAGCAGAACAGATATATGTTCCGAAGTCGAGTGGAATTCATTAGTTAGAAAGAGAGGCAAAATCACATGTACACAAGAGTTTCGGTTAGTTTTTTAATTTTGCTCTTAATAAACTAATAGAAACTTTATCCAATATATTGGTCAACACTACCGGTCATATAACTAGTAAAATGACCGGTAGTCTTCTTGTAGGGTTGCTACTATCTATTAACAATAGCGGCCAAATTCAAAATTGAATGCGCTGTCAAAATCAGATTCACCAATTGCAAAGAGTGGATGTCGCGCTATTTAGGTATGCTGCATGCAAATTGTATGGGCATGAAAATTTTTGACAACTAGAAGTACTGTTTAAGTACACTTAGTTGTAATAGGCAAGTCCTTAAAAATCTTTTAATGATCATATCCAGAGTACAAAAATAACAAAGTAACATTTCTCTTTCGTCAAACCATGGGCGAATGAACCTTATCCGACTCTCTGTATAACCAATATTCTTAACAATTATACGGCGAGCATCTCACGAGTTGTAAGCTAATATCTACATGAGCCTCCCACGATTTTTGCTTTTTGAAAGACTCGCTAGATAATCTTTACCAACATCTCAAACTTTTCCTACAACGATTAAAGAAAGTAGCTTTATACTATGTTTCCACTATGGGAAAACAACGTATTTTGAGCAAAACGTGTCAAAGTGATTCCATTATGTAAAACTGGTTTTGGTTTTCGAATTTTCGAAATCAATTTGACATTTAGTTTGTAAGCAAACATGAAAGCCAAAAAAAAAATATGTGTTCAAAAATATATATTTAACTTTAACATGAAATTTCTTTGTTTGTTTTTAAATACACAGATATACATATACATATGTACGTATATAAAAGCACATAATTTACTACCTTTTTATTATTTTTACGCTGCAAGCAAATAAATCAGCTGGATAGTTGCATAAGCTTATTTAATAAGTCTTGATAATGGATAACCACGAGTTGTATTCATGATTTTCGACATGTTTTGGAGCAAAACTAGTTTTTGTTTAAGTTTTTTGAACATGAAAAATGTATGGGAAAACAGGTAGCAAAACACTTGTTTTCTCATTCGTATTACAGTTTCTCTCGTGGGAAGAATCTTCTACGATTGAAAAATGCGCACATCTACGTTCAAAAATGTTCTTCATGAGACTCCAAGTAGCTCTTACACGATTGAAAATGCTAGCTAGGTATGTAGTAATTATGTTTTTGTTTGAATGTTGTTTTTTATAAAAATTTACAAAGTACAAATCCAACAAAAATTGTTGAAAAAACTAGCCGTTTTTTTTACCAAATTTATCTGGCATCCTTGGTACCAGTTGATTTTTATGTAAGTAATCGGGGTTTTTATTAAGTAGTCTCCAGTACAGCGTCACTATTTTGTAAAGTATCACAAATTTTTTTATTAAAAATATATATTTTAATTAAGTTTTAATCACAAATAACTTTGTTTTCAACAATTAATAAAAAAGAACAAATCACTAAAAAAGTAATGCAAAAAGTTATGTATTTTTAAAAAAGTTTTTAAATCCCACTTACATATATGGATTGGAGTGTTTGTTTATGTGTGTTTGAGTGTGTGTTATCTTAATTGTGGTGACTACATTTTCCACCAATAAAACCCCAAAATGCCTAGTTTTTATAAGTTTTAATTGAATTAATGGTATTTCTGAATGTTGCAATATGAAGTAAATTTAATGTTTTTGTGTAAATCTCTTAAAGATTTGTATTCTTAGAAAGGGGAAAAATGGGAACAACAATGGGGAAGAATGGACACTTCCTGGATGCCCTACCATCCCAGGTAAAGTGAAATAATAAAAAACAAATTGTTTTATTTGAATTTCTATAATTTTAAAAGGGCACCTTACATGTTGTTATGTTGGGTCTAGATTCTGCTGGCAAAACGACTGCTTTGTACCGACTAAAATTTGACCAATACTTAAATACTGTTCCCACAATTGGTTTCAATTGTGAAAAAGTGCACGGTACGGTGGGCAAAGCAAAAGGAGTACAATTTTTAGTTTGGGATGTAGGAGGGCAAGAAAAATTACGTCCATTATGGCGCAGTTATACTCGGTAAATAATAATATTTTATTGGTTTCCATATATATTTTTTATTCCCTTTTGTAGCTGCACAGACGGCATACTTTTTGTGGTTGATTCTGTAGATGTGGAACGTATGGAGGAAGCAAAGATGGAACTTATGCGTACCGCAAAATGTCCTGATAATCAAGTAAGGTTTTTAATGATCTTTTAGAACACACATTTTTTCTAAACCTTGAACAATTATCGGGCCTGTTCTTAATATCACTTTTTGTCAAACAAATCTAGTTTCCAACGTAGCTCCAAACAAAAAAATGTACATATGTTGATAGAAAATTAAAAAAAAATAAAAAAATGTACAAGGAAAAAGTCTCGGAAACGCATAGGTAGTTTTCGATACGAAAAAGTTATGACCAAAATAAATCTCCCCGAGTCCCTAACCTATATAATTCTGTCAAATCGGTTAAAAAATGTCTGAGTTGTAACCAAAATACAGAAATCCCAAAAATTATTTTTATTTTTGTAATTAAACTTGTTTCTTAATACATTTAATAGCGCGCAAGCATGTGCAAATAATTAAATGCAATTAAGCAATTAATACTACATACAGTGGCCAACAAAAGTCTACATACCTACGTTCCTTATTTCTGCCACCTGGCTATTCCAAGAACAATATGAAAAAAGTAATAATGCAGTTTTGTTTGAAATCTTATTTAATTAATTTAAAAAAAATTTTATTTTAATATAAAAAAAAATTATTTACGAAAAAACCAAAAAAGGGATTCACAAAATTCTACATACGGCCAACATGTCATGCTTTATGTTTTGCTTGCTGCTGGATGATAACATCTAATACCGTTATTTTTTTTAATTTACTTTTCTGCAATGTTTTACATTTCAAATCAATTACATTTAGTTGTATTCTGGACAGTTTCCAGCATAATACAATTGTATCAATGGCCTCGCGAAGAGAAATTTCAACTGAAGTGAGAAACTTAGTCTTAAAATATAGAAAATTATGTGCACCCACGAACAATTCAAAGAACCCTAAACAATAATGGTTTCCACAGCAGAACTCCGCGCAAAAAACCGAAAACTTCGCTTGGAATTCTCCAAAATGCATATTGACAAAGGATTTGACTTCTGGAAACGAGTTTTGTTTACAGAGGAGTCAAAATACAATATTTTTGGACATGGTGGAAGAGCGAAAGTTGGGAGAAAAGCTAATACAGTGATAAATCCGAAGCACTTAGTACCTACGGTTAAGCATGGTGGTGGCAACGTGATGGTTTGGGGTGCTGTTTCTGCATATGGTGTAGGAAATCTTGTATTTGTCGAAGGTAATACGGATCGGTTTCAATATAAGCATATTTTAGAACAAAATCTGGGATCATTGGTCAATAAATTATATCTCGGTGAGAGTTGGATTTTCCAACAAGATAACGACCCGAAACACACCGCTCAAGATGTAAAAGAATGGCTGCTTTACTATGCCCCCCGAAAATTGCACACACCACCTTAAAGCCCGGACTTAAATGCCACTGAACACATTTGGGAGATTTTGGAACGTAAAATCAGAAAGCATCATATTACTAGCGCTCCGATGTTGGAAAAGATGCTGCAAGAAGAATGGCTAAGAATTACGCCGATTGACGCTTACAGGCCGTTATAGATGAAAAGGGTGGCCCAACCAAATACTAAATTTAAAAATAAAAATATTATTTTATGTTTCAATTAAGTTTTTTATGTTAGCTTGCAATCCGTATGTAGACATTTGTCAATGCTATTTTTCGTTTTTTGTAAATATTTTTAAGTGTATATTGAAGTAAGTTATTTTTTTCTTTTAATAAAACCAGATTTATAACAAACCGGCATCATTACTTTTCTTAATAATGCTTTTGGTCTCGTCAAGTGAAAGAAATGAGGGTCATATGTAGACTTTTGTCGGCCACTGTATGTGTATAAATACGCATATCTTAAGATATATGTACCTATATATAAACTTCTGTTCTTTTATTTTTTATTTTATTTATTTATTTATTCAAAGCGGATATCACATGCAACAAGATATAAATCTTTTAAATTGCAGTATGTGATCTTTTAGCGAAACGATCATTTTGCGATGGTAGTTACAATATTTTCAAGAAACAATATACATATACATAAAAAATATAAAAACAAAAAAATTTATCCATAATGAAAGTACCAAATACATAATATCAAAAAGAATCAATAATTAGGATTGTTGAAAATTCGAGACCAAATTATTTTTAAACAATTCGTTTTTGTAAGTGGTTGGGTAATGAGTTCCACAGACATATGGTATTAATAAAAAATTGCCAAGTAGAGATTAAGGTTCGATATCGGAATTGTATTAGCTTATTTCCTCTGCTGGATCGTGCAAATTGAAGTCGTTCAAATAAGTAAGTTGGCTCTTTGGTGTATATTACCTTGTGGAGTAGAATAAATGATCTTATCCTAAGTAGGTCCATGAGGTTAACTCCATACAAAGACCTTGAGTACTCAGAAGTTCCATCATATCTCTTTATACAGTATACATAACGAATGATCGCATTATACGCTACTAATAATCTCCTCTTACTTTCAGAATCACAATAAGCAAAAATTTCACAACCGTATAGCAACTGCGGCATAATAAATGTTTTTGCGAGAAGAATACGAATGTTTAAAGGTGTTAGATGTTATGTAGGGTATAATGTTCTAAGCATAAAAAATATTTTTCCAGATACAGAATTAATCTGATTGTTCCAAGTGAGCGATTTATTAAAAATGATTCCAAGGTTCCGAGCAGAGAACTGCAACGAATACTAAAATTTGGAGTATATTCAATCATTTTCTCTGAATTGTTATAATTCAAACCGTTTTTGTTCAACAACAAAAATGATTTTGGAGTAATGAGCTCATTATAAACAATCAGTTTGAATTCTTGTACTCGCATCGGACATGAACGTTTGTAATTTTTTTTTTTGGTATGACTGCAGATCACTGCAAGGAAACGAAGCGGTGTTCGCATCATTCTTGCAATATTCGTTTTCAAATGCGATATAATGTTCATTTAGCTGCAACATGTATGATGGAGTCGTTTCAATCATTAACGCGAACATTTAAGTACAAACCATTCATGTATTCTACAGTTTCGTTCTCGTTTGAGCATTAAACATATGTATGTATCAGTCGCAACATTATTGGTTCAAAAAATACAAATGTTTGAATGAATGTATGTAAGCCCATATTGTTTTTTCATATTGTGTGCATACATTTTTAGGAAATATGAATATAGTGAAAAAATGTTAAAAAATCGTAACCCAAGCTAAATTTATTTGAAAATAAAATTTGCGAAAAAGTTGTCTGTATGTATTTACATACATGTATTATTATTTTTTTAGGCATATAATCAAATTCAAAGAAATTTTTGGAGATATTAAAAAAAGTTAATAATAAAAAAACATTTTTTAAACATATTTTTATTTCAAAATGTAAAAAGGAACATGGGTTTTCAATACAAGTAGCATTATATAAAAAAATATACATAATTTATAACTATAAAAGGAACAGTACTACTAAGAACAACACGCAACGCCCACAATAACATGAGCTTTATATTGCTTACATAAATAAATCATAATGTGTATTTTAACAAGTAGCTCGATCTTATAACAAGAATTTTACTTCTATCATACCAAAGAAATATATACATTCAGGTTCGTTGCGAGTACAAGAATTCAAACTGACTGTTTGAAACGAGCTTTTTGCATTTAAGTAATTTCTTGTTGTTGAACAAAAACGATTGAATCATAAAGTTCGAGTGATGGTTGCAACTGATTACAATAAAATCATGTTCGAACCACCGAGCCGAAATCCGAGTACAAGTTAGCTGTTGTTCATAAACAGATGCATCGTTTTTAAATAAACAAATACAAGCATAATTTTGCTATCGATTCATACATCTTACTGAATGTTTTGGTTCGTTTTGACGTTTGAACAAGAACAAAACTGTAAAATACTTTTTTGATTTATACTGAATTTTTAGCTGAACTGATTGAGTCGGCTCGATCATACTCCTTGCAGCTCTCTGGTTCCGAGCTGATTCTACAAATGCAATATTTTGGTTACCTAATGACACTGGTATATCTATAGGGATGGTTTGATTTCTTTGAGTTATAACCAAGGACCGGATTTTTATGCAAATGCATATTTGTTGTCGTCAGTCTGAGATCGACATAAACTTAATATATTTTCGAATCAAGAAATTTTAAATAAAATGGCATCGATTTGTTAGTGCATATTTTTGCATATTATGCTTTAAATGCATATTTTTGCATATATTGCTGACATTGCATATTTTTGGTGCATTTTTGGGAAAACATATTTTGCAAAGCACATCGCGTTTTGTCGCATATTAGGAGAAGTATCCTATAACAATAATGTGGTTAAAATCAATTGTGTATTATGCTGAAAATTTTGAACAATTCAAGGATGTGATTGAACGATGGTATTGCAGTACCCAAAAAAAAAAAAATAACAAATTTACCAAATATATAATTTCGAATAATTTTTAAGTCTTCAAATTACGGATTTATCTCTGAGACTATTGTAAAATTAGAGAAATCAAATCCATTGAGAATGCAAATTAAATTAATTGATAATGTCATAAATAGAATGTATGCAGTTAAGGGAAACTTAAGTAAACAAATTTGTATCAAACTTGATAAAGTTTTTAGAAATAAGAAGGACACAAAACAATATCACAAACTGCTGGTATACATATTTAATTGAAATTTTTACGAAAACAGCGTAGTGGAAAATGAATGTATATGAAAATTTTATGTGAAGGTTAGCAAATCTATCTAACAAGTGACTTAATTTACATTATTGTTTTACTTTATATTTGGTTTTTTACTATATTTTTACTTCTGCTTTTTTGGTGTACCTTATTTTCGTTAACGAGACTGAATTTTTAGGGGTTTTATGTTATTTTAATGGTTTGTTTATGATTAAAAAATGTGTTAGAAAAAATTTAAAGTGCATATTTTTTCAATTTAAAGCGCATATTTTTCTATTTTAAGTGTATGTTTATGCGCATAAAACTTGATTTAAACTGCATAAAAATCCGGTTCCTAGTTATAACTAAACATTTTGATTTTTTAGGATTTAAATAAAGTCTATTTGAAGATGTCCATGAATATATTTTATTGAGATCCTCATTTAGCTTGTTAGTGCATTCACGAATTAATCCTTTCTCACAGCTAATGTATATTGCTGTGTGAAAGTTGACTGGGTAAATCAATAATGTATAATGTGAACAACAGTGCAACCTCGCCAGCATGACCCTTTCTATCATTTCTAAGTATTTTGTATCCATTTGCCATAACAAAACTATCTGATAAAACTCTATCGTTTCCGATATACACACTATATCCACCTTAGATTCCTCAAATAAATAACGAAATTCATCAATTTTAGGAAGTAAACTTTGTGCATTAATATGGCAAATATTAAGACCATTACGTTGCTTAGCCAGAATTTAAATCAGATTCCGCGTACCGACTGTAGAACCCAACCCAGAGCTATTTGTATACGACATAATCAATATATATATAACAGAGGAGACAACGCTTTTACAACAATGAAACACTAAATATATATTTTGAGTTGATGAGAATATGGATGAAATTAGGAAATTAAGATATAAGATTGAATATTTAATATGATAAATTTTAGTTTGATTGTTTTTATGAAAAAAAATATAGTAAATACTTAAAATAAGGATGTATGACACATAAACATAATATTTTTTGCATTGTAAGAGGATAAGCATGGTTTCATCAATTTGGAATTTCGTTTTATATGTTTTCATTAGTTGAGGGAAAAGTTTTATTAAGTTCGCTTAAGTCTGCAATACGTAACGGTAAGAAAAAGCTGGTAATCGAGATCTTTTACGCAAATCTATTGCTGCGTATAAAATTTTGAAATCAGTTGACGTTAAATTTTCATTCAAGTAAACTTTTTTATTATAATGTTCCTGTGAGCTAAATCCAATATGTTGAAGGTTCAATTGGCTTTTATAAGTTTTCCTATAATAAGCTAATGATTTTAATATAAAATTTTTGTCATAGGGCGAACAAAGTTTAACAAGAATTACAGCATCAGGAGAGTTTACTTCTTTATTTTTTCTGTTCTGAAGGCGGAAAATAGATTTGAAAGCAGGCGTAGAAATATTTAAAGCATTACAAATATAATTACAAATTTCATTTAAGTTTTCATTTTTTATAAATGGTTACCATTGACACGCAAATCACATGACACTGATAAATTTTCCTGACGACATTTGCGATTTTAAAGTATTATTTTCGGTTTTAAGTAATTTTATTTCAGTGAATTGTGTTTCTAAGTAGGAGACCCGTTCGTTAACAGTGTGAATCTCACTCATGATATCACACATACCTTTGTCCATTTCATTTAAGAGTCTATTTTCGACATTTATTTTTTCATTCAAATGTGTTGAGCGGAGATGCATAATCTCTTTTATTCGAGTTTGATCTTAAATTCTTTTCCATTGCTTTTATTGTTATTATTACAAAAGTAAGTTCACTTGTTTATAATTTCTGAGAGCTGTTTAGAGTTTATTTTATTTACGTTGATGTTCCCAGTAAAAAATAGGATCATCCAAAGAGTAATCTTGGAGCGCTCCTTTGCGAGCAATGGATTATTCCATAAAAATCCGGACCCCATTGGATTTTTAACACAGCATGTTCGCAGACACGAGTACTCTTTTTAAGCTCCTAATTGAATACTCCCTTTGATCTTGAAAATGATGACAGAAGGAGTAAACGTTTTTGTCTCCTTAAACAGCATAAAGCGAGTAATCGTTTTTGTCTGCTAAAAGAGCATAAAGGGAGTAATCGTTTTTGTCTCCTTATAGAGCACAAAGGAAGTAAACATTGATATAAAATACAAATTTGGTTATTTTTACAAAAACAAGAAAATATTAATTTATTTTTTTGAATTTTTTAAAAAATGTTATTATTGTTTTTTTTGTTGGATTCGACGAAGTCGTTGTTTTTGACGAGTAGGTCTGTCGGTAAACAGTTACCTTACATTTACGAAATGCCAGCTTGAAAGATTTTTCATATTCCGGGTATGTTGGATACCTGTTTTTAAGTGCTTCTGCAAGAAAATTAAAAATTTAGCTATTACCGAAATAAAAAAAATTAAACAATTTGTATTTGTTTAAGGCTATCATATTTTTTGATCCATCCCAATTTAATTTGAGCAAAATATTTTCGCCGATTATTTTGCGTAGTGCTTTTTCAATTTTGATTTTGCCAAACCTCAATTTAATATACGAAATCTGAAATAAATTAAAATCAAAAACAAAGAATTTCGAATACTGATTGCATTAAAAAAATCTCAGTCTTACCACTTCTGAATCAGGCTCGGTTTTATTCAGCTGTTCTGCTGAATTTAATTCCTCCAAAGAATATATGTAGCAATTAAAAAAGGCTCTGTGTTTTTAAATTCTGAAAAGGCACCTAGAATTGGCCATAATGACTGATGAGCTTTTATAAAGCGGCATTCCATCCACAAATATATCGATCAGTAATTCGGCATTTGCATTAGGTGATAGGTATTGACCGTGCATCATCAGTGTTTTTTCTAAACCACAATGAAAGTATTCACCTGGTGCCATATCTGTTATTTCTGGGCTCTCTGTGGAGCAGCATGGCTTTTCTGCATGTACTGTTTCAACAATGTTTCTCTGCATAGTAGAACGTCCATACCTTCACTTTTAAAAATGTAGAGTATTGAATTACAGCATTCGTTCAAAACGCGATTTTTAATTACCCAAGAAGCAAGCTTTTGATCAAAATTTTCACTATATTCAACTATGGGGAACCGCCTCGGCCTCTAATATCGAAAAAATTCAAAGGCGTCAAAATAAACTTCTTCGAATAATCACAGCCGCTCCCTGGTACGTTAAAAACTCGAACATTCACAAGGATCTCAATGTGCCAATAGTGAAAACTATCAGCCCAATTATGAATACAAATTCCCCGGGAGTTTTTTCCCTTTTTCCGTTTTTTGCAATTGAATTTACATAGGAAAAGTGGGAGAAGGGAGAAAACTCCCTGGGAATTTTTATTCATAATTGGGCTGTATGATTACAAAATATGCAGTTAAATATTTAAAAAGGCTTGAACAACACCCAAATCCACTAGCTCGAAATATTTTAAATCATGGCGGCCACACTCGCCTTAGAAGAAGAGACACTGCAGCACTTATCCAACTAGAAGAGCGATAAGCACCTATATATGTGAACAGATCCCGTGATAAAGAACATTTTTGTCTGGCACTGGCAGGACATAAATAAAGTATTAGGTTAAGATTTGATTAATTATTGTTAGTTCATATTTAATATATGAAGATTCAATAAATAAATAATGAGAAAAAAAAAAATTTCACTGATATTGTTTGAATTGATGTCATAATGAACATCAAAGTTTTCCGTTTGGCTATCTTCATTTGATAACTCATTGACTTTGTTAGGTGCTGATGCCTATTGTTCACTTAAAGTCTCCCGATTACAGTTTGAGAATTTTTCAATTTCTTTTTCAACTAGTTGTCTTAAATGACGCTTAGAAACTAAATTTTGACACATTTTTAACAATTTGTTACTATACCCGCATGAATCAAATAAACAAGATTGCGCAGGTCCGTTATTTTTGTGTGTGACGAAACAATAGACTTTGTGTGTGTTCATTTGTGTGTGCTTACATTTTTTACAAAAAACACTCATATTTAGTCTATGATGACGTAGATGCGCAGTAGAAATTTTTTTTTGTACGGCTGAGTGCGCAATCTTGTTTTTTTGATTCATGCTATACCCGTACTTTTTCGCTTTTTTTAATAACCCGTCTTTCACTTTTTAAAACTAAACTGACTAAATAGAAAAAACAAAACGAAAACATCAACAATTAACAGTTATGTCAAAAAAAAAAAACCAAAAACGAACTGATACATCCTTCATTGATCAATTTGGAGTATTAAGGGAGGCATAAAAAACAAAACGAAAAAAAAATTTCGATAGCTCGCTTATTACTCCAAATGGATAAACAAGTCATTACTCCTTTATTAATCGATTATGGATTAATCCATATATTTTTTACTGGGTTGTTAGTGTTTTTATTTATTTATGTATGTTTTGGTTTATTATTTTTGGTGGTTTCTTTCGTTTATTTATAGGTATGTATTTAAATTGATTTGCAAAAATACTTCAAAACACAAGAATCTTTTATTAATATTTTTCTTTTTCTTTCCCAACCATGGTGAAGGGTATATAAGATTCGGCATAGTCGAAAATAGCACTCTTGCTTGTTTTATGAATGAATTTCATTTCATAATCTAATTTTGTGATAATTAATGAATGTATGAATGAATATCTTTTTTTAATGAAATTTATATTTTGATGAGTCTGCTGTAAGTGCTATTTTAACAGCACATTTTCATTTAATAATAAAAAATGGTAGTTGCATTCCGGGAATGCTCTTTACGTTAACCCATTTTTCCGAAACAAAATCAGTTGTATTTTTTTATATTTCTACTACTTACATATGTACATGTAATATAAAATATAAATACCATTTATATTCATTTCAGCCATTTTTACCAAATTTTACTCTTCACAACAGCTCCAATTCCGTCGACTGCACCTTTTCCGACGGTTTACTACTCAAAATAAACTTGTTAGTTAATTGACTTGCACAATCATCAGAAAATATTAATAACTTAACTTTTTCAAGTTTTTTAACAATTAACTTTAGGAAGTAAAAAACATCATATTTATTGTGTAACAGTTCATCGCTCGTGATAGCAAATGATCTTGTGCCATTGTGCAACCAGGCAACTCAAGTAAAAATGGTTACTTGGGAGTAACTGAAATGAGCAGACTGAATTTCATTTTGACTAGGAGCCTATAGTTTGTAACGACACTGGGGTAGACTCAACGGTGGCCAGGTTCGTACGAAGTAGTAAATAAAACTCTTCGGGTTTCACAAAACGTTATAACAATACATTTATTACAATAACAGTACACACAGCTTGGCCGGTCGCCGTTCAAGGTGTCAGTTGCTCAGACAAAGCGCAACACGTGTGACCTGTCTGGAGGGGCGGACAGAGGCTCAAGACTACCCGAGGTGTACCCACACACGGGTAGACTCAACTCCCAATCGCTACGAGGGAAAACAGGCAACACGAGGAGTACCCACACACGTGCTGTCCACAATCCCCAGTGTACTCAGGAGCCAACGAGTGGATCAAAATAGTTTAAGCGTAATTAGGATGTGTATCCACTGTCCTAAGTAGGTGTTACCCTATTGCGATCCCACGACCGACTGCCCCGCATTCAATGATGTTTGGCCTTTTATACGCTTTGATTTGTGTATGAAAAATACACACACATAGGGATCTAATCAAAAATATATATAAACAAATTTTATTGTACAGAAAAAATACAAAAACATTAAATTACAAATAACACTTAAAACATACTTATTTAAATAAAAAACTAATTTAAAAGTTTTACTGTCACTTCACTGTACGTTTGGATTGCAACTGTCGTTTTATAGTCAATTATTTTTATATTTGTTTATGGTGTGTTTAAAAATCTGAGCTACGTTCTCAGTGTCTCTTTTGTAGTTTAATTTCTTCTCTTCTGGTAAGTTTATAATGTGCAGCATTTCAAGTGTATATCTTCTGTTATAATTATTCTCTTGTACTAATACTTCCACATTTTCATTATATTAGTACAAGAGAATAATTATAACAGAAGATATACACTTGAAATCCCTTGAAGATGAGCAACGGAGTTGTCTCGAAATATTGGGTACACGAATAAAAATATTGAAAATTAAAAAGGTTTTTTAATTTATAATAAATGACCTCAAGCCAAAACAAATATAAACCACAACAACAAAAAAGGTCAACAATACATACTTTTAACATTTCCACTAATTTTTAAATTATTATCTGGTCTAGTTCTTTAGCCCTTGCCCTTAGTTTTAATTACCTGATATTGCCCTTATGAACAATTCTATTATTGATTTTTACCGTCGTTCCTAAATCCTCCTGAATTATTTTTGCAACATAAATTCTAGTTAATTTATTCCCTAAGCGTTTATTTACCCTGACAAATACCTTTTCCCCTGGACGAAATGTTCTTGCAATCCTACTTTTATTGTGGTATTCTAAATCTGCCCGTTGTGTTGATAATAATCTATTTTTTACAAGATATCTGAATTCTGGTGTAGATGCGTTAATTATATCGATAGGCCTAAATTTGAGTGAAGAATGAATTGTCCTATTATATTTAAGAGTTGCCATAAGAAACGAATACAGCGCGCTATTTCAGTAAGTGTACTATGAAACATTTCAATTTGGCCATTTGTCGAACTATGCAATGGTGGTACTGCAAACACTGCTGCCCCAAAGCTATTTTTTAATAACTGTTTGATAGCCTCAGAATTTAAAGATTTTTCTTTATCACAGATGACAGTTTTTATATTCTTGAACATATTGAACATTTCATACAAAGCAGGCTTTATGTCAACTATACTGCGCGATTGAATATTTTTGACCATAGCAAATTTAGAAAATTTATCGATTGCAGTCAGAAAATATTTTTGATTAGTTGCATAGATGTCTACGTGAATTATTTCTCCAGAATAAGATGGTATAGGCGTTTGGGAGATTTTAGTTTTCTTTGGATGTCTTACATATTTTGCCTCATAGCAGACATTACAGTTTTTGATGATGTTAATAAGCTGTTTCTTCATGTTTGGAAAATAATAGTCTTCCAAAATTTGATTTACATTTTCCATGGTTGACCGGTGAGCTCTATTATGTTCATTTAACAGTATTTCCATTTGATCATCTTCATTTAAAATATCAGTAACAAATTTGTTTGTATAAAAAATAGGAACTGAAGGAAAATTTGTAACGAGATTGTGTTGAATTTTTCCAATGATAGTTTGGCTACAATGTATTGCATTTTTTACGGATGGATTTAAAAAGTGTTTAAAATTTGAAATAATTTCGTTAATAGTAGTAAATGTAACGTAATGTCGCTTTTTATTTTCAAAAAGGTTCTTTGTTTCAACTTTATAAAGTGCACCTTCTGTAAGTATTATCTGGTTTCGGAAGCAATTTACAGGACTTGGCACAGTTTTTATTACTTCGGTTAGAGATTCTTCACTATGAGCAGTACCAGAGTCTGACTCACATACGGCTTCACAACTATTTCCCCCTTCCGATGCTGTATCTGTAGAGGAATTTATACCATTTACACTTGATGTATTATCCTCAATTTCACTTGCTGTCTCCGTTTCAGAACCAATATTTTCTTCTATGTTGTTTTCTAGAATATTCACAAATTGTCTAGACAAGGCATCCGCTACTACATTTTCTTTTCCCGGTTTATAGAAAAACTTCGGAGCATATTCCTCAATGGCTGCTTTCCACCTGGCTATATTTGGATTGGGATTTTGTTCCGACGTTGAAAACGTTAAAGGTTGGTGGTCAATGTAAATATTTAAGTTTTTTGTTCCATATAAGAAGTTCCGAAGTTTTCTTATAGC
The DNA here is from genome assembly GCA_949318255.1 of Pollenia labialis. Classification (NCBI taxonomy): domain Eukaryota; kingdom Metazoa; phylum Arthropoda; class Insecta; order Diptera; family Polleniidae; genus Pollenia; species Pollenia labialis. The sequence goes on along the minus strand of OX439144.1, from coordinate 13,617,295 downwards.
CCATACAATCGCTAAAAGTTCTCTTTCATTTGTAGCGTACCTGGCTTCAGTTGGAGATAAAGTGCGTGAAATCATAGTGATTGGTTTACCTTTTTGAGAAAGTACAGCTCCTATTGCGTATGACGATGCATCGGTTGTAAGATCAAATGAATCGTTAAAATTTGGATGAAGCAAAAGTACTTCATCAGAGGCTAATATTTGTTTTAATTTTTCAAAAGTTTGAATTTCAAATTCGTTTAAAGATATTTGAATATTTTGAGATTTTCTACTGCTAACATTTCCGTTTTCTCCGCCTTAATATTTAGTAAGTGGCTTTGCAATTTGTGAAAAATGTTTAACAAATCGGCGGTAATAACTTGCTAGGCCCAAAAAAGACCTAAGACTTTTGAGAGTAGTTGGTAATTTAAAACTAAGAATGTCTCTAATTTTATCTGGATGTGTACTTATTCCATTTTCTGATACCATAAATCCTAAATATTCTACTGTTTTGCAGAAAAATTTTGATTTTTCCTTCGATATCCTCATATTTGCTATGTACAATTTTTTCAATATCTTCGAGATGTTTTTCGGCCGACTGAGAGAAATTATTATGTCATCGACATAGACATGACAGGTTTTCCCAATTTCGTCACGTAAAATATCATCGATGGCCCTCTGGAAAATCGCTGGTGCATTTTTTAAACCAAAAGGTAAACGACAAAACTCGTATTTGCCATTATTTATACTAAATGCGGGTTTCTTTCTATCTTTCTCAGCGAGGTTAATTTGATGATATCCAGATTTAAGGTCTAATGTGGTAAAAAATTTTCCAGTTCCAAGATTAGCAAGTATAATGGAAATATTTGGAATTGGATACCTATCAGCTATTGTTTGTGAATTTAACTTTCGAAAGTCAATAACCATTCTTTTATTAGGAACACCATATTTATCAACCCCTTTTTTTTCAACTACTAGAACAGGACTATTGTAGGGAGAATACGAAGGTCTTATTATGTTGTTCTTTAACAATTCCTGAATTTCGTTGTTAATAAAATCATTCATTGATAAAGGATATGGTCGTGCGGAGCTGTAAATTGGTTCATTTGTAGTCGTTCTAATATTCGCCGTAACTTTTGTGTTAAACGGTAAAACTTTTACAGGGTCAGCAAAAACATCTTTAAATGTCTCTAGCAAACTATCTAGATGCATCCAGTGCACGTTTTCTTCAAATATATTATTAATGCCTACATGGAACAAATAATTTAACCTTTCCTCGCCTCCTTCATATTTTAAGATTCCCCTTTTGACTTCAATTTCAGCTTTAATCTCTTTTAAAAAATCGAAACCTATAACGCCATCAAATGATTTTAAAACTGGCAGATAATAAAACCACGTGGGTTTATTAAAAATGTTGATGTTATATTTTTCCGTCACTTTAGTTTTTCCATGTATAGATTTAACATAGAAGTTTGTTTTAAGTGGTGTTAGACGTTTCAATAAATTTAAGTTTGCAATATAGTTTTTCGATGCTCCAGTATCAACTAGAAATTTAAGTACCCCTCCTTCAAAATGTCTTTCTATATATGGAAGGAGGGATTTACCTCTAAAAAATTTATTTCATCCTCGGTATTTGTTTCCACATAATTTTCATTGATTACATTTAAATTTCCAATATCCTGTTCATTTCTAATGTGGTTAATATTGCTTTCCGAACATTGCGGAATTTCCTGTTGTTGAATCATATTTATTCTTTGAAATTTATTTATGTTTTGTCTTTCAGAAGAATACGGACGTTTTTGAAACTGTTGATTGAATGTGTTTCTATTAGTTAATCTATTACTCAAATCAATATCCATAGGTTCTAATTGTTGGTGGTGATTTTGTTGTCGATTTGCGAACTGAAAATAATTTCTTCCAGCATTTGGATTTGTAGAATTATAAAAATTTGGAGATATATTGTTGTTGTACATTGGAACACTTCCGTTTATTTGATTTGGTTGAGGAAGATATCTATTATTCATAGTATTTGAAGCAATGGTTTGGAAATGTGGTGAATTATTATTTGGGTAGCCCTTAACAGAATTTCTCCAATAAGTGGTAGCAAATCTATGTCTATACTGGTTCGCTTCCAACTCTTGTGCCAGTGCCAGAGCTGATGGCATATCTGCAGGCGTGCAAGAAAATAAAATATCACACATTGGTCTATCAAGCCCAGAAACAAATATTCGCAAGGCATCTTGTCTATACTTTTGATTTAATGAATTTACTAAAAGTTCGTTACCTTGATTTGTCATGATGACCTTGTTTATGATTAAGGTTAGCTTTTGTTCAACTTCATCATAGAATTCAGTAATAGATTTGAACCTTGCTTGAGAGTTGATAATTCGTGTTCAAGAGTAAATATTGATCTTTTATCACCGTATTTTATTTCAGTCGATACTTAACGAATCGAAATTATTTTTTCAGTATTGTGAAACTAAAATTAATACTTTATAAAACTGAAAAATAATTCCGATTCGTTCAGTATTGACTGAAATAATTAGATAATAAATTGCTTTCGAATCGAGAAATTACTCGATCACGACTGCCAGAATCAGGCCCCAGTTTTTTTTTGCCTTTAGTTTTAGAATCAAACAGCTACTGTTTAATTTTACTGTTAATAGCTTTTTTTTTAAAGGTTTAATTAATTAAAAAATTTTTTTTTTTAAAATAGAACTTAATTTTTTGATGTATCGAACTTCCGAATTTTTTAAAAAAATTATTTTTGCTGATGATGTTTGCTCTTTAGAATCTACTCTTAGACTAACTTATTTCTATATATAATTTGCTTTTTAAGTTATTCAGAACAAAGAAGAATCACATATAATTTTAGGTACCGTAATGATGCAATCTGCTCATTAGCTTTACTGTGTAAAGTTAAGAAAGATCAGGACCCCACTAGGAAATATTACGTTGATAAACATAATATTAACTTATATATATTTCAAATTCAACATAAAAATACAAAACATAAGCAAATATAAATAAACTCAAGTAACTTCATGGTGTTGATCAAAACGAAACACTTGTTGACTTTGTTCGTCAAACTGCCTCCCCTTTCCACAACAGCTTAGGGGTTCATCCAGGTCGTTCGCGGCATCCCCTTCTGGGTTAAGGTTACTCGGTATCGCTGCTCTGCATGGCTCAGCAGCAACCGTCTTCTTGCTCCCCTACCCTGGGCACTCATGGCTTCTCGAATCTGTTGTTTTAGCTGCCCTGGTAACTGCTCAAACCGCAGCTCCCGAGGACTTGTGGGTATAGGCGGTGTCCTTGCAGATCGGCCGGTGGGTGCACGGAATGAGGATGTGGTGGATGGCCCTAAGGCGGATATTTCCCGTGGTGTTGGTGATGAGGGCGCGGACGAAGGCGGTGATGATGAGGATGATGATGCAGATGATGATGATGGTGATGATGATGATGCAGGTGATGATGATGATGCAGGTGATGATGAGGATGATGATGCAGGTGATGACGATGGTGAGGATGATCCGGCGGGTGATGATGAAGATGCTGCTGCTGGTGCGGATGATGGTGCCGTGGTAAATGACGCACTTGTTGAGGAAGTTTCTGCTGATGAATTTGGCATTTCGTAACCGATTAAGGATGGTATCGATTCGAGGCAGCGGGTAAGCATCGGGTATGAATCTAGCATTTAGTTGACGGAAATCCATACAGGTACGCCAGGTTCCATTTTTCTTAACAAGCGTGATAGGAAAACTGTAGGGGCTATGTGAGGGTTCGATACAACCTTTTTCTAACAGCTTATTCACTTCCTCGTTGATAATGGCTTGCATGGCTGGGTTACGTTGTGTATACCGTATTTTTATCGGTCGGTTGTCCTTCATCACGATCCGATGGGTGGTTACATTAGACAGCCCCTTAATGGCCTTACATTTGGAAAGTTCAACGGCTAGGAACCGGTCTATTTGGGATTGAAGATCACCTGTGGTGTTACTGGGGATAGCTACTATACCTACCTTCTGAAAGGTATTGCTGTCAAATATACAAGGGTTTTCTTCGCGGCTGGTTGATACAGACAATCCTGCACACTGGATGGTTGCCGTGAAGGAGTGCAGAAAGTCTAGCCTAAGGACTAGATTTTCCGTCGCTTCTGTTATAATGAGGAAATCTTTCCGCTGTGTTTTATTTCCGAATGTTACTTGAAGTGAAACCGCTTGTGTAACTGTTCTTCTGGACCCGTCGGCTAAAAACACATCAATCTCGCCATCGATCCGCCTGGGCGTTGCTGATAGCTGCCGAACTGTTGCAGGAGCAACAAAGCTTCTGGTGGCTCCCGTGTCGATGATGCCGGTTAACCGCTTACCCTCTATGATTAATTCGGCTCCTAGCTGCTTCTCGTTCAGACAGGGAGGTTTTATTTCGATCTATGGCCGGTTCATGTCCTGTCGTGTTAGCCTCCATGGTTCGGTGGTGTTCACCCCGTGTCTGCCGATGATCCGACGGAATATCCTCCAAGTCAGCGGCTAATGCAATGAGGTCTTCTAGAGTCGCAAAATCTCGTCTGCGGATATACCATTTATACTCAGGATATGCGTTTTGAAATATTCGCTCCACCTTCTGTTCTCTTGTTAGATTAGTGTGCCGCATCAAGTCTTGAAGGATGAGGACGTAGTCTCGAAATTTTTCTCGGGGCCGTTGGACGCGTTTCCGGATATCATCATTGAGGTTTTCAAAATACCTCGGCGGCAAAAAGAAATTGCATAGATCTTCCATAAATTCGACCCACCGTAGCCAAGCTTTATGGTTATTGCGAAGCCATATCAGCGCCTTTTCTTGCATAAGCTCGGTCATGACAGGTAGGATTTCGTCCACCGATATGTCATATGCGACAGCCAGCTGTTCCACTCGTTCAATAAAGCAGAGCGGGTTATCACCTCCTCTGTAGGTCACCCCCATTTGCGGATGACTTCGATTACCATTCCCCGGTTGGGTTGAGTTTTACCACTGCACTCCGGTGGTTGGGACTCTGTGACTGCCTTGGTAGGGCCCAACGGAAACCTCACTTCAGCATCTGGCACTCTTAGCACGGCCCGGGGAGAGACAGGCAGATTACATTCGTGCTGTGCCTGTATTTGCAGGAGCTCTGTTCTCGTGCCTTCATCGTGGGCGGCAGTTATGAACTGTGCCAATCGCTTCCTCATCTCGTAAACTCTGCCAGTCTGATTTTGCTGGATTTTTTTCAAATAGTTGACCAATTCATCCTTCTTCAGGTAATATACCCACGAGGTTCTCATCGTCTTAGTAAGGTCGTCTTCAGTAGATATGGCTGTGTATGTCGTTGTTGTTTTTGGACCTTCAGGTCCCTGCCATTGTAACGACACGTTTTCTATCGGTTGCTGGGGTGGACTCAACGGTGGCCAGGTTCGTACGAAGTAGTAAATAAAACTCTTCGGGTTTCACAAAACGTTATAACAATACATTTATTACAATAACAGTACACACAGCTTGGCCGGTCGCCGTTCAAGGTGTCAGTTGCTCAGACAAAGCGCAACACGTGTGACCTGTCTGGAGGGGCGGACAGAGGCTCAAGACTACCCGAGGTGTACCCACACACGGGTAGACTCAACTCCCAATCGCTACGAGGGAAAACAGGCAACACGAGGAGTACCCACACACGTGCTGTCCACAATCTCCAGTGTACTCAGGAGCCAACGAGTGGATCAAAATAGTTAAAGCGTAATTAGGATGTGTATCCACTGTCCCACGACCGACTGCCCCGCATTCAATGATGTTTGGCCTTTTATACGCTTTGATTTGTGTATGAAAAATACACACACATACGCACACTGTTTGAACTGTCACACAGCCAACATATGATCCCAACTCAGGGTTGTTCTACTACAAAAACCCTAGCCATTACTGACACCTAGATGGCGCTGTACCAACCGTTAAATTCAAACTTACAAACTAAACAAACTTAATATATATATATTTCAAATTCAACATAAAAATACAAAACATAAGCAAATATAAATAAACTCAAGTAACTTCATGGTGTAGATCAAAACGAAACACTTGTTCACTTTGTTCGTCACAAGTTTTCCGCAAAATCGATTTGCAGAATAGCTTCATCTTTTTAAGTAGATATTTTCCGATGTTGGAAGTATTTTTGTTGAGCTCTTTTAACATAAGAGTGCAGTTTAAATGAAGTTAACTAAAATTCCAATTCATTAATTAAATCAGTTATTGGTTCCTTTGGACAATGCGTTTATCAACTAATCTCCAATGCTTCAATTCAGTAAGTTCATCGAACTGGTTGATGTAAATTAGAGGGACAAGAGCTTCTGTAATATGTGTAATGCACTTGTTGCATTCATTCCTCACAAACTTCATTGGTTTCGTCACAACACAAATTTTTCAAAAAGTTGCCAACATTAGATGGGAACATAGGGAAAATGCGAAACATAGCTTCCAATAAAAATTAAAAATTGGAGTGATACTGGAAGCTTACTTGATAATTCCACGTCGTGGTCGGTGGTTATGAATTTTAGTACGTGGCATATTTTATACCCTTCACCAAAGGTAAGAGGGTATATAATTTCTACAATATTGATCCTACGCTCTATAAAGTATATATATTCTGGGTCCTTATGAAAAGCGAAGTTCAAATGCGGTTGTCCGTGTGTATGTTGAAATGGGTTTTCCGAAGACCCCAAAAATGACCTACATACATTTATGTCACATATACTCCGTTTAAGTTTGCTATTTAAATTCAGCAAGATCGGTCGAAAAATTACAGAGATATGAGAAAAGAACCACAACTACCTCTAAATTTGTCCAAAAATCACTTGTTGTTGTTGTATTTTATTTATTTCTGTATATCTTGAGAACGGCAAGAGCCAGTTTCCAAATTGGGTACAAATATTTAGATTATCAATATTCAGCATCCCACAAAATATGCGACGGATTAGAGAAGTGGGCGTGGTACCCCCCGTACAAAAATATCAAAAATTGTATATAAACCTGAATTTTTGGACTGTCATATGACCTTTGGCTACGCCTTATATATCAAAAGATCGGAAATCTTTAGTAGAAAATATTTTATAAAAAACTCGGAAAAATCGGTTCAGATACGAAAAAGTTATGGCCAAAATTTTTTTTGAAATACCCATTTTCGGGAACCCAAGATCTTTCTGAGTCCAAGTTTTATAACACAAGTAAATGGTAAATTTCTTCTTAAACACGTCGGTATTTAAATCTTTCAAATCGGTTAAAAAATGGCGGAGTTATAACCAAAATCCCAAAATTATTCTTTTTATACTACACCCTTTATGTAAAAATTATTTAGTTTTTGTCGAGTTGCTCTGTATTCTGCTCGCACAATGGTGAAGGGTATATAAGATTCGGCACAGCCGAATATGGCACTCTTACTTGTTTTCTGTTAACGTTGTTCTTAACAATTCGTATGCCTCTGTAGGTTAGGTATAAAGGGCTATGTGCCTAATGGCACATTTCAATGATAGCAAGAGAAAAGTTAAGAAAAGAAGTATGAGGTGGATAGAATTAAGAAAGTTAGTAGGTACCACGTAGAAATATACCCTCTCTAAAGTCCCCTCAACACAAACAACCGCAATATTTCCCTGACAAACCCCAGTAGATCAGCCGGACTACATCCAGAGATGCACCCCAGTTCGTCGTGAAATCTATCTCCTAGCCACTTCTGTCTGAGACCCTGCATCCTAGGACAATGGCACAATACATGCTCGATTGTCTCCAGCTCCTCAGCTGCCTCTGTAACTGTCATAATCATGAACCTCTTAGATATTGGAAGGTAATTTGATTTGTATATAAGTGTGGATATTCTTCCGCCAGTTTCCGTGGAGATGCCATCATTATTGTAAAAACCATAATTTATTTTCACTTTTTCGTCAACCGTATTTTTTGTTTGAGGTTCCTCTTCCCCTGTCAAGTATTTTTCAGTAAGCATTCTACAAATCACCTTTATTTTTTTAATGTCTTTTGGTTAAGCTAATCCAACTATTTTTAAGGCCTTGTGTGCCCCGGTAGACTTGCTTGGTAATGAGCTATTCTACCAGCGCCGGGGTTGCGGGCTCGATACCCGCAGACAGAGCTTCGCGGAAATAGCTTAGGGAATTAAAAAAGGCATTTTTGCACTTATATACACCATTCAACGATGTAATTTGATGCTTGATGGTTTTGTAGATTTTTTTCTTTCTATAAATTTCCATACGGTTTCGCTCGTCAGCAATGGGTTAAAAATCGTCACATTTGACAGCCCTGCTACTGGCGGCTTTAAAGCGGAAAACAATAAAAAATGTTCCCATATTAAAAAATGCTCAATTTATTAACTTCCCAGTAAGCCAAGCGATATTGTAACGATATTGAAACGATATCATATAGGTGATAGAAAGTATCACAAGTGATAATCGTTTTCGAATCGAAAACGATAGTTTTTACGGATAGTTTTTATAATATTATTTTTCCATTAAATTCTGATATCGTTTTCGATATCAGCATTTCCAATAATAACGATAGCGAAATCGTATTTTTTAAATTTTTTGAAAAACTATCGTTTTATTATACTAATAATCAAATTTTGTTAATTCTTCAGCTTTATTAAATTCTAATAATATCTTTCTTTGGAGAAGTACTACTTTGTCCAACATTTACGTTTACTTAATACGGGAGCTGCTATCAACAACTACTCTTTCCTTCTTCTTTATATTTTTCAGAAATTACATAATTAAAATTAACTTGTTGCATTAGCGTTGAAAGTATATGATGCAGAGTTATTTTGAAATAATTCGTGAACTGGAGACAAGTAGGTATGAATTAATTTTATGGAGATCAAAATACGTTTAGATTAGAATGAAAAAGATGTATTTTTAAAATCATCGCATAGCTAAATTTAATGAAGTACATATTTTAGTTTAAACCAATACTTATTAGTAATTAAAATCAATAAAAAAAATTATACATAATAGGTATGTCATAATATCTATAACAATATAAGTTCTCCACATTGTTAAATGCATTACTGCCTGCGCTGGCTGCATCAGAAAAGCAAACTTATTTTACCATGTCAACGCAATCCTTATGATGGTACAATATATCGTGTGATTATCATATATTTATATATATATATATATATATATATATTCTATTTTTCCGGTAATTAAACACAAATATTTAATAATTTAATATTTTATATGTTTGTTTCACTTAATATTTCTATACTTTCTTTTACGATATGTCTTTTTGTTTCTAAAAAATACAAATTAATATATAATAACACATCTTAAAAAATAATAAAAATAATATTTTTTCTTCAAAAATATATGGGTTATCGCATTTTTATCTGAAATATACCAAATTGACTTTAAATCTCAAATAATTAACATTTTACAAAGTTTTTTGCTTTGCATGTAAACTTATGAAATGTTATGTTATTCTGCATTTAAGATGACGATATGTGCAGTTCTTTTAATTTTTTTCCAATAATTTATGCGTGCGAAAAAGCAACACATACATTTTGGTTCATCATGGTGCTGCAGTCAACAAATAATTTTACAAAACAAAACACACACATGCTATCGCGTTGCCCAGCGGAAAAAAATTGTCAGCGCTTTCACTTTGCAGGCCTTAAAGAAGGTTTACAACTGTATTTTTAATAAACTTACTTATTCCACTCTGCATTATTTTAAAAGCTCTTTTAGAATAGTTTTTATTAAATATTTTAGAAATTAAGATTTTCTATTCTAAGATAAGGCCTGTCGAAATCGTTTTATTAGTAGCTATGCTGGAATTTGTAGCAAGTTTAATTATTAAATTACTCACTTCACATTATTAGCAAGAACAATTACACTGGAATAAAGCTTTATTCTTTATTATTTTTAGAAGGCCTTTAAAGTAAATGCAAGAAACCAAGGCTTTGGTATCCAATCACATACTGTGTAAATTAGAAATACAGTTGGAATGCGACTGGAAAGCTTTATATCGCCAATAAGGCCTACTATAAGGCCTCTTTACTTCTTCATTTTCCCACTGTTAATGGTCGGGCAAATCGCGTTTTTTCATTATGAGGAATTTGAATGTGAATTTTTTTAAATTTTTCATATCTGACAAATTCACATATGAATTTTTTTGTTTGCTCATTTTTCATGAATGAGGAAATTCAAAATATTTTTTTTCCTCACCCTCATGAATGTGAAAAAGCAGTACAATTTAAAATTTTTCACGCTCGCTCATGACTGAAAAATGAGCGAACGTTTCGGTACTCTGCTAATAATGATATCAAGCTAAATAAAAAAGTGCAAATTTGTATCTTTAAAATAAAAACAGTCTATACATAATAAATAAATTAAAGCTAGAGTAACAAAAATTAATAACAGCTAATTAATAACAATAAAAATGTTACGTTCGGATAACAATTGGTATGGTAATATCCTCCGTTAACCTTGATTATGAATTTGTACTTGAAATTTTTTCATCCATGTTCGAAATTTTATCTAAAACAAAGTCTAATTTATCTGCAATGAAAAAGTTGAACTATACAATTTTATTCTTTATAATTTTCTAATAACATCTTACCTCTCTTATTTCGGTTTTCACTGAACACTTATTAATCGCTTTCCATAAAAATATTACATAGTTTTTTTGAATTTACGCACTTCATTTTCTTAATGGATGTATCTTTGTTTAAATAATTTTCTATGTTTAAAAAATGTTTGATGTTTTTTTCAAATATTTGTTTTTAATTTTAAAAAAATATTTCGAAAATTGATGTCGTAACGATATCGTTTTAAATAATAGTACAGAATATTATAAACGCCGTAAAATATAATATCGTTTTCGCTATCATATCGTTCTATGGTTTATTGGGTTTCAATATACTGAATTTTGTATGAAATTCGACAGGTTATACTCTTATAAAACAAAAATATTTATTAAAAAAAAACTCTTAAATAAATAAAAACTTTTAATTTATTTATTTATTTATTAATTTAAGTGTCTCGTTATTTTTTTTATGTGTAAAATAATTACATATCTAGTTTTGTTTTCTTGATTTGTAATTATTAGTTAACTTTAAAGTACGAACAACCTGTGTATTGAATTAAAACTTAAAATTAATTTTAATGTTTTTCTCAATTAACAAAAGACATTTTTAATTTGGTTGTATTTTTTCACATTTGGCAACCTTTTCACAAAATTTTGTTGTAAAAATTTACTGGTTGTGGCAGCACTGCTTGGAAAGCATTGTTATATTATTATTGGTATTGTAAAGGTACGGTCACATACGGCAAACATTTGTCAAAAAATATCAAATATTTGTTTGCCCTAATCTGACCACAAAATATTTTTGAGGGGCAAACAGAAAAACAGCTGATTTTGGGCAAACAAAATTATTTGCTAGCAAACAAAAATGCTCCTTATGTGACCATTTTACGTCAAATATTTTCCTCGATTTTAGGCAAATAAATATTTGTTCTTACAAAAATTTTGTAAGACCAAACAGCGGCAAATAAAAAAGCTTTAAAATAAAAATTATTGAATAAAATTGAAAAAATTAACAAAACTAAATAATTTTTTAATTACGAAAAAACTTATGTATGTAAAACAATTTTTCCTGTGTTCTCTTTTTAGCAAAGAGTTGCGCGGTAAGTAGGTTTCAAGATGTTACATAATACATTTTTCTTAAGTAAATATGTAGGTAATTTATTTAATATGTTTATAATATATGAGCCTATGTTACGAATTATGCATTGAAAGAATGGCGTATCTATATAAATAGATACATTTTCGAGAGTGTACCAGTTTGGGGTCAGTGGACAATCATGGACCCGCCAAAATAAAATTATATATAATGAATTTATGATTTATATAAAACTTATTAGTGCCGAATAATTTACCGACATCGACATCTTTATGTGATTTTTTCGCCTTGAAGTGATTGTAGCAAGTGACTTAGAACCAATTCTCGGCCTACCAAGACAACATTTACAAGCTATTATAGAAATTTTTGCCAAAACCAACATTTATAAGATTATTATGACATTAAAAGCTATTTACAGAAGGGGTATTTGTATAAGAGCTATGGTAAAATATGGATGGATTACAATAACATTTGGTAAGGTGGTAATAGATTGTCTTTGGTCACAAAACTTTTCTCCAGAAATAAGTTTTTATGAGAAACAAGGATACGCGAAAATTGCAAAAATAGCGATAATTTTTCATATTTCAAACAAGCCATAAAATTGATTAAAAATCCCTAAAACTATAAGGCATGGCAAAAATTCGATAAAAGTGGCTAAATTACCGGCATTATAGCAAAGTTTAATATGTATTTATTAAAAATCGTTAACGCTGTAAAGAATCAGAGGAAACAATTTCATCTATCGCGAACATTCACGAAAAATTGCAAACCCAAAAATTTATTTGAAATTGCCAAATCGGTTAAAAAACAAAATGTCGGAAAAAACAAAAAAAAAATTTACAAAAGTAGCGAAAATTCGCGAAAATTTTTAATATTTCAAACAACCCATAAAATTTTTTAAAAGTCCCTCAAACTATAAGGAATGGTAAAAATTCTGTAAAAATTGCTAAATCAGTGGAAATTTGCGATATTTGTGTGAAAATACGTATTGTATTCATTATATAAAGAACATTTCAAACTAAAAACCAAAATTATGTTGTTTTGCTAAAAATGTGCTCACATATAAGAATTAAAGTCGATTCGTTTAACTTTCACTAACCCCTTACCACTCTAATTGAAAACGAATAAAAACATGTGGAGGTGAATTGTGGAACACAAAAAATGCTGAAGTAATACACTTTCGAGTGAATTCGGATTCTAGAACACACCCGATTATCTCAAAAATTGCGACATGTACTTTGCGAATAAGGTTAAAATCGACAGCTTGCCGGATGGATGGACATTGTTATTTCAATTTAGAAAAGGATGCTGACGAAAAATAAAAATGTTGGTCGCAAGTTCGTCCAAGCAGTTTGGATTGAAATTCAGCACTTTTGGTTCAGTAGGAAAAGAGTTATGGAGCGAAATGGGAAACAACCTCTTGAACAAATCAATATTTATTTACAAAAACTAACGTAAATTGGTGGCGGAATGCACCTTTTATCGTTAAAATTTGCACAAACTCAATTTATATGCCTAGAAATCATATAACTGAATTTCGTGAAGATCGGTCTATAATTTACAATAGATCCACTCTCTATAACACTTTATTGCTTGCGTCTAAAACCTTAACAAAAAATACTTTAGTTTCATAATTTATGTTAATTTAGTTGTATAAGACTGGAAATTACTTTGCCAAATTGCCTTATCCCTTTATTTGTTATCTTAATCCTCTTTTACTTTTAAAACTGCTGTTCTCGCTCTCCTGTACCATAAAAGCATAAAAGTTTCAATATTTTGCATCAAAATGGTAATTTTTAGTTTTAATGAAAAGTAATTTTATTTATTTAATTTTTATTTTTGACAATTTGTTCAAATATTTATTTTTAGGCAAATATTTTTATATGTGAACACAGGGCAATCATGTTTTCCCATTTTTTATTTGAAGGTATTTAATATCTGTTTGAACAAACAAAAATGGGCAAATAAATGTGCGTAGTGTGACCAGCAAATAAAATTTTTATTTTTTTTGAACAAATTTTAAAAAAATGCCGGCAAACAAAATTTGACAAATGTTTGCCATATGTGACCGTACCTTAAGTCATCTTCCAGACTTGCAATTTTTGTCGCTACAATTTTTAAAAATTCTGCTTTAATATTGAATTAAGTGTCCAGATTATGAAACTATAGTTTTGCAATTTTTGTATTTTTATCTCGTCTTTTATCTTCCCCTTTTTATATTTTGTATGTAAATACAAATACACCAACAGTCATCTTTCTAATTTTTTTTTTCATTTTTAAATACTAAAGGTACGTTCAGACTTATGAAATATTTGACAAAAATATTTGTTCTGATATTTGCTTCAAACAGTGTGAAACAAAAAAATATTTTGTTTGATGTTCAGACTAAGCTCAAATATTTGACAATTTTTGTTTGTTGAAACAGTTGGCAAATAGTGTCAAATAAAATAAATTAATTCATGTTTGCCATGCGTTCAGACTAAAACAAATATTTGCATCAAATAATTATTTAATGAAAGTGTTCTAAAATGAAAATATATTTCACAAATAGTAAAAATTCACGCAAAAGCCTAATTATTTGTTTTATTCTGTGGAGCAGCATCTCTTATATTGTTAGAACAGGAGTATGTAAAAGAAAAACAAAACTGGAAGACAGTGGTAAGCGGAAACATGGCAAAAATTTGCGAAAAATTGAAAACAACCCCTAAAATATATAATTCGGTTAAAAACAAAATGTCGGGAAAAGAACAAAAAAAAAATGTTGCAAAAACAGCGAAAATTCGCGAAAAATTTTGATATTTCAAACAATCCATAAAATTTATTAAAAGTCCCTTAAAGTATAAGGAATGGTGAAAGTTGCTAAATTAGCAAAAATTCACAAAAAATTACTAATAGCGGCATGATAGCAAAGTCTAATAATTATTAAAAATCTTTAAAACTGTAAAAAAACCGAAAACTTACAGGAAAAATTGCTTCAATCGGGTACATGGCTAAAATTATTTGTCGTTGTTTGCTCTTACAATTTTTTTTGTTATATCAAATACATTTTTGCTCAGAAATTACTAAAATATTTGATTTTTTGTGTTCACACTATGTTTGCATTGGACAAATATTTGTTTGCCGGCAAATACTTTTATTTGCTCAAAATCAGATGTTATTTTGTTTGACACTCAAAAATATTTTGTGTTCAGACTACGTTAATGAAATATTTGATGTTTGCTATCAAATATTTCATTAGTCTGAACGCACCTTTAGTTTAGTAAGAAAACAGTAAGAGTATTCGCAGTGTTCAGCTATAATACTCATTATTGTTAATTATATATATGGGCTAGGTATGTAAAATCACTTTCAAAAATTTCATTTTTCATTTATTTTTCTATTTTGCTATTTGTCAAGAATTATATTTCTCTTATTAAAAATAAAAGTAATGTTTTTCTCACTTTTCATTGCAAAAGAAACATAAACTGGTATATATATTGATAACATAATAATATAATAAGTTGAAAAAAAACAAATGAAAATGTATTATAAAATATGCTAGAGTGTTCGATTAAGGACCAGTGTGTAGAGAGAAAATATTGCACTATTTGTTTATTTGTAGTTGAATTTGTTATTAATTAATCTAATAAATAAACTTTTCAAAAAAAAAAAAATATATATATTTCTCTTATTTAAGTTTGTCATTGTAGCGTTTAAGCTAGGCGCTAGAAAACCTTCCACCTTACGCGCTTATTTAGGTTATTGATTTTTGCTATTAATAAAGAACTTTTTTTAAATATTAATAAGGGATTCATTTCAAAGTTTTTTTGGTTGGAAAAATGGAAAAAAGAAAAATTACACTCTTATTGACGTGAACGGGTTTTTTTTTATTTTTTTTTTTTTTTTAAAGTACAAACTGTCAAAAAAAATCTGCCAAATAATTCGTGGAAGTAATTGATATTTTCAATATGCCAAATAAGTGTAAAAAGTGAATTAATTAATTTATTTAATTGTCACATCATTAACTAATATTGATAATATTTACGAAAATAAGGGTATGTAAAGATACATTTTCATGAAAACAATACAAAATAAACTTTAAAATATTAAATTGCAGAAATGTTTACTTCATTCATTTCATTTCTTTTTTTTAATTCTTTCTAATAACTTTTTTATTGAACTCATTCTTAGTGTTTTTTTCTTTTTGAAAGTTAAATGAGAAAGAAGTTATGTTTAAAATGTTGTAACTATAAAAAATAATTTTTTAAATCAGAGTTGTACAATTCAAGAGTTTATAAAAAGAGATGTAATTTTTCGTACTTTGTATTAAAAATGAGCAATTTTTTATGAATGGCAACATTAGTGGAAAATTACATCTTTTTATCCTGACTTTTTTACACTTGGTTATAGTGTGACAAAAATGTAACTTTTGGTGGAATTTTTTTTCTTGTGGTTGTTGTAACAAAAATTACATTTTTCCACTTTTCCATTTTTCCAACAAATAAAAAAACTGAAATGAATACCCTTATTGAAATAATAAGTTGTTGCAGTTTTAGAACACAAAAATAGCAGTCGTTTGATATGAAAAAGTCAAAACCATATTTTTAAAGTTACGAGGTTGAGGAAGTAAGGCATCGATATCTCCTTTTGAAAATGCTTTTGAATAATAATCAAAAAATATAATTTTTAATCTATAAAAAATTAAATCTTTATCTCATTTAAGGGCGTTCCAGTTCTAATATTGGCCAATAAACAAGACTTACCTGGTGCTCGTGAACCTAAAGAATTAGAAAAACTTTTGGGTTTACATGAATTACTCACACCAAATTCACTTAATATAAGTTCAATTCTAAAATCCTGTTCCTCTTCAACCGGCAATATTGTGGCCACAACAAAAGCCTCAGGGGATGAACACGACGATGAGGAAAATTATGGAGAAATTAGTAGTGCAACTTCATCTTCGCCATCAAATCAACAGAAAACCCGCGTGATAAATGATGTAAAAAATAAAGCAACCTCATTAAAAAACTATTCATCAACTTCGTTACTTGATTCTTATAATTGTCAGCAGCAGCAACCAAAATTAAGTCAACAACATACTTCACAAAAATCTCTAGTAACACAGGAATTACAATCATCTTTAGTAACACACCAGTCCTCTCCCTCCTCCTTAGTATGTACTCCCACATCATCCAATATACCCAGTAGTTGTAACATTACTAACAGTGACAATATTTCCAAATTAACTTCATCTGCCACATCATCAAATATAAATAATTCGTCAATATTACAAAATAGAAACGGCAATACAACAAAATTTTGCAGCACATCAACCAACATTTCAACTCAATACAAGGGTTGGTACATACAACCAGCGTGTGCTATCACTGGTGAAGGACTACAAGAAGGTCTTGAAGCTTTATATGATATGATTCTTAAAAGGCGTAAATTTCAAAAGATTCATAAAAAGAGGCGGTAATATTCATCAAAGCCAGATGCATCGTAAATCAATTTTAACACAACGCATGCTTGAATACTGAAACAAAAATTATCAGAAACGAGTGTGTCCATGCAGACTTGAAATGTTTTAAGCTGAGATTATTATTTCCAAAACATTTTGTTTGTACGTATTATCATTTTTACTTAACAATTTAAAAAAACGTTTTTAATAATTGTGCGATAGCTTATTTTACTTATAAACGCCTTTAAAAAGTAAATGGAAAATTGAAAAAACCACTACCCAAGGTGGCGGATTTTAAACAGATACATACATTTTAATAAGATTTTACATATCTGTAAAATATTTGGCTCACATGTGTATTAGCCCAAAGTAATTCTTTAATAGGTTTCCACGAAAATATTAAATTTTTAGGTAGTAAAGGTATCAGACAGATTCTTACTACTTTGAATTTTTTAATATTGCTGCATAACCAAACGAATTGAGGTACATTAATCATTGAATGGAGCGATTTAAAAAAATGTTTCAAGTATTTTCGTAAATGGAAAAATATGTTTTTATTTGTAATTATGTGTAAATAAAATTGTTTTAAATGAAACTGTTACTAATGAATATATAATTTTATTAAATTTTGCACATATGTATGTGTGTATTACATACACGGAAAGAATTATTTACTTAATATTTTGCATGATTCCAACCCAAAAATTACTTTTTCAAATTATCTGTGTGGCTTGGTTTGAGTAAAGTTTCTTTATTTAATAAAATTTTACTTAATATGCAAACGTGTTCACGTCAAAAGTTGCACCCTTGCGAAAAAGCAAAAGTGCAAAAACTTAACAACAACCACATAGACATAGATTTCGCTCAGGCGATGCAAAGTTGTCAGGGTCTAAGACCCCTTTCAGACTCGGCAAGTTAGTTGCGCAAGTTACTTGCCGAATACAACAAAGTCTGTACAAAAAATTTGTTTCCTTACTCCGACCTTACCGCTGACGTCAGCAAACTAAGAGGTGCGCAAGAGACTTGCGCAAGTAACTTGCCGAGTGTGAAAGGGGTATAAGTAATTGCAAGATTATCAGAGAAAAAGCATAAAATTTTTCAACTTTTTATGGCACTGCCAAATCGAAAAAAATGCTTTAAAAGTACCCTACAAGAAATGAATGAGCGAGTAGTCACATTTTTCATTTTGGTGTTAAGACAATGATAGAAAGAAATGACCGAATGTGACCGAAAACTTTATTTCGGTCATTTCTTTCCATCATTTTCTTAATACCAGAACAGTGTTGCCAAGTTAGGGATTTTCACCCCAAATTTGGGGGTTTCCTTTGCGTTTAGGGTCAGTTTTAGGGACTAAAAAGTAGTTAGGGGGAAATTTAGTGTGTGTAAATAGCATTTGGGGATATTTTAGGGTTAATATTATTAAATATTACAACAAAATGGAGAAAACAAAATTAATTTAAAGGTGATTATTTAATACAAGTTTCATTACAAGTAAATGTTCAAATATTCAGGTATGTTCTAGGTTTAGACTCGAATTGAAAACGAAAAATTTTTTGAATCAGCATAAGTCATAAATTGGTGTTCTCAAATCCGCATGTTTTTGTGTATTCGAAGTTTTTGTTCGAAAAAACTTTTGTTGAATAATGATCGCTAATTTGCTAACCGAAGCATGATAGCAATGCCTAATATTTTTTAAAAATCGTGAAAGCTGTACAGAATCACAAAAAAAATCGCTAACATGGCTAAAATTCTCGAAAAATTGCAAACTTTTAAACAAACACTAAAATTTATTTGAAATCTCTAAATGGGTTAAAAAAAAAAATGTCGGAAAATAACAAAAAAAAATTTAGGGTTAATATTATTAAATATTACAACAAAATGGAGAAAACAAAATTAATTTAAAGGTGATTATTTAATACAAGTTTCATTACAAGTAAATGTTCAAATATTCAGGTATGTTCTAGGTTTAGACTCGAATTGAAAACGAAAAATTTTTTGAATCAGCATAAGTCATAAATTGGTGTTCTCAAATCCGCATGTTTTTGTGTATTCGAAGTTTTTGTTCGAAAAAACTTTTGTTGAATAATGATCGCTAATTTGCTAACCGAAGCATGATAGCAATGCCTAATATTTTTTAAAAATCGTGAAAGCTGTACAGAATCACAAAAAAAATCGCTAACATGGCTAAAATTCTCGAAAAATTGCAAACTTTTAAACAAACACTAAAATTTATTTGAAATCTCTAAATGGGTTAAAAAAAAAAATGTCGGAAAATAACAAAAAAAAATTGCAAAAATAGCGAAAATTCGCGAAAAATTTTAATATTTCAAACCAGCCATAAAATTGATTTAAAGTCCCTAAAACTATAAGGAATGGCAAAAAATCGGTAAAAATTGCTAAATTCAAGGAAATTCGCAAAAATTTGCAAACAGCGGCATGATAGCAAAGTCAACTATTTATTATAAATCGTTAAAGCTGTAAAGAATCAGAAAACTTACACGACCAAATCGCTTATATCGCGAACATGGCTAAAATTCGCGAAAAATTGCAAAATTTTAAACAAACCCAAAAACTAAGAGATCGCTAAATCGATTTAAGAAACAAATTGTTAAAAAAAAATTTGGTAATTACACCAATATCAATGAAAACGTCGACTTTAAATTTAGGGTTAGTAAGGGCCTTTTGCGTTTTAGATAACGATATATTTTTGATTAAATTGGATTAAGAAGATTTTAAGCTAAAAGCAATATTCATTTTTTTGTTAAAAATGTTTTCACATATTACAATAAAAGTCGATTCGGTTTACTTTCACCAACCCATATCTACTCTAATTGAAAACGAATAAAAACATGTGAATGTGAAATGCAGAACACCAATAATGCTAAAGTAATCCACTTTCGAGTGGATTCGGATTCTAGAACACACCCGATTAGTAGGGTAGCATCTGCGTTACTGGCTATACCATTTACGAACGCAACTGTCGAGCGAGCATTCTCAATGTTTAGTATTATAAAAAATAAAATAAGAAACCAACTGGCAACTTCAACAGTTAAATGTAATATTTTAACAGTTAAGGCCTTACCATTATATGCATAGCCTTGCTTAACCTACTCTCAAAAATTAACAAAGTCTCTCAAATGTATTTAGAAAAACAAAATAAAAAACATTTGATTCCGTATGGAATGTGCGATTAGATTCGCACATTGCTTGAGCAAATGACAGTTTCATTATCACTAGCAAAACGTTTCCTTAAGTTCAAAATGGTTAACATGTATTCGCACATTTGCCTAAGCCAACTTAAGCTCATTATGGTTGGGCCTTTAGATACTCTTTAAGCAATGATCCTAAATTTTTATTCTGTCTTCTGAAAGCTTAAATTATTTAATTATGAAAGCATGCACGTGGACGAGAGGATGAAAATGTACTAGACGTTTTTAATGAGTTTTTAATAATATACTCTGTTTTTCTAAAAGCTTTTTTTATGAAGGTACATATATGTTAAAATAAAGTTACATATGTACATACATATGTAAAAAATTAAATTAAATGGTATGTATGTTTAAATAATTTTTAAAAATTATTCGTTTTATTTTGTTTTTTTATTTTTTCTCAGTACAAATTTAGGGGGTATATTTTTGATTTGGGGTAATTTCCTTAAATTTACTTGGCAACACTGCACCAGAATGAAAAATGTGACAACTCGCTCATTAATTTCTTGTAGGGTACTACTGAAATCAACTCTACACTAAACAACAACGTTGACGTACATTTTTTTCTTTGAATTGAAAAATATTATAAATTGCAGTGTTTTTAAAAAATTAAACAATTAAAAAAGAAAAAGCGTCAAAAAAATGGAAAAAGCAGAAATAATAAAAGTACTAGAATACTTATCTGAAAACTTTTTTTAGGTAGATAAGTTATTAATTCGACTTGTAAATTAATAAAATTATTAGTTTCGTGTAATTTTCAAGAAACTATCAGATCTGCTTACTTGTACAAAAACCAAAAACGATTCTTTTAAGCTGTCAAAAACTTACTACCACATATACAAAGCAAAAGGAAAAAACGTGTATGTGTGGCAAACTATAAACGCCCTACAAATAATAGGACCAGTCCAAACACCCCAACAAACACGGAGGTTTGATTTCAAATTGAAAATGATTTGAAATCAAACGTTTTCTCAAACGACAAACGTTTAATAATGATTTGAAAATCATAGCGTTCTCAACAAAAAGGGGAAATTATTTTCAAATTGAAAACGCCTTTATTTTCAACTTGCTTTCAAACGTAATTCTCAAATGTGGATTATAGTACAATGTGGAATATAAATAAAACTATTTAATTTTTTTTAATTTAAAATTATTATTTATTTAAATAAACTTTGAGATAAACATTTGCTACCATAGCTAAAAGATGAAATAGTGTTCTTTCCGTCCTCTAATTCTTGGAAAGACAAAATACTTGCTCTTTTATTTTGAGGATTGTAGCACCGAGATCGTTCAACAAACTTTCTTCACTTTCCCGTTTTATTATTTTTCTTTTTTTTTGTATTTTTAATCATTGTAATTTCTCACAAATAATTTTTATTTTTCACAAGAAATAAACTGTTCAGTTTATATTTAAATTTATTTCTAATAGTAAAACATATGTAACCACAAAGTAAAAAAATTTAACTTTAATCGCCATTTTTAATACATTTATTTTTCGCTTTAGTATTGCCAAGTTTATTTTTGATTTGATTTTAACATTTGACATCAAATTGAAAAGACATTTGATATCAAATGTTTATTTTCAAATCATTATCAATTTGAATTTAAATGTTAAATCAAACAATTGAAAAACGTTTGAGAATTGCGTTTGATGTCAAATGATAAAGCCATTTCATATCAAAGGTTTGACTTCGTGTTTGTTGGGACGCGTGTAAAGAGTAGTCCACGAGGGACTAGGACTATTCCAAAAGTAACCCAAACGTATGGAAATATTTTTTTTTAAATAACGTTTAAAAAATTCATTAAATAACATAAAATAACAATTTATTCAATAAAGAACATAAAAATGAGATCGTTAATAAGAATAAGTAATAACATAAAATTTGTCAGGTCTTTTCAAATTCAATTCAAAATTCTACAATTATAGAAATGCCATCGATTTGGTCCGCTTTTTAAAAATTGGTTAAATCCGCTTTGCGTTTTAATGATTTCGATTTGCGTCGCTACATACGAATGCATTTTTCGATGAAGTCATAATCACATGTGAAGAATTTTTCTATTTGTGTGTAAAAAGGCAAATCCCATTTAATTTTGTTAGGTAAGTTATTCTTAGTAAAATTACGTGTTAGGAAGGAAGAAGTTACTTTTTAATAAGAAGTTGTGTAGTAAAATGAGTGCAATGAAAAGAAAATATATTAGTTTGGAACTAATATTGGACGTAATAAAACGTTTCAAGTCGGGTAAAAAGACTGTTGATATAGACAGAATCCTTGTTTTTTAGCACCTTTAACAATTTGCAATAGAGATAGCGCTAAAAGTTAATCATTTAAAAATAGCTCGAGTTAAAAGCAAATGAGATTTTTTTATTATTTAATATTTTTCTGAATATGGATAAATTAAATAAAAAATTTTTTGTTATGCATTTATGCAAATATATTTTTTCTTTTTAAATGATAAATATATTCAGCTCACTTGCTGAAATAAATAAAATAAAACTTAGCCATATCACTTTCTTCATCATAAATAGAATTTCTTGCTAAAAATTTATATTTTCGAACCAATCCATGCAATAAATTGTCTTTAATTTGTAAAATTTATATATTTGACGTTTTGTTGACGATTTTGTTAAATTTTCGTGACGATTTTGACGAATTTTGTTAAAACTTTTGACGATTTTTGAGGAAAAAAGTCTAACAACCCTGGTTCAAAGTTAAAAACCGGAACGATGAACGAAAGGATCGGTCGGAACGATTCCACAAAAGGAACTATTTTGCCCAACTCTAATGTACTTGTACCCTCAATCGCCATTGTAGATATTTTTACTGGGTGTTTCAAAGAACTTTTTTTTTCTACACTAAAAAAAAAGGTACTAAAAACCTTAAGCACAGAAAAAAAGTACAAAAAGAAGTACAAAAGGCTAAAAAAAGTACTTTAGCGTACTTTTTTAGGTGTTATGCAGAAAGCAGTACATTGATGAAAAAAAAGTACGTGTACTGAACACATGTTCAGCAACAAATGTCATAATTAAGGCCCAGATTTTTATGCAAATGCATATTTGTTGTCATCAGTCTGAGATCAACATAAACTTAATATCTTTTCGAATCAAGAAATTTTAAATAAAATGGCATCGATTTGTTAGTGCATATTTTTGCATATTTTGCTTTAAATGCATATTTTTGCATATATTGCTGACATTGCATATTTTTGGTGCATTTTTAGGAAAAATGGGGAAAAATTTTATACAAAGCCATCGCGTTATGTCGCATATTAGGAGAACTATCCTATAACAACAATGCGGGGAATGTGGTTAAAATCAATTGATTGAACGATGGTATTGCAGTACCAAAAAAAAAAAAAAATAACAAATTTACCAAATATAAAATTTCGGGTAATTTTTAAGTCTTCCAATTACGGATTTATCTCTGAGACTATTGTAAAATTAGAGTAATCAAATCCATTGAGAATGCAAATTAAATTAATTGATAATGTCATAAATAGAATGTATGCAGTTAAGGGTAACTTGAGTAAACAAATTCGTATCAAACTTGTTAACGTTTTTAGAAATATGAAGGACACAAAACAATGACACAAACTGCTGGCATATTTAATTTAAATTTTTACGAAAACAGCGTTGTTCTTAATTAATTTTATATGAAGGTTCACATATCTATCTAACAAGTGACTTAATTTACATTATTGTTTTACTTTATATTTTGTGTTTTACTATATTTTTTCTTCTGCTTTTTTGGTGCACCTTATTTTCGTTAACGAGACTGAATTTTTAGGGGTTTTATGTTATTTTAATGTTTTGTTTATGATTAAAAATGTGTTAGGAAAAATTTAAAGTGCATATAAAGGGTGGTTAAATTTCAAGAGCCGATGTTGATTTTAAATAAAACACAAACTATTTAGGAAATTATTGTAATTTTATTTTATTATGATATATTGGTATTACTCAATTATGTATGGAACAAAATATCGGCCAAATGGGCGCCGCGACCACGGCGGCACACCTCCATCCGGTGGTCCAAATTTTCGATGACCTTAGGCATAATGGAGGTTCTATGCCGTTAATGTGCCGAATTATCTCATCCTTTAGCTCTTGAATTGTCGCTGGCTTATCGACGTAAACCTTTTCTTTCAAATAACCCCAAAGAAAAAAGTCCAACGGTGTCAAATCACATGATCTTGGCGGCTAATTGACATCGCCATTACGTGAGATAACACGGCCATTGAATTTGTTGCGCAAAAGAGGCATTGTTTCGTTAGCTGTGTGGCAAGTGGCACCGTCCTGCTGAAACCACATATCGTCCACATCCATATCTTCCAATTCGGGCCATAAAAAGTTCGTTATCATCTCAGGATAGCGAACACCATTCACAGTAACTGCCTGACCGGCCTCATTTTGGAAAAAATACGGCCCGATGATGCCGCCAGCCCATAAACCGCACCAAACAGACACACTTTGTGGGTGCATTGGTTTTTCGACAATCACTCTTGGATTCTCATTCGCCCAAATGCGGCAATTCTGTTTATTGACGAATCGACTGAGGTGAAAATGTGCCACATCACTAAATCACGAAGTGCACGATATGCATTTTGATTTGAGCGCCCATTTTCATAGAAAGCCTGAATAACTTTAACACGTTGTTGGATTGTGTATCTCTCCATGGTTCAAATTGAGTAAGTCTGAAATGGAGAAATGTCAAATAAAATTCGGAAAAAAACTTGGCGTTTAGGTGTGGTTCACATTCAACATCGGCCCTTACAATTTAACCACCCTTTATTTTCAATTTATAGCGCATATTTTTCTATTTTAAGTGTATGTTTTATGCGCATAAAACTCCATTTTAACTGCATAAAAATTGGGTCCCTAGTCATAATACATTGCCGAGCAATTATCTTTTAACACAAGCTGTCAAAATCAATTATTAGTAGGGTTGCCATACGTACTGTTTTTAACAGCACATGTACTGATTTTTTGCAATTGTACTGTTTTATGCATAATGTCCAAAACAAATGTACTGTTTTTTACACTTTGTACTGTTTTTTTTGTTCAGTCTACAAAAAACCAAGATATTTAGAAAAACCCCTTTAAAGTCATATTTTGAAAATATCCTAATATTTAACAGTACATAGCTTAAAAAAATGTTGTGTTCCAAACAAAAAAGCTCTAAAATAATAAGACATTTTACGCTGTGGTCATTGTTTTCTCATAAATACGCAGTAGAAATCTTAATTATAATGGGTGACTCGCAGCAGTTGTATATTTTTATGGTATTATTTTTAAGACCTATAATTTTATGGCTACCTCTTCCATTAGTATTTTCTTTTAAACACCTGAGAAAGACAAAAACAAAATCGAAATTTTGTTAAAAATATTATATTTTTTAAATGCTAAATAAATACTTATTCCAACACAATTATCTTTAATTCCTAGAATTTTTTTTTAATATTCGGGCAAGTGTTGGAAATCGAAATCACGTGAAATTAAAAACGTACAAATTTAAAAAATTCTCCGGGCTCAAAAGTTATAAAAATACCTACATAATTCCTTTCAGAGCCACTACTACTTTTGAAATAAAGAAAAACTACGTTGATTTTTACAAAATTTTATTGAAACTCTTCAGCGTATAAATTTTACTGAAACTTGTTTTTTACTATTTTAATATTTTCAGATTTTGTTAAATAAAAATACACTAAACAATGTTTTTTGGATTTTAAAGATTATAGCTGAACTTGGTAAAATTGGCCGTAAATAATTTCAAAATTGTTTGAAATTGGAAAATTTACTTAGAACACATACATTTTTTCAAATTCTATATGATTTGTGCAACTATGTGTGTGGTGAAAATTGCGTTAAATACCAATATGCTTAAAGAAAGTCCTACTTACACAATCAACGAGTTAATTGTTTTAAGCTAAGTTAGACTTTTCTCCTTTCTTATATGGCTTACAGGAATGTTATGGCTATCCAGTCTTCAAATCAAAAAAACAACATTTAGGCAAAATGCTTCGTTTTAGTGTTTTTTTTTAACGCAAATGGAGTAATTTCGTATAGGTACGTATAAAATGTAATAAAACGGAAATCATTTCTTTGACGTTACACACTTTAAGTGTTTTTCGATATATAAATATTGCATATTCAATCAAAAGTTTTAAATATTTAATAATTTAAATAAATAGTTGTGTTTTCGCCAAAAAAAAAATGTACTGTGCTTTTCTTGATGGTACTGTTTTTTTGTGTTCAATGTACTGTTTTTCCGAATTTAAAATCTGGCTACCCTAATTATAAGAAACAAAAAGAAAAATTTTAAACTTAAAAATATAATATTTAAATTCAAAATTTACAAATTAATAATAAAAAAATAATTAAAAACAAATTGGTTGCCAAAGAAAATGTAAGTATTTATTTAAATACATACAAATTCATGTTTTGTGTTAGGACACACGTTTACTCCACTCGGAAAAAAATATAAAACAGAACATTTCTGTGACGTCATTCTGCCGACGTTATTGCTTATGTTAACAAATACAAATTGCGCGTATAGACGTAGGGATAGAGAAGAAAATCCTTGCGCCCGGCCGAAAGCCGGCTATGCAGTGCAGCTTAACTTAGCGAAGCCGGTGTTTTGTATACCGAAGTGGAGAAAATCCTTGCGCCCAAAAACATTTTCATTATAAATTTGAAAATGAAATAATCTCCCAAAAACTATATTGGGGCTTTAATTCATAATAATTTTTGGGGTGCGATGTCCCTAATTAGTGTTATCTGTATGGTAATATTGGCAATAGATTACAAAAGGATTGACATCATTATTTTCTATGTTTTAATTCTGATATATTTAAAATGTTGTTATACCCATGATACAAATACACAAGGTAGTTCCACTTCTCTCTCAGAAATTATTTTTTGAAGTTTATCGGAATTATTTGAAGCTTGATCATGGTTATACCCATGATACAAATACACAAGGTAGTTCCACTTCTCTCTCAGAAATTATTTTTTGAATTTTATTGGAATTATTTGAAGTTTTTATTTGTATCAAGCTTCAAATAATTCCGATAAACTTCAAAAAATTATTTCTGAGAGAGAAGTGGAACTACCTTGTGTATTTGTATCATGGTTATACCTGTTTGCATATACATACCTACATATATATGTATATTAGGGTGGCCGTTATTTACTTTTTTTTTATTTCTTAGATTCTCGCCCCCAAATCGGTTCAGTTTTATGTAAAAAAAAATACAAAAAAATTTCCTAGCGAGAAATTGTGTTTTAGGGGGGGCATCCGCCCCTCAAAGTTTGCCATCAAGCCATTTATTCAAATGTAATTTGTTTGCATATTACTATCTCTTAAAAACAACATTTTACAAGAATATGATATATGGCAATATTTTAGCTCTTCTAGTCAACAACATTAGCTTCGAAGAAATTTTTTTGCTAAAATTAATATTTTAGAAAATAATTAAGAAAATAACAACAAAATACCAAACTTTTTATATACGTTTTAAATATATAAAAGCCGGATTTAATGTCGTGACAAAATTTTGAAATCGATGTCTTCCGATTAGGATGAAATTTGCACCAAGGTTAGTCCTATTGGATGGTAGTTTAGACACAAATTTTCAACAAGATCGGTCAAAAAGTTTCAGAGTTAGAGGGGGTCAAAGTTTGAAATTTTGGCCATACAAGTATTTTTTCTCATCCATGTAACTTATTACCTATTGGTGTTAGCAAAATTTGTCCCAAGTAGCTTCGATAGCTATTTTATCAATCTTTTTGAAAAAAATTTTTTTGTTTTTTTAAAAAATTTAAAAATTTTTTTTTTTTAAATTTAAAACTTGGCTCAAACAAATTAAAAAAAAAAAATTTTAAGTTTAAAAAAAAAAATTTTTAAAAAAACGAAAAATTTTTTTTTAAAAAGATTGATCAAATAGCTATCGAAGCTACTTGGGACAAATTTTGCTAGCACCAGTACGTAATAAGTTACATGTATGAGATAGAACACCTGTATGGCAAACTTTGACCCCCTCTAACTCTGAAACTTTTTGACCGATCTTGTTGAAAATTTGTGTCTAAACTACTATCCAATAGGACTAATCTTGGTGCAAATTTCATCCTAATCGGAAGACATCGATTTCAAAATTGGGTCACTTGACATTAAATCCGGCTTTTATATATTTAAAACGTATATAAAAAGTTTGGTATTTTGTTGTTATTTTCTTAATTATTTTCTAAAATATTAATTTTAGCAAAAAACTTTCTTCGAAGCTAATGTTGTTGACTAGAAGAGCTAAAATATTGCCATATATCATATTCTTGTAAAATGTTGTTTTTAAGAGATAGTAATATGCAAACAAATTACATTTGAATATATGGCTTGATGGCAAACTTTGAGGGGCGGACGCCCCCCCTAAAACACAACTTCTCGCTACGAATTTTTTTTGTATTTTTTTTTACATAAAACTGAACCGATTTGGGGGGGGAGATAATAAGAAATCAAAAAAAAAAAGTTCTCCATACAACTAACGGCCACGCTAATGTATATGTATATTTAATTACCGCCATATCTTATTACAATAATTATTAATTACTTGTTGAATGTATCCGTTGTTTTTATCACACACGTCGTATCTCGTTTTTTAATATGTTTTAATACTTTTTAATAAAATACTATTTGCAATCGTAACAAAGAAAAGACGAGGATAAACCTAATGGAAAAGTATCAATAAAGAAAGTATAACCTAAATTAAAATTTCTAAAGTGCATCATGAATGAAATGAAGAAATTGATCGATGCGCTGCACAGAGGGGTATTTGGCCAATCTAGGCGGCCAAAATTATTTTGATTGAATTTTGTATGCAAAATATTTAGAAAAGACATGTTGTGGCAATTAAAATTTTTAATTTATATAAACAAGCAAAAAGACGTAGGGTATTAAGAGGGTGTTTCCCCAAACCAATTAAAAGAGGATACTTTCGTTGAACGTCTTCACGAACTATGAATTTGACCTTTGAAGAACCTAGATTTGGTAACAAAAAATATTGTAAATGCTAAATTTTAAAATGAAATGTGTAAAAGAAGTGTGCAATAAAGCAGCATGTACAGTAAAGCATCAGAATTTTTGGTACATTTTTCAGAAGTAGCATAATTCAAAGGGCCATAAAATAGTCATCCGCACATATCCGCAGCCAATTTTTTTTTCCAAACCATGAAATATCTATTAACACACCCGAGCGAGAATCTCAGTTGCGTTAAGTGGTGTTATACAACTTTATGACTTTCAGCCCAATTATGAATAAAAATTCCCCGGGAGTTTTTTCCCTTCTCCCATTTTTCCTATGTAAATTCAATTGCAAAAAATGGGAAAAGGGAAAAAACTCCCGGGGAATTTGTATTCATAATTGGGCTGTATAGTTAATTTTTTTAATCAATTAAAATTAACAAAAATACCGTCATTTTCAATGTAGCTCTGCCGGTACCAGAATATATTATATTCCTATTAAACTATGTGAATTATATCATATTTACCTGCATTACAATTATCCATTTTAATAAAATTCATAAACTGAAAATACGCTTTTACTCAAGTTTTTTTCACGTTGACTTGTCTTAAACACAGCAAAAAGCATATGCCCAATTAGCAACACGAAACTTTGACTGCGTGGCGAGAGCGAACGAAAGCAAAAAGGAATTAAAAAATAACGAAATCTAGTCCAGCATTCTATTCTCTTCACCCTACGGTGGGTAGTTAAAGAAAAAGTGAGTTTTGAAAATTCGAATTTTGGCCGCTTAAATTGGACAAATACCCCTCTGTGCGCTGTTTAAAATGACTCAAGCCATACAAAAACAACCATGGTGGAATAAGTAGGTGGCATCCAAGGCGAATTGACTAGAAGGTGAGGTCAACTCTACAACAACACTGCTTCTGTGGTCGGGTTGTCAAAAATATTGCTAGTAAAAAAAATAGGTTTGTTTACATAAAAAAACTAGTTTGCACACAAACTTTGACAAATCGACCTCCGAAAAAAACACCATATGTTGACTTGACCCCAACTTCTAGTTAATTCAATCAGGTCTGTTCTGAAAATCAAGTCTTTCAAATCACATGTGCTTTTAAAATCACAAGTGTGATTTTGTGGTGTTCTGTAAATCACACCGTTTTTGTGTTTTTCTGTGTGATTTAAAACTGTCGAAAGCACACACAAATGGTTTGTTTTTCAAAATTACAGCTCATTTTTATGTTATTTTCCGACAATTTGTTTTTTTTTTACCGATTAAAAATTAGTTTTAGGGTTGTTTAAAATTTTGTATTTTTTTTGCGAATTTTAGCCATGTTCGCGATAGAAGTGATTTGTTCCTGCAAGTTTTCTGATTCTTTACGATTTACAGTATGTCAATAATGAGTTTACACATAAGAAAAATTCACGTTTTTCATATTTCTTTGGAAAAAACGCTGTTTATTTTATGAAATATAAAGTTTTTTTTTAATTATTATATTATTTACATTATTTGGAAAAGCATAAAACAAACAAAAAAACGCAATTTTTACAAAAACAACAAAAATGTAAAACAAAAACAAATCCTACTCCATTTTTCTGATGTCAAACAACTTTTTACACAAAACACATTTTCTTTCTTTTTTGCACTTACATACTTTACGATCAACTGTAATTAACCGTTATCTAGCACGTACATTGTTATATTCCTGTTATATTTGATGTCAGTTGACGATAAAAATTTTCAGTGCTCGTGCAAGGCGAATTCAACTACAGGTGGTGTCGCAACTACAACAATCCAAAAACAACAGAAACAACATAGGGGGGTTTGCATTGCATTGCATTGTTAGTGTTTACTTACGGCTCGAAATGTCAACCATTCTTAGCAAAACATTAACAAATCAAAACAAATAGGCCGGAACTGTCCAAATCAGAAGGCGGTTCGACACTACCTGTAGTTAATTCGCCTTGTGCTCGTGTCATTTTTAAAATTATTGTGAGTAAATAATGCCAGGCAAAAAATTATCATAAGTTCAGTTTGTGCTTTGTTGTGATACAGACGTGTATGTATGTATACATAATCTTGAAAAAACATTTTAATTTTCTGAAGAACAAAAAAAAAATATTAAAAGCACAGAATACGGTGAAAAACAAAAACAATATTTTGTATGAGCAAAAACAATGAGACAACAATAAAACTCAACGAAAGAAATTGCTATGTAACAGTTCATGCAAATGAAAATAATGCTGAAATAAATAAAACAAAACAGTATTAACTACCTAACGGCTAAGCCAATTATTCGCACACGTTCCCTCTCACCATCGGTATTTACACAAACGGTGGATAGTGACTCATTGAGCCTTCACACATTAGACTAATTTTTAAGCGAACAATTTTTGTTCCATCAATCACACACTGTAGTAAAATTATCTGGCATACCCTGCAAATAATAGGACCAGTCCAAACACGCGTGTAAAGAGTAGTCCACAAAGGACCAGGACTAGTCCAAAAGTAACCCAAACGTATGGAAAAACCCTGGTCTATTTAACATTACGATGTCCTAGGAGAGGATCATATAACCCACCTTTGGACCACTAAGGAGTAGTTTTAAAACTACTCCATGGTATATAACCCATGGTATACTCAAGAGGATTAGTTTTGAAGTCGTTTAAAAACGAAAGCACGTCGTTAAAAAACGAAGACATGTCGTCTCACTACAAACACTTTTTAACAATGACATGGTCCATGCTTGCATTACATCGGACCAGTCCATGGAGTAGTCCATTTTATCAAAATGGGTCAGGTGGTCCAATTTTATTTGCTGGGTAAAATGTGTACATGTACAAAACTTTGTATGGATTTGTGTTTTTTGCATTCATTTGTTTTTGAAAATGTCCATGTATTAGTTTTGTGCTGCTTGTGCGGGGTTGAAGCCGGTTGAAACTTTACGCCAACGAAAACCCATTCCCTTCACCTTGCTTGCCTACAAACTGCCATTTTACGCCAGCATAATTAGTCTAGTGTGTGATGGGCAAAAAAACTAAAACTAGACCTGGTGACAAGTGTTGCCAGGCCAGAATGTATTGCCGCGACGTCAAAAACAAATTTAGTGGGAAATGATACCATGAACTTAAACACAAATGCAATGGAAAACCCCCCTGTAAAAAGTTGTCAAAAGCCTCAAGTCCAAGTTGGAATGGACAGGTCAATAACAGTGCTTAAACGGGGTCGCAGCCCTACCTCTGCTGCAGTTGCTTCGGCCTCAAAAGTACCAACTTTTGATAAAATAAACTCTCAAAATCATTTTGCAATTCTGGAGGATGAATCCTCTGAAGCACCAAACGTCATTAAATCGTCTAAGCCACCCCCGATATATCTCAGGGAGCTAAACTCAAATGAGTTAATAAAGAGCGTGCTCCCGGTAATAGGTGAAAATTCGTTTTACGTAGCTGCTATCAAGCGTGGTGGTACAAACGAAACTAAAATACAAGTCAATCATGAGAATGATTTTCGGAAAATAATAACAAAATTTGAAGAAAACATATTAAATTGAAATTGTGGACCATTTCCTTTTCTCTTTAAACTGCAGTTTTAATAAAATAGACCAGATCGCTAGCGGTTTGAAAACGCCAAATTTCTAGTGTTTTCGTTTTTCAGAACACCTGTTTGGCGTTTTCAAATTGAAAACGCAAATTTTAAGCGTTTTGCGCTTTTCAGAACATGGGCGTATATTGAGTTCTGTAGCCCGTTTCTGTATTTCTCGCGTCGTAAAATTTTCCACATTAAACCAGTGAATCAGGACAGAAACAGTGCAAAATGAAACAAAAAATGGTTTTTCTCACACAAGTGTTTCGCAGTTCACTTTGTGCTTTGTTGTGATACAGGCGTGTATTATTAAACCCGCATACAATTTGAGTTAATTAAATTTGATTTTTTATTTAAACATAAAAGTGATCAGTTATTAAAAACGAAAAATTAAATAAAGAAAAATAAAAAATATAAGTGACTAAATGTACATACATACTTATGTATGTATGCATGTATACATAATCTTGAAAAAAACATTTTAATTCTCTGAAGAACAAAAAAAAAAAAAAAAAAAAAATAACAAAAATATTAAAAGCACAGAATACGGTGAAAAACAAAAACAATATTTTGTATGAGCAAAAACAATGAGACAACAATAAAACTCAACGAAAGAAATTGCTATGTAACAGTTCATGCAAATGAAAATAATGCTGAAATAAATAAAACAAAACAGTATTAACTACCTAACGGCTAAGCCAATTATTCGCACACGTTCCCTCTCACCATCGGTATTTACACAAACGGTGGATAGTGACTCATTAAAAAAACTAAAACTAGACCTGGTGACAAGTGTTGCCAGGCCAGCAAGTATTGCCGCGACGTCAAAAACATATTTAGTGGGAAATGATTTCATTTTCTCTTAAGCACAAATGCAATGGAAAACCCCCTGTAAAAAGTTGTCAAAAGCCACAAGTCCAAGTTGGTATGGACAGGTATATAACAGTGCTTAAACGGGGTCGCAGCCCAAATTCCCAAAATAGCTTTGCAATTCTGGAGGATGATGCCTCTGAAGCACCAAACGTCATAAAATCGTCCAAGCCTCCCCCGATATATCTTAGGGAGTATAACTCAAATGATCTAATAAAGAGTTTAATTTCGTTGATTGGTGAAAATTCTTTTTATGTAGCCGCCATAAAGCGAGGTAGTATAAATGAAACGAAAATTCAAGTAAACCATGAAAATGATTTCCCCAAAATAGTTAACAAATTTGAGGCACTTAAAAAAACTTTTATACATACCAACTGAAAAGCAGTAAAGGTCTTCAGGTAGTGATTAAGGGAATTGATTCATGTGTGGACCCTGAAGAGGTAAAAATATTCCTAGAAAAAAAGGCTTCAAAATAAAACATGTAGTAAATATTAAAAATAGAGAAAAAAATCCCCAAACACTTTTTCTAGTGGAGTTTGAACCCGGCGACGTATAGCTTAAAAAAACGAAACGCATCCGATTTACAATTTGAAATATATTCTCTATAGAAGAATAACTATAGAACAGCCACACAAAAGAAATGGTCCCGTTCAATGTTTAAATTGTCAAGAATATGGTCATACTAAGGCATACTGCTATTTACCCCCTGTTTGTGTAGTATGTGGTGAATGACATGGTACAGTTCTCTGCGATAATTCTAAAATCGACCCCAACGTAAAAAAAAATGTAGCAACTGTGGCGGAAACCACACTGCCAATTAAAGAGGATGCCCTGTATATAATATCGTCAAGCAGTCGGTTGGACCAAAAACAAATCCTCCCCAAATGCATGTAACAAATTAAGTGACCACAAATGACATACAGGCTGCGCAGGCTGGTTATAACAGAACCTCTTATGCTAACGTCCTAAGATCAAACCATGTGACAACGCAAGGTGCCTCGCCAAATAATGATGAAACTCCAGTTTCTAATTTAAGTCGTTTAGAAAAAACCATGGAAACATTAGTGCAAACAGTAAAGTTAGTGTACCTCGGTAGGCTAGCTAGTAGTAAGCTAGTCTATCAATCCCGGGGTTGCGGGTTCGATTCCCGCCAGAGACTCTGGTTTCTTTCCTGCAGACAAGCGTACAGCTTCGCGGGGATAAGCATAAGCTTAGGGAATTAAATAAAAAAAAAAAATAACTTTACGAACACAATGGGTAATATGATGCAGGAAATTCTAAGAATGCAATCAATGTTATTGCAAGCTGTTCTTAACAAGCCATGAACTGTTTAAAAACATAAAAATGAATTAGAATATTTTCTTAAAAGTAAATAAATTGATGCCATGATGGTTTCTGAAACTCATTTGACTTCAAGAAATACGTTTAAAATTAATGGTTATACATATATGTACTATATGATACCAAGGACCCTCGAGATAGAACTTGTGGAGGTTCTGCCATTTTAATAAAAACCAGAGTCAAACACAACTTAATGTGTGATCATCGTGAAGATTATCTCCAAGCAACGAACATTTGCGTTGAAGAATTAAATAGAAACTTAGTAATCTCATCGTTATACTCCCCACCTAGATATTCAATATCAGAAGGCCAATATTATAATTATTTTAAATCATTAGGACCTTGTTTCCTGGCCGCTGGCGATTATAACGCTAAACATACCTTCTGGAGGTCCCGACTTATAACATCAAAGGGTCGTGTTCTATTTAATACTATTTCTAAAATGGATTTGAATGTGATAGCGAGCGGACAACCAACATATTGGCCTACTGATCAGCAAAAAATACCAGAGTCATCGATTTTGGCGTGGTTAAAAACATCCCCTTAGAAACGATTTATGTTGAAGCTTCCTTAGACTTACATATCTTCCGACCACACACCAACAATTGTTACTTTAATGAACCCCAATAGAATTGTATCTCCAACTGGTTACTTAGCGATGTCAGCTACACAATTCAATTGGCTAAAATATAAAAAATATCTCAGCACCCATTGCACAGAAAATATTCCGCTTTTATATTTTACCCAAAATATATCTTACGATACTGCTAGAGCGGCTGTTCCCCTATGATTTGAGATAAGAGAAATCGAAAAGGCTGTTTGTGAATTAAACCCCAAAAAGCAACAAAATGCTTTTGGAGCTACCCAGCACAGCAAAGAAAATTATTCTTTTAATTTTCAATGCTATCTTACGTCTTCAATTCTAGCCTCAAAAATGGAAGGTTTCCTTAGTCACCATGATACCTAAACCAGGAAAGGATCACACAAAAGTTGAGTCATATAGGGCTATAAGCTTACTTTCTAATATATCAAAGCTGTTTGAGAGGCTGTTAGTGTCAAAATTAACTCCAATTTTATATGAAAATAGATGTATTCCTAACCACCAATTCGGCTTTAGAAGAGAACACAGCACAATTGAACAAACCCATCGTATAGTAAACGCCATAAGAAAAGTCTTTGAAGAAAGAAAATATTGTTCCGCTCTCTTCATCGATGTTTCTCAAGCTTTTGATAAAGTCTGGCATGAAGGCTTATTACATAAATTGAAGCAAAATTTTCCAGCAAACACACACAAGCTGCTAGAAAGCTACTTAGTCGGTCGTCAATTTATTATTAAAGAAGGAAATTTCTTTAGTTCACCTCAGCCAATTGGCGCTAGAGTCCCACAGGGCAGCATTCTGGGCCCCCTATTATACTTAATTTATACTTCGGACATGCCAACGAGCAACTTTACACAAACTTCAACATTTGCAGACGATACAGCTTTTCTAAGCGTCCACGAAAACAGTTATGAAGCATCTCGTTACTTACAGGATCATATATTTCAACTAGGAATATGGTTAAAACAATGGAGGATACAAGTCAATGAGCAAAAATGCGTACATATAACATTCACCTTGCGTCGGGAATCATCAAAATTCGCATGTAAAATATCTCGGTATACATTTAGATCGCCGTTTGACGTGGAAAAGCCATATAGAGGCAAAATTAACTCAAATGAAACTAAAAGCCATACAAATTCATTGGCTTATTGGAAGAAACTCTGTTCTTAGTCTCGACTGCAAACTCCTACTTTACAACTCTATCTTAAAGCCTATCTGGTGCTACGGTATTCAGTACAGGGCACTGCCTCGGCATCAAATATCGAAAAAATTCAAAGGCGCCAAAATAAACTTCTTCGAATAATCACAGCTGCTCCTTGGTATGTTAAAAATTCAAATATTCACAAGAATCTCAATGTTCCATTAGTTAAAACTGTGATTACGAAATATGCAGTAAAATACTTAAAAAGAAGAGACACTGCAGCAGATGAGCGATGAACACCTACATATATACATATGTGAACAGAACTCGTGATGAAGAAATTTTTGTCTGGCACAGGCAGGACATAAAATAAAGTATTAGGTTAAGATTTGATTAATTATTGTGAGTTCATATTTACTATATGAAGATTCAATAAATAAATAATGAAAAAAAAAAAATACGACGTGATCCAACTTATTTTCTACAACCACCAATTGGGCGAAGTGCTCAGGAACTGTCAGAGAGATTTTCGGTAGCACGAAAGACCATTTACAATGTGCTTAATCGAGCTAAAAACGAAGGTAGGTTGCAGTTAAAGTGTGGAGGTGGCCCTAAGCCTAAAATAAATAAACGAGCAGACCGCTTAATTATTAGAAAACTTGTCCAGAACCCTCCAATTTCTACAAGAGCACTTGCAAAGGAGCTTGAGGAAGAGGGCGAAATAGTTCTTTGCCACAAAACAGTTCGACAGGCTATAATTAAAAACAAATACTCTTCAAGTGTTGCGCGTAAAAAGCCATTTCTTTCTTCAAAAAATATAGAGAAGCGTCTTTCCTTCGCCATTACGAATATCTCGCATCCGGCAGACTATTGGGACGATGTAATATTTTGCGACGAGACAAAAATGATGGTGTATTACAACGATGGGCCTAATAGAGTATGTCGAAAGCCCCTAACATCGCTACAAAACCGCAACATCATGCCTACAGTAAAATTTGGAAAAATGTCTGTGATGATTTGGGGGTGCATATTTTCATCCATACATGA
The DNA here is from genome assembly GCA_949318255.1 of Pollenia labialis. Lineage (NCBI taxonomy): Eukaryota > Metazoa > Arthropoda > Insecta > Diptera > Polleniidae > Pollenia > Pollenia labialis. Next base: position 13,579,403 of record OX439144.1, on the reverse strand, counting down.
TCTAGAAACTAAATCCGCTATCATATAAGAGTTACTGAAAAATTCCATTTATATATATTCCAGAGCACCGTGTAAAATGCATCAAATTTGCAAAAATCTAAATTATTTACATACAAAGATGATGTACTTGGCAAAAGAAAAAATTTGATACCCATATTGCTCTATTTAAGACGAAGGGTTGCCAACCCATTGCATTTTTGTGAAAACGCGAACTAGCACGAATTTCCAAAAAAGCGGAAACACGTATTTAATTAAATCGACTAAAGATTAAAATATGTTAATTTGGCATTTTTATTACAAACAACCCCGAACAAAAAATTCAAAACCCGTTTTTTTTTACAGAAAATCCTTAAAAAAAAGGACATGGATGATCGTCCTTAGACAAATTGTATATACAGAAAACCCTTTCTTATAATACCCAATTTGTATATGTTGGTAAGGAAACAGATTCTCAAATTAACAAAACATGCAAAAATAGACCCTTTTTCAAAATGGTCCAGCTCACGAGAGGTCAAAGCTGGAGCCGAAATATTTAAAATGGTATCTTAAAAAAGTCCAAGGTTCATTTTTAGGAGGGTACATCGATCACTTTTTTTGGTGAGTCGCTCTAACGCACATATGTATATACAAATTAATTCAGGAGAAAATCAAATATTGAAATTAATAATTTAGGAAGAGTAGAAAAAAATAACGGCTGGAAAATTAAAGAAACTAGGTTTAGATTATTATTATATTGTTTTTGGTATTATAATTTATTTGAGTAGAATTATAAAATATAAGGAATTATAAATATGTTAGTTGATACTTTGAATTCTATGAATAAATATTGTTTTGATTAAGTAATTTACAGAAAAAAATGTTGGCTTAATTAATTAAGGTTTGGCCAATGGTAGACCGGTAAGTAAAAGTAGGGACAGGTGGATTTTGGGGTCGGAAACTAAAATGTTTTGTACGATTTTTTTTGGCTAGGTTGGGAGGGCAAATAATGAGACCAACATCTGTCTCATTGTGATGATTCTTGTGTTTATGGAATTGTGTTTTTGTAGTTTCAGTTTTGATGCGTTTATTTTTATTTTTTTTTCGTGTTCGGGTAAGCGTCAGGCGAGAAGGGTTGGAACCACCTGAGAGTCACAATAGAGAAATAAAAAAAAAGAGGAAGCTAGTCGGAAACCTCGCGTGTTCAACCGGCCCGTGACAATTGTAAAAAATGAGAAGAAAACGAAAAAGTGTTGATATAGAGATTAGGTTAAAGAGAATAAGTTACGTAATTAAGAAATCGTGTAGAGAGTTAATGAATAATTATTACTACAACCATTTAGAAAAAATTCAGCTGGAACCGAAGAAATGCTGGAAGTTTTTGAATTAAAATCTTGGTTGGAAAACAAAGAGTCAAATAAATGTTAAAGATTCGAATAATACATTAGTAGTTGACAATCAACTTAAAAGTTATCTCTTTATTCAGGGGTCTTATCACCGCATTAGATATCGAGTGAACAATCGTAATGAATAATAGCTCTGTTCCACATGCGTAACGAAACAGTCCGAACTTGCACAAAGTTACCCGAAAGCGTTCCACATAACAATTTTTGTGCAATAAAGAGAGTAATTGAGAGAGTAATTTTTTTTATTTCCTGTACAAATTTGCACGAACTTTTTCTTTGGGTAAGTTCGGACAAGAAAAAACAATCAGCTGTTTTTGTTTACATATGAAACTGATAAATAATTCAGGAAATTTACAAGTAAAAGGAAAAGTTTAGTTTTAATTAAAAAACATATTAAAAAGCAAAATGTAAGGTTTTTGTGAAAAATTTAAGTAGTTAAAACGTTATTGCATACATATTTCCCTTAATCTGTAATATAAAAAAAAAAAACAAAATATAAAAAATTACAATGATGCAAATGTTTTAGTTTTATAATGTTATGACTTTTAAGCGTCTTAAATCACTTAAATAGATCTTAATTTGAAAAGTATGCAGCATTAGTATTTGAAGATGTTCAAAAATGGTTTTTTGCGTTCCAGCAATTTTGGGTAGTTTCGGCAAATTTAGAGAGTAATTATCATTTTACTCTCATTAGTCCGAACTTGCCCGAGATCTTGTGGAACACACCTAATATTACGATACGTGTCGTGTAAGCAAATCATCGCATACGATATTTATCGAATCGTAATTTTTAACAATTCGTAACAAGTAAAAGAAAATTTGACAAATTTGATGTGTATATTTTTTAATAAAACAAAAAATATATGAATCCATCGTTATTATTTTACTTTTATTTATTTATTTAAGAAAAAGAAATTGTAACTTCTACAACAAAACATCAGTCTTAAACAGTAGAAATCTTATGATGTTATTTTGGAAAATGAAAAATATTAAACTTAATTCTAGGTATAGTTATTACAAAATTGATATAAATAAAGTTATTGTAATTAAACCAAACAAATAAATAACGAAAAACTACATATCAAAATAACATAAATACATTTATAAAAAATCAAAAAATTTTGAACTATAGAACTATACCGAACTATAAACAAACTTGTTGACTACGAATAGTATTTAAATATTTCTTTCTTAAATTGTAACGCATTGCTGATTTCTTTTATTGTTGGAGTAGTAATATTATTCCAAAGACGTATTGCAAATATGAAAAATTGCCATTCAGATATTAATGTGTGATGTCTGATTTGAATTAAATTTCTATTTCTTCTGAGTCGACTAAATTTTAAACGATTAAAAAGATGACCTGGCTCACGGGTGGTTATAATTTTGTGAAGAAATACTAAAGTTCTTATTTTCATCAAATCTTCAAAAAGTACCCCGAATATTTTCCTAGAGTAAGGCATAATACTTATGTAAGTACCATTTATGTTATAATTTCTGATCCCGTAAACGTACCTTGCAATGTTGTTATATGTGACGTTCAATTTAGATTTACTGGTTTCATCACAACTTGCAAAAATCTCACATCCGTAGGTTAAAATTGGTATCAAATATGTCTTAGCAAGTAATAAGCGTATTTTCAATGGGGTGCAATATTGAGTAGGCCAAAGGCTTCTTAGCATCGAATATGTTTTACCACAGGCAGCTATAACGTGATCAGACCAGGTTAGAGTGTTATTAAAAATTACACCAAGATTTTTTGCTTTATCTACGATTTCAATCCGTTGGTTTTTAATAAAAATGTTGGGATAATCAATAATTTTCTGTGTTCTTTTACGTATTACAATGCATTTCGATTTGGTAGGATTTAAACTTAACCCGTTAACATCAGCCCAACGTGAAACCCGTTGTAAGTCTTGATTAAGTCTTGCAGTACATTCATCTAAGTTCCCTTTTCTGTTACTTATGTACAATTGTACGTCATCGGCATACATTCTAAAGTTGCAATGGAGCAACTGTTCAGGAAGGTCGTTTGCGTAAATGGAGAAAAGGAGAGGACCTAGAATGGATCCCTGGGGAACACCCCTGACAACAGGAAGAAAATTTGAGATAGTTGAAGGACTTGTTTCAACACACTGGACACGATCTTTAAGATATGAATCAATCAATCTAATGGATGTTGATGAAAAATTCATCATTTTATCCAGTTTTTGAATAAGTATTGTGTGGTCAACGGTATCAAAAGCCTTTGAATGATCCAACAATACTAAATATGCAACGCACCCATCGTCAATTTCCTTTCTAAGATCTTCTGCTACATCAGTTAGAGCAGTAATACAGCTATGTTTGGCCCGAAAGCCAGATTGTTGATCGGTCAATAATTTACTATCATTTATATAGTTGGTTATCTGTTTATGTAAAAGTTTCTCGAAAGCCTTTGAGAGATAAGGTAATATAGCTATAGGCCGATATTCAGTGGATGATTTTGGTATTGGAATAATTTTTGCCTGTTTCCATCTTAGTGGATAAGTGCCTGCCATAATTATTTTATTGAAAATATGAGTGATAAATGGTAGTAGTGACGGAAGAATAATTTTAAGGAAAGTGGGGTGTATACTATCAATTCCTGTAGCTTTAGATTTAATGGAAAGGCAGCTTTTGAGAACATCCAACTGGCTAACATACTCAAAATTGAAAGGGTTCGATGGGAGATTGGTTGCATGAAAATTGATATAATGGGTATGATCTGCTTGGGGCATGGGTATATTAACAAAGTTTGAATTTAATTCATTAGGATCCGATATACTATTATCCTGCTTATTCTTATTTTTTACGATTCCAATTTCCCTAATAGTTTTCCAAGTATTTTTATGCCCGTAATTTCTACAAATAGATATCTAGCTGTGTATAGATATCTATGGTGTAACGAATTTTTCATAATTTTAACACGTAGGTATGTCTTACCTATTAGTTTAAGTATAGTGTATTAAACACCATCGGTTTTCGATGGTTAATTCAAAATGTAAATAAAAATGTATGAAAGTGTCAAAAAATTTCCAAAAATTAAATAAGAAAATTAAACGAAAATGTATTCTGAATTAGAAGATCTAAGAACTTTGCAACATTTGCTTAAATATAGATCTAGAAGTGTTGAACACAAGTTTCGGGAAAGATTCGATCATTTTAAAATATGGAATGATTCAGAATTTTTAAAAAGGTTTCGTCTTTCAAAGAATAACGCACGTATGGTCTTACAAAAAATTGAATCTAAGCTTTGCCAACGGGTGGAAAGGTATGTATGTAAGCTTGTAAATGTCTTTCAATTCGTGCTTACAAAAATTTGCTTTTTAGAAATACAAACGTTACAGCAAGTTAACAATTGTTACTTACTTTACGATTTTACGCATCTGGTTGCTTCCAAATAGCAGTTGCAGATTTTGGAGGAATACATCAAAGCACAGCAAGTAAAATACTTAGAAAAGTTTCGACAGCAATAAAATCATTGTATGACGAGTATATCAGCCATCCTACTTCGATGGAACAAATATCACACACTCAAGCTAAATTTTATAAAATTGCAAAATTTCCAAGATGTGTTGGTGCATTAGATTGTACCCATGTAAAAATAATGTCTCCAGGTACATATAAATTTATTTCTTATTTATGTAATCTATTTAAGATCTATGTAAACATTATTTGAAGGTGAAAATTATGCTGAACTGTTTCGAAATCGAAAAGGATATTTTTCCATAAATGTCCAAGCTATGTGTGATGCGGATTTGTACTTCACAGATGTTGTAACACGATGGCCAGGTTCAACACACGATAGTACAATATTCAATAACAGCAGATTAAAGTTCCAATTTGAGTCCGGGTTACGCAAAGATCAACTAATTTTGGGAGACGGGGGCTATGCTGGTTATAGTTCTTCCACATATCTTATGATTCCTTTGGATAACCCTACAGCAAGTTCTGAAAAATTATATAACGAATCCCAAATCCGAACAAGAAATGTTATTAAAAGATGTTTTGGAGTTTGGAAACGGCGGTTTCCCATACTTTCTATGGGAATGAGAGTCAATTTGCTAACCGTACAGGATATTATAATTGCTACATCAATATTGCATAACATTTGCGGAAAAAACGCTGATGCAATTCCTCCATTTGAAAATTTACATCAACAAAACAACTATGATATAAGTATGGAGAGGCTTTCACGAAATTATTCTCTAAATCAAAACGCAACTAATACTACAAGGAACAGTCTTATTAATTATTTTGGTTCATTGTAAATTTTCTTTGTTCCAATCTTCCTTCCATAACCGAAAACCACCGTTTTTAATGTATCTTAAATAAAGTTGAGTCGCTTTTTAAAAATAGAAGTAGTTTTTTTTAATTATCTTTATTACCGCTTTACCAAAATTATTTTTTAACTGCCTTCCAGGTGCTGTTTAATAAAAGTATAATTTTTTAAGTGCTGAACTTAATACAAGTACTTAACAAAAATTACTTTGATAATTTCGCACAACAATGCAATTTTTTTAAACGTGCATACATACATATGTATGTATGTATATGAAATTCATTTATAATTATACCTTATCATATATTTTTAGTAATAACATTTTTTTATATCTAATTATGAAATAAAAAAGGTAATATTAACTATTAACAGCTTTCTTTCAGTTTCTTCAACTTCACTTCCAATTCTTCTTTTTGCATTTTTAAAATTTGAAGATCCAGATTAAAATTTGGGTTTCCCTCTCATTTTTTTCCTTGAAGTACTTTGTTTGTTCATGCAAGAGTCGTTTTCGATCTTCTTTAAGATCGGCATACTCCTCGATTAACTCGTCAAGTTTGTCTGCTTTTCGTTTTCTAGTTTTCGGCTTTTCATAGCATTCAAGAGTAGCAAATGTATTACTCGTTTCAATATCTTCTTTGCTGATGTTAGTTTCGACATCATTACATGTTAATTTTGTTTATATAGGACGTTTTAAAATATCAACAGCATCACTTGCACGAAAAGATTTAGAAGGTGTTTCATCTACAATTTTTTCAAGCTGGGATTCCAAGATTTCAATAGAGTCATCGTGTTCAAGCTACAATATAATAAAATACAATAAAATAATTTTAATAACCTATTATTGTAACTTACATTTGGTGGCAATTCCCTATCACCTCCTCCACGGTCATTCATCCCAACTGTTGACGGACCTATTAGGGATAAAAGTAATTTCTCGTCCGTTGATAAATTTGAAATGGAAGCCGCACCACCACCAGTCTTATATAACTCCCTCTTATTGTTTCCCATTTTTTTACGCAAATTTTTTTTTAGGTCATCATATTTTGACCGTAAATTTGCAACATCTCGAGGAGATCTTCCACTGGTAGCATTAAATAAATAAGCTAATTTTTTCCAAACCTCTGATTTTTTTTGGTTTCTTGCTAAAACCCGTTTTTTTCGTTTCCAAAACACTTTTAAATTGGTACACGAGGATAATTAACGTGGTTTTTTCGCCTTCGTTAAAATTAGGGCTTCGTTTTGCTTCTTTAACACTCATTTTTCTAAAATTTATTTCTTTTTAAATATCACAAAAGAAACGGTAACTTAAAAACCCAAACTTAATATAAAATTATTAATATATTTGACATAAATAATAACGTCAAATACAAATGCTGCCATATTTTAAATGAAAACTTAGAAGTAACAACACGTAGGCAAAATTAACGTTGAAATTACTAAATTAGTTTTACCGGATAGGTAAAGATAACTGATAGGTACGAACACGACTAGATATCTCTTTGTAGAAATTACGGGCATTAGTACTAACCGAATTCATAAATTTTTCAGAGTAGTATTGAGATTTTGCGTTTTAATGGTTTTCGTTACGATTCCGATACTTATCCTCATCAGACTCGGAGGAAGAATTTAGTGTTATACGTGTCAGAAAAGAAGTTAGAGATAAAAGTAATCCCTTTTCTTTATCTCCAAACGCGTAAGTTGAAAACATTTAGCATTTGAAGTTTTTTGTGCGAATGTTTCAATTTTCAGGTTTAAAACTAGATTTAGACTGACAAAAGAGGCGTTCCACTATGTTCTATGTCAGCTCGACTTTATTGGAACCATGTCTACAGCAGTGCAGCCGAAGCTGCAGCTAGCAGCCACACTTTCACTTTTAGCGAGTGGAAGTTTTCAACACAATGTCGGAAATGACTATTTGGTTGACTTAGCCCAAAGCACAGTATCCAAAATTGTTAGTCACGTCATAAACGAAATGGAAGCAAAACTATGCCCTAAGTTTATACGTTTCTTGCCTCAGCAATCCTCAACTTGTAAAGACTATTTTTTTTCAAAAATTCAAGATTCCCGGAGGTTTGTTAAAATGGCTTTATAAAATATTCATCATTTACTTTTTTTTTGTTCAAAGTTATTGGATGCGTAGACGGTACGCACATAGGACTGCAGAGGCCAGGTACAAATGAGCATATGTTCTTTAATAGAAAAGGATATCACAGTCTCAATGCTATGGTGGTATTTACCTTAATTCGTATGACTAGAAAAAGCTATTAAATAATAATTAAATATTATTTCATTTAGATTTGTGATCATGAATATCAAATTATAGCTATAAATACAAAATATGGCGGTGCAGCACATGACTCATTTGTGTGGAAGCTTTCAGGCGAAAAAAGTTTGTTAGAAGAACTTTACAATAGCAAAAATTTAGGAAATGCTTGGCTTCTAGGTAAGGTTAACAAGAAAAATTCTTTTTTTATTTACAAATGTAAAATAAATCAATAGGAGATTCCGGGTACCCAATTGAGCTGTTAACGCCTTATAGGAATCCAGCGGATGGCACGATGGAGACGTACTTTAATGACATTCATTCCAAAGCCCGATGTATAGTAGAACGGTCTATTGGCATTCTCAAGGCAAGATGGAAAATCCTAAGCAACGACAAGAGAAATTTTGTTAATGTTTGTGTTGGCTTACACAGCTTATGTATTCATTTTAATGTCCCAAATTACACACAAAGTTGTTCGGCTGAAACTGTTCCAGCTATACCTGATATTGGGAACGAGACACAAGTGACAAAAATTGGACAAAAGATTAGAGACCACATTAAAATAACCTTATGGAGAAATAAATAAAACAAATTTTGGTTTCTTTTTAATAAAATTTATTAAACAATTTTTGTTTTTTGTACTTTTAACATCACAAATTAAAGTAAATAATATTATAAAATGGAATTCAAGTCTTTTAAAAATACTTTAAAAAAGCTTCGCTTTTTATTAAAAAAAAATAAAAGTTGTTACTAAATTGCACAACAAAAGTTAAAAAACAAAAAAATAAACTCATTTAATATTTGCCTACGCATTTGTACTAAAATTGTTGATTTAGCAATTCCAATTCTTTTGTCTTTATTTCTAAATCAATCTTTTTTAACTCCATATTTGCAACGTGTTCCGCTTCTTTCAGCCTAATCGATTTTTCTTTGAGTTCATTTGATCTTTCCACTAATTTCAGCAAGCGGTCAAATTTATCATTTAGCATGTCTTGAGATTCTTCAAATTTTTCTATGTATATTAGATTTTAGGAGATTTAGTTTAGTTTCACATCTAGCATTTTTTTTACTTATTTTTGATGTATCTTTCTCAACACTTTCAAAATCAACTTTATCACTTAAAAATGTCAACTTATCGACGTTTTCATTGTCACTGTTTTCATTTGATAACAACTCCACAATTTCTGTTTGTATATTTAATTGATTTGAAGAACCAAACGTTTTGATTGAAGAAAGTCCCTCAACTGCTGCACTTATACCTGCTGCCTGAACAATTTGCTTCTCAGCCGGCGTCAAGGGCATTTCCTCAAAAGGCCCTCCTCCAACTTTCTTTTTTGAAGCAATATTAAAAGATAATTTTTTTTTCGCTTGGTGCTTCTGGTCAGTAAAAGCCTAATAAATACATATATGCACGTAAAAAATAATTAAAGAAAAAGGTTATAAAACAACTTAAATATGAACTAACCTTTCGCCATGACTTAATATCTTTTATTGGTGGACCCGCCATATTCAATTTTTTGCAATACTTTTTGTGCAAGAACTTATGGAATTTGTGATAATCTTTACTCATAAGAATCCATTCATATGACCGAATAAAGGCTACAATTTTAATAAGACTAAATTTTGATGAAAGTTGCAAAATGTTTCAAACATTTTTGCTTAAAACTAAAATAATAGAGTTATTAAATTCTTCAAATAACAATACATACAACAAATATAAACATATAAGTGGCTAAACAAAAAGTTATCCGTCATGTTCGGGAAATCGAATTCGAGTGAAATCAAAATCGAACAATCTTTAAAAACGATACAGTGTTTAAAGTTTATTAAATAATTTTGTTTTATATACTTTATACTATGAGTACAGCTTATCTTCATTAGAAATCAAAAACGACGGTAATTTAAAGAAAAATTTAACTGGAGTAGATAGGTAATGGGGATCTTGGACATAGTCCGTGAGAATCCTGTAGTAGTCACTATTTTTCTAATTGGAATGCCTATTTTTTTAATTGGAATGCTGACAAAATGAAGACAGGGAATCAGTAATGTATATGGGTATTTCCAATTGGAAAAGTAGAATTGGTGAGATCGTGAGAGTTTTTTTCACTTGAGAGCGTAAGAGTGTGTTATATATGAATTTAAGAATGAATGTGTATTATTTTTTCAGGGGTTGAAATTGGTAGGTAAAAAATGTTTAGGCAAGAAAAAAGTGAGAAAATGCTGTTAACACCTGCATTTCTTTATAGATCAAGATGGTTGAAATGTACGCAATAAATAAGGATTGGTGGTTGTTCTAAGGATAGTAGAATAGAGAATTTTTTTTATTGAAATATTGTGCATTATTTTAAGGGTTGAATAGGTAGGTAAAACATGTAGGTGCAAATGTTGTAAAGTGATGTTTTATGTTTGAAGATGAAAATGGTTGAAATGTATTGTACTTAAAAATGATTGGTGGTTGTGTTAATGTAATTATGATAGAGCAATTTTCTTTTATTGAATAGTTAGGTAAAATTTGTAAGTGGAAATGTTAAATTGTGATGTTTAGGTTTAAAGATCAAGATGGTTGAAATGTGTTTATTCTGAAGCTGAATTGGTGGTTGTATTAAGAATACAAGGAGAGAGAATTTATCTTTGATTGAAAACTAAATTACTTGAAAGACTCTATTTTCTTGAATATAATTCCAATTAGAATGCATATTTTTGCTTAGATCATCTTAAAATGTGTTTTCTTTAGCTATATATTTTTTATTTTTTTATAAAAGATATGAAAATGTGATTGGAGTATTTTACTAATTATAAAATATGTATAAGAATGAGTATAATAATTATTTTTATAAAGAAAAGAACAATTTTTTAATTTCGTTTTAAGTATTTATTTTGGTAATAAAAAATGTATAATATTTTTCTATTAAATGAATTACATTATCCTTCTTTAACTTAAATTCAGTACATTCACATGTATTTGAACGATCGCAAATTCGGCATAGAAAAGGACAGTTTTTAAAATGCTTTCCGTAAATAGATTCAATGAGCTCCATATTTTCATAGTCATCTAGCATTCTTTTGATTTCAGTTATCTGAAGTAAATGGTCATCAAAAATGCATCCATGAAAATCAAACAAAAATTTTTCGATCATGCTTCTGTATGTCATTTTCTTTAGAAATATGTTTCTTCTTTTTATTCTTTCGTGTGTACTCATATTCAACTGATACTATTGTAACTAACACTACTTACATACTACCTATATAAATAAATAAATAAATAAATGTTGTGAATGAAACATGATTGAACCTGCACTTCCATGCTTACATAAAAGAAAATGTTTGATAAAATCAATTGACAAGAAAATTTAAAACAGGTACAAAAGTAAGAAAAGAAAAAAGGATCAATGTCATATTTTTGGTTTTTGTTTTTTATGGTTTTAATTAGAAAAGAAAAAAGGTGTAACTGAAAATTTTTTTTTTTTTTTTTTTGTTTTTTTTTTTTATTAAAAGGGATTTTGAAATTTAACGAGCATATTCTGGATAGGTTTATGACTTAAATATGTATTTATTTTACAAGATTTTAAATGGCTATTATTGTACATATATGTATATATTGATTTTACGACACTTGCCCTACTATATAAAGTGGATTTTCTAATTTACCTAGAAAATTTTCTTTTTTTCATTAATCAGTATATCATAACATTCCTTAGAGTGAAGATATATTTTGCGATATTTAAAAAATTGATTATAAAATTGTTTAAAGAGAAAAAAAAGTTTTTATAACATTGAAAATAAAAAAAAAGTATTTCTTTTAAAGTTGGAAATAAAAAAGCTAAACATTCTTTAAAATTTCAAAAGAAAACAAAAAAAAAATAAAAAAACAGTTATATTAATAAATCTTGTTAAAAAAAGTGCTAAATAAATTACTCAAAAATGGCTCCTGTTTCTTGCTCAATTTGCTCTTCCAAACACAGCTGTCCAAAAATGCTTAAGGTGCATATGGAATTGCATAGAAATACTTCCAATGGTTTTTATGCTAATCACTATGAAGTATGTCCGATATGCAAAATGTCTATTTCAAAAAAAATGATTAAGGTTCATCTAAACCTTCATTGCGGTGTATGCAAAATGTTATTTATGGCCCAACAAAAGCTAAGAGAGCATATGGAATTGCATAAAAATGATTCACTTAATTTTGATGCAAATCACTATGAAGTATGTCCGATATGCAAGATATCTATTTCAAAAAAAATGCTTAAGGTGCACATTAACCTCCACTGTCCCACCTGCAAGAAACTTTTCATGAGTTCAGGAAAACTCATAGAACATAAGGAAACTCACAACGTTACCATCCAATCACCTCCTCTTCAAAGTGGTAATATGAAACATTGTAATGAGTGTAATGAATTAATACCGACAACAACAACATTTAATGCGCATATGAGAACAAATCGTCATATAAAAAATTGCCATAAAGTTAACGTTAATAAAACATTAACTGTAAGAAGTAGTAATTTTAAAGGAAGAATTGAAACCTATAGATTGGTGAATGAAAAGGAAGAAATTCTATTTCCGGAGGAGTTCTTTAAAAATGCCAAGAAAATTATAATTGAAGAATTAAAAAAGTGCAGCACTAAACACACTACATTTAAATTTAACATGGAGTTGGTATGTGAGTACATGAAAGTGGTGAATGACGAAACAAAATTAGCATCAATTGTGCATATTTCAAAAATGATGCTAATAACGCTTGCTGAGGACATCACCGAGTCATATGATAAACATATGGATGAAATAGTCACTAAAATGGCTGAATTTCAGGAAAGGGACAGTGGATGGACACTCATTAAAATAAATCATCTAGAAGTAAATGTAAATAAGGCAAGCATAATAAGAGGATCCCAATTTATACCATTGCCCAGGAGCATCAACAATATTAAAGGTGCATGTATTAATGTTGAAAATAAAGATGTTTTTTGCTTTAAATGGAGTTTAATTGCAGCACTCCGTAAAGACTTAAGCAATAAACAAAGAAAAAACTGCAATTCATATGGCATTAACATCTATAGTAATAAAATTGCTTTGGGCGAATGTGAACTTAATTTTAAAGGATTGGAGTTTCCTATGCCTTTGAAGTCAATTAAAAAGTTTGAAAAACAAAACGATATAAGTGTAAATGTATTTGGAAATAATGGTGAGTCAATCGTTGGGCCATATTATATAACGATTGATGAAAAAGAAATACATATCAATTTACTGCTTTTGCATTCCGGTGAAAAGTTTCACTATGTTCTCATAAATGACATTTCCAAGTAAGTTTTACTTTACATTTACAAATATATGTATGTATATATTTATTTATTTTTAAATCCAATTAAAACAAATTTTATTAAATTTTTTTTTTTTTAGACTAATCCGATCCAGTATTACCTCACATAAGAGCAAAATTTATGTTTGTAATACGTGTCTTTACCATACACATGATGAGACAGTTTCCAGAAATCATAAAAATGTGTGTGGAAAGAAGGTATCAAAGATGCCAAATCCCGAAGATGCATACATATCGTTTGTAAACCATCAGAAGCAAGTGGATGTTCCGTTCGTGATCTATGCCGATTTTGAGTCCATTTTGGAAAAAATTAATTATAGTGTGAGTAACAACACAAGCAATATCCAAAAGCACATTCCATGTGCTTTTAGTTACTATATTAAATGTAGTTTTAAGGATATTAAATTTGACAGATACTATTTTGGGGAAAATGCATCTAAAGTCTTTGTTGACAAAATTGTCAAAGATGCAACAGATATTTACCATCAGTATCTGTCCAAAGTAGTGAAAATAGTCATGAAAGTTAATGATATTGATATTTTTAATAAATCAACAAATTGTCACATTTGCAAAAAACTTCTTTTTAATGATAAAGTTAGAGACCACTGTCATCTCACTGGTAATTTTCGAGGAGCTGCTCATAATGAGTGTAATTTAAAATACAAAAATCCCAATTTTATACCAGTGATCTTCCATAATCTTTCTGCTTATGACATGCATCTTTTCTTTAAAGAGCTGTCAACAATAAAAAATGCGACAATAAAATTTATTCCTTTGAATAAAGAGCGCTATATTTCACTATCTGTTTATATTAAAATAGATAAAAATCGGGGATTTGAAATTAGGTTTTTAGATTCAATAAGATTTATGTCTTCTAGCTTAGAGTCCTTAGCTTAAAATCTTGACATTAATGATTTTCGAACAGTTCGAGAACGGTTTTCTAATGATAATCAATTTAATCTAATCAGGAGGAAGGGTGTATTCCCATACTCCTACATGGATTCAATGGAAAGGTTTAATGAAAATCAGCTACCAAGTAGAGATAATTTTTTCAATATTCTAAGTAATGAGGAATGCAGTGTAGTCGATTACGAACATGCTCAAAAAGTATGGAGTTTTTTCAAGTGCAAGAACCTTCTTGATTATACAGAACTCTACCTAAGATCGGATGTTCTTCTCTTAACTGACATTTTTGAAAACTTTAGAAAAATATGTAAGAGTATTTATAGTTTAGACCCTTGTCAGTACTACACTGCACCTGGTCTCTCTTGGGATGCAATGCTTAAGACAACGGATGTAACGTTAGAGCTATTTACTGATAGTGAAAAATATCTTTTTATGCAAAATGGAATACGAGGTGGATTAGTGCAATGCTCAAAAAGATATTCTAAGGCAAACCATAAGTATATGGAAAACTTTGATAAGAAAAAAGCATCAGAGTATTTGATGTATTTAGATGCTAACAATTTATATGGGTGGGCAATGTCAGAATATCTACCTTATGGGGAATTTGATTGGATGAACACTAAAGATATTGAAAATTTTAGAGTACAAAATATATCAGATAACTCAGAATATGGTTATATTTTAGAAGTTGATCTTGAATATCCTGACTCTTTGCATGACATTCATAATGACCTCCCATTTTGTCCACAAAATAAAATACCTGGACAGTCTAAATTTAAAAAATTAATAGCAGATTTGACGCCTAAAGAAAATTATACTATCCATTATAGAGTTTTAAAACAGTGTATTAACAATGGACTTCTTTTGAAAAAAGTGCATAGAATTTTAAAGTTTAAGCAGTCTCCATGGTTAAAAAAATATATTGATTTAAATACGCTGCACAGAACTAATGCAAAAAATAATTTTGAAAAAGATTTTTTTAAACTGCTTAATAATGCAGTTTATGGAAAAACGATGGAAAGTATTGATAAAAGAAAGGATATACGTATTGCTACAGGGTGGGAAAATAGTAATAAAAACCATTTAGGTTTACGATCATTAATATCTAAACCAAATTTTCTAAGTTTGACAAAGTTTAGTGATGATTTGTATGCAGTCGAGCTGAAGAAAATGGAACCATACTACAACAAGCCCATATATATCGGATTTTCTGTGTTGGAATTATCCAAATGGAAGATGTATGACTTCCATTACAGATATATGATTCCAAAATTTAGAAAAAATCTGACCTTAAATTATATGGATACCGATTCGTTTATATATTCAATTAAAACCAATGACTTTTATAATGATATTCGTGGCGATGTCATTTTAAATTTCGATACATCTGAATATCCCAAAGACAATATCTTTAATTTACCACTCCTAAACAAAAAAGTACTGGGAATGATGAAAGACGAAAATAAGGGGGGAATAATGACTGAATTTGTAGGTTTACGATCAAAGATGTATTCCTTATCAACTATCAATTCAGAAGACATTAAAAAGTCTAAAGGCGTCAAAAAATGTGTTATTAAAAAACTTACATTAAACGACTACAAGGAGTGTTTATTTGAGCAGAAAATAGTATCTGATGAGATGGTTGTATTTAGAACTAAAGCTCATCAGTTGTATACACAAAAACTACATAAAGTTGTACTTAATCATACAGATGATAAAAGAAAAATTATGGAAGATAGAGTAAATACTAGAGCTTGGGGTCACTTTAGAGATAGAATTGATATGGAAATTGATTAAGAATAATTTTGCTTGTTTATTACTTATGAGATGACAGTGGTCAATAAATTAGATTACAAAAAATAAAAGGCTTTGTTATTATACTTATTAAAATAAATTTTATTATTATTATTTTTTTTTTTTTTTCATATAAGATTACATCTAAGTCACTTATTCTAATAAAATTAATGTTAAAATAAATTACTTTATTGCATGTTTTCTTAAAAATAATGTTTATGTAACTATATCAAAATTATGTAAATATAATAAAAATAATGTTTATGTAAAAATATCAATAAAGTTATAATATAAGAATTAAAAATTAAATTTGTTGTTCTTATTTCCAATTAGATTTTCTCTTTCAAGTAAAATAGCATTTTTTAAAGCGCAAACTCCATATTTGTGATAACTGCAATTTATGTTTTCTAGGTACTTTTTATTAAGTTCCTTTAAATTTATACATCCAAAATCCTCTATATTTAAAACTTTTTGCTGCAGCATTTTTTCCAACCATTGGCTCTTTTCTGTTCCTTTTACATATATTTTAGAATTTTTTAAATTATCTTTCAAAAATTTACAAACACTCTTAAATGATACTACTCCTGTATTCCAGTTAAGATGATGAAAATATTTTATTAACCAATATGCTTCTTTTTGCTCCTTCTGTGATAAGCAATTGAAATCAAAAGGTGGTTTTATAATGAAATTGATGTATTCCTTTGAATTGAAAACAATTGCAACTTCTTTAACGATTAATTTGTTTGATTTTAATTTAAAACCTTGTAAATCAATGAAAACATGTTTGCAAAACATCTTTTTTTTCTTCTTTTTATTTATGATTTAGGATTTATAAAATTTTCCGAACTTGTCCTTTTAATGGTATATATTCAATGATGCGATCGTGAATGAGAATACAATAGGCTGATGTGTTTGCTGGAACATTAGTAGCTGTTTCAAATTCAATTTTTATATCAATTGGTCCGCTCACAATTGATTCGTTTTGATAACTAACATCTACTACTATTATTGGAGAATTATTTTTAAACTCTTGAGATGTGAGAAGCGGCTGGGAGTCTCGCATATAGTAGTTTTCCTGAAACCTTAGATACATATCATATAGAATTGCATAACGTTCATTCTTAAACTTTATGTTTAGGTCGTCATATGGATAAGACTCTGAATTTAAATGTACTTTTAAATTAGTCAAATCGCAGTTGATAAATTTGTTTTCATGTTGGAATGCAATCAATACAAAACGAGGGCGTTCTCTATTCGCTGCCAGCTTAACATTCCACACATGATTAGTTGTCATATTTAGTTGTGGATTTATATGACAATCCCAACTTCTAAATGCAATTGGTATTGGATTACCATTGTTTATTATTTTTATCATATTTAATTTACTTAAATCAGATAGTTGTACATGGGGAATTCTCCACGATATACTTGAAATTGTTAATTTAGCCTTTTCGGTAGAAACAGTTGAATATACAAGATTCTCATCATTTTTATTACGTAATAGTATCAATTCATGTTTTGCATTCAATAATATTTTGTTATAGTCTTCAGCGAATCCCAAAAACAATTTAAGTGGTACATAAAAATTAAAATATCCATTTACGAGATCAATATCATCAAGTTTATTCCAGCCAGCATTTTGCATTCTATTACTATCTATTGGTGACAATGAAACCAAATTTTTAATAGTACTTGATGTTCCCAAATGTCTCGTTTGATCAATTTCAACACCATTTACTTCGTAACGAATTTCATCAAATAGATGTGCTACGAAATTATTTTTTAATTTGAAGTTGGCTGCAGAAGAAACTAATTTTGTATTGCTTTCATCTTTAACAAATCCTTCTACATATATAAAACTTTCCGACGGCAAAACATACAAGTCTTGATTTTGTATTGTAATACGAATTTCATCGTTATTATTGTAAGATTGTAAATATGGGGTATACGTATGGTAGGCCTTTTTAATTATATTTTCATCGGACAAAGGTTTATCCAGAACATCTATTATTGAACTCATGCTTTCTTCAATTTTAAATTTAATGATTTTAGAAATTCTTTATTTGATTGCGTTAAGTTTATATGTTTTAATGAACTCTTTGAATTTAATTTATTTTTCAATATTTTGTTAGAAGAAGAATGTGAGATTTTGTTTTTAGGCGTATTCTTCTTGTAAATTATCATTATTTTGTTGGTCTTAAATGTATTCGAATTGTAATTTCCTCTCCTCGGAAATTAAGTAAATCACCGTTTTGATCAACCACTCGAAGAGTAAGGGAGCTTATCTCTCGACAGTTGACTGGCAAATAAATGAGATTCCTAGGGATCTCGTCTATTTTATAGCCAGGTGGGACATTAATGGCAAATTCATGCAAAGTATGTGCTTGGGAGTTATTCATGTATGTGTTGACAGCTATATTACTCTCAATTCGTAAAAGATTTACTTTGAAAATATTAACTGGAAGATCTGAGTAATAGTCTTTATTAGGTAATAAAATATTTTCTTTAAATCCTAAAAGCTTGCCAATTGTATTTTCCTTATTAAAGTATATTGGATCATTAGAGTTTTTAATTTTAACTTGCATCGTATTATTATTAGCTTCAATATTAATTTTATTTTGAGGGCTGTATCGCTGATATTCTTCTTTAATATAATCAACTATATCGTTCAGCTCATAAGAACCAATTGGAATTTCAATTACTTGTTCTCCAATATGAAACATATTATTATATACATCTACATTTGGAATACTATTGTATGAATGAAAATCTGTA
Source organism: Pollenia labialis (assembly GCA_949318255.1). Taxonomy (NCBI): domain Eukaryota; kingdom Metazoa; phylum Arthropoda; class Insecta; order Diptera; family Polleniidae; genus Pollenia; species Pollenia labialis. Next base: position 13,560,663 of record OX439144.1, on the reverse strand, counting down.
AGTGCACATTCATATTTTCCATCCAACTCAATTGGAGGAAAATAGTTAGCCGTCAACTCAGTTGAATTAGAGCTTAAAGTTAGAGTTATTGACATTTCGGCTGTTGGTTTGTAAATAAAGTAAAAAAACATAATATTCCTCATTTAAAACAATTTATTTACATATATTTTTTGTTCTTTTCTTATTTAATAATAACAATACATTAACTCTTACATTCTATTATTATATCTACTCTTACAAACTATAATATTTCATTTCTATTTATCCAAGAATTATGTTGATTAGAAAATCCCAACCATTTTACATATGCCATGTCTTCTTTAGTTTTAAGAATTTTTTCTACAAGGTATGTATCAGGAAATCGAGTTTTTTTCAGTTCATCATCATAGAAACCACCTTTAATTGGATTTCCTTGATAGTCTTCTAATATGTATGTTGCGGGAAAAGTATTTTTTACTGCTTGAATTTTAAAAATTTCAGTAGTCCAATTGGGAGTGTAACCTTTTTCAAAAATGTGTTTATATTTGCTTATGCGTACATAATCTCCGGCATTCAATTTTGATGTTTTGTATATTTTTAAATGATTATAGACTGTTTTCAATAATTTCATTTCGTTTTTAGAATTAACGTCAATTGGTGCCATTTTAATGGTGCGATGAACTTTTTTATTATATTTTTTAATTAGATCTTTATAAATATCAAGCCAATAATATGAACCATTAAAACTAAATTCTTTCCACATCATTCCTTTTAGAGTTCGATTAAATCGTTCTACTATTGAGGCTTTCATTACACTAAATGTTGAGTAATGATTGATATTATGGTTGTCCATGAGGGTTTTAAATTGTTTATTGAAAAATTCTTTACCATCATCAGTCTGCAAGTTTTTGGGAACTCGACCTAATTTTAAAATACTCTCCATTGCTTGAAATACTTCAGTTGCTGTTTTTGTTTTAAGTGCAACACCCCATGCAAACTTTGAAAAAGTATCAATGATAGTTAACAAATATCGGTATTTTTTATTATATGTAGAATAGTTTCCCATTTCAACTAAATCAGCTTGCCAGAGATCATCTATGCTTTTCATCACTACTCTTCGCCGTATGAAATTTTTTCGGGCTGGTTTATGAAGTTCATTTACTAAGTCTCGTTTTGTTGAATGCATTATTATTAAGTCTTCTTTACTTAAGGGAATATTGTAATCTCATGTTCTTTATTTTTAATATCAAGCCTGTTATATAGTTTCTGATTTAAGATTTTGATTTTTCTTTCAAAATCTTTTTGAATTTTCTCTATTATTTGAGAAATTTCATTAATATTCTTGTTTAATTGATCCATTATCTCCTTCTGTGTTTTTGCAATTTGAGATTGTAAAAACATTTTATTGACACCATCAGTTTCTTCCAAAGCATTCGACATATGTTTGATTCTTTTGTTTTGAACGTCAATGTTGTTATCTGTATCCATAAAGAACCCAAGCAATTTAGGTGCATTCTTCATAGAAATTACGCCACTTGTATCGTTTATATAGTGACCAAATTTATCAACAGACATTGCTTTGTGTTAATTTAATAGTTACTCAATAATTTTTGCTTCATATAATTCTTCAATAATAGATACAATTTCGTTATTATGATTGCTGTGACCTGCAGCTTGTGATGCGAGCAGAAGTCTAAGTCGATCTATCAACTCATTTGGATCATCCCAGTATATATAGTTTGGTTTATTTGAATTGAAATCCATTAACCCACTTCCCATGTAATTTTCTTTTGTTGTTGATGTATCAGATGAAGTGGGTGATTGTAGTGTTGTGGTAGATGGATTCTTAGGTTTAATCAATTTTCTAATAATATTTCTATATTTATATGCTCTTGTGCCCCTTATATTACCATCTGTGGTATAACCCCTTTTATAGGCATTGGTATTAATTAATATCTTTTTATAAATATCTAACTCGGATTTATCATAGTTTTTTGGTATTTTTTGGAACATTAATGAAAATAAACCTGGAGTGAGTGCCCATATTTGATTTCCAACTTGAATCCTATCTTCATTAAATTTGATGTTACTATCACCAAATTTCCATTCATTGTTTGAATCTTTATGTAATCCATATAGTGTGTCTAATTCATGCCTTTTTTCTAGATATAACAAGTCATTAAAATTTAAAGGACTATTTAAATTTTCTGTTTCTGGTTGAGAATAAAAATCATCATCATCGTCATCATAATCTTCAGAGTTACTTGCAGCAGTAGCTAATATATTTTTTTCTGGTTTTATAATTGGAATATAAGAATCTATTTTAAATTGTTTTTGTTTTGCTTCATTTTTAATATTAGTTTTTTCAATTTTAGAATTTACTTTGGTATTTTTCGAACTATTAATGAAATTTTTCAAGGGTTCTGTTATGGGTTTAAATGTATCTTTAAGTTGTTCACGAGTATCAGCTTCACCAATTTTTATACTGCGAAATTTCTTCTTTAAAACATTTCTTGTTTTTATCAGCTCTTTTAATACTTTTTCATTCATTTTTAATCAGTTAGTTTAAAACGAGTTTCGTTGTAATATCTTTAAAGGGTGATGATGTACTAATACTTGTATGTAATTTATTCTATTATTTATAATGTTATGAAATAATCAAACCGCTTTCTATATCTTCCATTATTCAATTCATCATCTTTACTTATAACCAAAAATCCATATTTATCTTTCCAACATTCTCCGCAAATTTCACGAAACTTTTCGTAACTCATATCGCTACCAACATGATCAGCATATATATGTTTCATATTCATTTCATCTTGCTTAAACATAATAATCATATTAGCGTTATCTCTAATTAAATGTTTAGGAATTCTTGTATATGTTTGACATAAGTAGAATGAGTCCACATTTTTATGTCTACCCATACAAAAGTAAGAACGTATATGGTTTTGTTTTTCACATGCAACATCATCAAATATCATAATTGAATTATTTTGTGCTTCATCAGGAGGTATTACAGAATCATTATCTGAAAACGTGTAAAAACCCATTCCCTTAATTGGTGATATTAATTTTATTAAATATTCATACTTTGGTTGAAACAGTGATTTTGAGTATAAATAGATGTTTTCAAATCTTAGGCCATTAGAACTTTCTAGTAAGCTAATCATAACGTTAGTCTTTCCACAATTTGAAGGACCTACAATTAGCGCGCGTATTGAATTCGGTAATATAGAACTATGTCTAGTTTTTGATTCTGTATTCGTTGAAGAATCATTATTGCGAATTAAAATATTTTTATGTTGTTTTATTAAACGCATCTTTACAACTGAATGAAACTATTAAATATTATATTTTCTTATAGAATAAAATAACATAAAATGGTGATACGCTTTAACAATAAACTTAATTACAATAAAACTATCAGAGGAAGAGGTTTAGTTAATACATTAATAAACTCACTTCCTTTCGAACTACATCTTCCTGGCTATCAATATTGCGGTCCTGGAACGAAATTACAAAAACGTTTAGCACGAGGTGATAAAGGAATAAATCTATTAGACGCTGCATGTAAAGAACACGATATTTCTTATTCAAAAAGTAAAGATATAAATATTAGACATCAAGCTGATAAAATTCTTGAGAACAGAGCTTGGGAACGAGTACTTTCAACAGATAGCAGTCTACCGGAAAAATCGTTTGCATATTTGGTTACCAACACAATGAAAGCAAAAACTAAATTAGGTATGGGGATGGCTATGCAAAAGAATAATAGACATTCAAAATTGAATAAGGTATTTGGAAAAAAACTATTCAATTCAACAATCAAAAGGACAACAAAAATTTTAAAAAAAGAAAAACCAACAGATCTTAACGCTGCTATCAAGATCGCACGTAAAGTCATCAACAAATCCTTTAAGGGGAAAAAATCTGAAATCGTAATTCCACGTGTAATACATGTTCCAAAAATTGGAGGTGTTTTACCACTTATACCAATATTAACTGCTTTAGGTGTAATTGGCACCCTATCGAGTGGAGGTGCTAACATAGCAAAAGCAGTTAATGCAGCAAAGAATGCTAAACTTCAACTTGATGAAGCGACTAGACACAATACGAGTATGGAAGCCATAGCAATGGGTAAAGGACTTTATCTTAAACCATATAAGAAAGGATATGGATTAACTTATAAAGAAAAAGCAAAAAACTTCTAAGCAAGCTACCCAGAAGGCCATTGACTGATATTGATATACGAAAATTCTCAAAAAATATACCACACTTTAGAGGAATTTTTATGTTAGACTCAATACCAAAACATCCCAGAAATATTGAATGTGGAGTAATTAATTTGGATTCTACAATCGGCAATGGTACACATTGGGTAGCTTACTATAAAAACAATAAACAAATAGAATACTATGATAGTTTTGGAAATTTACAGCCACCATTGGAACTAGTGAAATACTTAGGAGGAAATATAAAATATAACTACAATCAGCATCAAAATTATGATTCATTTAATTGTGGACATTTATGTCTTAAATTTTTGTATAAAATAACTGCAAAAGAAATTAATAAATAAAACAATTGAAACTATCTTGAAAAAGAAAACCAATATTTTTTATTTAATTATTTTATTGTAATTATTAAATTGATATGAATATTATTATTTTATTATTAAAATAAAACTTAAAAATTGTTAAAGTTTGTGTATATGGGGTATCTAGAATTGGACACAAAAATATCTCCCTCCTCGAATGGCTTCAATCGCAAGTTTTTCTCTCCTTCCCTGGATATAAGATACGTTCCAGATGATAAATTCTTCAAATCTTCGTCAGTTAGCGTATTGTAGCGATATGGCAAAAATAATACATGATCATCCAGCTCAATTTTTATTGAGTTTCCATACTTCGTTTTCACTCTACTTGCACTTATAATGATGTATTTAGATGACATCACAAGATCCTTAATGTGAATTAAGGTTTTGCTGTAACTCAGAGTGTTAAATTTGTTGATTAAGTTTTTCGATGCTTCCATTTTCCACAACCGATCACGTTAGATTCTAATTTTTAACTGAGATTAAACAAACTTCTCTAAGTTGATAAGAGCTAAACTAAATCAATATTGATCATTTTTATTAATCAAGAAAAAGGCAATAAGTATATAATAATGCGAATGAAAGAGATAAGGATATACATTTCTTCCCTTTGCTCTATGTCAGTATTAAAAAACCTGATATTTAGGAAACAATGCAATTTAAAAAAAAATGAATACAAAAATGATTCGCTATTCAACATGAAGGAGAAATTGGTATAAGTAAATATGAAATGACATTAGCACACAAAGAAAAATCAAAACAAATTATCAATGGCATTGTCAAAATAAAAATAGTAGAGTTAAAAGCAGGTAACATTTTAAATACGACATTCCACTTAATAACTGGAGTAAAAGAGAAAACTATACTTTTACATTATTGATATGCTATAAAATAATAAAAAAAATTCTTCTGATATATCACACTTACATCCAAAAAATTTAAAACAAGAATCATTAACAAGTGAGACACCAAACAAGTATGAAAGACTTAAAAGATTTCGTGATTAATTTCTTAAAAACATTCGAGCTCGTTTTGATGCACGAGCACAGGTTGTGCGTTGAAAGTTTTATTACAATGCTTGAAGAAAATGAGGATTTCGGCGTTGCTGAGAGTGACGATGGAGAGCCACATTTCGAGTGCTGCCCTTGGCACAGCCCAGTTTGTGAAGAAGGCCCTACTCCATGCAGATGTTCAATATATTGTTTACGCAAAATAAATGTTATAAATTTAATTTATAATTATAATTTAATGTATAATAAAGAAGAATAGTAAAAATCAAAAATTTTTCCCTTTTATTTTTATTTATTTAATTATTTTCTTATTTCAGTAAATAAAATGTATTCTAATACAAATAAAATTACAAATAAAATGAATAACAAAAAATGGTAAATAAAAAAATATTTTGCTACATTTATTATGGATGATGAAATTTCAGCGTTTTGCATCATTGTATTTGAAGATTCGACAAATGTAATTGGGATTTCAATAACTTGATCTTCATAATTTGTAATGTGATTGCTTCTAGCTATATTATCGTTTTTCATTTCCATATTATACTCAGGAATGTTAGAAAAATTATCGTCTCGTATTTCACCTTCTACGTCTCTGAGACCACAGGTATCATAACTGGGTGGTGGTAGTAGTTGATTTAACACATTCCAATTAATAGGTACATTATTGGTACAACATCTTCTCAGTAAAGCACAATTTGGTGACCAACGCAAATGTTCTGTTAAAGGTTGATCAGTAGGCCCCCAATTCCAAATTTCAACTTCGCAAAAATAACATTTCGTTTTATCATAATCTCCACTATAAAACATGCCAGTCATAGCTAATTCTCTTTTATCTACCCATTTTAATGGCCAGCATGTAAAAGTTTTTAAACGTTCATCTTCTCTATGGAAAATGTCAGTCATGCTATAGCGTGGCGTAAATGGAGATTTTTTTAAATGCTGATCTTCATTGCTATCGGATTTTAGATCTTTAACCATTTTAAATTTTTCTTTTTTTTTTTTAATATCAAGCGCAACTATTAAAAATACTATTTTAACTCCACGATATATCACAAAATACTTGTTGTTGAAATAAATTGTTTACGCTATTTATACATGGATATTTTCAACCCTTAAAAATTATATTCAGTATGTTATGCAATATTAGAAATAATTATTTTACTTTTAATAGTTTTTTATTATTTATATTTATTTATTTAACAATTTCTTAAAATTATTTGAATAAAAAGATAAAAAAATTCACTACATCTGTTAACTTAAATCTATTTCCCTAATGAAGCGATCTCCTTCTTCATCCAAATAAAACCCGTCATTTGCCTTTAAAATTATTTTATCACCCGCTTCATCTTCCAGAAAAAACTCAATTTCCCACAAAAAATCGTAGTAGGCCATTTGGTTGTTGGGAATCACCTCCATAGAATTTTCATCGACAAATTCAATTTCAATCTCGCTCGAATTCATTCTTTAAATCTTCAATGTTTAAATGTAAATAAACCTAGTTTTCAGAAGTTTACTCTACTAAGCCTTTTAAAAAGGGAAAGAAAACAAACTACATTAAATATTTTTGTTTTATAAACAACTTATACATTCTAAACAAATTTTACTTATAAGCATGCTCAATCATGTTTATGATTCTTGAATATAACAAAAAGGTCTCCTTTTTTTTTAACAAAGAAAGTAATAAAATTTACGTGGAAATTTGTAAAAAAAAAACAAATAAAAAAAAATTTTCAGTTACACCTTTTTTCTTTTCTAATTAAAACCATAAAAAACAAAAACCAAAAAAATGACATTGATCCTTTTTTCTTTTCTTACTTTTGTACCTGTTTTAAATTTTCTTGTCAATTGATTTTATCAAACATTTTCTTTTATGTAAGCATGGAAGTGCAGGTTCAATCATGTTTCATTCACAACATTTATTTATTTATTTATTTATATAGGTAGTATGTATTAGTGTAAGTTACAATAGTATCAGTTGAATATGAGTACACACGAAAGAATAAAAAGAAGAAACATATTTCTAAAGAAAATGACATACAGAAGCATGATCGAAAAATTTTTGTTTGATTTTCATGGATGCATTTTTGATGACCATTTACTTCAGATAACTGAAATCAAAAGAATGCTAGATGACTATGAAAATATGGAGCTCATTGAATCTATTTACGGAAAGCATTTTAAAAACTGTCCTTTTCTATGCCGAATTTGCGATCGTTCAAATACATGTGAATGTACTGAATTTAAGTTAAAGAAGGATAATGTAATTCATTTAATAGAAAAATATTATACATTTTTTATTACCAAAATAAATACTTAAAACGAAATTAAAAAATTGTTCTTTTCTTTATAAAAATAATTATTATACTCATTCTTATACATATTTTATAATTAGTAAAATACTCCAATCACATTTTCATATCTTTTACAAAAAAATAAAAAATATATAGCTAAAGAAAACACATTTTAAGATGATCTAAGCAAAAATATGCATTCTAATTGGAATTATATTCAAGAAAATAGAGTCTTTCAAGTAATTTAGTTTTCAATAAAAGATAAATTCTCTCTCCTTGTATTCTTAATACAACCACCAATTCAGCTTCAGAATAAACACATTTCAACCATCTTGATCTTTAAACCTAAACATCACAATTTAACATTTCCACTTACAAATTTTACCTAACTATTCAATAAAAGAAAATTGCTCTATCATAATTACATTAACACAACCACCAATCATTTTTAAGTACAATACATTTCAACCATTTTCATCTTCAAACATAAAACATCACTTTACAACATTTGCACCTACATGTTTTACCTACCTATTCAACCCTTAAAATAATGCACAATATTTCAATAAAAAAAATTCTCTATTCTACTATCCTTAGAACAACCACCAATCCTTATTTAGTGCGTACATTTCAACCATCTTGATCTATAAAGAAATGCAGGTGTTAACAGCATTTTCTCACTTTTTTCTTGCCTAAACATTTTTTACCTACCAATTTCAACCCCTGAAAAAATAATACACATTCATTCTTAAATTCATATATAACACACTCTTACGCTCTCAAGTGAAAAAAACTCTCACGATCTCACCAATTCTACTTTTCCAATTGGAAATACCCATATACATTACTGATTCCCTGTCTTCATTTTGTCAGCATTCCAATTAAAAAAATAGGCATTCCAATTAGAAAAACAGTGACTACTACAGGATTCTCACGGACTATGTCCAAGATCCCCATTACCTATCTACTAACTGGTTGATTGATCCATAACATGGCTGTTTATTTACTTTTTTATTTGATTTAATTTAATATATGTACATATATGGGTCATTCTTAAAAAACATGACCAATTGGTGTCCCCAGACTTTACTATTTTATATTTTGTTTCTCTAAAAAGAAAATAGAAAAATTTCTGCATTTTTATAAATTATTATCGATTCTACGTAACTATATTATAAAACAAAAATAATTAGTTATCTGAAAATAACTTAAAAAATATTTTTAATGTCAAATGTTTAGCAAAAACCTGTGTCCCGAGCCAATTTATTAAAATTTAATAGTTATTTTCAGTTAAAATAAAATTGAAAAAAAAATAATATTTACAATTTTTGTTATTCAGTTTGTATATATTAATACCATATATGGGCATTTCCAGCGAAAAGTCTACTTTTTGTCACGTAACGCCAGAAGTATTTTAAATTGTTTCTCAAAAAATTTTATATGTATTGTTTACTTTTTTATATTTTGGTGTAAAGCGCAACAAGCTCTACATTAAGTAACAAAAGGGATAACGATTGAACAACACGGTCCGAAAATACAACCTTATTTGCAATCTGGCGTTACATTAAAAAAAGTAGACTTTTAGCTGAAAATTCCCATATTTACCTTAAAACAAGCAAAGATTTTTGAATTTGATAGCTTGAAAAATAAATCTATATAAGTTCTAAGTTTTGTACAAAACTTCTTGCTCAATTCGCAGTATTTTTCAGTTTTGTAATGCAATCAAAACCCACTTCCGTTTTTTTAACGTCACGCCAGGGCAGATTTTTGCTTATATCTGCAAATCCTTAGCGTCGATTACTGTAATTTTTTTTCTGAATGTAGAGCTACTTCATTACTTTGTATATATAAAAACCCTTTTTACAAATTTGACTTCGTCATTTAATTTTTTTACATTTTGTGCTACAAATATCACGACACGTCAAAATGGAAATGCCCATATAGAAAAGAATGATGAAAAATTATTTTTTTGTATAATTTTTTTGAAGAAAAATCTTGTCCCCAGGTTTTGGTCCCCTCTGTTACGTCCACTCATTTTATTGAAAAATTTTTGTTAAACGTTATAACGCGTATATTTCTATTATGCTTTTCCATCATTACTTAGCTTAAATCAACAAAATGTGTTTTTAACTGTTCAGTCTTGTTTAGTGCGTGGTTGAGTAAGTAACTTAATTGTAGGCCGGGTGCGTACCCTTATTCAGTGTCTACTCTGTTACTGTTGAAAAACAGTAAGTAAAGTGATTTTTTATTTATTTTATAATTTTTTTATAAATATTTTGTGTACACTAATTAAGTGAACAAATAAATTCTACAAAATTCTAATAAAAAGCTAAAATATGGTATTTTTGAGCTAATTTGTCCCCTCTGTTACCGGTCCACTCTGTGACTTATTATTTGTAAAAACTCCAAAAATTTAAAATAATACTGCTGGTTATGGATTCCTATTGTTGATAAGATCCGTAACCACATGAGGCCAATTATAAACATATTTGGCCAACTTAATTTTTTAAAATTAAAAAATTCAGAATGGTCATGTTTTTTAAGAACGACCCATATACGGTGGCAGCAATACTACAACGAAACTAAAACCACAGTAACGGCAGATATTTACGGCTTGAAATGTTAACAATTTATAAATTTTTGTGGCCCTCAAAAATTAATTCTAGATTTGCGAGGCATGATTGTTTTTCTTACCGGCTATCTTTAGTCGTGGTGTAATTCGTCTCTAGATTTTAATGCCACAACAATAGAAAATTAAACACATGCCTCTTGGTAATGCCGTTTTCTGAGATTATATATCATGTTTAACAGACCTGGGCCCAAAGGAAGTTGGCTGGCCCTGGAGCACATTTTTTCCTACCCATAGTTTACGCCAATAGCAATTATGGTGCTCGGTTGTTGTTGTGTTATTATTAATGTTAATTTGTTTATTCAAATTATACCAAAATTATTGGTAATTTTTTTGCAGGCATCATCAATAGTCCAAGACGAAATTCATTGTCAGACTTTTCTTTTGAAAAGTTGGTATTAATGAAGTCTAATGTCAATTTTTTGTGAATTATAATATATATATAATGTAATATATATATATATATACCTATTTCCTTTTTTTTTACAGAACTTACTGAATATGATTTTTTTTTTTTTTTTTTTTTGTTTGACTTTCTGTAAATTCGTTATTTATCTTTATGTATGTAAATATATATGTATGTTGCAATATATAATGCAATTTTATGCAATATTCAAAACTGTTACATTATGTAAATATAGCAACGAATGTGATAAAAAAATATTTTCTTTTCACAAAAATAGTTAAAAATAGTTGATCTAATCAAAAATAATCAAGAAATCTAATCAATTATTTTTTGGATTAGTTTTGATTAGATTTGATTAGAAATGCTAATCGTCACTAATTGTGATTATATTTTTGATTATTTCTAATCTAATCAATTAGTAATCTGAAATGTTTATAAAAATTAAATTCTAATGATTAGATTATTTTTTTTCTCTAATCGTAATGATTTCTAATTGTAATCGAAATTCCCCAGCTATGGTTACATGCAATGAACCAGGCGCATGTTTAATGTAATACGAATGAGCCACTTGAGTGTTGTGCGCTGTGTGTGTGTGTATGAATACAATACTAGCAGTACACACGGTCGTCAATAGTAATACTATCACCACTCTTGCTATTGGACAAGTGTCTGCGAGATTGTAAGAAAATGCTTAGCAAACCACTATACCTTCCACTGTAATGAAAATGCTTAATAAGCATTTATTGTGTATAAAATTCGCCACAATTATTAAACAAAATCAATTCTTATACCAAGTACAAACAGTGCGTACTAGCCGCACTAAATAAAGAATTCTTTATAAACAAAATTAAAAAAGACTTTTCATTACATGGCGATCCTGCCAGCTTTGGAGTGCTTTTAAAAACAGCGAGCACCCAAAGGATCCAGGCTTCTAAAAGGAGTGCTTAAGTCCTTAAAGCACCCTTACAAGAAGAAGGAGTGCAAAAATTGTTTTTTCTTAAGCACCCTCAACATTTTTACCACCTGGCATGAAAGAAGGTCTCTAAGAAGGCCTCTAACAATAGAGGAGTATAGAAGTAGGCAGAAAAAGCATTCTTTGCCCAACAATCCTCCAGAGAGTTTTAAATATGGATCCACCACCATCTTTGGGTAAAGCGTCTAGAATGTGGCTCAAAATTGATCAAATTAATTTCCTTATCAACCAGGACCTTAGACGGAAACATAACTAAAATCTTAAAAATACATAAAAAAATAATAAAAAAAAAAATAGCTTTTAAACGAAGTGCGTCCAATCCGCACTCGCAGGGCCTATAAGCGACATATCGCTCGAGGCAAACCTTGAAAAAAAAATATATATATATACAAAATTATTTTTTAAAATATACAAATTTTTAATTAATTTCATAAAGGAATTTTTCCTTGATTTAATATGCCACTCTAATAAAAATATATTTAATGTAAATTTCAAACTTTGTAGTTCTTTGCGTTAGGGACACACACAAACTATAAACAATCTTCACGTTTAATAACAGAACTGCTAGGTACTTCACATGTAGGATAAACTTTGGTGAAGACTGTAATTATAACCACTCCAAAGAATGATTATAATTGTAGGGAATGGGAAAGCAAATAAAACAAAAAAATTATTTCTGTCTCAATAATGGATCAACTTAAGATCTTGGTTAATATTTACCTTTTGAGGTCGGGGGTTGATTCTGGTGCAGATCACTTTAAATGAGGGTACACAGATTGGTAGGGTTTAACTTGCTTTTTATTTGAGAAACTATAGGCTTAGGGTTTAGGTATTTAAGTTTATGCTAAGCAAAGTAAAATGTATGTATGTATGTAGGTAGGTATTTAAATTAAATTTATTTAAGTATATTTTATGCAAATTAGGTTAAGTAGTTTAATTTCAACTTGTTGTTTCTGTTGCTAAGCGCTAAGTGCTGGATACATAAATTCATCTTTAGCTAGTAACCTATCTTCGGTTCGCATATAACCGAAGAGGTTCGGAATAACTCCGTAATTACTTAGAAGTTACAAATTCATTTAGAATAGCCTAAGACAGACTCTAAGCCAATGGCTTTTAAACTATAACTATAAGATTAATTTAGAAATTACAACTCATACTTTTTATCGTTACGGTTGAAACTAAATTTAAATATCAAAACCAATTCCTTTACATTATAATAGTTTTTTCCTTACAATTCAATACTTAAACTTCATTAGATTATCAGACTTAATTAACTTTATTTTTACATATTTTATGTTAAAGGTTTTTAAATTAATTTTAACATATTAGATTAACGATTTTTAAATTAATTTTCCATATTCAACTTACGTTTTTTATATTCATTTTTAATATTAAATTAAGTGTTCAAACGGGGTTTGAACATAGCGCCGGCCCAGGCCTTGGCTACAGATTATGCGCTGTATTTTACGCATAACACGTTGGCCAATGATTTAATGGCTTCGGCTAATAGTTGACCATCAAGGCGTGGCTCTGGGTTACTGGCTGGTTGCGCTGCCAGCGGTTGACTTGCTTGATTTTATTGTTGCTGCTGGTTTCGCCGTTGTTGTTGCTGACGACGTTGCTGCTGACGCTGGTGACGACGATGTTGGTGTTGATGACGCTGCTGTTGATAGGGACGTGAAGGTTGCTGGCGACGTAGTTGATTTGTGCGCCTTGGCCTGGCCGAAGCTGCTCTGGCCGGTGTTGTTCTGGCAGGGGTGCTTCTTCTGGAGGTTGATCTCCGAGGGGTTGTTCCACTGGATGCTGACCTGCTAGAGGTTGCTCTGATAGCAACCGTTGCCTCTTGCTGCTGCAGTTGTTGCCGTGGTAGATGCAGCATTGTGTGGTGCAACTCGCCGCACCGTTTGCAGGCCTCCATGGAGGTGCACGAGTTTCTGGTGTGGCTTCTTGCCAGGCAATTAAAACAATAGCCCAGGTTGCCTACCACCTCTCGCCTTCTTTCTACCGCCATTGCCTTGAACCTACGGCAGAATATCAGACCGTGGTACCCCTTGCAGAGCATGCAATAAAACACCTCAAGGTCATCGGGCTGTTGATTATCGCTTTCCGAGCTACGGTCCGGAGGTGGCACTCTAGTGGCCAGAGTACCAGAAAAAACACATACATTTTTATTAGTAAATAATAGAAAATTTCGGATGGAACAAGGAAAAGGTTGTGTTAGCTGAATAACTAAGGAAATTAAAAGGTTGGATGAGAGAATATAATTAATTATGCTCAAAATATACGAGACGATTAATTAGGTTAACTGTCAATTTCCCAAGAAAGGCAGATAGCATAGTTTTACTATGGGCCTGGTTACTATTCCCGAGGCTGTGCGCACCTCTGCTATACGAGCGTTTTCGTCAGATCCACTAAAGGTCTTTTCGATCCTACCTAGACGCCACTCATGGGGTGGTAACAAGTCGTCCATCACGACCACCAAGTCGCCCACTTGCCTGTTGGGAGCTGTGTTCTGCCATTTGTAACGTTTATGCAAGGATTTAAGGTACTCTGACTTCCATCGGATGGAGAACTGGCTTTCGACTTTTCCCACCTGTTTACGACAGATATACTTTGGGATGGTTGTTCCGGGAATGCCATTAAGGGTGCACCTCTTAAAAAATTTCCAGGAGTCAGGGCAGTCAAATCAGCTGGGTTTTCTGAAATGGCAGAGATTGGGCGAGAATTCAACACCCCCTCTATTCGGGCCAATACGGTGGAAAATTCTTCAAAGTTAAATTTCTGAGCGCCTGCTATGCGCTTGAAATGAAATTTAAAACTTTTTACAGCGGCTTCCCATAAGCCGCCCATATGCGGAGCGTGGGGTGGTATAAACCTCCATTCGAACCCGTGAGATAAATATTTTTGCGAGATATCCTGAGCTGAGTTTTGCAAAAACGAAGCAAATTCGCGCTCGAGAGCTCTACTGGCACCAAGAAAATTCTTTCCGTTGTCTGAATTAACCATTTTGGGCAGGCCCCGCCTCCCGACGAAACGAGCAAATGTGGCTTGAAACGCCCTCGAAGATAGCTCTGAGCATGCTTCTAAGTGTACCGCTCTAGTACTGAAGCAAACGAAAACGCAGACGAATCCTTTTACGTAAGTGGATTTGCGTAATGGAGAAACCTTAAGTTCAAATGGCCCTGCGAAGTCGACGCCTGTTGTTTGAAATGGTGGTGATAAAGTGCACCGTTCAGGTGGCAAGGGAGCCATAATCTGAGTACAAGGTCATTGCCTTTGTATGATACATATTTTACAATTGCGAATTATACCCTTAACTCGAGGTTTAAGTCTTGCAATAAAATATTCTGTCTGTATCATTCTGCACATCTGGCTGCACTCAGCATGATATAAAAAGGTATGCAAATGTGTGAGATACAAATGACAGAATTGTGATTTACCCGGGAGTATCATAGGGTACCGCTCATTATATGGGAGAGTCGATTGAACCAGTCTACCGTTTGATCGCATAACTAAATCTGAGTCCAGAAATGGATTCAAAGGCTTAAGAGAACTTTTACTTGGCAAGATTTGAGAGGCTTGCAGACATTTGTATTCCTCAGGATAAAATAAACCCTGGGACAAAGCAATAAGTCTTGATTTTACAAATTTCATCTCCGCGTGTGTTAGACTTACTCGATTCTCGGTTTGGCATTTTTCCCGTTCATTTTTTCCGCATTTTCTATAAAACCTAAACATGTAGCATATAACGCGCAAGGCCCTGCTATATGATGAGAATCTACTTAGAATTTCATTGTCCTCAACCTCAACATGTAACGCCTGGGACTGGTTTCTAGAGACTTCAACTTCCTTTAACGGGTTTCTTTTCGGCCATTCCGTTGAGGGCTTAATGAGCCATGGTGGTCCATGCCACCAAAGC
Organism: Pollenia labialis; assembly: GCA_949318255.1. Lineage (NCBI taxonomy): Eukaryota > Metazoa > Arthropoda > Insecta > Diptera > Polleniidae > Pollenia > Pollenia labialis. Next base: position 13,544,853 of record OX439144.1, on the reverse strand, counting down.
GAACTCCGCGCCAGATCTAGAGGTCTGCAACCTCTAGTTCCCAAGTCTGCAGGGTTGTCGTGAGAGGGAACGTGATGCCATTTCACATCTGACACTAAACTGTGAATATGAGATATTCTATTCGCCACATACGTTTCCCACGTCGACGGGGGTTTAGAAAGCCAGCCTAGTGTTATGGAGGAATCAGTCCACAGATGAATCTCGTCAGGGTTTAAACTCAAGGTGGATATTACATAATTAATGAGCTTAGCTAGAAGAACTGCTCCACTGAGTTCCAGCCGTGGCAAAGAAACCGTCTGTATAGGGGCTACTTTACTTTTCGCTACTTACAAATTAAAAAAAGTAGTACGGGAACTAGTCTGACATCTAATATAAACTGCTGCACAAAACGCCGTCTTAGAGGCATCCGAGAAACCGTGCAGTTGAACACTGTCAGAGGGATTATACTGTAACCATCGATTAATCGAGATTTTATCCACCTGAGAGAGATCTTGAACCAGTTCGTTCCAATTTTGCAGAGATTCTTGTAACACATCTTCGTCCCACTCTAGGCCTTCCAACCAAAGCTGTTGCATTAATGTTTTTGCCCTAATGACGATAGGTGCAAGCCATCCCGCAGGATCAAATAGCTTTGCCACTGATGACAAAATCTGCCGCTTAGTTATTCTTGTGGCTTGATTAATTGGATCGAATTTATACGTAAACGAGTCTGAAAGCGCATTCCACTTTATACCTAGGGTTTTGGTAGAGCTTGCATCGTGAAAGCGCAAAAAATTAGAATCATACAAATCCTCCTTTGGAAGATGGGCAAGCAAATTAGGTTCATTTGCCGTTATTTTTTTTAAAGAAAATCCAGCCGACCGTAATACTAGAATAAGCTGCTTTTGAGCTGAGAGCACATCTTCTACCGAGTAACCTCCCGAGAGAATGTCATCGACATAAGTTTCAGTGCGCAGAATTGCAGCTGCTCTAGGGTAAGCAGATTCGGATTCAGAAGCGAGTTGTAAAAGGGTCCGAATCGCGAGATATGGGGCACAGTTCACTCCAAAGGTTACTGTTTTCAATTGATAGTCTTTAATTGGGCCGTCATCTTGCGGTTGAAATAAAATCCTCTGAAAGGGTCTATCAGAAGGATGTAACAATATCTGGCGATACATTTTTTGAATATCGCCATTGAACACATATTGATATTTTCTCCAATTGAGTATTATGGAGATCAAATCGCTTTGCAGTGTGGGTCCTGTATAGAGAACGTCATTTAAAGAGAAGTCGCAGTCTTCGACTAACTCTTGCGCCGTACGGTTCATTTTTTCAATATTTCTAAGTGTTAGTAGTTTTATATTTTCTTTAAACATAACAAACAAACTACATCTAATCCTCGGTTTACACGGTTCTTCTCGGTCATGCCCCCCGGACCGCCAAATTTGGGGGAAAACCGCTTTTCTATACTAGCGGATGCCCCCCAGGCAAAAAAGAAACGTTCAAACCAAAGTATTCTTGATGCCTTTCCCGAATCGCCTATTATACAAAGATCAGATCCTAAGTATGTTGTGATTAATGCTTCATCAGATAAAAAAAAACTGCAGGATTACTCATGCTTTGCTGTTTATCGTTCTTTAAAATTAATTTGTCCTGACATACAATCTATTTCGGAATTAAGAGACGGAGGTCTTCTACTCCTCATTGGAAGTAAACATAATGCAGATAAATTAATCTCAGCTAAGAATTTACCAGGTGTTTGTGAAATTAATTGCGAATATCATTAAAACTTAAATCAGTCCAAAGGAACCATTTACGCACCATATTTAAATTCAGTACCAAAAGAAGAAATTATTAATGAATTAAACTCTCAAGGTGTAACCGACATTTACAAGTATGAAAAAAATATTGACGGCAAATCTTCCCCTTGCGGTGTCCTGCTCTTAACCTTTGACCGCTATTCTATTCCAGATAAACTAGACATTTCATGGCACAAAGTCAAAGTTAGGCAATACTTCCCAAACCCTATGAGGTGTAAAAACTGCCAACTTCTCGGTCATACCAAAAAATGGTGTAAAAACGGTGAACTATGTGAAAATTGTTCTTTACCACCCCATAATCCTACGGAATGCACCCGTACTTTTTGCATTAATTGCTCCGAAAATCACCCATCCTCGTCTAAAGAGTGTCAAGTGTTCAAAGAACAAAAAGAAATTCTTAAAATCAAAATAAAGCATAAATGTTCATTAAAAGTCGCAAAAGAGAAATATAAATCACAAACAACAACGGCAGAACCATTGGTGCAATCGTATTCAGAGGTAGCTTACAAACATAATACAAACATAAAAAACAAAATTGGAACAAAAAATATCAATGAAACAACAAAAAACAGCCCAAACAATTCTGCTTCAAAAAGTCCGCTACAAGCAAACAACAAAACTGAATCACCAAAAACCACAATTGAGAATAGTTCTCAAGTAACACAAAAACCACTCTCACAAGAAACAAATAAAAAAACAACAATAAACAATCCAAAAACATCAAACACAATAATTACTCGATCAATGACTAAAAGCTCAGCTAACAACCCAATATCATCTAGTTCAAAAAATAAATTAATAAAAGAAACTCTTAATCTTACTCAAAACAAAACTAATATCGCATTGCTTAAAGCAACAAATACATCTCACTCATACAACTCTTACAATGTAGAAGACGAAATAATGTTTGTAGACAACGAATAGTTTGTTTGCTATCTGTCACCATGGATTTTAAAATTTTACAGTGGAACATTCACGGTCTTATAAATAATTACCATGAATTACAGCTTTTAATAAAAGACACTAACCCAGACATTATTTCCCTTCAAGAAACCCATATACCGTATGGCTACAAAAACATAATATATCCGAATAACTACATAGGTTTTTTTCACAACCTATCCAACAATACAACAGCCAAACAGGGTGTTGCTATACTAATCAAAAAAACTATTCCACACAAATTAATGTATATCAATCCCGATATTGCTTCTATTGCTATCAAAATACACATAGAAATGGAATTCACTTTTGTATGCTCATATATCCCTCCTCAACAACATTTTTCCGACCGCAGTTTGTACACGCAGAGAAAAAATATGGTTGGGCATGGTTACGGCAACCACACTGTGTTTATTGTAACAATATATTGTTGTTGTACACAAATAATTGTTATTTTTATTTAATATCAGCAATATTATAGTTACTGTAAACATATTAATGTTTATCGCAATTATAAATTTGAGTATTGTTGACCGAAAAATAATTATTTTTCTAACAACTAAATTATGATAACTGTCAAAACATATTATATTACTCACAGCCATAACATGATATTTAATAGCCATAACATGATAACTTTATATACATTTATCATAATAAGTTTAAGATGCAATCAAAATATCGTTACTCTAATAATATTTTGGTATCGCCATTTGTAAAATAATTTTGTATCAGTTGTGTCGTGTTTTACATAAACATATCGAATTATTTGTTAGTGAGTGGCTGAATAATAAAAAAATAACCATTAAAATAAACAAGAAATTAAAAAAAATAAAGAAAAATATTAAAAAAGAAATAACAAAATAACCATTGAAATAAACAAGAAATTAAAAACAAAATAAAGAAAAAACTTTAAAAAAGGGTTGAAGTGTCACAAAATAAAATATCTTTGCTAAAAAATTTTAATAATCTTAAAGTGGTGGAAAAATTTGTGAAATATTGGTGCAAAATATTAACCATTACTGGTAAGTTTTGTGTTATTTTAAGAGAAAAATAATGAAAACTCAATAAAATAATTTATAAATAATTGCGACCTACGACAAAAAGATTACAGTAACTATATTATGTTTTTTATTTTATCATAAGTATTTTTTTCCAATAAAAATATTATGTTTAAAATTGTATCATATTATGATGTAAAAAATTTATGTATAACAGTTCATATCACTTTGCATCATAATATGATTACTTCTAAACTTATTATGATTGCCATGACAATAATATGATTACTTCTAAACTTATTATGATTGTCATGACAATAATATGATTACTTCTAAACTTATTATGATTGTCATGACAATAATATGATTACTTCTAAACTTATTATGATTGCCATGACAATAATATGATTACTTCTTATCTTATTATGATTACCATGACAGTAATATTATAACTTCTTAACGTTTTATGATTAACAGGATAATAATATGATTAAGGGAAAAATATTATGATGTAATATTACGAACATATTTGGTCATAATATGATTTAATAACAATCGTAATATGGTGACTACAATCATGAATCTTATCATAATATGTTGCTCTTAGAATATGTTTACCACAACCATGTTTTTTCTTTGCGTGTACGCACTAATAAACCATATAACAACCCCTTTACTCATTACCGGGGATTTTAACTCTTGGAGCACTTTGTGGGGCTCTACGGAAAGTAATCTCCGGGGAAAATTTATTGAAAACTTTATTTTAAACGAAGATTTAGTCATACTTAATAATGGTTCCCCTACCCATTTCAGTACCCATAACACATTTACAAATATAGACATTTCTTTATGTTCTTCTATACTTGCCCCTTTCTGCTCATGGAAAACTCTTAACAACCTGCATGGCAGTGACCACTACCCAATTCTAATAGAAATTGAAAAATCATCTTCCCATACAAGAAATAAAACAAGTTCCAAATTTAAAACCGATTTTGCAAACTGGAATTTATATCAAAAAAAGTGCGAGGAGTTTACTGCCAAGGAAAGAAAAACTTCTAACATCAACCAGCAGGCAGCCTGCTTGGTAAAATCTATCAGATCAGCTGCAAACGAGAGCATACCGCAATCTAATAACAAAGCATACAAACGCCATGTAGTGTGGTGGAATGCTACCTTAGAGTCGTTGAGAAATAAAAAGCAAAACCTTTGGCATCGTTTTAAAAATTGTAGAACTGACACAAATTTGATCTCTTACAAAAAATGCAATGCAAAGTTCAGAAAAGCCGTTAAAGAAAGCAAAGCTACCTGTTTACAAAAATTCACATCCAACATCAACCCAAATTCCTCCTCCCAGCGTATATGGAATGACATCAAACGTATCACAGGCGCAAAAAGCTCAAACTACATACAGTTCTTGCAGTCCGGCTCGACAATGCTTTCATCTTCAGTTGAAATTGCTAACTGTTTTGCTAGACACTGGTCAGAACAATCTGAGGATAAAAACTTTCACCCCAACTTTAAACATGAAAAATCAATGACAACAAACCTACACTACAATCCTCAATCTTGTAATATTTATGCAAAAAAAATCGAAAATCCAATCAGCATCATTGAATTAGAAGACGCATTACACTTAGCTAAAGGAAAAACACCTGGCGACGATCGCATTTCATACCCAATGATAAAAAATCTTTCTGCATCCACCAAAAAACACGTTCTTAAACTATACAACAACATTTTTACATCCAGTGTTTTCCCTCAAGCTTGGAAAACGGCAGTTATTGTACCAATTCCCAAACCAAACAAAGACCATTATAACGTCACTGGGTACAGGCCTATTTCCCTACTCTCATGTGTTAGCAAAACCTTGGAAAAAATTATTGCTAGACGACTTATGTGGTTTTTAAAAACTAATAATTTTCTCACCCATAATCAAGTTGCCTTTATGAAAAAACAAGGCACTGCCGATGTACTTTTATACATACAGCATTTTACGTCTAAAGCTCTATCCAGCAAAAACCACGTTAATATTCTTTCTACTGATTTCGAAAGAGCTTTTGATAGGATTGGTATTCACGTAATTCTTAAACAGCTAACTGAATGGCAAATCGGCAAAAAAATGTACCATATAATTAAAAGTTTTTTAAGCAACCGAAAGTTTAAAGTAAAAATAAACGACGTATCATCAACATATGTTCCTCTACACAATGGTATTCCATAGGGATCCCCTCTATCAGTTGTTTTATTTGTTATTGCTTTCAATCAATTGAGTGTTATACTATCGAAACAAAAACATATTGAACACGCTATCTACGCCGATGATGCTGTAATTTTCACAAAAGCCAGTGATTATAACAAAGTGAAAGAAATTTTTTCAAATACTCTAAGAGCGATTGATAAGTGGTGCTTAATATCAGGCGCAAAGCTTTCAATAGACAAATGTAGTTTACTACACATATGTAGAAAACACAATTGTAATAACTTCGACATCGATTATAAAAATACAAAAATCAGAAGAGTAGAACAACTTCGTATACTTGGAGTTATCTTCGATAAAAGTTTTACTTTTAAAAACCACTGTTTACATCTCAGAAAAAGCCTATTTTCCAGATTAAACATAATTAAATTTCTCACATCTAAAAACTTTATGATACATATTTCGACAATGATTAACATCACTCGTTCAATTCTCCTTTCAAAAATTGATTACGGTCTTCCAATATATGGTTGGTGTGCACCATCCTATATTAAATTAATTCAAAGCCCTTATCATGCGGCGATCCGCCGGAGCATTGGGGCCTTCCGTACAAGTCCAATTAAAACTATCTTGGCTGAAGCTGGAATGCCTTCAATTGAATACCGTACTTCATTTCAAACACAAAAAATAATACCCAAACTGTTTTTATGCAGAAACAAAATATTATTTGATGAAGTAAAAAAAGCAATAAATTGCAAAAGGACACCTAAGCGTTTATCTACCATTTCTCGATGCATTCTTTTAGCACGGGAACTTGGATTTGATCTTCAACCAAAACTTCTCAAACAACAATCTGAACCACCATGGCTTCTAAAACAGTCCTCTTTTATCCTATCAATGTTAGAGCTACCAAAAACTTCAACCTCTCCCATCGTTTACAAACAGACTTTTAGTAACATAATGGATTACTACAATAGGCACAATTGGAACCTTCTGTTCACTGACGGATCTAAGTCTAATGATTGCACCACATTTGCAACAGTGGATCGGCACGGTAAACTAATAAATATGGGCTACATCGACAACTTCTGTTCCATCTTCACAGCCGAAGCTTCTGCATTACTCGCAGCTATTGAATACGCCTCTACAAGTGACTCGAATTATATTATCTGTACTGACAGTCTTTCTTCTATTCGAGCGATACGAAATTCCTTATACGATTCTCCGGTAATAAATCAAATCAGAAACATTTTTATAAAACTTTCTGACAAAATAAAAATAATGTGGGTGCCTTCTCATGTTGGCATACCAGGAAATGAATATGCGGATTCACAGGCCGCAGAAGCAAAGCAAAGACCACTAATAAAACTCCCATCATATGAAACTCGAGACATTTTAAGCTCAGTCTATCCCCACTTGGAATCGATAGCAGAAGACAAATGGCGCTTATATCAGCATAACTACAAAAAAAATAATCCCACTGGATCGAAACCTTTTTATCCCAAAACCTGCTCTAGAAAAGAAACCAATATAATAGTACGACTAAGAATAGGACACTGCAAACTAACTCACAATTATCTACTTGAAAAAACCACACATCCAATATGTGAATTTTGCAATAGAGAACTAAATATCGTCCACATCCTTGATGAGTGCCCCACATACCATTCTTCCAGAATCAACATATTTGGCACCAGTTCTCTATCTAATCTCTTAAAAGTTGTCAACGAACAAAACATTAAATTAATTTGTAAATATGTCTTAGAAAATAACCTACAAAATCGTATTTAATTTTTTTTTTAACAATCAAAGTCGAAAGCCACTGCAGCTAGTACTCTTAGCTTAAGTTAGTTACAATAATTATATTAATGTAATTAATAAATAATAATAATAATAATAATAATAAAAAAAGAGAAGTCGGACTTTGACTTTCTACTCGCATTAAATACAACCCTGAGTTTGGTTGTTTCATGCTCTGGGCGGACTACACCGTGATGAGGCAAATAAAATGAGCCATATTTACCATTCGAGTTAATTTCAATTGGTGACGTTTCGTCCATATGATCAAGCGTAAGGTACTCGTTTATAACAGCCTTGTATTGTGACTGAAGGTTGGGATCTTTGGCTAGCGTTTTTTCCAGGCTCGTGTACTGAGCCAGAGCTATGAATCGAGATGATCCAAGAAATATTTTTTCGGGAAACTCATGTTTAAATGGCAATCGCACTATGTATCTACCATTCTCACTACGTGTTGTCGTTTCTGTATAGAATTTTTCACAATAGCCATCTTCCACTGAATTTGAGCGAGCTTCAGGGATTTCTTCCTGCTCCCAAAACTTTTTTAAAAGTGTATTTAGCTCAGAAATTTCAGTTGGAACTACTGTAGTTGTGAATGTTTGTATCTTTTGTGTTTTTATGGGACCACTGAGCACCCAGCCAAAGATCGTAGTATAGGCCGATGTTTGACCGCAAATATTTTTTCTAATACCTTCAATATTTAGTGAGTGTTCATAATCATTCCCTAAAATTAGATCTATTTGCGCCGATTTGTTAAACGTTGGGTCTGCTAGATATAAATCAGCCAAATCGGAAGAGTAAGGTATTTCAAAAGTGCATGCCGGAAGTCTTTTTGTTACTCTTGGCAGCACTATGGCTTTAATAGGAACTCGTAAGTTATACCTTTTGGCGTATAAAACAAATTCGCATTCTTTGTTTGCCGTTTGCTTTTTCCCGCCAGTACCGATTATTTCGAAATGAGATTTTTCGAAGGGTAGCTGTAGGCGATTACGAATCCTTTCTGTTATAAAAGTTCGTTGAGAACCAGGATCAATTAGCGCTCTAATTGTAAAAAGTTCACCTCTATGCTCTATTTGCATTAATTCGGTTCTCAGCAATATATTTTCATTACTTGTAGAGCAATTCGCCTGAAATTGCATTGAGGTACTAGGTCTTTCATCTTGATCGACTCTTCTAGAGATTTGGGTATTATTCTGAGAAGATTTTTGTGAATTTTGTGCCGACTGAGTAGTGTTCTGTGCCCTTTGCCCCATATGTAATAGGGTATGATGAGGTTTTTTGCACTGAAGGCAAGTATGTTTGCTCTTACAATTAGACTTAAAATGAGAAGAGGCTAAACAATTATTGCAAAATTTATTCTTAAACACGTAATCCACTCTTTGATGTACAGTAAATGCTCGAAACTTTGGGCATATTCTCAAAGAGTGATTTTCTTTACACAATTTGCATGACAAACTTAAGTTGTCTTGAGAAACGTATGTATGTATATCAGGGTTGGATGTGTCTTTTAGTGTGAAACAATCTTTAGTAATTTTTATACTATTGAGACGTTCTACTGCTTCATACCTGTCCACAAGGAATTGGGACATTTGGGTCCACTTGGGAAGTTCACGTGGTGAAGTGAGAGATTGCTCCCATAACGAAAGTGTTAAGTGTGGCAGTTTAGTTGAGATGAGTCGAATCAGAATAGGGTCCCAGCTCTCCACGTCGACGCCTAGCGTTCTGAGAGTTGCCAGGGAATCATTAACTGAAGATTGAATTCTTCTAATTGATTCGCTATCTTCATTTTTTGCCGATGGTATATCAAATAGGATTTTAATTTGGTTGTCAACCAAAACTCTTTTATTTTCATACCGGGTCTTAAGGGCATTCCACGCTAACTCGAAATTGTCATTTGAAAGAGGATATCTTTTCACGATTGCACCAGCTTCACCCCTTGTCTTATTGCGAAGGTGATATAGCTTAGTGACTGGGGTTAGCTTTGGGTGACTTATGTACACGGCCGTGAACATGTCACGAAAAGATGGCCATTGTTCATAGCTGCCTTTAAAAATTTCAGTATCACATGGTGGCAGTTTTATGCACCTAATTGAGCTATCAGGGGTTAAGTTCTGATTCTGGTGAGAATAGTGAGCTGTCGATTGAAACGCTGGGATTCGGGTACTCTCAATTCGACTTATTTTTAGCATATCATTGACTTGAGAACTAGAGTGAAAATAAGCTTCCGAACACGTATTATATTCCTCTTTAGCTTGTGTTTTAATTTCCGTATCGACGGACCCATCCTGGGATAACATTAGTTTCCTATAGGAATCTTTTACATTCACCCATTCCGAATCTAGCTCCCTTAATTTCAGCTCAATGATTCACAAGTTTGCAGTAAATTACCACAATCAAACATGAATTGTTCCCGATATAAAGGGTTAAAAGCCAAGCTAGTTGTTTCGTTTGTTGAAGTCATTTTTGCGGTTAATGAGAAAACAGAGATAAATTTGAAAATATGACTGAATTTCCGTGAGCCTCTTTAAAGGAAGTGTAATGCGATTGCTATTAAGAATTATGATTTGGTAGATACGACACTAAACAGTAATTGGTCGTATATTATCTTTGTAGTTTTTTTCCCTATATTCTTTTTATACTTTTAGGGGCTATGAAGTAGCACTAGATGTCTCTCATCTAGCTTAAATTTAAAGGTAATTGATTCACCAGGCGATATAACTTTTGAGAACTTGGGCCACAAATAGCACTAGATATAATTAATCTAGTCACAAAATGAGAATCAATATTACTTGATAGGGGTTATAAATCAGCACTAGATATTGACAATCTAGTTTCCAATATAAGACTTAATATAATTCGAAAGGGCTATACCTTAGCACTAGATATGGATTTCTAGTTCACTAAATTTTTATAAAAATAATTTTAAAAATTTTGGGGCTATCATTTATAGAACTAGATATGGATGTCTAGTTTTCACGTTATTGAAAAAGAATTTTTTTTTAAATTTCTGGGCTATCTTTTATAGAACTAGATATGGATGTCTAGTTTTCACGTTTCAATTCTTCCAAATCTGTTTGGGGCTATAAAATTATAGCATTTTATTTTCACTTTAATTCATAGGGCCTAATGTTATTAGGGGCTTGTTCTATCTCATAGTAATAACCTCACAGAAAGCTTAGTTTGGTTATTATAAAATTTTCATTTACAATTGTGCGAAAATCATAAAAAGCTTTTTAACGCTTGGAAGTTACTAAGGAGTGACTTCCAAGTGAGTAATAAATGATAATAAGCAATGATACGCTATGACGTTACTAAAAAGTGACTTCCCATAGAGTTTTAATAAATCATTCAACTATAAACTTCAACTCAAATATAATTTATTCCGATAATATTAAATCGAACCTATGAGAAATCAAGAAAAGCATTAATTTATTGTTGTTTAAATTTAATTTATTTTTATTATCCCAATAGTTTTATCTTCAATTTGTGTTGATTTTCATTAAAATGATTACATTTAAATTTATTTAAATAAATATACAATATAATAAATTTCCTTGCTTCAATTTTATAATACTTTTATATTCATGAATTTTCTTTTTCCTTCGACCACCAAATGTGTTAGTGACTGTATGCCAATTGCCATTTACTTATGGGAAGTAACTTACGTATATTCCAGGATATTTCCCAACAACAGGTTCGTTCATTTACCAAGAATACAATCGACAAACACTTAGAACTTTGAGTAACCACCGCACAGGTTTTATTTATTTAATAGCACAATTTTGAAATGGAATTTAAATGTAATAAAATAAAAACTTTCGCTAAAAAAAACTGAATTAAATTATGCCATGCGCCGCATTACTGCCGAGCAATAACATAGAAAAATCCAAATTAGTTTCCAATTAAATTAAATTCAACCTTAATTTAACCATAAATTAAATTTTAACTATTGTAAGTTAAATTTAATTTCGTTTTTACGCTTCAATTTTCTGTTGCCGTGTTATTTTTCAGCGGAGTGTATCCGTCTGTCTCTTTGTTTAACTATTCCAATATAATTTATATAGGTATATGAGAGAATGTGTATGTTTTCCACTTTTTATCTGTTTGTTACTACTAGTGGAATTCCAACGAGTTAAAGAGATTTATGCGATTTGTTAAAGTAATAAAAAAAAGAGTATACAAATCTTAAGTGTGACGTATGCAAAGACAAAATTTATTTTCGGTTGGGTTTTTAGATCCGTTGAAGAGAATGTAATCATTTTAAGCATAGGTATGTATATTATTTATTTTGAAACCAATTAATGTTATTATTCGAACATTAATTAATTTTGTAACCGTTATGGGGACTATTAGTAAAACAATAATTGTTTGCGTATAGCAATTTTTATATCATTTATTTTGTAAATAATGTTGGGTTTAATTTAATTTCATAAAATAAAGTTACATTTCAATTTATTGTAATAAATATCCATTTGTGTATGTAGGGCTTCCTTTTATTTGTGACTCTTCTGGATTTTCCATGCAATCACTGTTGCTTTGTAAGAGAATGTCTTTCTCCTATTTCTCCTCCTTATTATTTCAGCCTTTATGTATTTATTTTGTTTTTTTTTCCAGTACTCACTCCAATTTTATTCCTTTCAATTTATTGTATAAAGAGTTTAACCATAAACTACATACATAGTTTGTTGTTTAAGAGATCGTAATAAATCATTCTCTTCTTTCTTTTAAACCACTTTATTTACTTTCTTACTTCTATTTTTTTTCCACGAGTTTTAAAGTTTAAAATTTAAAATCCAAACAATTATTTGTTGGTAAAATTTTAAAGAGAACGTAATAACTTCCACGGGTATGAAGCCAAAGAGTACGCAAGTAAACTGTTAGTAAGAATTTGCAAGTGTGCCAAATTATCTGAATTACGAACGATTTTAGGGGTGGGTTTTAAATTGTTAAAGAGAATCAAGAGTGTAAGTACGTAATTTATTAAGTTAAAATTATTTATTTTTGGAGAGAATTTCTTGTTAATATTTTCCCCTTCGTGGTTTTGGAACGCTATTATTTTTTCTCGCTTTTGTTTTATAATTTTAATTTTACTCGCAACATAATTTATATGAAGAGAACACTTTTTAAATTATTTCAGCAGATTTTGCATAAAAATAACACAATTGAAATAAAAAATTACGCACGATTTGAATAAAAAAAAATGGAATTTTCATTAATAACAATTGTAATTCCACTTGACATTAAATTTAATTTCTTTCCCTTGCTCTTACTAAACAATTTTTATCTTGATATTTTTTCTCCAAAACCGTTTTAAACTTTCTCCATTTTTATATAAATTAATAATGTAAACTTTTAAACAAATGTATTCACATTACCTTATTCCTGTGTAGCGGACTGTGCGTCTGCTGTTTATTATAATTATGTATAGTCAGCATGCAATAAGGGAATTCGCTCAACAAAATTTGTTTCCCCTTTATGCATAAACTGACGAGTATGTATTTAGGTATGTTTGTATGATTAACAATTTGTTGGGGGTTTTCACTAGCACAAGCAAAGAGTACGAACGATTATTTTTATTCACCGTATATATGTAAATATGCATGTAAATTACCATATACCTAGTTGTTTTTTTTTCCATTACTAAGAGAATATGATTGAGTGATTGATTTAATATTATTTTTTGTAATTTTTCTTTTCGTTAAAATTAATTTTATTCAGCTAATCTCTTTTCGTTTAATTCTATGAAAAGTGATTTTTTCCACTAAAGCATGTACCTATATAATTGCCATTTTCCCCTCTATAGGTATAGCTTTCTCTTCCTCCTCCTCTTTTTTCTCTTTTTTGATATTTTCTCAATTTACACCGTTTCCACTTTATTATTTATAACATGCATGAATTTATTAACAGAAAGATGATTATAAGGTATAAATATCCCCTTATTATTTTTTTTTCTCGTAAATGCACAATTATTAAACCTTTTTTATTCTTATAGGTATTTAAAATTGTATTCTTCTTCTTTTTTTTCTAAGGGGAAACGAACCGGTACTATGCCTTTTTTATCAATATGTAAGTAATATAGGTAAATATGTATAACTTTATACCTATAAATAGAATGATTAACGGTTATTTTTCTTTAATTTCTTCTGTGCGCGAAAAAGGCGCTTTTTTCACTTTTCATGTAGGTATTTTTTGCACTATTATATTTTCCACACTTTTCTCTAAATTCTAATTTTATGCAATTTTTTGTTATTTTTATTTTATTACTATTCCGGCACTTTTTATGTTGTTTTATCTTTTTTTCAAATTAACTTTAATTCTTATTTATCAGAAACTACCGACGACTCACTCCTTTGCTTGTGCTTGCTTAAGTACTAATATCATTAACCCTTTCACGTCCATAAGGGCACCAGGGTTATTTTTTAATATCCAATGGATTATTTTAATTGATTTTTATACAAAATAAACTAAAATTGCAAAGAAATATAAATCTCGTGGTTAGATTTTTTGGAATTTTTTGGGAAACATTTTTCCCAATGGACGATAAAGGGGAAAAAATACTTCAGTTTATTGAGTTCTTATGAATGATTTTACAACTAAAAAATTCAATGTGAAAATAGGTTTAAAAATACAAAACTAATTATGGTATTCTGCAAAGCAATTCCTTTTGCTTGTAAAGCAGAGATAGACGTTGCACATAGCACAAATGTTATGCGTTCTATTTTCTACACGGTTCCTTGCGCAGTTTACACATCTCTTCATTTTGTCCGCCTTTTGCATATTGTGCGCTGGTAAGTCACGTTTTGTGTTAACCTTAGCCTTCGCGCCTTCCCTTTGAGCAGGTCTTACTCTCTGCCTTGATGTAAAATCACTTATCAAATTTCGTGCCACTACCTGCCGATACTCCAAACTGGTCAAAAGAGATCCCCTCAACTCGTTTTTGTTTATGCAATTTTATATATACTACATAAGCGTTATTCATTGCAATGTCCATAACGTCAAAAAACAAACGTAAATAGTATTTTATTTTTGCTTTGCGATCCACCTCATAACAAACCTTACGCTGGTCCATGAGATCGACACCACCCATATATTTATTATAGTTTGCGATCATTTCGGGACAAATTATGTTTACTTTCTGAGCTGATCCTGACTGTCTTCTCTTTACGAAAGTTGTTTGTTCTGGTGATATAAAATTGGATAGCATGTGAACTGACCTTGTGTCCATCCATTTCACGAAAGAGATTCCTTGAAAATTTACGGAATAAATGTCACTTCTAAGAAGTCTTGATCTTCTTTATCTAGGTGAAGTTCATCTTCCCCATCACTATTATCCGCCATTAACAGCTGTAATATCTCATTTTCGTGTAAATGGAATTCCCTACACTTTCTGCTTGTCATTGCTAAAATTTAAAATTAATATTGTGAACATGTAAAAAACGCAATATCAAAAAACAAGTAAGAGTAAATTTTCACTTCTGGTCCATAGGGAAAAATGTTTCCCATAGACTAAATATACTAAATTGAAGCACTATTGGCCACTAATTAATTTTTTATTATTTTTTATCATCTCTCTTTACTCACCACGTTATATTTATCACTTATAAAACTTCGAAACTTAACTTTATCCGCGACAAAACGAGCCAAATCAAAACGACCTTATGGTAGTAAAAAAATGGGATTTCCCTTCCTTGATTAAACTATACACGTTAAAGTATTGCCAACTTTTTACTTTTATTAACAATAAATCATCGCTATTGTACGACATCTGGATGTCAAAATATATATTAATAAAAAATTCGTTAGTGAAATAACCAATTTAAATTTTGGGAAAAATGTTTCCCATTGACGTGAAAGGGTTAAGAGTTTAAATTAATAATTTACCTCATTATTGTGGTTTTTAAGTTACTTTTACTCCTTTCTTTGTGTTGTTATTGTAGTGGCCAATATACTTTTAATACTCTTCGAGACCTGTTACTTCTTTTTGAGTGATAAGATTTTTTCCTTTCTCCTGTCGAAGGACCATGTAGTTCTTTGCGTTAGGGACACACACAAACTATAAACAATCTTCACGTTTAATAACAGAACTGCTAGGTACTTCACATGTAGGATAAACTTTGGTGAAGACTGTAATTATAACCACTCCAAAGAATGATTAAAATTGTAAGGAATGGGAAAGCAAATAAAACAAAGAGAAAATTATTTCTGTGTCAATAATGGATCAACTTAAAATCTTGGTTAATATTTACCTTTTGAGGTCGGGGGTTGATTCTGGTGCAGATCACTTTAAATGAGGGTACACAGATTGGTAGGGTTTAACTTGCTTTTTATTTGAGAAACTATAGGCTTAGGGTTTAGGTATTTAAGTTTATGCTAAGCAAAGTAAAATGTATGTATGTATGTAGGTAGGTATTTAAATTAAATTTATTTAAGTATATTTTATGCAAATTAGGTTAAGTAGTTTAATTTCAACTTGTTGTTTCTGTTGCTAAGCGCTAAGTGCTGGATACATAAATTCATCTTTAGCTAGTAACCTATCTTCGGTTCGCATATAACCGAAGAGGTTCGGAATAACTCCGTAATTACTTAGAAGTTACAAATTCATTTAGAATAGCCTAAGACAGACTCTAAGCCAATGGCTTTTAAACTATAACTATAAGATTAATTTAGAAATTACAACTCATACTTTTTATCGTTACGGTTGAAACTAAATTTAAATATCAAAACCAATTCCTTTACATTATAATAGTTTTTTCCTTACAATTCAATACTTAAACTTCATTAGATTATCAGACTTAATTAACTTTATTTTTACATATTTTATATTAAAGGTTTTTAAATTAATTTTAACATATTAGATTAACGATTTTTAAATTAATTTTCCATATTCAACTTACGATTTTTATATTCATTTTTAATATTAAATTAAGTGTTCAAACGGGGTTTGAACAAACTTAAAATTTATTTTTTTAATTTCATAAGGGAATTCTTTTTTTTTTAGTAATTACGTTAATGAGGTAGAAATTTTTAATGTGTAAATCTGAAACAAAATTTGACAGGCCCAAGGCCAATGACGTCAATGAAGTAGAAATATGTAGTTAAGGGAAAAACAAATTTGTTAACTATAGAAATCCATCTATTAATAATAACAGTAATTATAATAATTAATTTTATAATTCGCAGAATTGCAGCAGAAGGATTCTTTTTGGATTTAAAAAGCAAAGTCTTAAA
Organism: Pollenia labialis; assembly: GCA_949318255.1. Classification (NCBI taxonomy): domain Eukaryota; kingdom Metazoa; phylum Arthropoda; class Insecta; order Diptera; family Polleniidae; genus Pollenia; species Pollenia labialis. The sequence continues at coordinate 13,527,889 of OX439144.1, read as the reverse complement.
AATAGCCGCTTTAAAAAATATACAGATTAAACTACCTGAGACTCTACACAAAACAGTAAATTTGACAACAGACAATAAAACAGATACTAAAATGACAAACATTGGTAGAATTCCTAAATACAGCTTCAAAGCTGATTACGGAATTTGATGCAAAATCCGAAAATTTGCAGTCATTCATAGACTCCTTACAATTAGCTAATTTAATAAAGGGTCAACACGAATCTTCTGCAATATCGCCAATTAAAACAAAGCTTAAGGGAAATGCTAGAAATCTCATAAGTGAAGAATCTAAAATAGAAGAAATTATCACTAAGCTCAAAGTAACCGTTAAAGGTGAATCAGTGCATGTTTTGTCAGCTAAACTGATGAGCATAACAAAAAACAATAAAACACCAACTGCACACTGTACTGAAATAGAAAATCTCACAAAGTCACTTGAAACGGCATATATGTACATACATATATCTGATGGTTTATCTTGTGAACTAGCTAACAAATACTCTACACAAGTTGCAGTAAAACCTATTACAAAAAACTGCTCCAATGATAAAATAAAACTTATCATGGAAGCAGGTCAATTCAATGATATGAATGAAGTTGTGAGTAAATTTGTAAGCAGTTGCACTGAAGCAACAGGGCAACAGAACTCCGTATTATATTTCAGTCAAAGACCCACTTATTATCGTGGAAATAACAGAAGATTTCGTGGGAGAAACAATTATCCCCGAAATACTAACAATATTAATAATAACAACGGAAATAACAACAATAACAATTACAATAATAGAAACAGTCAAAGACCTGACAATAATCGTAGGAATAGACACTACGTACGAGCAATGGACTCAAATGAAAATGGTTCGGAAAACTCCGACCATCCCCTAAGATCAGAACAGTAAATAATAAAGTGTATATTTTGAACCTCAACTTATGTTATTTCATTAAGATTAATATATATATAACAGTAACACAACAGTAACACTACTAGTTGATACAGGTGCCGACATTTCACTCATAAAATCCCAATGTTTTGATTTAAATAAAATAAATACTAACAAAATCACAACATTAAGTGGAATAGGACAAGGTGAAATTAAATCTATATATCTATATATACTAGGGTGATCGATCGAATAGTATTCGACCGGTTTTAACCGGTTATTTTAGTTTTGCCCAAGTCGAATATTTTAAAATGTCCATTTTTCGAATATCGAATAAACCGGTTATTTTAGTAAAATAAACCGGTTACTTTATTAATGTGTAATTTATGTACGTTTTCCTTACTTTTGTTATAAATGTACCCGTAATTTAAGTATTTTTCTAATTGAATATTTGGCAAACTTAAGCTTTTTATAAAAAATGTCAAAACAAAATGAAACAAAAGTCAAATAAACACTATGATCTTATATAAGCGTGTGTTCTTGTAACAAAAACCAAAAACAATTTAAAGTACTACAAAAAAAGTTCAGCTTTAAAAGTAATTAGCAATTTGACAGTATTATAAATACTATATATATCTTTATAAAGATGCCATCTCTGGTGAAATTTCGAACTGACTTAAATGAAAATTGTGCTTAAATGGCCCTAAAATGATAAGTTGCAAAGGTTCTTTAACGTCACGACTTATTAATCACTTTTAATTAGACTACAAGCTTGACATAAATATACGCCAAGTAAAACTTGACCCTGTTCCAAGTAGTTTTTAAGAGACTGCAAATAATATTTTACGAAAATATGCTGCCAATAATGAATGAAAAACTCTTAAGTAGTTCTAGCATATCATCATGCTTAAAATAAGAACATATTGGCGGAATCAACGAAATGGGAAAATTCATCAGTTTTATTTATTAAAACACCAAGAACTTAAAATAAAATTGAAGGAATCAAAAATGTCCTGGAAGGGTTTAAATTGTGTGATCGACGAATTGACAGATATTTCACATAAAAAGCATGTTCGTATTACTATTGTTTCTATAATACTGAAACAAAAACAATTGAAATATATAATCCTGGATAAGAGGTTTTGTTTGCCACTTTTCAAAAATATGTTTACTGCTTCATATAGACGTGCTTAACCAGCAACAAATTAAAACTCATTTCCAATAAATTTGGGAAAATATGTCAAATAATAAATTTATTTAATTCCTATATTATTAAAACCAAAGTTTTTCAAAAATTCTAAAGCTATGTTCACACCTATTAAATATTTGACTCCTAACGTAACCACCAGTTTTCTTAAAGAAGTGTTTGCTATTGCAAAACGTTTGGCTAGAGCAAACATTATTTAACGGTTTCTTAACTACATTATACATAAATACAATAATCATCTTAGACATAAAGTTTAGCAAATAACTAGAAATTGTTTAAAATAATGCTTAAGTTTAATCAATTTACTGGTCTCGCTTTTTTTTGATTTTATCGTCAAAGATTTGTGATCTGAACATACCTTAAGTCATATCTATGTATTGAGGCCCTATGCTCCTAATAGGATCGACGGGAACATATATGCATTTAGTTGGTTCCTTACCTTCGTGAATTGCTTTGTTTTTATTCTAATTAACTCTTTATTACAAAAACTAATTTGATTTTTGTCTTTTTATCTATTCGAATTAAAACCGGTTAACCGGTTATTTTTAAAATGCTTAACCGTAAACCGGTTTTTTTAAAATAGCAACTATTCGGAATATTCGAAAACCGGTTATTGAAAAATGTCGAATAATCGATCACCCTAATATATACCTATAGGTAGTATATTTTTTGATTTAAAATTTAAAAATTATCTAATACCACACAATTTTCAAGTAGTAGACAATAATTTCCCAATACCAAGCGATGGAATCATTGGTATGGATTTTATTAAGAAATATAATTGTATATTAGATTTTAATCAGGATTATGACTACCTAGTCCTACGACCATTCAAAATACCACAACCTATAGAAATACCAATTACTAACAACAGCGATAACCTTATATTGCCGCCAAGATCAGAAGTAATACGTAAAGTAAATTTTATTAATTGCGATAATGAAATACTAATAACAAATCAAGGACTTGAACCAGGAGTCTTTATCGCGAACACATTGGTAAAATCTAATAAAGCATACATTCGTATTCTAAATACAAATAACACTATCACATCTGTTAATAAAAGTAAAATAAAAACCGAAAATCTTTCTGAATATGAAATAGTCGAACAAAATCCGATCAAAAATGAACATAGAAAATCAGAAATATTAAAACTTTTAAAGAAAAATTTTCCAGAACAATTTAAAAATACATTAACGGAACTTTGCACATCATACAGCGATATTTTCGGTTTAGAATCAGAAAAAATAGCAATTAATAATTTCTATGAACAAAAGTTGAGAGTAAGGGATTCACAACCGGTGTACATTAAGAATTACCGGATACCACATACACACAAAGAGGAGATAGATGGACAGGTGAAAAAATTAATAGACGACAAAATAGTGGAACCATCAAATTCTGAGTACAACAGTCCAATTCTGCTGGTACCGAAGAAATCACTTCCAAGTTAAGAAACAGTGGATTATAGACAACTAAATAAGAAATTGATAGCAGACAAATTTCCATTACCTAGAATAGATGACATTTTAGACCAAGTCGGTAGAGCCAAATATTTTTCATGTCTAGATTTAATGTCCGGTTTTCACCAAATTGGACTAGAAAAAAACTCTAGAGATCTAACTTCATTTTCAACAGCAAATGGATCTTATAGATTTACTAGATTGCCCTATGGTTTAAAAATAGCGCCCAATTCTTTTTAAAGAATGATGACACTCGCTTTTACTGGTTTGCGACCAGAACAAGCATTTCTTTACATGGATGACTTAGTTGTTTTAGGATGTTCGGAAAAGCATATGCTTTCTAATTTAACAAATGTGTTTGAATTATGTCGAAAACGCAATCTTAAGTTACATCCCGAAAATGTTCATTTTTCATGAGGGAACTAACATACCTAGGACATAAATGCACTGATAAAGGAATACTGCCTGACGATAGTAAATATTCGGTAATCGAAAATTATCCACAACCAAAAGATGCGGATAGTGCAAGAAGATTTGTAGCATTTTGCAACTACTATCGCAGATTTATCAAAAAATTTTCAGAGTATTCTAGACATCTTACAAGATTGTCCAAAAAGGGTGTGCAGCTCGAATGGACTGAATATTGTGTTTCAGCATTTTAATATCTTAATGAGTCCAACATTACTTCAATATCCAGATTTCACAAAAGAGTTTTGTATAACAACAGATGCAAGCAAACATGCTTGTGGAGCTGTACTAACTCAAGAACATGAGGGAAAGCATCTACAAATAGTATACGCATCCAAAATATTTACAAAAGGCGAGAGTAACAAATCAACAATTGAACAAGAATTAACCGCTATACACTGGACCATCATACATTTTAGACCATATATTTATGGTAAACATTTTCTTGTCCGCACTGTAGCCCGTTTCTGTATTTTTCGCATCGTAAAATTTTCCGCATGAAACCAGTGAATCGGGACAGAAACAGTGCAAAATGAAACAAAAAATGGTTTTTCTCGCACAAGTGTTTCTGTATCTTTCCGTTGCGAGAATTATCTGTCATTTTAATAATTTTCCAGCAATTATTGGAAGGATGCGAGAAAAAGTGTTTCTATAACAATATTTTGCGAAAAGTTTCTTTCAAGAACTGTCAAAATAAGTCACATTTGAAATTGGTGGCGAGAAAAACAAAATGTAGATTTTTTGAATTTAAAATATGTTTATATACTATTTTTTTAAAATAAATAAAAAAATAGAAGGAATATAAATGATAAATGCATAATTTATATGATGAAAATAAACAAAAAACAATTGTTATATATTGTTAGGTTAAATTTTTGTTAGCCTTTTCTTGTTTTGGTTTTAATCAGTGCTGCCAGATAAATTTGTGTCAAAACCGTCAATGTCCTGAGAAAAAAATAAAAAAGATCGTCTTTTTTGTTTTAAAAATCTTGCAATTTAAAATCAATTTTAAACAAATTTTTTTCGACTTTTATTAAAAAATAATCAAACAAAAACATAGTTAAAGTTCATGGGTATTTAATAATTATTATTTAATAATTGAGATATAAATCTTTAATTTACCTATTCCTATAATCTTTTTCTTCTTACCTGAAATAGACTTAGTAGAATACCTTGTAGTTAAAATTAAAAAAATCGGTTCATAAATAAACGGGTTAAAGACCCAGTAAAATCTTCGCCTACAAAATAATATGTTAAGTAATCAGAAACACATAAAAGCACTACATACAATTCTACTGAAAAACTAATGAATTTTACAAGGGTTGTGCCAAAAAGAACAAATTCAAAAGTAAGTAATTTTTTGTATCTTAATACATCCAAAAAAAAAGTAGTTATCGAAGTTCTTATGGAAGAAAGCTACTTAATAACGAGTGAAAGAAGTTATCCATTTTGAAAAAGTTTTTACTGGGAGACAAACAAATTTCTTTCTTGCCGGAATAATGGTTTTGGCACAAAAGTGTACATATAAGATAAGAATATCAAATATCAATCATATTTTGTATATGTATATAAGAAGTATTAAATGTTCAAAATAAGCCAAGTCGGTCCATTACTTTCCCTCTAAATTTTGCTTTTGCCGATACATTTTTTAGGGAAGAAACAAACAATTTCGAAAACAATTTTCACAATAGGGATAAATATAAAAATTTAAGCAGCCTTGTTTCTAAATATATCTTTTTTTCTAATAAACAAACATATAAAAATATTTACAATTATCTTATTTCGAAGACTAAGGGGCTTATAGTGTAAAACGCAACGCCAACAATTTCATTAAAAGCAAAAATAAAATCAAATATATTTTATAAATTTGTTGTTGCTTTCTACAGACATTCATGTTATTTTTTTTCAATTTTCAACGCCACAAAATAGAAGTGTTTGAAATTTAAAAATTCAAGATGAATTTCTATAGAAAGTAACAACAAAATTATAAAATATTTTTGATTTTGTTTTTGCTTTCGTCACTTTTTTAGAAAAAATCATCAAAACGTCACTTTGTTAATATCGGAACAAAAAATCGTCAAGATGACGATAACTCGTCAAATCTGGCAGCCCTGTTTTTATTATATTTATTTCTTTTGTTGACGTTTCGCTTTTATTTGACACTTAATTACTGGAAATATTCCAGTTGTAGTGAACTTTGTACATTTTTGTTCTAATTTTTTCTTTTGGTTTCATTGAGCAGTTTTGATTTACAAGTTTTGATTCCCTGCACCTTACATTACAGTAGTTACATTACAGTAGTTACCTTCGTCGTTTTTGTTTGTTTAAGGGACACCCTGTTATGAATTTTGTTTTGACATTCAATCACTCAAAATTCATCAATCATAAAACTTTGGTAGAAAAGTGATATCCGTCTCTCGTCCATTTTAATAAAACTCGTGGACCGGAAAAGATTTATCTTCTTTAACAAAATTAAGCTGCAATTTTAATTCCACACGTTTACCTACCACCTTTTAACAATACGTCGAAACTAAGTTTACATATAAAACTTCAATACTGTGGGACAGTAGATAGGCAAAAGAAACGCCAGTAAAGTATACAAGTTTCAGCCGCATATTCTCTGGTACGACTTGGAGTTTTAATATTCATCCCTTGTGGATGTAAAAATTTCAAAACGCACCTAAAACAGGTATATTTTTTGCAATCAATTTAATACTCACTGGTATCAATCAATGTTTATTATTACTATTTCTTGCAAAGACTACTTTACACCAAATTGTACACCAACGCTACTGCCTTTATAAAACAAAAAAATATAGGATCCCGCAGCCGTAAACTTGATTTTTGTTTGGTCATAAAAGCGGTTGTACGGGAATTCTCAAAAATAGGGAGAGCGTACACAAACTTAAGTTAGAAAGTTGACCGTAAAAAAAAAACAAAAAAATAACTGGATGACCTCGTTCGAAGAGCGACCGGTAATAGTTCATGGTACAACTCAACAAGTTACGGCTTTAATGCTACGATTAAGTATACCTCAGTAAACGAACCCAATTGTATTTCACGTGTCTCAGTCAAGGTGTTAAAAGCACTTTGCAGTTTACCTTTTACAATTAGGTTTTTTTTGCCTCCTTGACAATTAGAGTCTTTCGCATGCTTCCTTAAATTAATATTTTTTTATAAGAAGTTACCTTAAATTAGTCTTAAAATTCTAAACGTTAAGTAAAAAGTTTTTTTTCAAATTATTTTTTTATTCATATTATAACCTATAGGTTTTTATAAAAACGCGCACTTATTTGAAGTCAGAGCTTTAGATTTTTTTTTTGTTTTGTTCCAAAAGAACGAAACAAAAATCAAATACGTTTGGGTTCAGAGTAAAAAGAAAAAAATAAATAAAAGTATGCATTAATCACATTAAATAATTCCAGCAAATTCACCACCAACCCTCGATCTCTTGGAGGCCTTCACGTCATCGAACCTTGGAAAACGGTGAGTGTAACAATTACAACATTTCAAATTTAGTGCATACCTACCTGAAGGCAATGACATCATATCACTTAAGTGTTAACTGGTTGCAAACCTATTATTCCTTAAATTCTAAATTGCAAGTTCTTTCAATTTTAAAAGAAGAACCCAAAATAATTAGCAATTAAACAACTAAAGCAATAGTCTCTTAAATAATGGTTATTGTTTTGTTTTGCTCAAATGTGTGTTTATGATGTCTTTTTCTTCAAATTTTTTTTATTTTTACGCCTTTGATTCCCCTCGAAATTAAAAAGAATAATTAAAAAAAACAAAAAAAAAAAAACATCCCAAAACCAGTTTCGATTAAGCGTAACTGTATCGTAAAAACGATTGATTTGTTTTGTTTAAATGCTGGAACTTCAATTAGTGCTTTAAAAGTTAACATTTAAAACCTTTATTACATTAACGCAAATTGTTTATTTCAATTTGAAAATCGATCAACGCGATATTTACATTATTTTTTTTAAATGAATTTTTGAATTATTTGTTGTAGTAATTATTAAATAATTATAAAAATTAAAATAATGAGTGGAAAACACCTTTGTTTTGTGTTTTCTTTGGCGATACTACGTAGGGGCTCCGGTAAAAATGTAACTATGTTGAGCAAAGGAATTGGGAGGGTTGTGAAACTGGTTCCTCGTAACACCTTGAAGAACCTCGTATTGGGTACGTAAGGCATATGGAGTTTTAATAGTGTAAGTTTTTCTGTCTCTCATTAGACCATATGCGGGCAACCTTTTTTGGTATGGTCTTGCTCTAGTAAAATCTGATTTGTCACATAAAAACCTAAACAAAAAAAAAAGGGAGTCTGTAATAATTGTCTGTAGAACAGGACTTAAAGCAAGAAAGGACAGAACCTCCCCCTTGCCCGACTGTTGCTAGTCTTATGATGGCTCCCGCAGTCCTCCTCTTGTCAAAGCCTAAGTTGCGTGTTATGGATTTTATTAAGCAACGTGTTCATTACAGAAATAAAATGGCGCCTAACGTGGGGCCCGAAAGAAATAGCAACCCATAAATAGACTTTCGGTTCCAATAATTGTGTAAAAATAATAGACTTGCAAAATACAGTTCATTTTCAAATAAATGCTGTTAAATATTGTACATCATCGTGTATATTTTTGCGAATACCTGCTAGACCTATTCTGGAATTTCGATAACTTGAATTTGTAATCGAGTTGATCGACCAATAAGCAATCTAATAGTGTTTTGTTTGTTTCTTTATACAGGATATTCATAGTATTTACCGACATTTTTTTTAGTGAGTATAAATATTACATAATAGTATTTTATGGCTAGATATCAGCCTCCAATTAGACTCAGCGATTACATAACTATTGCTATGCGATATTATGTCCTACTCTAATTGGACTTACGAAAAAAAAAAATGAAATTTTTTGGTGTTTTCGTAATTGCTGGTTGGTAATTTAATGTACATTTTGTAATGTATATAATCGCTACAATAGCCCAAAATTTTTTTAATTCGTCTTGCTTCGACTTAGTACCCAATATCCATTATTTAAATTACGTTTTATTCTATCGTCAAAAGAGAAAACACAAGAAATTTAAAAAAAAAAAAAAAACAAAAACCACAAAAAGGAAAATAAATAAAAATAAATACATTTGTCTACAATTCTTGCGGTGTATTATTATTAAAGCGAGGACAAAATGTCGTTACCCCGAACACCACCACCCCTTTCAGAAACAGTAGTTTCAAATCAGGAGCCGTCTTGTTTTGTCTGTGAAAAAGGTATGTTAGGAAATCAAGAGTGTACCATTATTACAACTTGCAACCACATTTTTCATCGTTCTTGTATAGAACAGTTTTTGTGTAACACGGCTGAATGCCCTACCTGCAAGCTACCTTGCGAACTTTCAAATTTAAAGAATCATAATTGGAATCACATTCCCAAATACGTACCCCGAGGTCGCCCCCGAGGGGCTATGGCTGGAAGACCAAATACGCGTAGTCAAAGTAGGAATGTATTTCAAGATACACAACATTCCTTGATGGAATTTAGTTGTGACAAGGAGGAAGAACAAATTAGATCCGAAATGGAAATTTTTCCAGCAACACCTGAAAATTCTCAAAATTATAACAATCGGGCAACGTCAGTTAGAAATAACCGTAGGCAAAGAAATCCAATTAACTACGACCATTTAAATAATGTAATCGAAAATACGCTAACCAGACTACTTACAAATTTAAACATTTTGCCAGGTCAAAATGTGTCCGCTAATATTAACCGAAATTCAAATGCAAATGAACGACCCGAAAATGATCAAATCTTTGATAACGACGTAAATCCTAATGCCATTCGGGAAAACGAAATAATGTATAATAGAGTAAATCCGCCAAGGGCTGAGAATTATATTTTCGGGGAAAGAAATAGGAATAGCTTGAATATGAATACTGAAAAGGTAACTGCTATTATTCAGAGCTGGAATCTCAGATTCGATGGCTCATCCGCAGGGTTGAATATTGAGGAGTTTTTGTATAGGGTTCGATCTCTAACTAATGATCATTTTAATGGCAATTTTACCCCAATATGTAAGAATTTAAATATACTGTTAAGCGGTAAGGCCAAGGACTGGTATTGGCGCTATCATAAGAGAGTAGGAAATATTGATTGGGGAGATTTTTGCGAGGCAATTCTTTGCCAATATAGAGATTTTAAATCATCTTATGATATAAAAGAGGAAATACGAAACCGCAAACAAAAACCTGGTGAGACTTTTGATTCTTATTTTGATGCAATTTCATCTATCATGGATAGATTACCAGTTCAAATCCCAGAAATGGAGTTAATTGAAATATTAACGAGAAACCTTCGACCTGAAATACGGCAGGAGATTTTGTATATACCCGTTCATTCAATTCCTCATTTGCGCAAACTTGTGCAGATGAGAGAAGTATTTTTAAGTGAAGAACATGTTCGGCGAAACCTCAGTTTTCGTCCTCAAAATCAAATGATACCTCGTAGACACATTTCCGAAGTTAGCCCTGAAGATAATTTTGATAGTTTTATACATTCGAAAAATACTGAGCAAGCGGAGGTAAATGCCGTTCAAAATTCCGACAAAATAATAAGGTGCTGGAATTGCGATGACCCAGGTCATTTTTGGGATGATTGTATTAAAGAACGAACGATATTTTGTTACGGGTGTGGTACGAAGAACATGTATAAGCCACAATGCCCAAAGTGTTCCAATCGCAAAATTAATGTGACAAAAAACTACCGGGTTGTAGACCCGAAATCGACCAACCCTTAGCAATTACTCAGAATGATAATGGCAGTTCTAATTGTATGAATGATAACAAGAGAAAACACACGGAAGATACGGAATTAAAAACAAATAATGGGGTGAATACCAATATAAACGTTACCATTCTTAAGCCCAAAGATAATGCATATGATGGCCCAATTTCAAAAATTATTTCTCCCCGTCTACCATACCACGAAAGATTGCAGAATTACATTTTAAAACGCAATGAAATTTTTCAAAACAGTTATATTAATGGCATTGAAAAATCGAAGCCCAAAAGATCTACAGTTCGTATTCGTTTGCATTTCAAAATGCGTAGGATGTGTAAAAATTTTGTTATTTCTACCATCATTAATAACCCTACAGATCAACGTTTTTATGCCAAAGTCAGTTTTTTAAAATTTTCTGAATACGGTCTACTAGATACCGGTGCAAACATATGTTGCATTGGATCGGATTTGGCCAAAACTAATTTCACTGCCTATCCCAATTATCATAGGTGTCGATCTTTTGTTAAGACTGCGGATGGGAAGCCTCAGGTTGTTATAGGTTGGATAGAAGTCGATATCATGTTCAAAAGTCAGGAACGAAAGTTAAAACTTTTTATTATTCCTTCCATAACGCAGAGATTAATTTTAGGAATTAATTTTTGGAATGCATTCAATCTTATTCCCAATATTGTTGAATCAGTAGACTGTATCGATAGCTCAATAATAGGACAGTGTTCTTCGGCGCAAAAGCGAAATAATGAGAATAAAATATTCGCCGTTGATCATTCTCCACAAATGGCATCTGAAATTAACTATCCGCTAACTCTAAGCCAACAACAGCAGTTAAATTCTATTATCACACTATTTCCAAATTTTGAGAAAAAAGGTCTAGGTAGAACAGCACTCATAAAACACGAGATCGATGTTGGTCAGGCCAAACCCATAAAGCAACGTTTTTACCCCGTTTCTCCGGCGGTGGAGAAATTAATGTTTGAAGAATTAGATCGCATGTTAGATTTAGGAGTTATTGAGCCGTCCCAGTCGTCATGGAGTTCACCCGTGAGATTGGTAGTCAAACCCACCAAAGTCCGACTATGCCTGGACGCAAGAAAACTCAATTCTGTTACAAAAAAGGATGCGTATCCGTTACCATCGATTGAGGGTATATTTTCCAGAATTCCTAAAGCTAATATAATATCTAAATTAGATCTTAAAGATGCGTATTGGCAGATCCCCCTAAGCGACGAATCGAAAACGTTTACAGCCTTTACGGTGCCTGGCCGCCCTCTATACCAGTTTGTGGTAATGCCCTTTGGGCTTTGTAATGCCCCACAAACGATGTCTAGATTAATTGATGAAATAATTCCCCCAGATCTGCGTTCCTCAGTTTTTGGCTATTTAGACGATCTAATAATAGTCTCAGAAGACTTTGAAACCCATCTTTCAGTGCCGGTGCGGGTGGCTGAACAGTTTCGTAAGGCTAATCTTACGTTAAATATCAGTAAAAGCAAATTTTGTGTGAAGAGTGTACAATATTTAGGGTATGTAATAGGTAATGGTGGCATAAAGACCGATCCGGAAAAAGTGGACGCTATTGTTAGTTGGCCAGTGCCCAAGAACGTACGGCAGGTAAGAGGATTTTTGGGAATAGCGGGATGGTATCGGCGATTTATTGAAAATTTTTCGGGTGTCGTTTTTCCAATAACTGAAATTCTTTCTACAAAAAAAAAGTTTATTTGGACCTCAGAGGCTCAGGCTGCTTTCGAAAAAATCAAAACTTTACTGACTACTGCCCCTGTCTTAGTAAACCCAGATTTTAAAAAGAAATTTTACCTACACTGCGATGCCAGTAATGTTGGCATAGGAGCCGTTTTAATACAGCTCGATGCAGAGGGCAATGAAAAGCCAATAGCGTTTATGAGCAAAAAATTGAATACTGCTCAAAGGAATTATAGCGTCACGGAGCGAGAATGCCTAGCGGCATTAGAAGCTATAAAACGATTCCGTTGTTATCTCGAACTGCAAGAGTTCGAGGTCATAACAGATCACGCCAGCCTTGTTTGGTTGATGAGGCAGCCTGATCTCACAGGCCGTTTAGCCCGCTGGGTTTTCAAACTTCAGTCGTTTAATTTCACCATAAGCCATCGCAAGGGTAAAGACAATATTGTCCCAGACGCGTTATCGCGAATTTCAATTTCAAATGAGGACGAAATAACTGCTTTAAATACTACGGAACCTGAAATCGACTTAAATTCCCCATATTTTTTTGACTCTGAGTACCAAAGTTTAAAAGAAAAAGTATTATCTGAACCTCATAAATACCCAGATCTTAAAGTATTAGATAAATTCGTCTATTTTCGAACTGAACACTATAGTGGAGATATAGAACAGGAAAATGAATGTTGGAAGTTATGGATAGCAATTAGATTGACAAAACCCATTATATCTAGGGCTCATGATGATCCTATAGCTTCACATGGAGGTATGGGGAAGACGGTTGAATTAATTAAGAGAAAATTTTACTGGCCAGGAATGGTGAAGGACGTACGAGAATACGTCAAAAATTGCGAAATATGCAAGACAACCAAAGCACCAAACTTTATATTGAAACCCGAAATGGGTAAGCAAATGGTTTCAACTCGTCCCTTTCAGAAATTATATATAGATATCCTCGGGCCTTACCCTAGGAGTAACTTAGGGTACACTGGAATTCTGATAGTTCTGGATCATCTAACCAAATTTCACTGGTTGTATCCACTTCGTAAGTTTACTTCTAAAGCGATTGAAGATTTTTTAACACAGCAAATTTTTCATGTGTATGGCGTGCCAGAAAGTATTTTGAGTGACAATGGTTCCCAGTTCAAGGCCAACACTTTTAATGCTTTTCTGACAAGCTTTGGAGTTAAACACACTTACACGGCGGTCTATTCCCCGCAAAGTAACGCATCCGAGAGGGTAAACCGTTCGATTATTGCGGGTATAAGATCTTACCTTAAAAAAGATCAGAAAATGTGGGATAAACATTTAAGTCAAATAAGCTGTGCGTTAAGGAATTCGTATCATCAATCGATACATTGTTCCCCATATCATGCAGTGTTCGGATTTGACATGATCACTCACGGGAGTAGTTATGAACTTCTAAGAAATGTGCGTTTGCTGAATGAACCTGCATATCAGTTGTCCCGAGATGACAGCCTGAAATTGCTACGTGGAGATTTACAGAAACATATAAGAAGGGCTTACGAAACCAATCAGAAAACATACAATTTGCGGGCAAGACCACAAACATTCCAAATTGGCCAAATCGTTTTCAGAAGAAGTTTTGAAAAGAGTAGCGGAGAAAAGAGTTTCAACTCCAAATTGGCACCTTTATTTATTAAATCCAAAGTAAAAGAAAAACTTGGCAATCACTATTATATACTAGAGGACCTGAACGGCAAAGTAATCGGAACTTTCCATTCTAAGGATCTACGACAATAAATAAAACCAAGGTAAACTTAAATATTTCACGAATTATTTAAATTAGTGATAAAAAAAAAAAAAAAAAAAAAAAAAAAAAAAAACACGTTTCGCCAGATAATTTTATTGTGATAAGACACTAGAATTATCTAGTTTGTAGTGAACTTTGTACATTTTTGTTCTAATTTTTTCTTTTGGTTTCATTGAGCAGTTTTGATTTACAAGTTTTGATTCCCTGCACCTTACATTACAGTAGTTACATTACAGTAGTTACCTTCGTCGTTTTTGTTTGTTTAAGGGACACCCTGTTATGAATTTTGTTTTGACATTCAATCACTCAAAATTCATCAATCATAAAACTTTGGTAGAAAAGTGATATCCGTCTCTCGTCCATTTTAATAAAACTCGTGGACCGGAAAAGATTTATCTTCTTTAACAAAATTAAGCTGCAATTTTAATTCCACACGTTTACCTACCACCTTTTAACAATACGTCGAAACTAAGTTTACATATAAAACTTCAATACTGTGGGACAGTAGATAGGCAAAAGAAACGCCAGTAAAGTATACAAGTTTCAGCCGCATATTCTCTGGTACGACTTGGAGTTTTAATATTCATCCCTTGTGGATGTAAAAATTTCAAAACGCACCTAAAACAGGTATATTTTTTGCAATCAATTTAATACTCACTGGTATCAATCAATGTTTATTATTACTATTTCTTGCAAAGACTACTTTACACCAAATTGTACACCAACGCTACTGCCTTTATAAAACAAAAAAATATAGGATCCCGCAGCCGTAAACTTGATTTTTGTTTGGTCATAAAAGCGGTTGTACGGGAATTCTCAAAAATAGGGAGAGCGTACACAAACTTAAGTTAGAAAGTTGACCGTAAAAAAAAAACAAAAAAATAACTGGATGACCTCGTTCGAAGAGCGACCGGTAATAGTTCATGGTACAACTCAACAAGTTACGGCTTTAATGCTACGATTAAGTATACCTCAGTAAACGAACCCAATTGTATTTCACGTGTCTCAGTCAAGGTGTTAAAAGCACTTTGCAGTTTACCTTTTACAATTAGGTTTTTTTTGCCTCCTTGACAATTAGAGTCTTTCGCATGCTTCCTTAAATTAATATTTTTTTATAAGAAGTTACCTTAAATTAGTCTTAAAATTCTAAACGTTAAGTAAAAAGTTTTTTTTCAAATTATTTTTTTATTCATATTATAACCTATAGGTTTTTATAAAAACGCGCACTTATTTGAAGTCAGAGCTTTAGATTTTTTTTTTTGTTTTGTTCCAAAAGAACGAAACAAAAATCAAATACGTTTGGGTTCAGAGTAAAAAGAAAAAAATAAATAAAAGTATGCATTAATCACATTAAATAATTCCAGCAAATTCACCACCAACCCTCGATCTCTTGGAGGCCTTCACGTCATCGAACCTTGGAAAACGGTGAGTGTAACAATTACAACATTTCAAATTTAGTGCATACCTACCTGAAGGCAATGACATCATATCACTTAAGTGTTAACTGGTTGCAAACCTATTATTCCTTAAATTCTAAATTGCAAGTTCTTTCAATTTTAAAAGAAGAACCCAAAATAATTAGCAATTAAACAACTAAAGCAATAGTCTCTTAAATAATGGTTATTGTTTTGTTTTGCTCAAATGTGTGTTTATGATGTCTTTTTCTTCAAATTTTTTTTATTTTTACGCCTTTGATTCCCCTCGAAATTAAAAAGAATAATTAAAAAAAACAAAAAAAAAAAAACATCCCAAAACCAGTTTCGATTAAGCGTAACTGTATCGTAAAAACGATTGATTTGTTTTGTTTAAATGCTGGAACTTCAATTAGTGCTTTAAAAGTTAACATTTAAAACCTTTATTACATTAACGCAAATTGTTTATTTCAATTTGAAAATCGATCAACGCGATATTTACATTATTTTTTTTAAATGAATTTTTGAATTATTTGTTGTAGTAATTATTAAATAATTATTAAAATTAAAATAATGAGTGGATAAACACCTTTGTTTTGTGTTTTCTTTGGCGATACTACGTAGGGGCTCCGGTAAAAATGTAACTATGTTGAGCAAAGGAATTGGGAGGGTTGTGAAACTGGTTCCTCGTAACACCTTGAAGAACCTCGTATTGGGTACGTAAGGCATATGGAGTTTTAATAGTGTAAGTTTTTCTGTCTCTCATTAGACCATATGCGGGCAACCTTTTTTGGTATGGTCTTGCTCTAGTAAAATCTGATTTGTCACATAAAAACCTAAACAAAAAAAAAGGGAGTCTGTAATAATTGTCTGTAGAACAGGACTTAAAGCAAGAAAGGACAGAACCTCCCCCTTGCCCGACTGTTGCTAGTCTTATGATGGCTCCCGCAGTCCTCCTCTTGTCAAAGCCTAAGTTGCGTGTTATGGATTTTATTAAGCAACGTGTTCATTACACAGTATAAACAGAATTTGTTGTGTCTGTTTTCGCATTCAAATACAGAAACACTTTTATCTCATAAATCGAGAAACGATGGAATTTTTTGTTTCACACTTCATGTAAGAAATTTTAAGATGCGAGAAATACAGAAACGAGCTGCTGATCACAGACCTCTGTCGTACCTATTTTCCATGAAAAATCCAAGCTCAAAACTAACTAAAATGCGACTGGTCTTGGAAGAATATGATTTCACTGTAGAATTTCTTAGGGGAAAAGATAATTATGTGGGCGACGCTTTGTCGCGCATTACAATAAATGATTTAAAAGAAATAAATAATAAAAACAACAATGTATACAAAGTAACAACTCGAGAAGCCCAATGTATTTGAACCAATCATAAATTCTGACGTCAGAAAATTTTGTAAGCTAAAGATTACCCTCCAAAAAGTTTATATTTAACGTGGCAAATCTATAATAGCATGTATAAATATAGATGAATTGTTTACTAATGGGAAATTTGACTTAGGACAATTTTTCCCTAGGCTCGAAGAAGTGGCCGGTAAATTAAATATTCATAAAGTACAAGTGGCACCAAGTGAGAAAATTTTCGAATTTATCTCTATTAATGAGTTTAAAGAAATGGGCAATAAATTATAAAAATTATTAAAAGTAGCGCTACTTAATGAGGTGATCCACGTAACAAATGCCAAATTAATAACAGAGATAATCAAACGATACCACGATGACCTCGCAGAGTGAGGACATTCCGGTGTTTCAAGAGCTCTAAATAAAATAAAAAGATACTACTATTGGAAAAATATGACTCGAGATATAACAAAATACGTTAAAATATGCCAAAAATGTCAAACAGCTAAAATAACAAAACATACAAAAATACCACTGGCATTGACAAATACACCAAATAAACCTTTTGATACGGTAATTGTGGATACTATAGGTCCACTACCAAAATCATATTTCGGAAATGAATATGCCGTCACCATAATATGTGATATGACAAAATATCTTGTAAAGGTACCTATACAAGATAAAAGCGCAAAATCCATTGCGAAAGCAATATTTGAAAATTTTATTCTTACCTATGGTCCAATGAAGACGTTCATTTCAGACATGGGTACAGAATACAAAAATTAAATTTTTACTGAATTGTGTAACCTTTTGAATATTGAAAAATCAACAGCTTACCATCACCAGACTCTAGGAACTGTGGAAAGAAGTCACAGAACTTTTAACAAATATGTAAGATCATACATATCCGTTGACAATACCGATTGGGATGAATGGCTTAAGTATTTCACGTACTGTTTTAACACTACGCCATCTTCCGTTAATGACTATTGTCGTTATGAGTTAGTTTTTGGTAGACTTCCAAATGGGTTTCAACAGTTCAATAGTATTCAAGAAATAACACCATTATATAATATAGAAAATTATGCTAAGGAAGTTAAATTAAGGCTAGAAATAGCACATAAGAGAGCGCGCGCTATGATAGATAGGTCTAAACTTAAACAAAAATTAAATTATGATAGGTCATTATTAGAAGTAGAATTCAGAGTAGGAGACTTAGTTTTAATTAAAAATGAAGTAGGGCACAAATTAGACAATAGGTATAAAGGTCCGTATGAAATTAAAAATAAAGATTTAAGAAATAATGTAACCATAGTTGATAAGAAAAATAATAAAGAACATATAGTACATAAGAATAGACTTAAATCTTACCATAATGAATAAAATATTAAATTCACCTAATTATAATAAATGTTATTGGTATTCAAGTAACAAAATTGTTTCCACATAATTAAGTATAATACATAATTGTTAAAGAATGTCCATAAAACTTTCAGTTATATGAACATGCTTGCACACATAATTTCAGTATACGTTACATGCAATGAACCAGGCGCATGTTTAATGTAATACGAATAAGCCACTTGAGTGTTGTGCGCTGTGTGTGTGTGTATGAATACAATACTAGCAGTACCCTGCAAATAATAGGACCAGTCCAAACACGCGTCTAAGGAGTAGTCCACAAGGGACTAGTCCAAAAGTAACCCAAACGTATGGAAAAAACATGGTCTATTTAACATTACGATGTCCTAGGGCAGGACCATATAACCCATCTTTGGACTACAACGGAGTAGTTTTAAAACTACTCCATTTTATACACAAGAGGGTTGGTTTTAACTTCGTTTAAAAACGAAAACATGTCGTTAAAAAACGAAGACATGTCGTCTCACTACAAACACTTTTTAACAATGACATGGTCCATGCTAGCATTACATTGGACCAGTCCATGGAGTAGTCCATTTTATCAAAATGGATCACGTGGTCCAATATTATTTGTAGGGTACACACGGTCGTCAATAGTAATACTATCACCACTCTTGCTATTGGACAAGTGTCTGCGAGATTGTTAGAAAATGCTTAGCAAACCGCTATACCTTCCACTGTCAACATAGAACGTGGCCGTGTGGCAAAGCAAGTTTATAAGACATTTTGATTTAACGAGGGAATTTCCGTGAACTGATTTTACGGTAAACGATTGTTGGACAGGTCTTATAGTCTTTAAAATTTTTAAGTCTTTTACATAGTTTTTGGAAGTGCCGGTATCGATGAGAATCTTCATAATTTGCCCCCCTATCATTTTTTCTACATATGGTAGGAGGGAACGTTTTCTGAAAAATTTATTTCTTCATTGGCTTGATCACTGATTTCGCCACAAAAGCCTGGCCAGTTGGAACATTCTTCGTGCCCCTGGCCATTAAAGTATGCATATTGCCTCTCCTGCTGCTCCTGCTATTGAAGGTGGTTAATTCTTTGAAACTTTGGCGGCTGCCGCATTGATCCATCCCATGGACGTTTAATTGCTTGTGGTTGTTGTTCTGTCATGCGCCGCTGCGTACTGCGTTGCACACTCCTAAGACTGCGATCTACCTCCATTGGTTCAGGCCGCTGCTGCGGAGCTGGTGTTTGCCTCATCGCCGGGCTGAAATTCTTCAGCGTTGGAGCTCTAGTTGAAGAATGTGGTTGGGGTTGGTTCAATTGCCCCCCCCCCCCTGATGGCATCTTCTGGTAATGAGGAGAGTTCCACGCATTATTCATTCTGTTACTCTGGTTCCAGGATGTAGTTGCGAAACTGTATCGTGTCTGGTTAGTTTCCAACTCCTGAGCCAGAGCCAAGGCCGAAGGCATGTCCGGCGGTTTGCACGAGAAGAGTATGTCACAAACGGGGCGTCGAAGGCCAGAGATGAAAATTCTCAGGGCATTATCCCTATATTTTTGGTTGAGTGCTCTGATCAATGAATCGTCACCCTCGTTGGTCATAGCCACCTTGTTGACTATGAGAGTCAACTTCTGTTCGACCTCATCATTAAAGTTTGTTATTGGCTTTGAGCCCTGTTTAAGCGTTGAGAGCTCCTGTTCGAGGGTAAAAATCGAGCGTTTGTCTCCGTACGCGAAGTCCAACCTGGAGAGAATCGCCCTAAAATTTAATACAGTGTTGTACGAACTCAACACGGTATTCGCTGCACCCACTACCTTATTCCTAATAATGGCCACTGCCTGGTAATATTTGGAGCTGCCATTGAACCCCTCTTACAGTCTATGTGCGGTTATGGCCGCCTGCCTCCACTAAACGTACCAATTCGCGTCGCCATTGAATTCTGGGAGCGATTTTACTATGTCGAGTGGCTCATTACACTCGACTCCTTCCATAATTTCTACAGGTTTATATTCCTCCAACTGTAGGGGACTTTCTATATTAGCTAACCTACTTGTTAAGTCGTCTATTGTGGCCTGAAAATTCTGACGCGTCTGTTCGGTTGCCTGGGCTATCGCCGTGGTCATTGACTTTGAATTACTGTCGGGTCCATTTTATCCTGTTGTAAACTGTCTGTCTTCCTACCTTCCCTCTCTCGATTATTTTCTGAAGAAATCCTAACCAACTCCAAGTTCGCCACTCATCCGAATATTTCTCACAATTTTATGGATACCTAAGCCTATACTTATCCCAAAAAAAATTCTTTACAATCGATTCAATTCCGTTTATATAAAAAAGGTATTTAAATAATTTATTAAACTCTTCCGATAATAATTAATAGCAGAATTTATAAAAAAAAAAATTCAATGACAATTCACTTAAATTTCAAGGGAAAGAAAAAAAAATTATTCAAATATTCGTTTATAGCAAAATTCAAAATTTAATTTCAACGAAATAAAAATTATTAATTGAATATTTATTTAGAGCAAATTCAAAACTTAAATTCACAACGAAACAAAAATTATTAATTAAATGTTTTCACGATTTATTTTCAAAGGATAATTTACATATTTTCACTTCCTAGTTCTCGGCATAAATGCAATTTAATTAATTTATTGATATTTAAATTTATATATATTTTTTTAAATTTATTTTATTTTAAAAAACTCTTAGAACAAATGAAACTTCTTACACTTACAGCATCAAAACAGCCTTCATTTTTCCCTCTCTTAGCAGCGTTTTCTCTTGGCAATTCTTTTGGCAGCTTTTACAACTTCACTATTTATACCCCTTCTTGTTGTTATGTTCAATTCAGGGTTCGAAAAAAAACTGAACAGTATCGTAACGTATTTTTCTAACACACAAACTCTTAATTTTATTTTTGTGTTTGTTAATGTCTACACAAACATATACGGTACACAGCGAGTGTGAGCTGACGCACACAAACACCAAGATAACGTACATTACTTATTTTAACGTACATGTATAGTATTTTTAGCGTACTTATCTGTACCTTTTTAGTGTACACGTACTGTACTTTTAACGTGCGTGTACCATATTTTTTAGTGTATGTAAGCTGTAACTTTTTATGTACTCCTTTTTTTAAAGGAAGATCCAAAGGAAAAAATCAAAAAAGCCAAAGTTGATTTGCTGGCGAGTTGTATAACAGGAGTGCAGGAATATAAGAAACATGCAAAAGTGTACTAATACTTTATGCAGTAAAGAAAAGAAAATTGTAAGTAATGTACAGTTGTAAAGTGTTAAGAGTATGCGCATTATGTAAATATGTATGTATACCCAGCGGGAAAAACAGGGCATACAGATGCCTTCTAGAAGGCCTCAGTACTTTATTTTGGATGTACAAGGCCTGCTCGCTCCATTGCATTTTCATAGCTTTTTTACACATGTTGTCATTGCAGGGTAGGCCTTCCACTCTGACTTAATTCTATTATTTATTTATTTATTTCATTTATTTTTTTATTCATTTGGTATGGATTGTAAGCCCTGTCGGCCAAATTAATCCAGCTTAATCGTATGGCAAATATTACATTTTTCAAAGTTATTTTCGGGAATACAAAATTTATTATTAATACGATTTCCGTATGACGTGCTAAATTCCCAGTTTTTCATATTTGATAAATACACTGAAATTTATTGTTGAGGGAGAGCTAGCTAAATATGAAAAACTGGGAATTTAGCACGTCATACGGAAATCGTATTAATAATAAATTTTGTATTCCCGAAAATAACTTTGATAATATACATACTTGCATGTGCCCGTGCAAAAGAACTGAATTGGCAAATTGGTTTTTTTTGTTGTTGTTTTCTTACGAAGACAGTAGAATGAAGCAGTTTGTTTTTTAATTTTGTTTTTTCTTTTTACCCACTTACAACTACAATTCGAGTCGGAAAGAACCCAACCAATTGTAGGGGAATGTAAGAAAAGATAAACTCACTGTTTATTGTTGGTGTTTTGTTTTGGCTTTGATATTGTTACAAGTAAGACTTTTAGTGTTTATAATTCTTATTCGCTTTAGGGTTTTATTTGTATAATATTTTTGGCCTTTCTAAAATCTTTGGAAAAGGTTTCCTGATGAGCTGGCCTAAGCAACCAGTGAAATGCGCATAAAAGCTAGCTTTCCCTCAACAATAAATTTCAGTGTATTTATCAAATATGAAAAACTGGGAATTTAGCACGTCATACGGAAATCGTATTAATATTACATTTTTCTTCTTATTTCTTAAATAATGTATAACTATTTTTAATACCGCCCCTATTGCACAAATGTTGAAAACGATAAAAGGACTTGTGGCAACTTTATACAGTCAACTTCTTACTTGCTACAGATTTTCTAATAACATTTTCTTAAACATTGATATAGAATTAGAGAATGTGCGCTCACTACAAGGTATGACGGAATTCCACAATCTTGAGACTCTGACAGTAAATAACCTACTCATAATTTGAGTGGAATGTCTAGGTATGATCATTAAACTAGTTCTAGTGGAGTGCCCGAAACCAAATTTGTCCATAAGATACGAAGGGTTCCCTAATTTAAAAATCTAATAAAATTGTAATAATATTCTCATATTAATGAAATTTTAAAATCACATTTCAATAGTTTTATAGTATACGAAGTCATATGAGTGTGTGATCTATATGTTATTCCAAAGATACATAGTATATCGTGCAACTCTATTAAAACACTGTTTAAGTATATTGATACTAGTTTGCGATACCCCCGAGATTCTGAAATTCATTTTAATTAATGTCTTTTAGAACGCTTTAATGATATGAGAATGGTTTTCAAAGGGCCTTAGAATAAAGGTAATCTTAAAGAGTCTTTTAAAAATTTATGTTAAAAGGGAATCAAGTTATTGGCTCTAAAAACCATTCATGGGATATAAAAATTTTTACTTTGTGCCAAAATTTAAAAAAACCTTCCAAAAAGGGGCCAAACCCCTTTATTATAGAAATTTAATTGTGCACTTTTAATGGGTATTTATTATATTTTATACATAACTAGCTTAACCCGGTGCGCTTCGCTACACTGCTTTAACCACTTTATCGGTTGAGAGATATTTAATATATGCATCCTATGGAAGGTAGTTCCCCCCTGCGCCTACCCGCTTTATTTTTATTTTCAAAGTGAAGTATACCATAAGAGTGACTTCTACAAAGTTTGAACTTTCTCACTATAACAGTTTTTAAGATATCCGATATTAAACATTGGCGTCCTATGGTGGGTAACACTTCCCCCGCTGCTATTTTATTTAAATTTTGGGGCTCAGAAAATCCTACTACCAAAAGTTCAACAAATTGCTTGCAGCGGCTCTTATTAATATTTCTATCTATGAGGGGTACTGCTCCTCCTCTGGCTACCCCGCCCATTTCTATATTTAAATTTATAGTTTACTATAATAGTATCTTTAACCACGTTTGAAGACTCTCCCTTTAATAGTTCTTCAGTTGAGCGATATTTAATGTATGCATCCTATGGGAGGTATTTCCCCCCCTGCGCCTACCCGCTTTATTTTTATTTTCAAAAGTGAAGTATACCATAAGAGTAACTTCTAGAAAGTTTGAACATTCTCACTATTACAGTTCTTAAGATATGCGATGGTAAACATTGGCGTCCTATGGGGAAAACCACTTCCCCCGCTGCTACTTTATTTCAATTTCGGGGCTCAGAAGATCCTACTACCAAAAGTTCAACAAAATGCGTGCAGTGGCTCTTATTTATATTTCTATCTATGAGGGGTACTGCTCCTCCCCTGTTTACCCCGCCCATTTTTATACTGAAATTTATAGTTTGCCATAGTAGTAGCTTTAACCACGTTTGAAGACTCCCCCTTTAATAGTTCTTCAGTTGAGCGATATTTAATGTATGCATCCTAAGGGAGGTATTTCCCCCCCTGCGCCTACCCGCTTTATTTTTATTTTCAAAAGTGTAGTATACCATAAGAGTGACTTCTAGAAAGTTTGAACATTCTCACTATAACAGTTCTTAAGATATGCGATGTTAAACATTGGCGTCCTATGGGGGATTCAAATACCCCCGCTGCTATTTTATTTTAATTTCGGGGCTCAGAAGATCCTACTACAAAAAGTTCAGCAAAATGCCGCCAGCGGCTCTTAAGATATGCGATAATAAATATTGGCATCCTATGGGGGGTACCAATTCCCCTGCCCCTATCGAAAAAATAAGTAGCCTATTTTATTTTTAGGGCTCACGTGATGTTACTGTAAAAATTTCAAGAAAATCGGTTCAGTAGTTTCGGAGTCTATAAGCCAACAAACAAACACACAAACACACAAACATACAAACATTTTTCATTTTTATATATATAGATTAATAGATGGTTTTAAGGGAAAAATGTTTTTTAAACTAAAAATCAGAAAACAATTAAGTATTGATTGTGCTTTTATTTTTTAATTTTTAAACTTTTTTTAACACTTTTTAGCAGTACTTAAACAGCTTATTTTTAACGTATTAAACTCAACTAAAATGACGTATTCTTTTTCATTTAACCGTTCTGTATTCTGTTTTGGTCTGTTTCTTATATAATTTTAATTTTATAACGGGCTAAAAACTAAATATCTTAGTACTTCTCTTCTCCCTTCTCATAGAAGGTAATTTGGAATATTGTCTGTGGTCCGATTGTCAAAAATATTACTAGTAAAAAAAAGGGTTGTTTACATAAAAACTGTAGTTTGTAGTTTTAAAACTACTCCATTGTATACACAAGAGTGTTAGTTTTAACTTCGTTTAAAAACGAAAACATGTCGTTAAAAAACGAAGACATGTCGTCTCACTGCAAACACTTTTTAACAATGACGTGGTCCATGCTTGCATTACATCCGACCAGTCCATGGAGTAGTCCATTTTAACAAAATGGATCAGGTGGTCCAATATTGTTTGTAGGGAAATGAAACGTCGAAAATTGTTGTTGTGCTTTATTGCCCGTCTATACCAGAGATAATTATTGCGACATATATTGCAGTAAATTTCAAAATTATGTTATCTTTAATGTAGACAGTAATTTTTTGTACATATTTATTGCCGCCAATTTACGTTGCAATAATTGTTAGTCCATTTTTGTTGACAATTATTGCTTACATAAAACGTCAAATTTGGTTGTAAGTTGAAAAAAGAATCAAAAAAGAAAAAAAAATAGAAGCATATTGCGTGGGAAAGAAATTATGTTTGTCAAATGGTTGCTAATTATAATTGTAGTAAAAGAAGTAAATTAAAGAATTTAATAAACACTAAAATAAAATTACAAAAATTATTTTTATTAATACATATAAATATTTTCTTATTCGATCTTTATTATTTAGATTTATATTAATTTGCTTAAGTTCTTTATATATAAAATTTCAATTTTACTTTAACAAAAAAAAAATTAATAAAATTAATATTTTTATATAAAAAAAGGCATCAAGATTAAACAAATTAATATTCATTTAAATAATGAAGTCCAATAAGAAAGAATTTATGTAAATAAAAATAATTTTTGCAAGATAGCGCTAGTTTTTACACTGCACCTTCTTCCTTGATTTTTTTAAAATTCTGAATTAACATAAATACGTTTTCCCATGCCTTTAACATAAGCTGAGCAATAAGAAATATTGCTCTGTTGTTCTGCCGACGTTATTGCCAACTTGCTGAGATATTTATCTTTAGTATAGATCTAGGGTTACGTTATTCGAGTTTATTTGAAGAAAAAAAAAATTATTCTTACACTCATAAAATTTTTACGATAATTGATTGTGGATTATTTCATTCGTTTTTAATTTAATAAAAATATAGTTATTTCACGCATAACTATTCAGCGAATATCTTTAAACTTACAAATTTAGAAATGTCAAGCCAAAATAAAACAATATTAACGTTTTAAGTACCTATGATAAAAATTTATTCTTTGTAATAAAAAATGTATTATTTTTTCTCAAGGCAATAGATACAAGCAAATAATGAATAACTTATCACAGATCTATTTTATTGTTATTTCATTAAATTTTGTTAATTTTCATAAGTAAAAACTCCGTTTGATTTTACCATTAATATATGTTCCACGTTTAAAGCTGATAACCTATTGCGCTGGTCGGATAGTATGTATTTTAAGGATGAAAAAATTCGTTCAACGCTGACTTGTGTGGATGGTACTGCCAAAATTATTTCAGCTATCTTCGACAAAGAATTATTACATTTGGACCAATATTCTAAGATGTTAGAATTTAAAGGCAATCTCGTTTCTCGCTCATACAACATAAAGTTATTTTCTATATCAGAAAGTATTGAGTCTACTTTAGATGTACTAGGATCCAAATTTTGCAGATAATCAGAAAATGACTTTGCTTTTTTACTGGTGGATGGCACCTCTGCACTAATATTTGTCAAAACGTTGCTTTCTTCAAATTTATTTTCTAAGATAAATACATCATTTATTAAAAACAAAATTATTCCCTTTTTATTTTTATTTTAAATTCGTGAAAATATCAGTTGGATATTTACTAGTTATTGAATTTATTCGCTTATATAAATCAATTATATATTTCTTTGCCCTTTCTTTCTGTTGTGAGTCCATACAAATTTTAATTCTGGGATCCAAAAGTACTGCTGCATTGAACAATTCTATATCAAATAATTTAGATTTCCGATGATTTAATGAATTTTTTAATAATTTTGACATATCACTCGGCGCTAAATTATCTACTTGAAATAATATATCCATTATAATGATATATAGTTCACTATAACATAATTGCTCCGATTGCAATTTGATTGTAGCATTGTAAACCGGTTCGAAAATATCTATAAACTCTTTAACAAAGATCCAATCATTGGCGCTTAAGTGCAAACTTTGGTTTTCATTACTCGATGGCTCAATTATATCCTTGATGTCTAATAATCTTCTGAGCATATCAAACGTGGAATTCCATCTTGTAGCGCAATCTATTATTGGTTTTTTGTAGTTGCTGGTTTTTAATATATTTAAATAACTTTGCGTTCTTAATTTTTTAACTATTGATCTAATAGTGTCCAATTTATTTTTAATTTCCGGTACTCTTATAACGTCGTGTTCACAAAGTTGTAGAGTATGAGCGCCACAACGAATGCCAGTTATATTGTACACTGAAAAATTTGATACAATCAAATCCATTTTGTTCTCTATGGAATTAATATCGATGTATTCTTCCGTAGAAAAGCGTTCTCTTTGTAGGGAATCTTGCAGATTTGTGTTCATGTCTTTCACTGCTTTTATCATATTCGCGCCATTGTCTGTAGTAATTGTGAAAATTTGATGAATATTAATTTCGTATTCTTTTAGAACTTCTAATATGATGGTTTTAAGGTATTCACTAGTGTGACTTAATTTGAGCTCTTTTATTGCCAGTGTTTTAATTTGTATAGACGCATTTTTTATATATTGCACATTAATACCGAGAACACTTAAGTCTTGTCTTGTTGCTGCATCAATCTTTAAAGAAATCATTTTGTCTTTTAAATCATCCATTATATCTAGTTTTACTTGTTTAGAAAATGCTATTATTTTTTCAGCTACGTTATGCTCATTAACATTTATTCCCAAAGCATCAAAAGCAGGTTGAACTAATATTTTGAAAGCACGATCTTCCGCCATACGCAGTGGGCGTCCATTCCTTGTAAATAATTCTACAATCGCCAATTCAATGTTAGTTTGATTGAAATAGGTTGGAACTGTTTTGGTTTTTAAATCATTAACTTTATTTTTATTTGCACACTTTATTGCAACATAATCTGAATATAAAGTAGGATGGGACCGTTTTAAATGTCTTTCTAGATTTCCGGTATGATTATTTAATTTTTTTTTCACAACTTCCATTATCACAAAATACGTCACTTTCATCGATTAAACTAAAATAATCGTGCAAAACATAATTTTTAGGGCGCGGCATCTTACTTTCTTTTCAACCAAATGTTAAATGATCAGTTAAAATGCATAATGATTGAAGTCAACTGAAAATTCCCAAATTTTCTGCGAATTATTTGCATGATATTGCTTCTGAAAAAGGTTAGTGCCATAATTATTGTTAAATATACCATTATCCAGGTAAGTGCATACAAAAATAATAAATAAAAAAGATTTACCTAAAAGGTATGTATGAATATAAAAAATAACAACAATTCTGTAACTGAAAAAATTTTAAATTATTAATAACAAGAGGTCATAACATTTTTTTTCAAATAAACTCGAATACCACAAAGCGCAATAACAATTCCTAAATTTTCTGCGAATTTGTTGCTTTTGAGTTTTTTATGAATGATATTTCATATGAAAGAGTTTGGTGCCATAAATATTGCTCATAAAAATAGTCAAGAAAAAAATTACTTTAAATCTATGAGCAATTCTTTACCTGAAAAAAATAAGAGCAATCATAAAAATTATTTTTTTCTTTCTTCAAATATACAAGGCACAAGTAAAAAATGCCCACAAAAAGGATCTTCATATATCTGCATATGAAGTATGCGTATATGCATATCAATTACCTCAAATGTTGCATACAATTATTTAACAGCGTTAATGTGTGGGCCATAAGTATTGCTTAATAAACCAATGTCCATGCAGGTGCATACAAAAACAACTAGATAAAAAAAGGATTTACCTAAAATATATTAAAAAGAAAAACAAACTCTTTTACTGCAAAAAAATTTATAAAAAAGAAACAAGAGCACTCATCCCATACAATCAAAATATTTTGTAGCTATGTATATTAAAAAAGAAAATTAATTTTAAAGAACTTAAAAATTTTTTAATTTAAAATAAATTTTTACTTTAAAATAAATGAATTTTACATCAATTTTTAAATTTTTATTCATTAAACAGCATATTCCGTAAAATATAATAGGTAGTTGCTGCTTTTTACAAATATATTTTAAACGACAAAAAATCAAACCACATAACATAATATGTACGGATAAACTTTATTTTTTTTTTGCTAATTTGTTTTTTGAATAACAAGCATAAATGTATAAAACGAAGTTATTTAAAAACTAACTAAATTTGTATTCAATTTTAATAGTACGAAAAATTTATTTTTTTATAAACCACAATCAATTACTGTAATAATTTTATGAGTGTTAAAATATTTTTTTTTCTTCAAAAAAACTCGAATAATGCATAGCACAACAACAATTTTCGACGTTCAATTTACCACCAGGGTTGCCGTTAAAAAGTTTTTATCCAACAAAAACCTATACTAAAAACCTTTGAAACCGACCAATTTTTTCAATTATTTAAACATTTACATATGTATATTTTTGAAGTAAAGCATAACTTTTATTGGATATTTTTTTTTGCAATATGCAATTTATAATAAAACCAATAAGTAACAAAAAAACGCATATAAAAATTTATTTAATAACGCTTATAAACTAGAGCTGTTCATTGAACATATGCAATAATACCAATAAAAAATTAATTACAATTTGGATTTACATATCGTCACCTAAAAAACGAAATAACCTATCTGCAGTTTTCAAAAGTTTACGGGAGAGGGATAAAACGTTATAAAATTTGAACTATTAACGATATTGAAACGAAAATTATGATATAGGGAATAAAAATCCATTAAAAACTTAATTTTGAAATTTTTGCAGAAAGGTTATTAGGTCTTTAAGATGACGATATGTATATGTACAATTTTTTTCTTTTAAGAAAGATCCCTTTTTGCTGACCACATGTAGCGTGCATCATTATTTTACCAGAGCATTATGCCGTTAACTGTTCTTATATCGAGTTTATTTCACAACATTGTTTTGATTAAAAAAAAGTGTTGAAAACTTGCATTCGACAGATGCGGAATTATGCGGGACCAAAGTGAATTAAAGGCAAAGTTGGCATGATCGTAAAATATTTTTATTTGAATCCGCTTTAAATGGAATTCACATAATTCGAAAATATATCATTGCCTAAGTCTCCTAAAAGGTTAATTTCTGTTAAGGAAACAATCCACAATATTAGAAAATTGTAGATATTTGACTATATAAATAGGCAAATCTTTATTAGAC
Organism: Pollenia labialis; assembly: GCA_949318255.1. Lineage (NCBI taxonomy): Eukaryota > Metazoa > Arthropoda > Insecta > Diptera > Polleniidae > Pollenia > Pollenia labialis. The sequence continues at coordinate 13,497,359 of OX439144.1, read as the reverse complement.
AATAACTTAAAAAGAGTAATTATTTGTAACATTTAAATTTCTTCATACTTAGAGTCAAATCTAGCAGGGGTGTGCTGGTATTCGAAAACGCAAAACGCAAGAATTTGGGAGACCTTTTTAATACACTTTAAATGCAATTTTTATAATGTTTGTTATAAAATTCTGTTTAATAGACAAATATTTGCATAAAATTTGTCATACAATTTTTTTATTAAAGAAATCTTAGTTAAAAACGACTGTTGCGTTTTACGTTTTCGATTTCCAGTACATTCCAATTTTAAATTTAAGTACATATGCATTTCTTTTTTAACTTCTGTGTCAATAAAAATGTTTAAGACATCAATATGATTATTTTTTATCTAATTTGATTAAAATTTGTAAAAAAATTGGACTTTAAACATGATTATAAATTTGACAAACGATATCCATCTGGTTGATAATCTTTATTAAGATTATTAATTATGATGAGTATATCGGCCATTTTCTAACAATCGCACGATTTGAAGCCGCAAGACGCTAGAATTATTTCATGGTGTTCGAAAACTTATGCGTTTTGCTTCCGATCTTTCATAGTTTTTGAAGTAGGCCAACTTCTTGCGATTGCGATTTAAAGAGTGGCTATTATTCGATTTCAAGTCAGAATCGCAATATACTTGTATATGACACAAATAAAAAATGGCATTTGACTTTTTAAGACATATTTTCTGAGAGTTCTACAGCTCTTATACCATTGACTTCGTAAAAACATGATACACAACCAAAGCATCCCACTGTTCAGTAATTCTTGCAATAACAACCTCTAAAGATAGGCGTTTTGTATAAGAATCACCTAATATCTTATGAGGTGGTACCCAACAGTATTCCTGAAATTCTTTTAGTTCAGTAATTCTTTAAGGGCTATGGGGAAAAAACTGTTAATATTACAACAAAGAACCTCTATATTTTTCCCCAGCATTTTACATGCGTAACATGAACAAAGGTTGAGAGAGCGCACTTAAATAAAACAAATTCATTGCTACGTAATTTTTTTAGTCCACTTATTTTACTCGCCATGGCGTTAGCGCCGATTGTTGCCAATTCAATAATTTTTTTAAAGGAATATTTTTTGTTGATGAAATTTTTTTATTTTCATTTCTTCATTGGCACAACCGAAATTTCACCAACAATCAAGAATATCTTCTGTTTTTTTAATAGATATTATATTTTCTATTGCCTACCACATTTAACAAGTCAATTTATAAAATGAAAAAGTAAATTTTCTCAAACCGACCAAAATTAGGTTTAGCCTACCATCCTACCAAACGAAAATGCCAAGTTCGGCAACCCTGTTTACCACTTAAAAATGTGCACAAACAATTATACATATTTATGTATACGCACACTCTATTCAACTGATCATTACCAGCGTTGTCAACTTTGAAATTTCAAAACGCACCAAAATGGTGAAGAAAACGCGCAATTTAAAAATAGAAACGCACCAAGTTTAGTCTTTCTTTTTAATTTAAAATGTTTATTGGATTAATTTTAAATTAAAAGTAAAATATTTTTGTATTAAAAAATATTATAAAAAAGCAGTATTTTACAGTTGACGCCCTATGTTCTTTTGACGCCCTATGTTCTTCGTGAACAATTTATTTAAGTATTTTTATATCGCTGTATCTATACCAGGGGTTTCCATTTCTTTGCACAATTGTGCAAACCACTACAAACACATATTTTTATGCTCTTCAATTCAGTCGTCGGTGTGACTTCGACAAGTGTACATGTTTAGCGGATGCTATATTATTTTGTTTCAGCTTACACTCAAAAATAATGTGCGGTCAAAAATGCTTTTGGTAACATCCAATGCCTTGCGTGCAATATTTAGAGTCTAAATTTTAAGACTTAAATGCAGAGTAATATAACATTTCTATTTAATTTTAACATAATTTAAATTGTTGAAAATATATAACAGCAAAGCTAACGTAAATTTTATGAAGTAACTTTTTTTAACAATAACATTTACTGCAACGTTTAAGCTAACGATATGTGTTTTGTTTGTGAAAACAATTCTTTGATACCTGTAAAAGGGTCCCTTTTGCTTTCTTTAAAAAGACGTACCTAAATGCAGATATTATTAAGAAAAAATAGCCGAAAGAATTTGTTGGTATTTTGCTTGTAAAAATATTTTGGTTTCTGTACCAATCGCGTCGGTGGGTTTTTTCTTTCTTTGAAAACCCTTTTCTTAAGTAAGTAGAAATATTTAAAAAAGAAGTAAAAAAGTCTTGTTTTTCTACAATTTATGTGTAAATAACCTGTACACATAAAAGCAAATGTGACAGTAGGTAAAATGTTTGGGTAAGAAGATGTGTTTTATTGATGTATTAATGAAACTTTATTGTTTAGCACTATTTTTATTGCTTACTTTTTTATGCTACAATTATTTGACCGAGCCCAAAGAGTTAAGGCTCAGTAAGTCTTTACTTTCTGTTCTGTTACGAACCTGCTGATTTGTTTTTGTTATTAAAAAACCTGTGAAATTGATTAGTTGTTTTGTTATGTTGCGGTTCAGTTTGATAAAATCAAGAACTTGTAAAGTAATTGTAAGTTACCGCAAAATAAATAATAAAAAATTCGTTAGTTAAATTTTATTTCTTCAAATTTATGTGCATAAAAGTTATTGAAATAAAACAATGGATGGTGCAAAACTAATAAATTTGTCATAAATGGCTACAGTTGCTACAGAAAAAGAAACTTTTACAATTTTGAAACAGAACGGCACGGAACAGAACAGAAACAGAAAGTAAAGACTAATTCTGCCTTTAACCTTACTAATTTATTGTAATTATTAAACGTAACTTTGACCTGTTATAATGACTTTATACATTTTTGCAGGCAAACTCATGTGCACATTTGGTATTTTCTAAAAAGTTATGATATACCATTAGCTAGAATAAAAATGTATGCACAGATGTTTGAAGTATGAGCAACCCAACACCGTGAATACCATTTCTATCCTGAACTAAAAAAAAATTCATTGACGTGCCTCTCTTTATTCGGCACTACTTACCTATGCGAACAAATTTTTTCGGATTTAAAATTTATTTGTTCCAAGCAACGTAATAAATTAAGTTCATCCCATTTGAAAAGCATTCTACTATTACAAAACTGCCATAAAAGTATAAATTTAGAAGATTTTATTTTATAACTTGTAGAACACAAGGGAAAAAAATTAAAAATTTTTTGTGTTGCTAGAAAATTTGTAGCAGTTCTTTACCAATTCAATGTCGCTGATTTTAAAACTGCACTTTTTTTCTATCAGCTGTGATTTGCGTGCAATATTTATTTTTTATGAATTTTTAAAACATAAAAATCTTTAATTTTTTACAATTGTTTGATAAGATATTTGAAACTGATTTAGAGTCAAAAAGCTTCCGAATAAAAAAAGTGTTGTTTTAAAATCAGCGACATTGAATTGGTAAAGAATTGCTACAAATTTTTTATCAACACAAAAAATTTTTAATTTTGTACCTTTGTGTTATACAACTTATAAAATATATTACTAACATTTTATTTCGGCTGTAAATAAATGCATTCTCTCAATTTGCTTACTCTCTGGTACTCACTAACACACAACCAAAAAAATTTTGGAAATCCCTGATTTAAATAAATAAAGGACATATATATATATATTTTACAGTTCAGGGTTTTAGGAAAAAAATATAAAACTTAACAAAAATAAAAAACCTAACAAATTTGTTTGTATTGATTTGTACTAGTGATGGCACGAATATAAATTTTTAATATTTGCGAATACGAATATCTGCACCAATATTCAGCGAATACGAATATCCAATCTGAACTAAAACGCCACTCGATATTAAAAATGTAATTGAAAAAAATCTTCTATTTGCGTTGTAAAAAATAAATTGTAAAAAACTGTCACTAAATTGACTTAATTTTAAATCCACTTGTCGATAATTTTCTTACGATAATTAGCACATTGCTTCAAAGGATAATAAATCTGGAAAAGTTAAATTTAAAACTTGAGTAATTTTCATAAAATAGTTTTGTACCGGCACAAACTTCTAATGTTTGTTTGTTTTTTACTTTTCTAAACGAAGATTTTTTTGTGTTAAGGACAAAAATCTTTTCTAATAAAATCAATACTTTTTGTTTAATTTTATGTATTTTTTACACTTTTGTATTTTTTCTTCTTTGGAATGCATTAACAAAATATTCGCAAAATATTCCCTTGAATTTGGAGAATACGAATAAAGTAAAGCAGGCGAATATTCGGCATTTCGAATACGAATACAAATATTCGTAACATCACTTGTATGCACATAAGCCTAGAAATCTGCGCAATTCATGCAGATTTTTCGGACGGGGGCAATTCATTACAGCTATTATTTTATGTTTATCTGTTGAAATTGGAGGTTAGGTGATATCCCTGGTACTTTACTTAATTTTGGAAGTCCTTTCGTGGATATAGTTATGATTCCGAAATAAAACAACTAAATCGATTCGTTGCAAATTCTGAACTGAAACTTTATTTATTTTTTCCAAAAACTTATAAAACTATTTTTACATTGTCTTCTTATAAAAATCTAGCAAATATGGAATCTGCTTACTGAGCAGATTCCCACGTTTGTTACTAGAGGAGAAATAAGCATACACAAGTGTTCGTATCTCATATGTCTGCTATTCAATAGAGACATATGGAATGTAAGGCCTGGAACAGAATTAAGAAGTTGTAGTAGTAGCTGAACCTAACGAATGCTCTGTAGCGCAACAAAGTTAAAAATTTCGAATTTTGCGCTTCAACTTCAACTGCAACGACTACTACAACTACGTATTCTGTTGACACTACTTTGAAGCTGCCGTTTTTAACCTCTCACAGCTTGTAGCGCTATTCGCAACGTTGTACTACAACGACTATTCTGTTCCCCACTTAAAAACAGAAACAGGGCTGGAAAAGAGTGAAGTCATTTGATTATATGACTCCTCCACCCTCAGTTTCAGCAGTCCCTGCTGAAGTCATAAAAAAAAAATATATTTTTCTGATTTTATATGTGCTTATTTCTATTCTGTTGTAAAAACATTTTCTTTATTATTCTTATAATTTTCAGAAGCACAATTTACTTAGTGTTCCATATTACTCCTCCACCCTCAGATTTAACCATGTCTGTTAAATGAGAGGTTGTGGGGTAAGCTTCTAATTGAAAATTTACAATGTTTTTATCTCTATTGTTACAATATTTTTTGTAAATTATATATATTATAATTACAATGGTTATTATTAGTACTAAGGTTATGTTTATACCATAAGATACATTTTTGTGGTATAACAATTCCTCGATTTGCTTGATATTTTCAAATTGATTGATTTTGATAGCCTCAAAATTAATTTTTTCTCTAAAAGTTACATTTGTCACATCATTGTCTGGGTAAATAAATTTCTCATGAATAATGATTTTTTTGTTTGTGAAATTCTTATTTAATATTTTTAATTCGCAATTATAAAAGTTAATTAAATAGTTTTTGTCTATTACAATGTCTCTGTTATCGCAGTTTTGCATTAATTTAACATTGTTCGCATTCTTAACTAAAATTAAATCGTCATCAATAACTTCGATATTTGTTATATTGTTAAACTTCAATTCACAGTTTTTCAATATGACACAGTTTTCGCTGCTTCTTAGGTCGGTAAAAGTTAGGTTTTCTTCGTATGTGTAAGTTATGTTATTTATTGTGACTACACGTTCGTTATTCTCGTCGATTTCTAGATACTTATCATTTGGTAATGGGATTATTAGTTTCAAATCTGTTGTAATAAAGTCTGTTGGGATTTTTAGTGCTATAATTAATGAATTATTCATATAAGTCATAACTCCCATTTTAATCATTTTTAGTTTTAAGTAATCGATTTTGAATTCTTCTATTTCCTCGGGTGTAAGTACACCTGGGTGTATCATACTGTTTCTAGCTGACGCTATATTTTCTTGAATTTGTGTAATTTTCCCTTCCAAACTTTTCAATTTGAGCATTTGGTCCGTGTACAAAAGTCTCCTAACTATTTCATTATTTCTTTTCTTAATTTCATCGAAAGTTTTATCTATTTTAGCTCTGTCGTCTTCTACTGCTCTTCGTATTGTTTCAATAGATTCTTTAAAATGTGTGTTAATGGTGATCTGTTTATTCAAGGTTTGAATGGCATTGTGGCTATTAATGTCTACGTTTCTTAAATGTTCTAAAATTTCCTCTCTGTCGTCATTGTCCATTACTCCGAAGAGCCATTTGTGAATACTACCTATTCCGTTAATTAAACCTCTCTTTGTCCTATTTGAGTTAGAGGGAATCAGAGTTCTAACTTTTGCTTTTACAACTTTAATTTCTACCCTTAGTAATTCTTTGTTGTCTACATCTATTTCTTCAATATTCCTTTCTATTTGATCAATTATATCCAAAATTTCCGTGGGGTGTATTATGTGTAATATTGTATTTGTCACGTTGGTTATTCTTACTTTCATTAACTGGACCATAGTGTACCCCGAGTTCTCCTCAATTCTGTTTACTTGTAGAAGCGCCTGTACCGCCACCAACAATGGAATTAACAATGTGATTTTCATTTTCGTTATCCTGAAATACATATTTTCGTTTAACTTGAGTTTTATAGGCTTTTTTAAACTTATTATCATTGGAGACCAAATAATTATCTTCTACTCTATAGTTTCCTACTTTCCTATATTTAGGTTGAGCTTTACTAGCTCTATTATTCATTATAAACCTATTCTCGAATTCTCTGTCAGCCACGTTCCCTTCTTTAGTGTTTATAGCATTTATTCTGGTGGTCTTTTGCTTATGCTGTTCTTCTGAAAATTGTCTTAAGTCCTCGTGTGATATTAAATTGTTAATGAAATCGATCGGTTTCATTTTTGTCGTCAAATGGATTGTATTATTGTAAGCAATTATTGCCTTAGACACTTTCTCGTCCAAGCTATCTTCATTATGTTCATCCGAGTTAAATAGTCGAATGTGTTCGTTCAGCGTCAGATGGAGTCTTTCGGCATCTGAATTTCCTGTTTTCCTATAGGTTGTAGTGAAATGAATATTGATTCCGTAATCTCGAAGGAATTGTCTAACTGCTACCGTGTCCAGTTCATTGTCCGTAACCAGTGTTTCTGGTTTACCAAGATATTGAATTCGAATTTTGATTGCGTCGACAATTGATACCCATGTTCTATCTTTCAGTGGGTGCGCAGTAGCGTATTTCGTCAATTTGTCAATGCTGGTTAAAAACATAACATTCCTCTGTGGGTACCAGATGTCAAAATGAACTATTTCATTATGTTTGACTGGGGTTTTTGTTATATTTAACGAATGTTTGATAGGGGTTCTATCATATTTAGCCCTATTACATATTTCACAATTGTTAATAAATTTCTGAATGGTTTTTTGTAAGTTTGGATAGTAGTGTTTCTTTTTTATTTCTGAAAAAATTTCGTTAATTCCCCTGTGGTTGTTCCGTAGGTGTTCAGATTCTATTATCTGAAGGATTTTACCCTTATCGGTAATGTCTTCTAAAAATATATTAGATTTTAAAACTTTCAAATTTTCATTCCTCACAAAGTATCTTATGTAAAGGTCTTGAAATTTTAAAAACAAATCTTTGTCAGGACAAAATACTACCAATAGTCCCTTGTGTGGTAACTTTTCTCTCATTAGTTCCAATAAGTCGCTATTTGGCGTCACATTCATTGTTTCTCTGATTTTTCTTTGAAACACGATTTTCTTACTGCAGGATTGTCTCTCTGCATTTTTTAGGATTAGTTGGTTTTTAAATACGTTAATGGGGCTCTCAGTTATTTGGATAAAGTCGGTACTGTCAGTTTCCGCACTGTGTACAGTATCTATATCATCCTCAAACAATTCGTTTAAATTAATGGCTACCTCGTCTTCTGGATTTGCGATAATTCGGCTAAGTCCATCGGCAACGACATTTTCTTTGCCTTTTATATAGTTTACGTTGAAGTCGAATTTATTTAGCTGAATTTTCCAGCGTTGTAGCTTTGCGTTCGGCTCTTTCAGGTTGTTCAGCCATACAAGGGGCTTATGGTCTGTTTTAACTGTAAAATGTCTGCCGAATATGTAAGGTCGAAAATACTTCGTCGCCCATACTATAGCCAAGAGTTCTTTCTCTATGGTGCTAAAGTTCTTTTCGTGGCCGTTGAGGGATCGGCTGGCATAACAGATAATCTTATCATTCTGCATCAGCGCCGCCCCTAGGGCAAAATCACTAGCATCAGTGACGACAGTAAACTTTTTTTCAAAGTCAGGATGTACCAAAATAGGATCCGACTTAATGAGTATTTTTAATTTCTCAAATGCATCTCTGTAATTTTTATCCTTAAGGTTAATCTTGGCACCTTTTTTTAAGTACTTTACTAAAGGGTGTGCTACCTTCGAGTAGTCTTTTATAAATCTTCTATAATAGCCTGTAATTCCTAAAAAAGATTTGATTTCTTTCTGATTCTTTGGAAGGGGAATCTTATCTATAGCTTCTACTTTTTTGGGATTTGGTTTTATACCATTACAAGTGACTAAGTGTCCTAAAAATTCTGTTTCTTGTTTTAGAAAGCTGCATTTGTTCCGTTGGATTTTCAGATTTGCCTTCTGCAAACAGCTTAATATTTTAGTTAGAGACTCCATGTGTTCCTCTATACTTGTAGAGAATATTAGAATATCATCTAAATACACCAGACATATTTTACCAATGTGTTCCCTCAAAACCTCGTTCATTAGTCTCTGGAACGTGGAGGGTGCATTTTTCAACCCGAAGGGCATACGCAAAAATTCGTAATGCCCGCTTGCAGTTGAAAAAGCCGTTTTATGGATGTCTTTTTCATCCATTTCTATCTGGTGGAAACCCTGGGATAGATCGAGGGTTGTAAAATATTGACATCTTCCCAATTTGTCAACTATATCATCTATATTTGGAATTGGGAACCTATCTTCGATAGTTATGCTATTTAATTTTCTATAGTCGATCACAAGGCGCCATTTCTGAATATTTGACGCATCCATTTTCTTTGGAACTATCCAAATGGGACTGTTGTAAGGACTAGAGGATTCTCTTATAATTTCTTGTAGCAACATTTCTTCAATTTGCCTATTTATTTCATTCTTATGTATTTCCGGATACCTATATAGTTTCGAGTACACCGGGATTTCATGCTGTGTATTAATCTTATGTTTTATCTTATTTGTAAAGGATAGGTTCTCGTCTTCTCGATGAAAAATTTTTCTGTGTTTCCTTAGTATCGACAACAATTTATTTCTATCAGTTTCATTTAAATGTGCGGTTTTCAAGTCCGAGATAGAAGTCGTATCCCTATTTTCTATGTCATTACAATGAAGTTCTACCACGTTTTCACTGTAACATTTATTCTTATAATCTTCTTCTTCTTTATTAAGATGCATAGGGATGCATGCATCTCTTGTTTCTAGTTGTCTATTTTTGTAATTCACAACACAATTAAGATCTGCTAAGATATTATTTCCTATTAACCCATCAAATCTGTCATTAAAGTTAAACTCTAAAAATTCGCATAAATAGTTGGAATTAAATTCATTAAATATGGGGAATTTGCAAAGTTGCTTTACTCTGAATTCATTTCCCATTGCTCTTAAAACTACGTCGACTTCATGCTTCCATTTTGGATCACAAATATTTTCATTGATGATACTGAATTCCGCTCCAGTATCAATGATGAATCGTAATGTCTTAATTGGGTTTTCAATAGTTATATAGGGAAGTAGTTTCGGCCTTCTCCATGAAAATTCACATTCGAGTTTCCAATGTCCATCGGTTCATGAACGTTACCACGCGAATAACGGGAGTTTCTTGTTAAATTGGACTGTCTTTCTACGTCGGGTTGTTGTACGTTTCTATCAAATCTGTTATTGTCTCGGTAGTTACCCCTATTTGTACTATCGTTGTTAGTATTATTACTGTTGTTGTTAGTACCACTGTAAGCATTGTTATTAGCATTGTTGCGATCGTCATTATAATTTCGATTTCTAAAATTATCGAAACTCCTATTTCCCGAATGCGTATTTCGCACATCGTTGCTAAAATTCGATCTATAAGAGGGCCTTGTATTGTCGGTTTTTGGTCTGCTTCCAAGAGCAGTATAATTTTGCTGTCTAGCCTCGAGAATTATCTTAAAAGCCGCCTCTAAAGTTTGTGGGTTTCTTGCAAATATTATAGTTTTCGTCGGTTCGGGTAGGTTATCTTTAAATACTTCCAGTGAGATTCTATTGATTTCGTCCGCCGAAAATCCTTCTTCACTATTAGTTAACCTTCTATTATGCAGTCTATTTCTAATGTTATTTATACTATAATGGTATTTTTCAATTGTCGAATCTAACCTCCAAGTTTTCAACTTGTCCATTAATTCCCTAGTTGTTTCTTTTTCTCCAAAGTTAGTCACTAGAATTTCTTTTAATACTTCCCAAGTTCCTACCACTCCATACCTATGTATTGCCTCTCTTGTCTTTCCTACACATTTGTTTTTTATATACCCGAATAATATATTTCTATTGTTTTCTTCGAACGTTGCAATAGATGGGAGCAGAGCTTCAACCTGCGCTAAAAAATCTGGCAGTTGGCTTTGTTCCCTTCCATCAAATGTTGGAATCTCTCTGATGCAACTAAGCATCAGATTAAATTGTTGGGTCAAGGCACTTTCCATTTCGTAAATTTTTTTTTTTTTTTTTTTTAAAATACTACGTTCTGTGTAAAAGAAAAATTGTATACTGCTCTTTTTTTTTTTTTTTATTGTTGTTCTAATAAACGTTTTGACAATTTAAAATCTAAGACTAACCAAGACTTCTAAACATTTCAATACTTCATATAACTTTAAGCGTATAATAGATTGTGTTCTTTTAATTAATTTTGCAAAATTACTATTAATAACTTAATGTATAAAATTAAATTTATTTTATTTACTTTGTTGATCCTTGTAACCGTTATTTCTTCTTGCCAGTAGTTGTTGATATTTTGTTGTTGTTACTGATATTTTGTTGTTGTTGCTATTGGCTTCCTTCACTTATGTTTTGAATTTCTTTCCTTTTAGTGTTAAATTTTGTTTGTTTTTTTTTTATAGTTAAAGTCAATTAATTACTGTGTTTTTCCTTATTGGTTATTGTTGAGTTCTTTACTTGGTGTTCTTTTTATTGAATAATTCACACCAAAAAGTTTTCTTTGATAATTTTTTCTCCTTTTTACCAATTATAAATTATTCGCTTTTAATGCGAAGGTGAAGAAAAAAACACTATATTATTCGACACTAAATTTTGTTTCGCCGTTTGTTTATTTTTACACACCAAAAAGTTTTCTTTATTTTATTCTTTTGATAACTTTACTCCTTTTAATGAAAGATTCAAGCAAAAAGTTTTCTTTATTTTATTCTTTTGATAACTTCACTCCTTTTAATGAAAGATTCAAGCAAAAAGTTTTCTTTATTTTATTCTTTTGATAACTTTAATGAAAGATTCAAGCTATTTTGCTTTTAGCCAACTATAAATTATTTACTTTTAATACGAACAAAAAAAATCTTATTCGACACAATTTTTCGTTTCGCCGTTTTAATCCTCGTCGCCAGTTATGATTCCGAAATAAAACAACTAAATCGATTCGTTGCAAATTCTGAACTGAAACTTTATTTATTTTTTCCAAAAACTTATAAAACTATTTTTACATTGTCTTCTTATACTGAGCAGATTCCCACGTTTGTTACTAGAGGAGAAATAAGCATACACAAGTGTTCGTATCTCATATGTCTGCTATTCAATAGAGACATATGGAATGTAAAAACAGAAACAGGGCTGGAAAAGAGTGAAGTCATTTGATTATATGACTATATACGTTTCAACACTTCCAAGTTTTTCAGGTGCTCATCAAGTGACAATAATGTCGTCAAAGTGCACCAAGCTTGTCTTTTAGTGAAGAAATTTTGGCACCTGCTCCATTAAACGCTCGAATTAAGCCGGAGCATTGCAAAATCCAAATGGCATCACATTCAACTGTCATAAAACCGATCCACTCCAGCACAACATATTGCTCTTACTTTCTAAACCCATACTGTACGTGAAGAGGATATTACGAGTTTGTACTACTATGTATGTGAATTACATTTAAAAAGGGTTCTAGTTTAGTATACCGATTGACTCAGAATCAATTTTAGAGTCGATCTAATGAGGTCTGTCTTCCCAAGTTAACCTTGTGCGCAAAGTCTATACTTTCGCAATTTTGGAAAAAATTTAATCTAATTTGGGATATATGTGTTAATTGTTACAAGGTTGAATCCTATTTTTTTTTTTGAATCGGACCATATTTGACAATGGCTTTTTTTTGTTTACACATAATATCGTTTTTTTTAACAAGAACTTTTTTGTGTTGTTAGCTACCGATATTGGTTACCGATATACATCTATTAAATTTCATTACATCTCTTAAAGACAATTGTAGTTCACTAACAAATTATGACTGCTTAACGATAAATTTTTGTCTTCACTTTGTTGCCATGTATTTTTCGCACAAAAAATTTAAAAAGCACCCAAAATGGTGCGAAACGCACCAAGTTGACAACGCTGATCATTACTTACAACATTTTTTTCTCTGATGCATTGATGCACAAAAATGTTTTGCAAGAGAATGTACAGTGATAGGCAAAACCCAACCCAAATTTGTATTAATATATAATCACAAGAAATAGTTTTGGTTATAAAATTTGTTTGTTTTTAATTAAATCAGATTTATTTTTATAATTTTTTTCGCCTGTTAACCATGCCAAAAAATCTTTTTAATTAAAAACTTTTTTTTCTTATCAGTGCACTCAGTCATTAAGCTATTAAAATAATCATAATGCCTCTTAATAACATTTTCCCTATGTCATTTTAATGTTTATTAATATAAAAAACTGTGGACATAAGAAAAGACATTGTTTATCATAAAAGATGTTTTTAATTCCTTCTATTACCATTTATCTTGCACACTGTATTTGTACAAAGTTAAAAACAGCCACGCACATGTGCATTCTTCGCTGTTTGGCGAGCTACTACACTTTTGCATGTTTCTTATATTTCTGCACTCCTGTTACCTGCTCACCTCAAAATCATACTTTTGGCTCTTTTTTGATTTTATAAAATTAGCTTTGCTTTAAAAAAATACGGCACACGCACGTTAAAAGTACAATACCTGTTCACTAAAAAGAACAGATAAGTACGCTAAAAATACTGTACATGTACGCTAAAAGGTGTGATGTACATTATCGTAATGTTTGTGTGCGTCAGCTCATTCTCGCTGTGTACCGTATATTGTTTCTGCACACAGTCACAAACAGAAAAATGTTTTTTTTTTATTTTGAATTCTTGTAACGAATGTGTATGTGTGCTGTTCATGGCAAAATACGGTATGCTACACTTAATTGTGTACTTTACAGTTTTTTTCGAACTCTGGTTCAATTATATTCTGTTTGGTGAGTTGTCGTCTTCTTAAGGTGTTGGTTTTATTTGCAAATTATTTATAGGCAAAAGTCTATGTTGCGTTGATTCGTTGTTTCGTAATATTTGTCCAGATTTTTATTTTATTCTGTTCTTATTGTATTTTCACTTTATTTCTTATTTTTTGATTGCTCTTAATCACAATTTTTCTTTTTAAATTTAATCGTTCACAGGAATTTATTTTTTTTGCTCAATAAATCACAACTTTATTTTTAATTCATCCTTTACAAGGATTTTTTTTTTGTTGACTAAATTTCACTTCCGAGTTCGTTATCCTTTATAAGTATTTTTAATTTATCTTTTGCAAGGCTTTTTTTGTTTGTGACTTAATTTTAATTTTGGGTTCGTTATCTTTTATAAGGAATTTTAATTTTTAATTTATCCTTTACAAGGATTTTTTACTGCGTTGGGCGTTAGTTAATTTATCGGTTACCCGAAAATAAAGAAACAAGTTTTAAACTTGAATTGTCAATAACAACTAAACTTTATTCAAATAAAAATTTATATTAAGTATTATTAATTTTAAAAAATTCCAAAAAATATGCTTATTCGATACTTTTACAATTTTACAGGTAAGTATTCTTAATTTTATTTTTTACAAAAATATGCTTACTCAAAATTAGTTTATAGCACTGCAACCGGGTATGAAAAATTATTACCCCAATGGTATGTGGAAAATAAATAAATGCTGACTACTAGTCTGCATTAAAATAAAGAATAAAAAAAAAAGAAAAGAAGAAGGAAAGAGTGGCGAAATATTATGCGCGTGTTAACTTGTATAAAACTCGCCACAATTATTAAACAAAATCAATTCTTATACCAAGTACAAACAGTGCGTACTAGCCGCACTAAATAAAGAATTCTTTTTAAACAAAATTCAAAATTAAAAAAGAATTTTAATAAAAAAATCGAAATATCTATATAATGTTAAATATATTGTATGGTTGTTGAACTCTGTTAACAACAGAGAACACAACTAGAAAACAAAATAAAATAACTAGAAGGTTATGTGGCTGAATTCGCCTTAAATTAGTTAAAAACAAAATTTGTTTTCCTCTTTTATCCAAAGTGGAAGACAACCCTTGTTATAAATTATTTTTAATAATAAAGATAAATTTAAAGTTTTTTTGTAATTATGGAACTTACAAATTTTTCCTCGAAGCTGTCGACAGGGGCCCTTTGACTGCTGAGATTCTGTTTCAGAAGATTTTGCTAGATAATAATAGTAATTAGTTTCTGGTGTTTTCCTTCTTACTTTGCTTTCGGCGTTCACAGAATTTAATTTAAAAACAAAAATTAGGGATTTACTTTGCACACAAATTATTAATAAAAAATATTTTGTTAATCATTTATGTTTTCTATTTACAATTTAATTGAAACTGTTCCTTTCTTTTTCTTTACTATTTCTTAGAGTTTTAGACGAACATATACAGACGGACAAAGTTAACGACGGACAAATGTATACTGGTTTTAAAATATTTTTTCTTTAACGTTATGCCTCAATTATACGGTTGATAAAACGAGACGGCTTTAGTGAGTTTTAATTTTTTTTTTTTTTTTTTTTTTTTTTTTTTTTTTTTTTTCATGATTTATTTATTGAATCTTCATATAGTAAATATGAACTCACAATAATTAATCAAATCTTAACCTAATACTTTATTTTATGTCCTGCCAGTGCCAGACAAAAAATTTTTTCATCACGGGTTCTGTTCACTTATATATGTAGGTGTTTATCGCTCATCTAATTGGACAAGTGCTGCAGTGTCTCTTCTTCTTAAGCGAGTGTGGCCGCTATCATTTAAAATATTTCGAGCTAGTGGGTTCGGATGCAATTCGAGCCTTTTTAAGTATTTTACTGCATATTTCGTTATCACAGTTTTAACTAATGGAACATTGAGATCCTTGTGAATATTTGAATTTTTAACATACCAAGGGGCAGCTGTGATTATTCGAAGAAGTTTATTTTGGCGCCTTTGAATTTTATCGATATTAGAAGCCGAGGCAGTGCCCCATAACTGAATACCGTAGCACCAGATAGGCTTTAAGATAGAGTTGTAAAGTAGGAGTTTGCAGTCGAGACTAAGAACAGAGTTTCTTCCAATAAGCCAATGAATTTGTATGGCTTTTAGTTTCATTTGAGTTAATTTTGCCTCTATATGGCTTTTCCACGTCAAACGGCGATCTAAATGTATACCGAGATATTTTACATGCGAATTTTGAGGTATTATTTGATTATTGATTTTAATAGGGGGACATGATTCCCGCCGCAAGGTGAATGTTATATGTACGCATTTTTGCTCATTTACCATTATCCTCCACTGTTTTAGCCATATTTCTAGTTGAAATATATGATCCTGTAAATAACGAGATGCTTCATAACTGTTTTCGTGGACGCTTAGAAAAGCTGTATCGTCTGCAAATGTTGAAGTTTGTGTGTAGTTGCTCGTTGGCATGTCCGAAGTATAAATTAAGTATAATAGAGGCCCCAGAATGCTGCCCTGTGGGACTCCAGCGCCAATTGGCTGAGGTGAACTAAAGAATTTTCCTTCTTTAATAATAAATTGACGACCGACTAAGTAGCTTTCTAGCAGCTTGTGTGTGTTTGCTGGAAAATTTTGCTTCAATTTATGTAATAAGCCTTCATGCCAGACTTTATCAAAAGCTTGAGAAACATCGATGAAGAGAGCGGAACAATATTTTCTTTCTTCAAAGGCTTTTCTTATGGCGTTTACTATACGATGGGTTTGTTCAATTGTGCTATGTTCTCTTCTAAAGCCGAATTGGTGGTTAGGTATACATCTATTTTCACTTAAAATTGGAGTTAATTTTGACACTAACAGCCTCTCAAACAGCTTTGATATATTAGAAAGTAAGCTTATAGGCCTATATGACTCAACTTTTGTGTGATCCTTTCCTGGTTTAGGTATCATGGTGACTAAGGAAACCTTCCATTTTTGAGGATAGTATTGAAGACGTAAGATAGCATTGAAAATTAAAAGAATTATTTTCTTTGCTGTGCTGGGTAACTCCAAAAGCATTTTGTTGCTGATCTTATCAAAACCAGGGGCTTTTTTGGGGTTTAATTCACAAACAGCCTTTTCGATTTCTCTTATCTCAAATCTTAGGGGAACAGCCGCTCTAGCAGGAACAGGTGGTAACTCGACCGCAGTATCGTGAGATATATTTGGGGTAAATACGTTTTTTAAGTGATTAACAAACAGATTTCCCTTTTCGCTATCATTTCTTGCCCAACTTCCGTTCAAGTTTCTTAATGGTGGCTTAGAGGCGACTGGCCTTTTTAGATTTTTAGCTGCACGCCATAATGAGTAGTCTGATTGCGGAGTTGCATCAAGTTCCTTAAGATATTTTTGCAGAGAAGCTGTTTTTTGAGACTGTAGTAACTTTCTTAGCCTTTTTGTGCAATCTTTTAATAAAGTGAGTTTTAATAAGAGTAAAGTCGTGATTGATTATTTTAAGAATGTTGGAATAAGCAAACTAGGATAAATTATATACATATAAGTAAGCAATTGATGACGTCAGAGTCAAGTATGGTTATGAATGGCTAGTATATAGAATTAAGTTGTGAATGAAAGCGTGACTTCATAAAACAAGCAATGTTATTAAAATAGTAATTTTTCCCTTTTTAAAACAGTAGTGGGAATTATTATGGCACTCCGTAACACACTGTTCATCAATGTTCACTTCAAACCAGGTGAATTCAGTTTTTTTTCTCATTTCCGTGTGCACTCCGAATGGTTATTGGCAAGCTGTGCCCCCAAGTGTATGAGCTATTGTAATCCAAGGAATCGATGGTATTTTAACAATTTGGTGTGTGTGAATGTAGGGTGGCTTTCCCAATATATCCCAGCCTGTACGGGCAATATGTAACGAACACCACAGTGTGTTTGCTATTTTCAATTCATTAAACAAATTGAAAGTATCTGATTTTCCTACTTTGAAGAAGGATATAACCTGCATGGGTGGAAGGGACGAGGGAGCCTTTAACATGCTAGCTTATCAGTCGGGCTGGGGGGATTCGTGTCCCTTCCTTCTCATGGGGAATCTGGTATTACAATAATAATTTGAGGACTCCCTAAAAAACTTTATATAAACACTTAAAACCAAATAACTATCTACGAAGGTACATATGTATGTATATCCCAATATATATGAATTAAACCAAACTAGCCCTATGATAAAAAAAAACAATATACTAAGTCTATCTCCTTGTTCTCTATAGTTTGACTGCTCTATGGTAGAATCGAGGCAGCGATGGCTCTATACCCTCCCTAAACCAATGTTCTAACTTTGCCAATTGTTCATACATTCACATCGCTTGTTTTTTGTTTTCTTTATTTTCATTTTTTTTTGTTAAGTATTTACGCTGACTCAAAAATTTATTTATTTGCCCCAATAATAAACACACACACACACTTACATAAAAACTTTATGTAAACAAATAAAATTGTCGCAATAGTCCAATGAACCACACTGGTCAATGCACCAATAATAAATTGTAAACTTAGCAATTATAAAAAAAAATATCACATGTGTGTATGTATGTTTAACTAAATGAGCAGCGTTCCCATTTATCCAAAGGGAACACACTATAGAATATAAAAAAAAACCAACAAATTGTAAACTTAGCAATAATTTAGTATTTAAGACAGAAAATGTATCAATAAAATTGTCAGAAATTCACAACTCGTTAGTGTCTCGACTTCTTTCCACTTTTTCTCCGCTGCAACCAAGTTCAAGTGCTTGAGTTGCTCCAAATTTTATCTTGGTGATACTGCCTCGATAAAAAACCCAACACAAATTCATTGAAGGACAAAAGAGTCCATTCAATATACATTTGGTGACCCCTAGTTCTTTTTATAGAACATACAAAACACGCAACCTCGCGAATTACGTCAGATCCTGCAACATTAAACAGGATCAACGTATCGATTTGCTGCAAAAATTGGATAGTTGTCCACACAGCAATCAGCAATATTCATTTGGGTCCTGAAAATTATCAGGATCAACAAAGCAACTCGCAACCGCAATCAGAGAACCAATCAACGAATCATCGGTGCATTGTGCTAGCTTCAGAAGATGGCAGAAAAAAAATCAGTATGGACGTATTGGCTCAATCCCAACGCGAAACGGGTGATATCATACAGGGAATCATAAAAAATTATAAGAAGGACTCCCAGTCCAGGAAGACCCTAGAGTACTATGAGGAGCGCCTTAGGAGGTTGAATAGCGCATGGGCGGATTTCGAGATAACTGACAACAAAATACGTTGTCTTGAAAATCCACCATTAAACCACGATTATTTTGTCAGTAATTACTACACTGACATAGCGGCGCTCGTGGAAAAATACAGGCAGGAATTTGAGTCGGCAATGATGCAAACACCGGTTAACCAGCAAAAAGGTCCAACCAATCCAGAAGCAGAGTATCAACATCAAGAACTGGCCGCCGCTAAGTCAACTATAACAATGGCAAGGACACAAGCTCATCATCAGACAAAACGTAATGATATCGTCTCTAAAACGGGTAATCACAACGGACCCAATAGCAACAAACATGAAATTGAAAGAGAAGCTATGGGAACAGATCCAGGAGCTACATTTCTCAATTTGGGAAAACTGTGTCAACCCACTCGAAGAAGGATATGACATGAACTCGTACACGGATCTAGAAAAAATGGTGATACAAAACTTCAAACATACAACAGTACCTACAGCACAATACAGGGCAGAGTGTGCACAAATGAACGCGTTGCCACTTCCCAAAATTACAATTCCGAAATTCGACGGGGATTATTTGAAATGGCCTGCGTTCGCTGATCTTTTTTCACAGCTGGTAGTCAACCAAAACATTCCCGTTGTGCAGAAAATATGGTATCTCAAGGCGAACGTAACCGGTGAAGCTGAAAAACTCATCAGATATCTTTCCGCCACAGCTGATAATTATGAGACAGCCTGGAAAGCATTACAAGACCGGTACAACAATAAGCGTGTACTGGTATCAACACTAATGCAGAAACTAATCGATCAGCCGTCATCTGGGACGTCAGCAGCCTCCATAAAACAGCTACATGATGTCACTCAAGAGTGTCTGCATGCCCTCAACAATATAGGGGTGGACACTTTTTCATGGAGTCCAATGCTGCTTCATCTTCTCATAAAAAAATTAGATCGGGGTCTTCACTCGCAATATGAAAAAACAATAGAAAATCCAAAGGAATTGCAGCATGTCAGCCAGTTCCTAGAATTTCTAGAGACCCGGTTTCAATCAATGGAAGCCATGGGGCAGAAAGGAAAAGGGTCAGCCAAGTCGTGCGCTTCAGCAGCTTCAGCACATCAAGGCAATGTGGCATGCACGCTATGCAACGATGGAACTCACAAACTATTTCAGTGCCAGACCTTTTTGAAACTAAAACCCTCGGAGCGACTTAACTACACACAAAGGCAAAAATGTTGTGTGAACTGCTTACGTACGGGACATTCAGCAAAACAATGCACTTCACGATGTTGCATGAAGTGCAATAAAAAAACACAACACACTGTTGCATTTGGACAACAAGCAAGAGTCCTCAAACAAAAAGGACAATCAAAAGGTATCATCAGCCGCATCAACTAAAACAGCGGGGAGCGCAGGGCCTTCATCTTCAACGTCATCATCTCAGGCAACCAACGACATAGAAGCTACCTCATTAGCAGCATCTAATAATCAACAAGCAAGTTCGTACGTGATACTCAGCACAGCAGTTGTGAAAATACAAGCAAATGGAACAGAAGTGGAATGCCGTGCTTTACTAGACTCCGGATCACAAGTCAATTTCATCACGGAACGTCTAGTAAAATGTCTCGGCATTTCCAGACAGATTTCGAATATAAGCATCAATGGAATCGGTTCAACAAATACAAAGACAAGGCACCGAGTAAACGTAGGACTCAAATCCCGAATTAACAAGTATTCGACGCGACTTGAGGCCTTTGTTCTGCCGCGTATATTGTCACCACAACCATCACAGTTCATCAATACTGACAAATGGCCACTACCAAAAAATGTGGCACTCGCTGATCCAGCTTTCAACCGCCCCGATAGAATCGACATTCTTCTGGGCGCAGAACACTATCACGACTTGCTAGCGATCGGACAAATAAAATTGGCAAATCAGCTTCCAACAATGCAGAACACTGTATTCGGATGGATAGTTTCTGGAAAAATACAGGAGGAACAACCCAACAATCTGACGTGCGGAATATGCACCGCTGATGAATCACTTGATGCTTCCATCGCCCGACTTTGGGAACTAGGAGAGATCAAAACATCCAGTAAACCAATGTCCATCGAAGATAAACAATGCGAAAATCACTTCGAACAACACACCATAAAGGATAATCAAAATCGATTTGTGGTGCAGATTCCCTTCCATCAAAGTCCTGAGGCTTTAGGTGACTCACACGGAATCGCAATCAATCGCTTCTTTTCTCTGGAACGGGGATTGCAGAAAACCCCGGAATTAAAAGCTCAATATGCTAATTTCATGGAAGAATACGAAAAGCTGGGACACATGACAAAGATACCAGCAGAAGCGATTCGCTCTCCAAACTATTTCATTCCACATCACTGCGTGCAACGACCGGAAAGCTCAACCACAAAGCTTCGGGTCGTATTTGATGCTTCAGCAAAAACTTCATCGGGACACTCACTGAATGACCTAATGTATACAGGTCCAACTGTTCAAAGTGACTTGTTCTCCATACTTCTACGGTTCAGGTTGCCCAAATATGTATTCACAACTGACATCGAGAAGATGTACCGACAAATACTCGTCTCGCCTAAGGATCGTCACCTTCAATTAATAATTTGGCGAAAGGAACCCTCGCAACCCATAACTTACTATCAACTAAACACAGTTACGTATGGCACCAGAGCGGCACCATACTTAGCAACAAAATGCCTGCAGCAGGTGGCCAAGGCAAACAGGATACGGTACCCGCTCGCGTCGCAGTTTCTCCAAGAGAACTTCTACGTTGATGATGGCCTGGGTGGATCCGATAGCCTGGTGACAGCGTTAACACTACAACAGCAACTCATACAAATCATGAAGGAGAATGGCTTTAACCTACGCAAATGGTGTGCCAATAACCCACAATTGTTGCAATACATTTCGAAAGGAGATCAGGAAGTCAATTTAGATTTTGAAAGCTCAAAGGTGGATTCGATCAAGACGTTAGGCCTCACATGGCTCCCAAAGGATGACACCTTCTGCGTAAAGGTCAACATTGACTCGGTTCGGAGAATCACTAAACGATCGGTCACATCCGATCTAGCAAGGCTTTTTGATCCGTTGGGGTTATTATCACCCGTCATAATAACAGCAAAAATATTTATACAAGAGTTATGGGAATTAAAGTTTGACTGGGATCAGTCGCTGCCAGAATCGTTACACACTAAATGGGCTACATTCAGAAACGACCTGAACGCGTTAAAAACTCTTCGGGTATCGCGGCACATTGGTAAGGGAAAGGTGCCCCAGTCAATGCAACTTCACATCTTCACCGATGCATCAGAAAAGGCATACGGCGCAGTGGCATACATCCAATCCACATTCAAGGATGGAACCACCATGACTCGAATTCTTTGCGCAAAATCTCGGGTCGCCCCTCTTAAGCGACAAACTATACCAAGGTTGGAAATCTGCGCGGCAGTACTTGGAGCTCAGCTTGCATCAAGAATCAAAACTGATCTTCAATTATCATGTCCTGTTTGGTTCTGGACCGACTCAGAAATCGTTCTGGCCTGGATTAATTCATCATCTGCCACCTTTCATACATTTGTGGCAAACAGAATTGCAATCATTCAAGAGTCAACCCAAGCCGATCAATGGCGTCATGTTGGCTCAAAAAGTAATCCAGCCGATGTTTTATCTCGCGGGATTTCACCAGTCGCTCTAAAAGATTGTGCACTTTGGTTCTGTGGCCCTCTGTTTCTACACGGAAACGAGTCGATGTGGCCACCCACATACAATTCACAACTGGCAATCCCAACGGAACTAGAAAGAAAACATAAGGCGCCTGAGGCTCTTGTCACTTCAGTAGCTTCATCTGACTTTATGTATCTAATAAGACACAACAACTCATTTGCCCGTCTACAACGCATTATAGCTTATATGCTGCGTTTCAGTAATCGATGCAGGCGCAAGGACATCAATCAACAGACTCAGCAGGCACTTACCACAATCGAGCTAGACACTGCCCTGATGTACATAGTCAGGGGGATGCAAGATTCGGACTTCAAGGAAGAGATTGACCAGCTAAAAAAATATCAAGAATTGCGCGGAACAAGCAATTTACGCAACTTATCACCATTCCTGGACAACTTCGGCTTACTACGCGTTGGAGGTCGTCTTGAAGAATCATCGTTGCCATTCGACTCAAAACATCAATTGTTAATTCCCTAGAATGATCCAATTTCAAAACTCATCTTTGAAATGGTCCATCAGGAGAATAAGCATTGTGGAGCGCAAACTCTGCTGGGAATCGTACGACAGCGATTCTGGCCACTGAAAGGAAAAATCATGGCTCGAAATACTGTTCACCGTTGTATAAGATGTAGCAGAGCTAAGCCAGTACTGCTCAACCAAGTCATGGGAAACCTGCCTTCAACACGGGTAACACCAGCACGACCGTTCATCAATACCGGAGTTGACTACTGTGGCCCTCTAACAGTCCACTACAAGCTGCGGGGAAAAAGGCCACATAAGGCCTACATTGCAGTCTTTTGCTGCTTCGCGACAAAGGCTGTGCACCTAGAATTAGTGAGCGACCTCACAACTGAGGCCTTCATAGGTGCCCTCAAAAGATTCATTGGACGACGAGGTCACTGCCAAAGAATATATTGTGATAACGCAACAAATTTTGTTGGAGCGAAAAATAAGTTACCAGAGCTGTCAGAGGTCATACACACCCCTGCTGCGCAAGAAGCCATTACAAACGCCTGCAACAACAAGGGTATCCAGTTCAATTTCATCCCGCCAAGAGCACCACACTTTGGTGGCCTCTGGGAAGCAGCTGTCAAATCAGCCAAGCATCTTCTGGTAAGAAGCGCAGCAAATGCTTCACTAACTTATGAGGAACTTGAAACATTAATCGTAGAAATCGAGGCAGTACTGAATTCAAGGCCCATCTCTCCAATGTCAAACGATCCAAATGACATAGGCGCGCTGACCCCGGGACATTTTCTGATCGGTGAACCAATCACGGCCCAAGTTGACGCACAAGCAAGGCCAGCGGCGTTGAGCCTGGCCAATAGATGGAAACTGGTCTCCCAACTTAAGCATCAGTTCTGGAGCAGATGGTCCCGAGACTATCTAAATGAATTACAGTATCGCAACAAATGGCAAGAGCAGTCGAAAAATCTTGAACCAGGATCCATTGTCATCATCAAAGAAGATAATGCTCCAGTAATGCAGTGGCCACTAGGGCGTGTCATAAAGACATACAGAGGAAAAGACAACACAGTTAGAGTTGCAGATGTAAAAACAGCCTCCGGTGTGCTCAAACGGGCCATCCACTATCTGGCACCACTGCAGAGACTCAAACAAGACACCACTAGCGAAGAACAACTTACCACGTCGCAGCCAGTTGACACAGATGAGGAAGAGGAACAAGCTTCGCTAACTTCACAAGACGAGAGTCCAAGCAGGAAAAAACGAAAGACAGTCACCTCCGGTGTAATGATGACCATGTTCGTTGCATTACTAGCTCTTCCACTAATCTGCAACTCGAATAAAATAGAAATAACTAAGTTTCAACCAAACATTGGCATACATTTTGAAGGCATCGGCACAACACGAATTTCACGGTCAGAATGGAAAATCATAACATATTATGAATTACAACCGTACTGGCGAGAAATGCAGACCTTTACAAATGGCACGGCATCCCTACAGCATCTATGTACCCTCGTATCTCAAAAAACAACATGTATAAACGTTCTCCAAAGTCTCAAATTTGGCTTCTCAGATCTTAAAGATGGAAACACTTTACTCAAGAACAAAAGAAATAAACGTGGTGCAGTAGATATCGTGGGAAATGTTGCCAACTCATTGTTTGGGGTACTAGATTCAAACTATGCTGAACAAATGTCGAACACCATCGAACAGATCAAGGAAGATGAAACTTATCTAATGCAACTGTTAAAAAACCAGACCTCATTCATAGACTCAACCCTCAACATATTTAAGCAAGATGAAACTCAGATACAGAGCAAATTCGACAACCTCGACGAGCAAGTAAACAGAATTGACTCCAGGTTACGCGACAACGAACAACAAAAACATGAACTTAAGTTAATACAAAGTTTTGTTCTACTAGCTACACAATTGTCATTAATGTCAGCAAGACTACACCGAACTCAAACAGCAATAATCACGGCTTTGTCTGACTCTCAACATGGCAAGATCAGCCCATTACTGCTGTCACCATCACAACTTCAAGCCGAGCTGATACAAGTGAGAAATATCTTACCCTCAGCACTACAACTACCAGTCAATCAGGACAATCTGCTTCAGCTCTATAAAATCATGAACGTGAAGGGAGGAATCGCAAACAATCACATAATTTTCCATATAACAATTCCTCTATGTGATCCAGAGACGTTGGAACTTTTTAAACTGCATCCGATACCAGCTCTTCTCCACAACACGATGACAGCTATCCAGCCATGCAGTCAAATCATCGCCATAAACGCTCAGCAAGATGAATATTATACGTTGACTGAACAGCAATGGGCATCTTGCACACCATTAACAGAAGATGAAGTCTTGTGCTCAAGCATGCAGTCTAAATTCAATTCAGATGCAACCAAATGCCTATGTGAAATTTCGTTGCTGAACAATGTCACTAGTACCAACTGCAACGTAACTCCGTTTGTAGAAAACACATCACTCATTCAATTGAACCACAACAATAAATGGATGTACACCATGCCGCACTCAACGCCTATAACCGCCGTGTGCAGCGAAGAACACATTCGAATCAATCTACAGGGCACTGGACTAATAAAAATAAGCCCAGACTGCACACTTAAATACAAGGCTATGTTCATTCAGGGACACGAAATCTATTCAACATCCCTATACACATCATATACTGCTACTGCCAACATGAGTGAAATTAATTACCCAACCGAAGAAGAAGTCAGCAGTATTCACCTCAAAAAGTACATAGACCATATAAAAAATATATCGGATAACCAACAAGAATTACACCAACAGGTACTCACTAATCTACCCCAACAACTGACTCACATAAAAAGACACGCCGCCCTTCTTCTTACAATCGGAGTCATCATTGCGACAATCTACCGGAAACTACAAGGTCGAAGAAGTAAAATAGGTCAACAAACCTCACCAGCAGCAATTTGCCAGCATGCAGCGTCATCAGAATTTACAGTAACAGTAGCTTGAACAACAAAGAAATAAAATTAAAACAAAAAAAAAAAACATAATTATTTTTTTTTTTAATACTTATGTACACATATCATTTAGTGACTAGGTCAGGAACATTCAAACCATTGAAAATATCAAATATCAATACAATGTAATTTGTCGAGCATAGCTCAACGGCGGGGAGCATGTTCATACATTCACATCGCTTGTTTTTTGTTTTCTTTATTTTCATTTTTTTTTTGTTAAGTATTTACGCTGACTCAAAAATTTATTTATTTGCCCCAATAATAAACACACACACACACTTGCATAAAAACTTTATGTAAACAAATAAAATTGTCGCAATAGTCCAATGAACCACACTGGTCAATGCACCAATAATAAATTGTAAACTTAGCAATTATAAAAAAAAATATCACATGTATGTATGTATGTTTAACTAAATGAGCAGCGTTCCCATTTATCCAAAGGGAACACACTATAGAATATAAAAAAAAACCAACAAATTGTAAACTTAGCAATAATTTAGTATTTAAGACAGAAAATGTATCAATAAAATTGTCAGAAATTCACAACTCGTTAGTGTCTCGACTTCTTTCCACTTTTTCTCCGCTGCAACCAAGTTCAAGTGCTTGAGTTGCTCCAAATTTTATCTTGGTGATACTGCCTCGATAAAAAACCCAACACAAATTCATTGAAGGACAAAAGAGTCCATTCAATATACACCAATATCCGTTAGAACCCAAAATAAAAAAAAAAGATCCTTAATCTCTTATAACATCGTCAGCATCATCTTAAAGAAAACACGATTTTTTTAATTTAATTCATTATGAACAAAAACCAAATATAGAGTTTATTTATCCCATTTAACTTTACTTTAAAATAAAATAATTGCACTTCAAAAAAAAATTTATTCATGAAATTGGTTTATAAAAAAAAATCTTAAAATGGTTATATTATGCAAATAGAAAAATTTTAATTACAATCTACAATAAAATATTATTATGTATCACAATATTATATATGTATGTAAACCGAATATGCGTGAATGTAGGGTGTACAATAAAAACTTTTTTAGGTTTAATTACGTTGAGTTTGTTTCATTTGTTATTTTATTTTTCTGACAAAGAAACCAAGAAAAAACCAAAAAAAAAATTTGGTTTGTTTTATAAACTTTTACACACAATGTAACAACAATATCACTACGCTTAGAGCACATTCATTGCTATAGATGTCAGAGATTCATTTAAAGAGAGAGTTACTATAGTTAACAGATTATAAGCTTTTACCCCTGTTAAAAACAAAGTACGTACATGAATGTTGTTGATACATTGCTGTTAAAAATTTATAATAAACATACATAGAAAAATATTATTATTTGTACAAGAAATTATGTTGTGAAAGAAATTATGTTGTAAAAGAAATTAAGTTGTGTTTGATTGTAAATCTTTAACTCACCAACATGTCTGACGTTCGAAGAAGGCCTTTTTCGATGTCCATTGTTGTTGTTTTGTAAAGCTGAGGGAACAGAATTTAATGATTTTTATTTATCGGCTGAGGAGGCGGATGCCTCCTGTGATATATTATAAAATTAATTCTAGGGTAACTTTCTTGTTATTATTGCCGTTGTAAATATATGTAGCTTGATTCGATTATAGACACTGTAAATGAACATTGTGATACTATGATTACAAATTAACTAAAATACCCGAAATGAAATCGCACAAATGTAATTAATTTTTAACAAAGCTTAAACACTGTTTTTATAACTTGAGAGTGAGTGAACTTTTAACAGTTTCTTGTAATTATTGTATGATTGTTTTATTCTTTGAAATTCTCTAAATTGGTTTATTTTTTTGTTTGTTTGTAAATTATTATTATTTTAAACAAAAAAAATTTTTTGTTCTCTACTTTTTCCCTCTTTTTATATTATTGGTATAATTTTAGTTTTTTTTCCCGTATTTTTGTTTTATGATCTTTAACACATATTTTAGTAAAGAGATTTTATGAAAAAAACTACACTTGATTAACCACTTTGTGATCCCCACCACCGGCTACCAGAAATAAAGGCCTTTTCCCTTTCGTTATTAAGCAAAACGATCATATGCGTATGTACATATGCAACCTAGGGAAATGGTATATTCCTTTTAAAATAAAATTATTGAGTTAAAGGGAAATATTCTTACCAATCGAGGGGTATTGAAGAAAGTATTAATAAAAGGTGATGGAACACCCCTTAAACGCTTCCAAATTCTCCGGTCTGTTATAACCCCTATGATTTTTATAGCAATTAGATATTGGGACACGAGTTCCAAAGTTAAATATTATCACGATGTTAGATATCCAACTAACTTTACGCCCTATATTAGAAACTAATAAGGTTAAAAGAAAATTTCAACAAAACAATTATTACCTGTGGATGCGATGTAGATTTAAATAAATCACCGGATAAATTCTATTAGAAAATGTGTAGGATGTCGGAGATATTTATAGTTAAATATTAAATTTAAGATGATTTTACAATTGATCTGCACTCAATGGTAGCTAACAGAAAAAGGAAGTAATGTGATTTTGCGATCTCTCTCGAAAATTCTTGTGCATGGCCAAAGTGCAATATGTAAAAAGAAAACAAAAATAACCAAATAATCGAAATAAGGATTGGTATTGCCAGATATGAATTTGAATGATTAAAATTACCCTCTCTCAGAAATAAATACACCCGTATATCAGAAACCGTTTATTTAAAAAAATATATGAATCAAAATTTAAACGGAAGGGTTAATTTTAATAAAAATATTTAAAGTAAGAGAACAAATCATCTTGTATTTAATACCTTATTTTCACCCCAGAAAGTTGTAAAGAAAATGTCCACCACAAAACCGAATAATTATGCCTCGTTGAGCAGCAAAATTAGTTGGAAGAGGACATTTAAATACGCAAATCTTTAGCGTGATAAGTCCCTAAAATTTTACCAGCCAAATCTTCCAAGATGTAGTAATGGCTACCTAATTTCTGTGTTACCTTCGCCTTCAGAAAACTTGGTGCTAATTTTGCGTTAAAATTTTTCCCAGCACTACTTTGTGCAAAGTTACGCCTGAAGACTTCTTGACCTATAGTAAAGGACGGAACTCGGACTCGAAGATTATATTGCTTCTGGCTTCGTTCGTATGCTTCCCGAATGCATATCCGAATATCCTGTCTTATAGTTTGCAAATGGTCATCACGGGAAAGCGCTATTGATGATTCATTTAGTAAATTAAGTCTTCTTAAAACTTCGTATGTGGAACCGTGGGTAGCCATGTTAAAGCCGAATAAAGCATAGTAGGGTGAGCAGTTAATTGACTGATGTAGAGAATTTCGAAGCGCACAGCTTATTTCGGTCAAATTTCTGTCCCATAACCTCTGGTCTCCCTTTAAATATGCACGAATTCCTGCAATCAATGAGCGATTTACACGCTCCGACGCATTTGACTGCGGTGAATAGATAGCTGTGTACGTATGTGTAATACCATATTGGGTCAAAAACGCATTAAAATCGTTAGCCCTAAATTGGCTACCATTATCACTCACAACTATCTCAGGCACTCCGTAAACATGGAATATCTGCCTTTCCATAAAATCAGTAATTTTGGCCGTTTTAAAGTTTTTAAGAGGACACAGCCAATGAAATTTGGAAAAATGGTCTAAGACGATCAGTAAGCCTATATATCCCGCCTTACTTCGTGGGTAGGGTCCAAGGAGGTCAATGTAGAGGCGTTGAAATGGACGAATTGACACCGCTTGTTTTCCCATTGGTGGCTTTGTAGTTAAATTCGGGGCCTTTGTGCTTTTACACACGTCGCAGTTCTTAATGTAGCTTCGTACATCTCTTACCATCCCTGGCCAGAAAAAATTTCGCCGAATAAGGTCAAGGGTTTTTCCTATACCTCCGTGAGAGGCTATTGGACTATCATGCGCTCTATTAATTACCCTTTCAATTAACCCTGTTGGTATCCACAATTTCCAAGACTGATCCTCTTGCGCTTCATCCCCTGAATAATGTTCAGTACGAATATAAACAAAATTGTCCACGATTTTAACGTCCGGATATTTTGACTGATTGGAAGTAATTTTATTTTTCAGGTCTATATAATCCAAATCTTGAAAATGTATAGAACTTAAGTCTACCTCTGGTTCCACTATTTGAAGAGTATTAATTTCCGGGCTAGGAATTCTGGACAAAGCGTCAGGGACGATATGGTCACTCCCTTTACGATGGCTAATGGTGAATTTGTATGGTTGTAGTTTGAAAACCCACCTAGCCAGTCTACCACTAAGATCAGGTTGTCGCATTAGCCAGACCAAGCTGGAGTGGTCGGTGATCACTTCAAACTCTTGCAGCTCCAGGTAACATCTAAACTTCTTGATAGCCTCTACAGCCGCCAAGCATTCCTTCTCCGTGACGCTGTAATTACGCTGGGCTGAGTTTAATTTTCGACTCATGAATGCTATCGGTTTCTCATTCCCCTCGCTGTCCAATTGCACCAGAACTGCTCCTATACCGTAATTACTAGCGTCACAGTGAAGATAAAACTTCTCCTTAAATTAGGATTAGTTAACACTGGAGCTGACGTAAGCAGATCTTTGATTTTCATAAATGCAACTTGAGCCTCAGGGGTCCATTTAAAATTTTTCCTAGATTTTAAAACTTCCGTTATAGGATATACTTCACCTGCGAAATTCTCAATAAATCGGCGGTACCAGCCGGCAAGTCCAAGGAATCCCCTGACTTGTTTCAAGTTTTTGGGCACGGGCCAATTTTGCACCGCTTGGACCTTATCTGGATCCGTTTTTATCCCACCATCGCCAATAATATAGCCTAAATAATTTACCCTAACAACACAAAATTTACTTTTTGAAAGATTTATCGTAAGATTAGCCCTCCTAAATTGAGCCGCGATCCTGTGCAAATATTCTAGATGAGTCTCGAAGTCCTCTGAAACGATAATTAGGTCATCTAGATATCCAAATATACTATGCCGTAGATCAGGTGGTATCAGCTGATCCATCAATCTGCACATGGTCTGTGGCGCATTGCACAGACCAAATGGCATGACTGTGAATTGATATAATGGCCTTCCAGGTATCGTAAAGGCTGTGAGTGGCTTAGAGGAATCATCATGACCTATCTGCCAGTAGGCATCTTTAAGATCGAGCTTAGTTATGATGTTTGCTCGGGGAAGTCGAGAGAATATACCTTCAATGTTAGGAAGAGGGTACGCATCTTTCTTTGTTGCCAAGTTTAGTTTTCTAGCGTCTCAACACAAACGAACTTTATGAGGTTTAATTACAAGCCTCATTGGTGACGACCAGGGGGAGGGAGAAGGTTCAATCACCCCGAGAGCCAACATTCTATCCACTTCGCCATATATTAGTCTCTCCACGGCAGGAGAAACCGGATAGAATCTTTGTTTAACCGGTGGGGAAGTCCCCACATCAATCGTATGCTGAATAAGACCAGTTCTTCCCAACCCTTGCTTTTCAAAGTTGGGAAAAAGCTCTTTGACAGCTTCTAGCTGTCTACGTTGGCTTTGGGTCAAAGGGTAACCCTGCTCATCACTAGAGGGAGATTTTATTTTTGACTCGGATATATTATCATTCCTATTTACTAATACAGACAACTCAGAAGGACTATTGGACAATTCCCTAAAACTGACAATGTCAACCGACCCAATAACATCGGGTAACAAATTAAATAGCTTCCAGAAATCAACACCAAGTATCAATCGCTGACTTATTGAGGGAATTATGAAAAGTTTTATAGGGCAGGTTTTATAGGGCAGGTTTTTTCCCTATACGTTATGTCGACATTCAGCCACCCTAACACAGGCTGTGCTCTACCATCAGCAGTCTTGACAAAAGATTTACATTTATTATAATTTGGAAAAGAAGTAAAATCGAAAGCAGCTAAGTCCTTTCCTATGCAACTAATGTTTGCCCCGGTATCCAACAAACCATACTCACTAAAATTTAAAAAGTTTACTTTTACATAATATCGCATGTCCTTAGGGTAGTTTATAATTGTAGATACAAAAAATTTGCGGCAAAGTTTCTTTAACTTCCAAAATTTACGAAGACGACTAGTAGATCTTTTTGGCCTAGCTTTATTTACCATTATAGAAGAGATGTTAAAGATTTCATCGCGTTTTTTCTGATATATTTCAAATCGTTTATGATACGGAAGCTTAGGATATAAAATTTTCATACTGTTATCGTTGTCTATCTTCAGAGACTGAGGCCGTTGTAAAATTGTTTTTACAATAGGGCTTCCACTAGAATCCTTTTCATGTACGGGATTAAATTTACTCAAAGCCGGGGTTATGCGTAATTCAGTTTATTTGGTAAAAGTCAAATCATGTTGTAAATTTAGTTCCCCACCGGTGGTGGAGGTTTTGAGTTTTTTGAAAACGGTTGTCTTTTAGAAGTGCATTTTTCACAATTAGGCTTATAAACACCCTTTGTTCCACATCCATAACAAAAAATGCTTCTGTCTTGCAGACAATTTACCCAGTGATGATCCGTCTCATCACAATTCCAACATTTAGTGGGAATAGGACCTTGAATTCCATTTACTGAAACATCGGACTCTACCATAGAATCAGTAAGATTTACTAAGTCAGGATTTTCTACCTCAGAGACATATTTACGAGGTGCAAAATTGAGGTTGTTACGTGGCGCAAAATTTTTCCGTACATGTTCATCATTAAGAAAGTTTTCTCGCATTTGAACGAGTTTTCGCAATTGCGGAATACTATGTATGGGAATGTACAGCAAATCCTGTCGAATTTCTGGTCTTAAATTTCTAGTTAAGATTTCAATTAAATCCATTTCGGACATAGGTGAAGGTAGCCGATCAATTATTGTCGAGACTGCGTCGAAATATACATCAAATGATTCGCCGGGTTTTTGTTTCCGGTTCCGAATCTCTTCCCTTATGTCATAAGAGGACTTAAAATCACTATATTGACAACGAATCGCTTCACAGAAGTCATCCCATATTATGGTCTGAACATTCTTGTGATATCGCCAGAACCAATCTCTAGCCTTGCCAGATAGCAAAATATTAAGGTTTCTACAAATCAACCCGAAATCGGAATTAAAAGTATCCCTGGTTAACACTCTGACACGATATAAAAACTCCTCAATATTGAGTCCAGATGGGGATCCGTCAAATTTCAGATTCCAATTCTGATTTATTGAACTAATTTTGTCGGGATTAGATGACAAACTGGAGAAATTTGAACCAATCGAAAATGAATTCCGTGGTGGATTTTGAAAATGAGCGTGAATTGGAGCATTGCCGGTTCGTATATCACGATTTATGACATGTTCATTGCGCCTTGTATTTTGTCCCATATTCATGTTTTGAAAAAGTCTTGTAACATTATCTTCAATCATTCGACCAATGCGATTATAATCCACATTAGCGTTATTAGAAATCGGGTTAATTGCCTGATCATTTGTTTGATTATTAGGAGCTAAGACAAAAGCATTTGAATAGGGATGAGCGCTATCGCGCTGCGGGCTAAGTTGATCAACTTGATTGTTGGAAGTTAAATTCAAAGTAGGCGTATGTGTTTCTGTAAAAAGATTTCGACTAAAACTACGTGTATTATAATTATGAGCTCTAGCTCCACGACCTCTACGAGTTGAAGGCTTATTATTCAGTGTTTGGTTTGAGCAATAATTTATTTTTTGTAGCTCAGATAGCTGTCAAGTTCGCTTGCATACAGGACATTCTGGCTATTATGCAGAAAGTTTTCAATGCAATTTGCATGAAAAATATGACCGCATTTATTTAATACTAAACAATCCTGAGCTTCAATGATCAACTCAGAACAGATAAAACAATTATAAGGATCCATCTTCGACTGAACTACCGCAGGATCTAAATTAGTGGAAGCTATTGGTATTAAGGGTTCCGTCGTAGCGGGTGGTGGTGTACGCTCCAATGACATGCTTATAGATTTGTGAAAAATTATTTATAAAAAACAAATTATCTTATGCAAACTAATTTAAACCTATACAAAAGAATGCTCTTAACCTTCAACCAAAAAAAAATATTACTATTAAAAGATTCACTAAAACCCTTGCAATATGATAAAAGAAAAAAAAATCGTAAATATACCAATTTGTATTATAAATAAAAGAATTTTTTTTTTAACAAGAAAAAAAAACCTTTAAAAAACAAAAAAAAATAACTAATTTCAATGTTCTGAGATATTTCAGTGTTTTCTTCTTAGATAGATGTGACTTTGTTATAAGATGCTACTTAGAACTGAAGATAAACTGTACATGATGCAAAACCATTCTATGGATGTAAAATAAGCGGATATGGAAACATTTTGAAAACATTTCAATGCAAACATCAGCAAAGAAACCCAAATCTATAACAAACAATAAATTGCAAGAAGCAGAATTATTGTAATCCAATTTATAAACTGGTTACTAATATTCATGCTTACATATACTGTTATCAAAACCTTTACATATATACTGCAAAAACTATATACCATTCTAAAAACTTTCATCTAACATCGAAAAATAATCCCAGGAACTTCTCGGTTAACTTACCCGAATTAATTACCTCAGGTAGCTAAAAGATCCAGAAAAGAATTTAATTTTTAATTCTACACTAGAATTCCGATTCTAGAATTTCATATAATTTAAGTCAAATAAAATGAACTCTAAAATTTAAACGGAAAAGAGCCTAAAAGAACCAAGCTCTTTCGGGCCCCACGTTGGGCGCCAATTATTGTAACGAACACCACAGTGTGTTTGCTATTTTCAATTCATTAAACAAATTGAAAATATCTGATTTTCCTACTTTGAAGAAGGATATAACCTGCATGGGTGGAAGGGACGAGGGAGCCTTTAACATGATAGCTTATCAGTCGGGCTGGGGGGATTCGTGTCCCTTCCTTCTCATGGGGAATCTGGTATTACAATAATAATTTGAGGACTCCCTAAAAAACTTTATATAAACACTTAAAACCAAATAACTATCTACGAAGGTACATATGTATGTATATCCCAATATATATGAATTAAACCAAACTAGCCCTATGATAAAAAAACAATATACTAAGTCTATCTCCTTGTTCTCTATAGTTTGACTGCTCTATGGTAGAATCGAGGCAGCGATGGCTCTATACCCTCCCTAAACCAATGTTCTAACTTTGCCAATATCCGTTAGAACCCAAAATAAAAAAAAAAAAAAAAGATCCTTAATCTCTTATAACATCGTCAGCATCATCTTAAAGAAAACACGATTTTTTTAATTTAATTCATTATGAACAAAAACCAAATATAGAGTTTATTTATCCCATTTAACTTTACTTTAAAATAAAATAATTGCACTTCAAAAAAAAATTTATTCATGAAATTGGTTTATAAAAAAAAATCTTAAAATGGTTATATTATGCAAATAGAAAAATTTTAATTACAATCTACAATAAAATATTATTATGTATCACAATATTATATATGTATGTAAACCGAATATGCGTGAATGTAGGGTGTACAATAAAACTTTTTTAGGTTTAATTACGTTGAGTTTGTTTCATTTGTTATTTTATTTTTCTGACAAAGAAACCAAGAAAAAACCAAAAAAAAAATTTGGTTTGTTTTATAAACTTTTACACACAATGTAACAACAATATCACTACGCTTAGAGCACATTCATTGCTATAGATGTCAGAGATTCATTTAAAGAGAGAGTTACTATAGTTAACAGATTATAAGCTTTTACCCCTGTTAAAAACAAAGTACGTACATGAATGTTGTTGATACATTGCTGTTAAAAATTTATAATAAACATACATAGAAAAATATTATTATTTGTACAAGAAATTATGTTGTGAAAGAAATTATGTTGTAAAAGAAATTAAGTTGTGTTTGATTGTAAATCTTTAACTCACCAACATGTCTGACGTTCGAAGAAGGCCTTTTTCGATGTCCATTGTTGTTGTTTTGTAAAGCTGAGGGAACAGAATTTAATGATTTTTATTTATCGGCTGAGGAGGCGGATGCCTCCTGTGATATATTATAAAATTAATTCTAGGGTAACTTTCTTGTTATTATTGCCGTTGTAAATATATGTAGCTTGATTCGATTATAGACACTGTAAATGAACATTGTGATACTATGATTACAAATTAACTAAAATACCCGAAATGAAACATCGAATAGTTACGCACAAATGTAATTAATTTTTAACAAAGCTTAAACACTGTTTTTATAACTTGAGAGTGAGTGAACTTTTAACAGTTTCTTGTAATTATTGTATGATTGTTTTATTCTTTGAAATTCTCTAAATTGGTTTATTTTTTTGTTTGTTTGTAAATTATTATTATTTTAAACAAAAAAAATTTTTTGTTCTCTACTTTTTCCCTCTTTTTATATTATTGGTATAATTTTAGTTTTTTTTCCCGTATTTTTGTTTTATGATCTTTAACACATATTTTAGTAAAGAGATTTTATGAAAAAAACTACACTTGATTAACCACTTTGTGATCCCCACCACCGGCTACCAGAAATAAAGGCCTTTTCCCTTTCGTTATTAAGCAAAACGATCATATGCGTATGTACATATGCAACCTAGGGAAATGGTATATTCCTTTTAAAATAAAATTATTGAGTTAAAGGGAAATATTCTTACCAATCGAGGGGTATTGAAGAAAGTATTAATAAAAGGTGATGGAATTATAAAGGCAATCTGGTTGATGCCTAGAACACCCCTTAAACGCTTCCAAATTCTCCGGTCTGTTATAACCCCTATGATTTTTATAGCAATTAGATATTGGGACACGAGTTCCAAAGTTAAATATTATCACGATGTTAGATATCCAACTAACTTTACGCCCTATATTAGAAACTAATAA
This sequence comes from Pollenia labialis, assembly GCA_949318255.1. NCBI lineage: Eukaryota > Metazoa > Arthropoda > Insecta > Diptera > Polleniidae > Pollenia > Pollenia labialis. The sequence continues at coordinate 13,460,435 of OX439144.1, read as the reverse complement.
GGTTAAAAGAAAATTTCAACAAAACAATTATTACCTGTGGATGCGATGTAGATTTAAATAAATCACCGGATAAATTCTATTAGAAAATGTGTAGGATGTCGGAGATATTTATAGTTAAATATTAAATTTAAGATGATTTTACAATTGATCTGCACTCAATGGTAGCTAACAGAAAAAGGAAGTAATGTGATTTTGCGATCTCTCTCGAAAATTCTTGTGCATGGCCAAAGTGCAATATGTAAAAAGAAAACAAAAATAACCAAATAATCGAAATAAGGATTGGTATTGCCAGATATGAATTTGAATGATTAAAATTACCCTCTCTCAGAAATAAATACACCCGTATATCAGAAACCGTTTATTTAAAAAAATATATGAATCAAAATTTAAACGGAAGGGTTAATTTTAATAAAAATATTTAAAGTAAGAGAACAAATCATCTTGTATTTAATACCTTATCTTCACCCCAGAAAGTTGTAAAGAAAATGTCCACCACAAATATAACAATTTCCGATAGAATATATGGTAACTTCTTAAGGCCCAAATACATTGATCAAAATACTCATCAAGCATTTTGGTAGTATTAGTGAAAATGTGTTTGTATGTGTGACACCGACGACGCTTGATGAAATATCAAAAAATTTAGATATGACGGCGAGTATTACGTCCAGCACACGTACACGTTGAATTCGCCGGCTGGACAAGCATTTGACAAGTGTATTTGGCCCTTTAGATTTAATTCGTTTACCGACATATATAAAACCAAGTTCCAGCACGCAGGAACTTCCAGGGAAACTGAAAGGATCAATTTGCTACTGTTATCAACTGTTCAACATCGTAATAGAATCCAAATTATCTTACCCAGTTGTATAATCGGAATATATGTTCAATGAAACAATTTAGATCAGATTGAAAATAAAAGTCTATATAAAAGTTTATCAAGGCACAAGATTGCATAAATAACTTATGGTTTCCAACTTTCGTTTTCCTGCCTCACAATATAACACAACCAAACTAATTTTATGAATGAAAGGAAGTACGAGACACGATGTGCCGCAGTCAAAGCAACATGCCCGTGCACAAAAACAATCATACGAATAACCGGTTACCTATTGCGATGTCGTTGCCATGTTAACTATATATATCTTCTCACGCTATCAGTGTCGGCCGTCAGAGTATCATTGCCATATATCTATCTATATCAGGGTTGCCGAACATGGTCTTTTCCAACCAAATTTGGTCTGATATTTGTGGTTTGGTCGGAGGGTAGGTCAAACCTAATATTGGTCGGTTTTAGTAAATGTGCAACATATACTTATTTTTTTGGCCCTATGCTCCTTGTAGGAGTTTAAAGGAACTAATATATATATATATATACTTATTTTAAAAAATTAAGAACATTGGACGGAAAGCAGACAATTGCAAATTTCATAGCTTTTTACCAAACACAAAAATTGTTTTTTTTTTTTATTGTTGATTGTTGATATTACGTTAGAAGCAAGCTTCTTTGACGGTGTTTATTTTATAATAGTTTTGTCATCTTATTCGAGCTTAACAAGTCAGATGCCGTTTAAATTATTGTTCTTATAAAGAGCTTTTAATCAACAAACAATATTCCTATAAAAAATTTGATCGGATTGGCAACAAACGGCGCACAGTGGAAAATTTTAGTCCTTATCGGATCAAAAATCTGTAACTTTTTTGTTCTTAGAGATAGAGTTCTGAAATTTTGCACGAATAATCTTAAATGTATTTGCTATTATTCTGTAAAATATGAGCCAAATTAAACCAGAACTTATTTCACAATAAAGGTAAGAATTTTATTTTTTGTATATAGAGATGACTTGAATATGTATTTGGTACAAAATAGTAACTTTAACTTGAACAATTTTTTTTTATTATATTAACATTTGTAATCTTTTTAATTTATGTGATGTAGCTTTAACCCACACCTAACTTAATATAATTTTATTGATTTGCGCTTTTCCCATTTTTAACTGGGTTTTGATTTTATAAAATTTAATTTACATATTCTGTTAGGTATAGTGTAACTTTAAATATTTAAGTAATACTTTAACCGTGACATTTTTGTGGTTACTTAATCAGTTTAAGCGTATCTTCATTCAAATCTTTTTGTTTGGCGGATGGTTTTCTTATACTTGTTACATATGGATCAGAGGTGTAAAGAAGTCTGTTGAAAACATCTTCGTTAGTGGCTGATCGCGAACATTTTCGAGAGTGATGTAAACGATAATTTTTGTAGTCTTTCTTGCGCGACTCTTGTGCGTCTTCGGACAGCTGACCAATAGGCAACACTGAAATATGTTTTATAATGTTTTCCGCATGTATCAATATTTTGTGGACAGATGATGGCATATAATACCAGTTGTATTTTTTTTATATACAATGTTGCTGTTTCCATTGCATATTCGCCAAATTTTCCAGGGTCTATTATTAAATCAGACGATAAAGCTTGAATAATGTTTTTTTTATATTTTTATTATATTTTTTTTTAATGAATTGTTTTTTGTTTTTATCATAGTTTTATTGTTTTAAATGAATTGTTCTTGTTTTAACTTTATGTTTAATTATTATTACAACATTAAATGAATTATTTTTTTGTTTTTATTATACTTTTTACTTTTTTTAAATAATGATCTCAAAGTGACTTCCAAAAGTTTAAATTAAATGTTTTTATTATATTTCTTTTTTAATTTTATTTTATGTACGTTTTTATTAAAATAAATTAAATTGAACACATTAAAAAGGGCTTTTATTAATGCGGTAGCAATACCCAATTTTTAGAAATACAATAACTGGTATTAATCAGTAGCACTAACCAATATTAATAACGGTTACCTAACAAGTTACCTATTAAGTAGTAATTACGGATATGTGTATCGGTTAACTAAAAAGTTATTTATAATATAATACTACCAGTATCGCTACCGTTAACTAGGCAGTTATATACACGTTAGCACTGACGTGTGCGAGTGAGAGCACTATTGTGTTTTCTGTTCTAAGTAATAATGTGAAAGAAAGAGATATCAGCTTACACGTACAGAAGAGGATAGGTTAGTTTTTTCCCAAAGGCCTGTACAAAATAACTGAAAGTTTTAGAATTTCTAACTAATACTTTGGTTTTGAGTGCGTTTTATGTAACGCGTTATTTAACCCGTACTTTTCTTGCAGGGATATGATTTAACCCTCATGCAGTTGTCAAAGGTGCTATATCTGCTTATGTATGTGTAAGAAACACACAACAGTTGCCATTTATAAAATCCATCATACAATTTTCTAAGCTATCTAAAGTCAACATGTTTTGCTCAACCTTAACAGCTGATCAAAGAGTGTTATGCTATGTTCATACGACGATATAAATCACTGGTTTCGCTCTCTGAAACTAGATTGCCAAACATGCTGTTCATGCGATTCGTTCTTGTTTCATTTTGACATTTTTTTTTGTGTTGTTAGTGTGATTCTTGTTAAAATATATAAAAAAGTAAATAAAACTTAAAAATATATTGTTTAGTACTTTTATTAATATTATTGGGTTGTTATTATCACTTTATTTTATTAAAAATCAATTTTTATTTTGTTGTTTTCTTTGTTTTGATTTTTTTTTGAGAGCTAGTTCAGATTCTTTTATTTATTTTCAATTGCTTTCATTAATTATCTGTTAATTTGGCATTTTGTTCATCATGCCGTTTCTAAGTCGCAATATACACATGGAGTTTTCTTACCGGACAGAAAAAGTTTGTCGGTAATGGGGCGACGCACACTGGGGATTTCGCGGAAAAAAGTCAAATTGTCAACATAGTCTTCAAGCAATATGCAGTGATATGTTGCAATTTTAGACTAAATGGTACAATCAAATCAAACAGATTTACTCCGATCTGACTGCCAGTTTTTTTTTATATCCGTCTCAAACTCAGAACTTGTGTGTTTTACCGAACCAACTTAATTTTAACCTAAGAATTTAAATACGAATATTATTTTACTATGTGAGCTAACGTTTTTCTTTTTTTTTCTATTTAAAGTAGTATATTTCAGTATACTAAAATTGAAAAAAAAAATCTGCAGAGACTTAAGTTTTTTTTTTTTTTTGTATTTTTATGGACATATAACAAAAATCCCATTTTTCTCCAAACATTTGGACCTGGAATTTTTTCTTTACTTTTCCTCAGTTTGAAATCACACCGAATACATTGTCTTATATCTGTTTTAACACTATTAATCAATTTCAAGTGCCACCAGGTGCCACCTCTCAAGTTTTTGCATTACACAGTACAACATTTTTCAGCTGATTGATTCGGGACTCAATTCTGATAAGGCTCTTTTGTTTAACATAACTCGAGAACCACTAGTCGGATTTTGCTGAAAAAAATTTAGAAAAATCAAGAATTACAATTACTTTCATCTGTTTATATAACATTTTGCTACATAAGCAACAGTTTCGCAGTTATAAATAAATGTATGAAGAAAAAAAATATTTTTTGCCCAAAAAATTTAAATTTTTTATTTTTAATTCATAAAAAATCCAAAACAGTAAAAAAAAGTTTCAAGTTTTATTACTTTCACGTAAAGTCGCATAACCTATGAAAAAAATGAGACATAAATCATGAAAATCGATGAACGCGTTTCGCTTTTATTCACAATTAAGTGAAGGTATGCATTTCAAAAATTTGCTCGAGATATGCACAAAATTCTTTGCAAAAACATTTATGACTTTTTTTATGATTCTCAGAATTAAAAAAAAAAAAGCAATAAACAAAAGGTTATTTGATTTTTATGATTGCGGTAGCAAAGTAATAAGCGGTAATAAATGTGCGTGGAAAATTGAAAGGAAAAAAGGTAAGTGCACTTTTTTAATTATTTGGGTTTTTTTCGTTGGCTACCTGCATGATTTTTTTACACAAATTGCACCCACATTTATGAGTGGTCATGTTTTAGAACGTTTCGAAAAATTTTAAACGCACACGAAACAGGTATATAGACTCCCTTAAAAGATGCGCGAATTCATAAGTACCTTTCAGTAAAATGTTGAAACTTACGTAGTATTTATGGGTGTTCACTGATCGATTTTTGTCATTCAACAAGTGCTGGCGAACGCGAAATTATTTAATTATAACTGAAACTAAGGACCAAGAGTTTTACGGCAATGGAAAGTTTTTCTATTTCTCATGGGGTTTTATGCTCGAAGCTTCTGGAATTTGACAAAGACAGAACCAAATTAAAACAGTTTTTGCAACAATTGCTCGTTGGCTTAAACGATACTAGAGCATGTGAAATTTTGGATACAATATATAAAAACTTTAACTATAACTTCAAACAAAGATGGCAGGATTCTAACCGTACGAAGTCGCGATTTGAAAAAAAAAGCAAATTGGCTTGAAGGCACATTTACAATTAAGTTTACTGAGGCTGAATGTTCTACCAGTTCTGCACTTGGTCGGCCACGCAAATCGTTTGAGGAGTGCTGTGATCGCGCCAAACGATACAAAAGGGATGAAGTACGTTCTATGTTTCCTCAAGAAGTAATTGATTTTTCATCTAGTATTTCAAAAACCAACCACAAAATTTGTACATTAAAAACTTTGGGGATGTTTACAAAGCTTGAACTTACAAAAGAAAAATACGAGTATCTAATGCATTGGTTACAAAATGAAGGATATAACATACTCGTACCATACAAACAACTCACGAAAGAAAAAACTAACAGTTATCCTCTAGAAATTTCTATCACTGAAAGTTCAGGCAGTGTACCTCTGCAAAATCTGTTGGATCATACTGCTAAAAGAGTCCTAGAGACCAAATCAGTAAAGGAAATAAATAATATTGAAAGCGGAAATCTAACAATGTACTATAAATGGGGATGTGATGGGGCATCTGGTCAAAGCGAATATCAACAGAGGTTTTCAGATGATCAAATTTCTGATTCTCATTTATAAATGACATCAGTTGTACCACTAAAATTATCATTGAGTGATGACATAAATAAATTAGTATGGAACAACAATAAACCTTCTTCCACACAATATTGTAGAACACTACAGTTTGCGTACGTTAAAGAGACACCTCAAGTTATACGAGAAGAAAAGAGAAGAGTCGATGAGGAGATATCTCAACTAAAAGAATTTGAGTTAACAGTAAATAATCGTAACTTTAAAGTTAAACATGAATTATATTTTACAATGATTGACGGCAAGACAGCACAATCAGTAACAGAGACACCAGCAGCATCTTCGTGTTTTATTTGTGGAGCAACAACATCCAAGATGAATAAAATCGAAGAAGTTCAAGCTATGCCCGTAAATGAACACGCACTGCAATTTGGTATGTCACCACTTCATGCGCGTATTAAGCTGATGGAGTGTCTTTGCATGTAGCTTACAATCTTGAATTTAAACGTGGAAGAGTCGACTCAAATACTCGTCCGATAAGAGAAGCCCGAAAATGTTTGATAAAGCGTGAAATTAAAGAGAAAATTGGAATACAGGTTGATACTGTTTAACAAGGCTCTGGTACGACAAATTCAGGAAATACGTCACGAAGATTCTTTGCTAATCCTGCTTTAATTTCCGAAATCACGGGTCTAGATGAAGACATAATCAAGAGGTTTTCAACAATTCTCGAAGCTATAACCATTACCGAGGCACTAGATCCGAAAAAATTTGGTGATTTTTGTCTGGAGACGGCAAAAAAGTTTGTTGCACTGTACGAGTGGTACAATATGCCACCAACACTCCACAAAATTCTGATTAATGGAAAATATATAATTGAAAAGTGTATTTTTCATGTAGGCTTATTATCCGAAGAGGCTCAGGAAAGTCGTAACAAAGACTATAAAAAATATCGCCTTAGACACTCCAGAAAATGCAGTCGAATTGCCACGAACGAAGATATTATGCACCGAATGATGGTAACATCAGATCCCATGATCTCACACTTGACTCCTTCATTTAGCCAGAAAAAGCATAGTGATATAAGCGACGAAGTTAAGGCTCTTTTAGAATAATAAATTAAAAAGTAGATTTAAAATAAATAATAAATTAAAAATTAAAAAAATCATTTAAATTTTTTGTTAGTTAGGGCTTTTTACATTGTAGGTAACGATATATATTTTTCTAACTTTCTTTATTTCGATTACTTTTGTGTATTACTATATAAATAAAACTAAATTTGTAATGAAATCATTATATTTTTTGAAAAATATACTTTTTTCCTCACCTCCATACAAAAATCCCCAGTGTGCGACGTTGTATGAGTGACACATATTACATTGTGCTTCTCTCGGCAAGAAATGCCCAATGTTAATTGCGACTAAGATGTAAATGTTGGGCTCAACTGTTGTCAACAGTTTTGTACGTTTGAACGTTCCCATTGTAATATACATAATCGATTTTATTTCATATGTTAAGCTATTATTTTTATAAAATTTAGTTATGTTTTGTGTGCTATCGATAATCGGCCCCATCGATAGTTTGTATAAAAACTATCGATACTATCGGATTATTTTTAGTTCTGCTTCTGGCATTAATACCAGACAGAAGCTACCTAGGGTTTACACTTGCAAGTGCAAGTTCGAAAAACTCAATACACTCACACTTTTTCACTAACACCATCACATTTTTCGTACTTGCAGCCCAATTTGCAAGAGAATTTGCTTGCAAGTAAATATTTGACACTTGCAGCAAGTAAAATGACAAATGAAAAAACAGTGTTACCGTGGATGAATTTTGTATCAATTTACTAGTACTTAGTAATATAAAAGTAATGTTTATAGCGGATTTTATGTGTATTTATAAAAAATAACAAATAAAAAAAGCACAACTATACAACATCGCATCTTAATGGCAATATTTTAAGAATTTAAAAAAAAAAGAAATTGTTAATCAAAATATTTTCTCAGTAATATTATGGCATCGCCACTACGGCAGTACTGGAGCCACATCTATATACATATATACATATATTTTATAAAATAAACATAATTGTTTCATCAAGATGGACCGAAAATTAAATAAAGAAGAAATTATTAAATATATTTTGTTATAGCATGGTAATGTTTTTTAACATGGTAATATTTTTAAACCGAAAAACAAACCATTTTAATAAGATGTTTTCGCTTCGAGAACATTTGAAAAATGAACTTACAACTGACTGTGTAAGCACTCAAGCTACTTGCAAGACTTTCGGCTTTTTCTTCGACATTTTCGTTGATACGTATGCACTACTTGCAAGTAATTACTTGCATGTGTAAAGGCAGGGTTAGTGAAAAGGATAGAATAGTTTGGGTGGTTGCCAAGGTTTTTATTTAAAGTATTTTAATCTTTGTCCGTTATTTTATGCAACGTCTATACACAAATATTATTAAAACAAAAGACAATTATTGATTTTTGTAACACAAATTTTATTTCATTAACAACACAAAAGACAAACAAATAAGACATACATACATAGATTTAGTATGTACATTTGTATGAAAGTATAAACAATAACAAAGCAAGAACACTTATTTTACACATTTTTTGGTTTTAAACAAATGTTATGAATAAAATTAATTAATTAATAATAAAACAAAGAAATTTAAAATTTTTTTTATTAAAAATCACTTATTTTCTGATAACACTACATACATATACATTAGACCGGACTTAATTTTTTTTTTTTTGCAAAAAAAGTGTACCGCCCCCTCAAATTGTTCCTTTTTACGCCAGTAGTGAAATTCCAAAATCTTAGACTGATTGCCCTAGATTAAGGCGTGGCACATGCCCACTAAAGTGGCTAAAAATGATTTATATGGACGTTTTAGCCACTTTAGTGGGCATGAGCCACGCCTTAACTTAGGGAAATCAGTCTAAGATTTTGGAATTTTACTACTGGCGTAAAAAGGAACAATTTGAGGGGGCGGTACACTTTTTTTGCAAAAAAAAAATTTCCCATACAAAAAAAGTTCGGTCTAATAGACCGGACTTAATTTTTTTTTTTTTGCAAAAAAATTGTACCGCCCCCTCAAATTGTTCCTTTTTACGCCAGTAGTGAAATTCCAAAATCTTAGACTGATTGCCCTAGATTAAGGCGTGGCACATGCCCACTAAAGTGGCTAAAACTGATTTATATGGACGTTTTAGCCACTTTAGTGGGCATGTGCCACGCCTTAACTTAGGGCAATCAGTCTAAGATTTTGGAATTTTACTACTAGCGTAAAAAGGAACAATTTGAGGGGGCGGTACACTTTTTTTGCAAAAAAAAAAATTTCCCATACAAAAAAAGTTCGGTCTAATATACATACATACATATTTTTACTCTATTCCAGCTAGTTATGAAACTTGTAGCTAGACAAAGTATGTTATCGTCATAAATTTACACGAACACCATTTAAATTTCTAAGGTATACATACTACGTTATTTATTGAAAATTAAAGAAATTAAGAGTGTAAAAATACAAAACATAAAATTCAAAACTACTATAATATCAGAGACCAAAACGAAAACAAAACCAAGGTATTCAAGATTTACAAATGAGTAGATGTTAGCTTTTTTAAGTATTAAGTAACCCAATAATTTTTGTTAATAAATACATAATAGCTTATCAACAGTTTTTGGTTTTAAGCAACTTCTACGGTCTGAAATTATAGATCCAGTTTTGCTGAACATCCTTTCAGATTCCGTAGAAGTTGCCGGTATGCATAAATAGCTTAAGGCACAGGATTTAACTGTTGACATATCCGTTCCAATATTCTGTAAAGATAAATACTTATTATTTGTTGCTAAATAACTTAAATACTTTGTACCTTCCAATAATGCAGTGGATCACTATCCATCGGAGAATTTTCATTCTCAAAATATTGCCTGAGAGATATTATAGCGTCCACTTGGTGAATTCTTACTTTAAAAGAGACGGCTGCGGTACATGATTTGGAAGTTGACGCTTCTACATTCTGCACAAACGTTGCACTTCTTTGGCTCATAAAGCTCACTTCATTTTTTAAAAGTTGGGATGCATTATCAGCATTATTTGTTGATAAAAAACCTTCCTTCTTAAAACGGGGGTCTAACAATGTTCCAAGCCTTGCTGCAGATCGGTACTCATATGGGAAAAGTCTTTTCCTCACTTTTTCTATAAGAAACGAACGAGCCTGTTTCCCTTCAAATGTCTTCAAATTTGGGCTTACTTCGTCTAGGGCTTGAAAAATACCATAATAAGAGATATGGTAATGTTTGGGTTTTCGCTGTCTTAAATGGAGTCAATAGCTCTTTTATATCATTCAGTATTGCGATATCATCTGCAGTTAGAGGTGGTGGGGCTTTTGGCGTTGCTAATAGTACTTTTGAAATCCAACAATTTTTAAATAAAATTCTATTAACCATTTGCAAGGCGCTGTTCCATCTGGTGGGTACTTCTTGAAGTAAACTATAAGGTTTATCCTTTCCTTGTTCAGCCTTAAATTTTTCATAAGCAACGGTGCTGCTTTTAAAATAAGTCACAATCCTCTTACATTTTGTCAATTACTTTGCGCTAAGCAATCCTGCACTACAAAATTCAGCGTGTGTGCAAAGCAAGGAAGGTGTCTCTTTTTCAATTAGTCGCACGCCTTGATCATGGTACTGTCGCTATCAGTAACAATAGACGCCACTTTTGACATTACACCCCACTCACCTAACACTGCTTGCAGTGATTTCGAAATGTTTTCTGCAGTATGGGTATTAGCCAGGGCTGCCAGATAAATTTGGGAGGAAATCGTCAGTTTCCTGAGAAAAAAATAAAAAAATCGTCTTTATCGTTTCGAAAAATCGTCAAAAAAATCGGACAATTAAAAATTTAGTTTTTTGAAAACAATTATTGTTCGATTTTTATAAAAAAAAAAAATATTGAAACAAAAACATATGGGCAAATCCCAGAAACAGTTTTTTTTTATGAAATATAAGACTAGAATTATACATCTACAATATATTTAAAAAAATATGTGTTTCGACGATCAATTATACAATAATTGTTGCCAAATCCTACCCAACCCCTGATCTATTAATATTATACATGAATTAAGCATTATTTTAGGGGCTTTATGGTCTTTAAATAACACTTATAGTAGACTCATAAAAATATAAATTTCGTTAAAAAAAATTGATATTCATTAATAATCACAAAATTCGTTTAATTAAATAAAATTAGGTTTATATACTACTGGAAAATTTTTAGCGTGCGTTGTGGGGCGTGATTCACAAAGGCTTTACGGTTTTTGCCAAAAATTCACAAAATTTTTTGGCTGCGAACAAGTAATTTAAGTATTCTCTTACATTCAGCTTTCTTTTAGGAATTAGATGTTGTATACCTACCTGATGATACAAAATTTGCTAAAAATTAGGAAATACACACTACAACTTTTAAAGTTACTTCCACTTTTTGTGGCGTGCGTCACAAAACCTTGTAATCAATTATTTGCAACAAATACCTGCTAAGAAATTATGATATATGTATGTCATTCGTAAGTACAAATTAATCTCACTAAGCACAATATGTAAGTTGAAGCTATCTCTTTTGAAAGACCAAAAAATGTGTATATATCAATCAGAAAGCGCGTGCGAATGTAGCGTTCGTCTCGCAGGATTTCCCCATATTTACTTCATACACAGCTAGTATTTTCAACCGTGAAAATGCTAATAGGAGTCTCATGAAGAGCGTTGTTAATCATCGACGACCGCATATTTTAATCGTAGAAGATTCCTCACACTGGAAAAACTGTAACACGAGTGAGATTCTTGCATAGCGCAGCGAAAGACGCTTCTTCAATCGTTTAAGACGTGGGTAAAGATAATGAAACGAGACTGTCATGTCAAGTATTGTATGAGACTCATGTAGATATTATCTTACAACTCGTGAAATGCTCGCCGTATAATTGTTAAAAATATAATTTATACAGAGAGTCGGAAAAGGTTCATTCGATGATGGTTTGGCGAAATCTTTATCTTTCGTATCTTTGTTGTTGTTGTTGTACTCTGCAAATAATCAAATAAATCGTCAAATCTGGCAGCCCTGTTAGTAGCCGTTAGAAGTTTCTGTGTCGACAAGACAGCAGTACACAAAAAAAAAAAATCTTTTGTAATGAAGTGACCTGTAACGGTGAGGTAACCCTCATTTGCACGCGAGGTCCAACAGTCTGTTGTAATTGCACAGTGCTCGATTTCATCTTAAATAAATTTAAGCTTTGTTCTTTGGTTGTTGTACATTTCCACCATCATTTTGTTTTGTAATGTCGTACGTGAAGGTAAAGCATAGCGAGGATCAAGACATTTTACGAAATCTCGAAAGCCTCTATTCTCAACTATGCTAAACGGCTGCACGTCGATAGCAATCAAGGACATAAGAGCTCTATCCAGATTCCTCTTTTGGTCCGATTCTGAGCAATATGTTTCATTTTTTTTAAAAAACAACGTGATGACATTAGGTGGTTTTTCCACTTCTTTGAATCCCAGATGTGATCTCTTAATGTGTTCTAGTAGATTCGTTGTATTGCCGCTTGTTTAATAAAATTTACCACACAAACGACATTTAGCACAGTTTTTGACCTTAAACGCTTCAAAATAGTTCCAGACATCTGATGATGTCTTACGGGTCTTTTTGGGAACTGGCTCTCCATCGTCACTGACTTCGTCAATATTTTCGTTGTCACTTTCTAAAAACATATAACATATGTATGTTTCATATGTATGTATGTACATACATACACATTGAACAAGCATTAAATAAATACCTACTATTTGATTTTTGCAGATACCTCTCCATTTCCCTAGAACCGTCAACTTCTTATTATATGTATTTGTACTCTATTAAATATGAATAATATTAATTAAAAACTTTTATATATAAATTTTGCCATACACTCACTTGAAACTGCAGCGCAACATATTTGCATTTATGAATATGCAATACGAAGTCTATAAGGTTGAAGTCGACACTTTGCCGCAGCCGCCAGATGTACTTTAACTTTACATTAAGCATATACGAATTACTTATTTTTATTTGCAATTCGAATGTAACTACAACAATTTACAAGCGGCTAAGAACCTGCGTAAACTAATACCATGTTCACACGGATAGCAATATTCGTGTTTCGCTCTCTTATTCCTGTTTCGCGCCCCAAACATGATGGAAACGACTGGTTGCCCCATACAAAATTTTGAGAGCGAAACAGGTCGTTTCATTTTGAAACAGGCTGCGAAACAGGAAAAATGTACTATCATCTCCAATTTTGATAACAGTTATCGTTTGTTTATCTGAACTAGCTCTCAAAAAAAATCAAAACAAAGAAAAAAATTGATGTTTAATAAAATATAGTAATAATTATAACATAATAATATTAATAATAAAAGTATTAAATAATATGTTTTTAAGTTTTATTTACTTTTTTATCAATTTTAAAACAGAATCACATTAACAACACAAATAAAAATTTCAAAATGAAACAAGATCGAATCGTATGAACAGCATGTTTGGCAATCTAGTTTCAGAGAGCGAAACCAGTGGTTTATATCGTCGTATGAACAAGGCATAAGTTGTTACAAATATGATATTGGCAACATCTTATCGACTTCTATTTACTTTTTAAAACTTGCCGATAGTATCGATAGTGAAAAAAAACTATCGATAGTCATCAAAAAATAAAACTATCGATACTATCGATAGTACTATCGAAAGTTTTGCAGCTCTAACATAACGTCGACCATCGGACCCATACAGTTTTGAAAATACTGAGAATACTGACAGAAAAAGCCAAAAGTATGTTTTGCAATGCCCAGAAATATTATTTTATTATTTCCAGCCACTTAGCCATTCAAATTGTTTTCCTTAGCACACTTTTTACCGTAATTCTAGCCTAAACAGTGTTGGAACAGAGATTAAAAAAAAACTGTATCCAAAACGGCTGGTTTAATTTCGATTAGGATATTTACGATTTTACGTCGTGTTTTTCCTTTCAAATAGTTTTTAATGACAATTGTTTGTTCTTTCAAAATCTACTGTTTAACTTAACAAAAAATCAGCAAAAATATGACTAACTACATATTTACAATACATAAGTAATAAACAACTTTTGTTGGGAATTGCTTTGCCCGACTTTGGGTGTGACCCTATTTTTTTTACAGCCTGTTTTATAAAAAATAAAACAGGTTAATATGTAAAAGGTTAATTAAACAAATTTTCATACAAAATCCGTTTCATAAACCCTTTATTGACCAGTTTTATTTTTTTTTTTTTATAAATAAGGCTTTTAACTACTATTATAAAAGCCATATTATGAATATTATTTCTGAATTAAATAAAAAATCGTCGGAGTTTTTGGCTTTCTGCAATTGCAGACTTATTTTTTCTGTTATTTTGTGCCCCATTGTGTACTGGCTTATATACAACTCTATGCCTGTATGTATGTATGTATGTGCATATGCATGTATGTAAGTAATTGGCTAAAAGGAAAGTCGATTGATGATTGATCAATACTTGGCTAACTTGTCTGTAAGAGAGCCTTGGCTATAAAACATTTACCAAATATGCTGTTGATGTTAATGTGTGTTTTCAATACCTTCGATACAGTTCACAACGAGCGGTTGTGTAAATTAATACATATTCAATTCCAAATTATTGAAAAAGTTTAATTATTAAAATAAAGTAAATGTGTATCTTAAAAATCTCCATATTTGTATGTGGTTTCTATATTGTTCACGTTCAGACCTACAAACCTCATTATCAAAAACATAATAATAGTGGTCTTCAGCAATATGGGTACTCACCACCTCTTACACTCTATCCAACTGATTTATATGGAAATATTGATCAACAACCTGTATTTAAAAGTAAACCAACAAACAAACAAACCGAAAGCAAGTTGTTTGAAATTGTCAATGAATGGAAATATTTAGATTTTGAATATTCAACATATGAAAAAAGAAAACGTGCAATTGAAAATAGGTAATTCATTAATATATTAAAAAATATACAAAATAAACCCCTTTTTGAGTTTTTGATTAAAAATGTAGTGCAATTATATTTCTACTAACTGGCTAACTGTTGGCTTCGAAAATACTAAAAATAGGTTTTCAATAACTTAAGTACACCCTGACACAATTTTCCAAACAAAAAAAATCCAAAATGGACAAATTGTAAATACACTATACCATACATAATCAAACATCCATCAGAATTTTTTTTATCACACAGGATATCCCTTTGAAACGATTTCCAACAACTGCACTTTTTTATTATATCAGTATGGATGTCAAATAAACGGTTAAAATCACCTCATTTTACTTAAATTCTTTGTCTGAAGATAAAACCCCATATACATATACATAACTGTCTGATATTTTTAGAGTGCGTAACACCATTACAAAACAAATTACTGTGTGCATGCAGCAAAAGGTTACGTTGAACACATATCGTCGCGTTTCTTGCTTAACCACGAAAGCGCCATTTTTTCGAAATAGCATTTTTTTTTTTGTTTTTATAGAAGAAAATAATATTTGCAACCCGATTGCATTCTCATCTTGCCAAATTTGTATGAAAAAAACAAAAACTAAAGCTATTTCAATAACCTCGTAAGCGTTATACATGGATTTTGCATGCAAAATATTATGGTTTTTATATCTAACGTTGGAAATGGTAAAGCCTCACCGACCAGTTTATTTGTTTTGGTAAAAAAAATTTTAAAGTGTCAGGCTAATCGTAGAATTTTTGGTACGGTACCAGGCCATCAAAATCAGCAATTTCGGCAAAAACGACACTTTTCGTTGAGTACTCAAAAACTATATGTCCTATACAGCTCAAATGTTCCTAGATCCCCCATTGTATTAATAAAATGCAACTTTTTCCCCTCTATGCCGAAGCATAATCTCGATATCTAAACATGGCTACCCTACAAAACCCCGTTCTGGCCCGATATTCGCTTTAAGACCCTAAGAGGTTAACGTGTGTTCATAGGGGGTTAATTTCTAAAACCGAACCCAACTCTTTGTTTAACCAATATTTCTTTTAAAGGATTTGAAGCTCTATCTTTGCTCCTTTTCGTAGCTCCCTTACAAGCCGTAACATTTATAAAAAAAAAATTTGAAATTTGTCGAACATGAGTTATTTTTGGAATTTTTGAAAATCAACATTTTCACGTTGCAATAAATGCATAAAACAGAGTCAAAATCTTGGAGGCAGAGAAATAGTAGTACCTGATTTTATTTTTCAACAAAACTAAAATTGAATTTAATTTTCGTTTTCTGAAAAATTAGTTGTTTGCGTTTACGTGGTCAAAGAAGAAACGCGACGGTATGCTATTTTGGGTATTTTAAAGGATCCACGTTTTTAAACCTTCATTTAAGCGTACATGATGCTTATGGACGAGTCATACATACAAAACATTTATTTGAAAGATGTCACGTCTTTACCAAGCAGTGAGTTAGAAGTAGAAATATTTTTCTTCTCTTGTTTTAATAAATTTAATTTGAAACATATTACATAATACATAATAGATCTATTTCTTAGCTCTAGTGTGGAATCCCACGAATATACAACGAAGCAGCCCAGACTTTTTCTTCGTGCAAAATGTGCAAACTATCCAACAGAAGTTAAAGCAAAATTCATTTAGAGAAAATAAAAAAAGCGCTGTAGAAAATAGTAAATTTAAAAAAATAAAAAGTTTTGTTTCATCGATGCTTCTCATTAGTTTTTATCATACGTGTAAATAAACTTTACGAGCTAATAAATGTATCGGAATCGAACAATAAATTAGTAAAGTAATACCTTTGTACATTTGCATATGTTCATTTCTGAGGAACGCAAGGAAGACGTTGAAAATGTGAAACATGTGTTCACACAAGGGATGCCAAATGGGACCAGGTTTTTTGAAACCTGGGATTTAAGATTTTTAATGCAAAAAAACGGGATCCTGGGACGGATCGGAATTTTTTCGGGATTTCATATATAAATCCAATTAATTTTTATGTATTAACAATTAAACATATTAATTCATAAAGAAAATTAAACTCATTACAAAATAAAACAGTTTAATGTGTTCTTTTAAAGTAATATGGAAGAATTATGTATTAAAACTTATATTTTAAAAAGCTTCTAAGACAAATCAATGACGTCTGATAATAGATACCTTATTTTATTGCAAAAATATGCTGCCGACGAAACCAATGTTCGTATTCAACACTTTGAGGTGGTATCGTAAACAAATACCTACATACATATGTATATGACAATATTTAATTCATTTTATCTCAAATATTTATATGTGCAAGTTTTAATCGTAAACTTAAAAAAATATGGTAGAACCCCCTAAAGTTTTAACACCTTTTTGCACAACTTGCATTTTGCTTGCACAGTTCCATTATCATTCACTTAGAAAAAAGGCCACACCGAACTTTATCTTCTGATTTTGTTTTCTATGGTACCAAATGCGTTGCGTTATAACATTTATTCACTTGGGACTTCATTTTGTAACCAGTTTAAAATTAGATTTTTTGTCAGTATGATCTAATATTAAATTTTTGAAGTTATTTTTAACACGGTGACTCATGTTAATTTAAAAATAGTTGTATTTGATAAAAAACAATTAGCACATTTTTACTAAACCCAAAAATTTACAAAAAAATTTCATAAAAATCCCGGGATTCCGGACTTACATTTTTAAAACAATCCCTGGATTTCGGTATTTGGGATTGGCATCCCTAGTTCACACTTGTAACATCTAACATCTACTTTCAATAAAAAATTTCACCACATCTGAAAAAAACTTTTATTTTCTTTAAATACTTTTATTATACAAAACTAAAATTTTAAAAGAAAAAAAGTACTGCTTAAAGTAACAGTTGACAAGTGTGGCCATATCCCAAAATATTTTACAGCTAAATCGGCTTTAAAATAATGCTACAAAATGCTAAAAAAAAATCCTAAACTGCCAAAAATAATGCTAAAATTTTAATTGTATAATATTTTTGTTGTTTTAGTTAATATACCTTTATCCATGATTTATTTTACATAATTCTTCCCTATAAACTCACATCATATCAATAGAACAAACTGATTAAAACAAAATAACAATAACATTTTATTAAACATAAAAAGTCTTAAAACTATAAAAGAAATATATTTCAGTTTTTATATACGTACAAAAAAAGTTACCATAAGTCTAAATTTACACGTTTCATCTTTTGATGCTCAACTTCTTTTCAATTCCCTTTTAAAGATGCCAATATAATCACACGCAGCAATCGGTTTCAACTTTTTTTCGGTTCAAAACAACAACAATTTTATTAACAGCTAATCAAAGAGAAAAAGAAAAGAAAAACAATTACATGCAGCCATCGTTGTGCATATACCAACGAATAAAAACATAAAGCGTACTGACCGAGTACAGGCATCTCCGTACTAACCCCCTATCATCTTTCGTCTCTCACCTAAAAACATAAGAGTTGAGCATCAAAAGATGAAACGTGTGAAAGCAGACTAACAAAAAATCAAAGGACCCATAAATGGTTATTATTAACTATTTCAATAAAATTTATTTAACATGTTCAATAAAAAATTTTATTTTATACATTAAATACATAAGTCATCAAATGAAGAAGCGATCGAGATATCATTATAATATACATATGTCTTTATGTTCTTATCGCATTTTTAAATGAGATCGTACATTTTATTAAAACTATCGCAACAACTAACGACGCCACACCAAATATAAAGTAGCAAATTTATAGTCTTTAACGTCATTCTATTTCGAATTTTCCTTTTTCTAAAAACCTATTTTAACTTCCGCGTTGCTAATTGGCAAAACCAAGAACTTCATTGCAAAAAAAAAAAAAAACCAAATCACTGAATGTATATTATCATTTAATGCATTTTTATATCCATATACATTTATCCAGAAATCAACTGTTGTGTCCTTATTTAACAATTCATATGAATTTAGTTTCTGCCACTGATGTTCCAAAGTTGTAATTTATTCTACAGTGAAATCAATCATTTCTTCTTTAAATTGTTCGCTTAAGTTGCATTTATAAGTTTTTAAACTGTTTTTTACACAAACAAATTTAGTATTTGTTAAATTATCTAAGTTGACATATAATTATTGAGCTATAAAATCTCGGCAGGTAATTTCTATTTGTTTTTCTATTTCAAAAGTTATTGTATCTCTTTTTGATTCCAAAAAATTTTCATAATCGAAATTGCAATATGGCGTTGGCGGAAAAAAAATCAGCTAAACATGAATTTAATGGATCAATATGATCAAATTTCAAAAAAATTTAATATGAAAGTTCCTTCAAAAGATTGCATAGTTTCTACTAGAAAAAGGTTAGGGATTTGTGTACTCAACAAAAAATTGTGCTAGATTTTCAAAAAAAGATTACTTGAATATTCTACATGCTAAATATGTAGTTGAAAAATGCTAACTGCTAAATGGAAAATTTGCAGCGAAAACAGACAAAAAAAATGCTAAATCTAGTTGCAAAAAATGCCAAAATGGCCACGCTGCAGGTGACTTCAACCAAAAGCGAATATCGTTAAAAATTTTACTGAATAGTAAATTCGATATTCGTAATAAAAGTTAGTGAATCTCACTACAGTTGTATTTTAGGAGTAATTTATCGTTAAGTTTGGTAATAAAGTTTGGACTCTAGTAGATCTATGTTCCCCAAAAATTGGTATTTAAAAAAAAAAAACTTGTACTTTGGGCGTAACTTTTCAGTTTCTGGAATTTCGGGAAATATTTTCTGCTAAGAATTCTTCGATCTTTTGAAATAATTCAAACGTATTCGTTGGTCATACTCTGCCGTAAAAATAAAACTGTGTTGTTTTTTATCAAATTTTTTTTTTTAATTCTTGAAAGTCGTATTGACAAATCTTGATTCGCACGACGTACAGTGGGAGATTTTGGAAAAAAATTTAAAATAATCCTGGATTTTGTAAACGGTTAGACCAATTGGAATACAATTTTCGGTGACAATTAACGACATGTATTTGAGTTAACGTTTTGGATTTGGGGTCTATACACCTATCAAGAGGTGAGCTATGGGTTCCAACAATATGTCACCTCGGTTATTTAAAAACCAAGCGTTTACTAAATTCGGAATTATTTCTATTTATTCCAAAATCTCCCACTCATAAGTGTTGTATTGTTTTTATTGTATAATTCGAAAAAAATCATACTTTATATTAAAAACATGGGCTGCAAGCAAGTGAGCTTGTATTTTGGGCCCATTTATTAAAATTTTTTTTAAAAACAATTTTAATTACTTGCAGGCGTTCCGCTACAAAAAGAATTTTCGCAAATGTTTACAAAGATCTTGAAGCATAGGCCTGCACTAAATATACAAACATAATTACAAAATATACTCTATATTAACTTATTAAGTTGGGCCATTGCCCAATGCAAGAGAGCAGATTCTCTGGCGGGCATCGAATTATTAAATTGTTTCGCTTAATACATACATACATACATACATACATCCATACATACATACATACATACATACATCCATACATACATACATACATACATACATACATACATACATACATACATACATACATACATACATACATACATACATACATGCATATGTACATTAGACCGAACTTTTTTTGTATGGGAATTATTAAATTGTTTCGCTTAATACATACATACATACATACATACATACATACATACATCCATACATACATACATACATGCATATGTACATTAGACCGAACTTTTTTTGTATGGGAAAAATTTTTTTTTGCAAAAAAAAAGTGTACCGCCCCCTTGTTCCTTTTTACGCCAATAGTGAAATTCCAAAATCTTAGACTGATTGCCCTAGGTTAAGGCATGCCACATGACCACTAAAGTGGCTAAAACTGGTTTATATGGACTTTTCAAGAGACAAGGCACAAAAATATAAGTAAAATGTTTCATACATATGTACATATGTGTATGTTTGTAATATATTATTTTATTGAAATTAACTTCCGTTTAATGATTACTATTCTTGATAAACATTTAAACTTAATCTCAATGGTCTGATTTATTAATGCTACCGTACTTTTTCCTATAATCAGTTACTGTTTGCAAGATACATATATTGTTTCTCTCCTCCTTTTTTTGTTAAAGCTGCATTATATTCGTCCATTAGTTTTACAAAATGCTCTGCAGTATCATTAACAACATGTAAGTTTTGTACAATATTCATTCCCTTTTGAAATTCGGATTCATTGTGCCACTTGGTAGGGTCAAGTTTTATAAAGTTAGTTTCAATATTAAATCTTTCGGAAAAGCTCAATGTTTTTTTATTAACAAAATTTTCAACAATTTTTCTCTTTTCTCCAACGTCTACAGCATTATCAAAAAATAAAAGACCTGCTGCTTCTGGTGTCAGGTACCACAAGTGATTCGAAAACTTGCTCGTTACTTAATTGCTTATTATTTCATTCAATTCATTGAATTTAATAATATTTTCTTCTCTATCAATTTGACGAAATGGAATACGGGCTTTATTCCAAAAAATTTCGACCTCATTCGAAAGCAATTTAATATCTAATTATTTCAGTCAATACTGAACTATTCGGAATTATTTTTTCGGTGTTTTAAAGCATTAATTTATGTTTCACAATACTGAACAAATAATTTCGATTCGTTTAGTGTCGACTGAAATTAAATTGGTTTCGAATCGAGAAAGTACTCGATCACGACTGCCAGAATTAGGCCCCAGATGTGCACTTGAACGAAGATCCAATTTCACTTTGCGCATGTTATAAAACAAAACTTTCAAGACTTATCCATTGGAAGGCAGCTTAGATCCAACAATTTGGCTTTCGTCATATCCTAATAAATAAATTTTTTCACTGGCTCTTGTGCAGCGTTACCGTTCAAAATTTTCAAAAAGGGGCACAAAAAGGGGATTTTCCAAAAAAAATTGTCACAAAAAAGGGAATTCTGAGAAAAAAATGAGCGACTTTAAAAATAGAAATCTAAACCAATATTTTAGTATATCGACTAAGAATCACTTTTTAAAGTTATATAACGATGTCCATCCGTCCATATCAGCTCTCATCTATAAATAGCTTTAACTTCCTTTAAAATGTTAACATTAATAAATAATAATAATAATAATTTAGTTACCGTCCCTAAAATCTCTTCAAGACAAAAGATCTTATATGGTTGTTAATATCTAGATAATATTTGGTTCCAAATAGGGTAAAATCTCGAAAATTCTTCTTTTAATACTATTGTGTTTGGGATTTACCAATTATTATTTTAGGTTTTTTTTTTATTAATTGGAACTGTTATTAAATTGTGGAATATTTTGTTTTCAAATAAGCAATTTTTGATTTTTTTGGGGCATATTTTTAAAAATTTTTAGGGCATATTTTCAAGTTTTGACTGCTTATTTAATACGCATAAAACGCATTATTTAGTGCATATTTCTGGAGTCTAGTTGGTGCTCTCTATCACTTTCGCATAATGTTCTAAAAATTAAGCAATAGTGGCAATACAAATTAAAGATGGCGCGGATTTACAGTAATGAAATGCCAAAGTGTGTAAAAATATTTGAAATTGAAAAATTTAAATAAAATAAAGTGATGATTTAGAAAAGAAAAAAAATTAAAAGATGCGAAAGACACATGCGCAAACGTTTTAAACAGTACCAGTACAATTTTCTTTCGCATCGCAATAGAGAGTAGCCCCCCTGGTTTCCATGATAAGTAATATAATATTGCCAGTATAAAAAATATTTGGTTCCAAAAAGGGCAAAAGGGGCACAAAAAACTACAAAATGATACAAAAGGGGATTTAAAACTAAGGGGCCAAAAAAGTGACACTGCAGTCAAAAAGGGGCAAAAATGCGTCTTTAGTCGCATAACGGAAACGCTGCTCTTGTGTCCATTTTGCAAATACCATCAATATACATATGTATGTATGTAAATTCTCTTTATAGCAATAATGTTTGTATGATTTAAAGCTCAAAATACCTACACTTCACTTTTTACACACTTTTAATTGCCACGTGGTTGGCTTTACTCTGTTGTTGCCAACATTTTATTTAGCAATCAAATATTTGTTTACAGAGTAAGTAAGAATGGGGGAACTGTGTTCGATGTACTGAGTTAGACTTGCTTTGGTGTTGTCCGAAATCAACGTAAACAACAACAAAACGTGAGCATACAAAAACAAATCGTGAGCATTTGCCGAAGAATAGTAATCATTAAACGTATGTAAGTTAATTTCAATAAAATAATATACCTATTACAAACATATATGAAACATTTTACTTATATTTTCGTGACTTGTCTCTTGAAAAGTCCATATAAACCAGTTTTAGCCACTTTAGTGGGCATATGCCACGCCTTAACCTAGGGCAATCAGTCTAAGATTTTGGAATTTCACTATTGGCGTAAAAAGGAACAATTTGAGGGGGCGGTACACTTATTTTTGCAAAAAAAAAAATTTAAGTCCGGTCTAATGTACATACATATGTATGTACATATATAATTTTATTTGTATCTAAGTACATTTGTAAATTTTTTATTTAAGGGAATTTATACCTGAAAATAATTTACCGTTAGGCATTGACTTTTACGAAAATCGTATATTCATAACAACACCTCGTTGGAAAGACGGCGTACCAGCAAGTTTTGGTTATTTGAATTATCCCCCGCTAGAGCGAAGTCCTGCCATTAAACCATATCCTAACTGGGAAGCTCATGGTGATCCTTATAATCCAGACTGTTCAAAATTAATTTCCGTGTATCGAACTTTTGTCGATAGCTGCAAGCGTATATGGTTAATAGATTCGGGTATTGTCAACGCAACTGTCTTTCTTAATCAAATTTGTCCCCCGAAAATAATTGCCTATGATTTGCTTACAAATGAACAACTAGTCCGTTATGACATTCCAGCTGATCAGGTGAAACAAGATAGTCTACATTCAAACATTGTGGTGGACGTATCCGACAAACGTTGCGCTGATGCCTATGCTTATGTTACAGATGTCTGGCGTTTTGGTATTGTTGTGTACAGTTTAAGAAAAAATCGAAGCTGGCGTGTAACCAACTACAACTTTTCTCCCAATCCGGTGGCTTCGGATTTTAATGTGTATGGATTAAATTTTCAATGGTTGGATGGAGTTTTTGGTATGAGCTTGTCTAATATTGAAGGAAACCAGCGTGTATTGTACTTTCATCCAATGGCCAGTTATAAGGTAAGATATCAAGAATGTTGTATTCATTAATATTGATAATCAAAAACTAACATAAATGAGGTTATAATGCACGGAATAACATTAAATTTTGCACAACACAAATTCGTTTTATATGACTTGAAATTATATTGTTAAATTTCGTGAAGGTCGGTCCATCACTTTCCATTGTTATTCTCTAGCAAAACAGTTTAGTACGCCTGTACTGAAATTCTGTAACTTTTTAACTACAAAAAATTGTCGTTAAGTAGTCAAATTCGTTAGCTAACGATAATTGTCGTTAAAGGTCACTACACACTATCCTATTTAGTCGTACGATATGTCAAAAAAATCGTGTGTGTTCATAAAGTATGATAGTGTGGCCTAAAAATTTAACTAAATGACAAATTTTTTTGACAAGTCTGACCGACTTGCAAAAGTTTTTAAAAATTTTCATAAAATGATAGTTTCTACGCGATCAGAGTTGTATTTTCTAATACAGCTGATAAGAAAACAACAATGTCGGCTTCATTGATTTAAAGCATCTTTTTTGTGTAATAGTGTGGCACCTGTAACAGATTTTGTTGCGATTTTTTTTGAGTGTGATAGAAATTTGTCAGATTTTCCAGTGAATGAATCGTACGATTGTGTAGGATAGTGTATCACGACCTTAAGAGCTATTCTGTAATGAAATTTTAACAATTTTCATCGGCAAATAATGTCGGTAGCTAACGACACAAAAAAAGTTCTTGTTAAATAATAACGATAATAAATGTACGGTTAAAAGATTAAAAATATAGAGCAAGGAAGTCAATTTTTAACACAAAAAAAGTAAGAAAGTATTGAAAAAGAGTATGTTGTAAGGTTAAGACAACATAGTAATAGCTTCTAAGGTAACTTATTATAAGTGTATTCGTGTGAGAGCTGTGGTCAAATATGGACCGATTCTAATTAAATTTGTTCTACTGATTTTCAATTCAATTCAATTTTACAACATAATATTACATACAACTAAATATTTTCGGACCTAATTAAACCCAAATGTCTATAAAACAAGATGCGTAATGAGCACAAAACCCTACTCCGGAATGATGTTTGCATGTGGGCTATAAAAAATAAATAACTGCTTCTCCGCTTTTGAAAAGGCTTAGACCTTGTGACAATAAACGCATATGTGCCAAGTTTGATCAATTACAGACAACCAGCCACATTAGATGGATTCTTAAATTGATTCTGTGTCAATCGGTATACTAAAAGGTGGGTCAATAACCTATATTTAAATGTGTTACAAACATTTGCACAAACACATAATACCCTCTTCATACACAGTTGTGTGGGTATAAAAAGTAAGAGCAGAACGTGTGCTAGAGTGGGTTAGGCACCTCGAAATTTTTCCCTATGCATAAAAAGATTATAAACTAACATATTTGCTAAGAAATATAAGCAATATTTAAACATTTTCATTCATGTTTTGTTAAAATAAATTTTTTACAAGCAAATTTATTTTATATTTTTTATTAATTTCAAAAAATTTAAACTTTGACGTTCTTATATTTTACCGATATTTGTCGTCAATATTTCTAAACCAAAAAAATTCGTTTATTTAAAATAGAGAATAACAAATTCGTTAAAGTAACCGAGATTTCTCGTTACTTAACGATATCGGTAGTTAAATTAAAAAAGTTACAGAATTGATGTACTGAGCCCATAAAAAATATTGCTACTGTAACAAAATTTGGTACGTCATAGTTCTATAGGACTAGAAATCACACTGTCAAATGTCGGGAAGATCAGTTCTTAATTTACCAAAGGACCTATGTATATAAAGCCCACTCTGGGAAATTAATTAAATACGCATAAAATCGTAGCAGATATAGATATTGGGGTAAAATTTGTTTTAACTCAGCTTCATTTGTCCAGAACAAATTTCATGCAATTTTGTGATATACGGTCCATAATTTACGTAAGATCTCAAAATAGCAGCTTTCTGAAATTCACTGTAATAGCGAAAACTAATTTCACCGCTGTATTAAAATTTCTGTTTTTAAATACCAGAAACCACTACAGAATTTTGAATTATACATGACAATTTTAAGTTACTAACTAGCTTAACCCGGTGCGCTTCGCTACACTGCTTTAACCACTTTATCGGTTGAGAGATATTTAATATATGCATCCTATGGAAGGTAGTTCCCCCCTGCGCCTACCCGCTTTATTTTTATTTTCAAAGTGAAGTATACCATAATAGTGACTTCTACAAAGCTTAAACATTCTCACTATAACAGTTCTTAAGATATGCGATATTAAACATTGGCGTTCTATGGTGGGCACCACTTCCCCCGCTGGTATTTTATTTAAATTTTTGGGCTCAGAAGATCCTACTACCAAAAGTTCAACAAAATGCGTGCAGTGGCTCTTATTTATATATCTATCCATGAGGGGAACTGCGCCTCCCCTGTCTACCCCGCCCATTTTTATACTGAAATTTATAGTTTACCATAGTAGTAGCTTTAACCACGTTTGAAGACTCTCCCTTTAATAGTTCTTCAGTTGAGCGATATTTAATATATGCATCCTATGGGAGTTGTTTCCCCCCTGCGCCTACCCGCTTTATTTTTATTTTCAAAAGTGTAGTATACCATAAGAATGACTTCCAGAAAGTTTGAACATTCTCACTATAACAGTTCTTAAGATATGCGATATTAAACATTGGCGTCCTATGGTGGGCACCACTTCCCCCGCTGCTATTTTATTTCAATTTTGGGGCTCAAAAGATCCTACTACCAAAAGTTCAACAAAATGCGTGCAGCGGCTCTTAAGATATGCGATATTTAATATTGGCATCCAATGGGGGGTACCAATTCCCCTGCCCCTATCGAAAAAAATAGGTATCCTAATTTATTTTAAGGGCTCACTTGATGTTACTGTAAAAATTTCAGGAAAATCGGTTCAGTAGTTTAGGAGTCTATAAGCCAACAAACAAACAAACATACAAACATTTTTCATTTTTATATACATACAAATGTATATAGATATAGATAGATATGACATAAAACTATAACTTACGAAATAATCTATAACTATAAATAATTCTGAGACAATTTATCCTTCGTTACAATAGTTATTTTGTTATTGAAAAATATTTAATATCAAAAAGTAATTTCAATTTTTGGGAATACAAAATTTAAATTTTCAAAAGATTTTGTTATTCGTGCTTAATTCCCAGTTTTTATTATTGATAAAAGCTGAAGGCCTAAGCTGCTATTGCTCCTTTTTGTAAATTAGCTTATAATTTTATATTAAAAAAAAAAAAAAAAAAACATGTAAAATCAATTAAAATGGATAATCATTCAAAAAAGCAAATTTCGATCTACCAAAGGTTAAAATACAATTTGGTTTAAGGATTGATGTTTGACTATTGACGTCAGCAGTCGGCTGCGAGTGTAAGACGGCAAATCCATCTGAGGAGATCGAGTGGTTGCGATCGAAACATGTCATGGTCAGTCAAGAACGAATGATTATCAATAACAATTTTAATTAATTTTCATGTTGTGAAATTCCTTCCTTCATAAAAATAATTTAATGAAAATTAAATTTGATGAACTTAAGCCTGATTAAAATATAAAAAATTTGGATTAAAAACCATAAATAGTTCAACAAAATAACCACAATTCTAATTA
Organism: Pollenia labialis; assembly: GCA_949318255.1. NCBI lineage: Eukaryota > Metazoa > Arthropoda > Insecta > Diptera > Polleniidae > Pollenia > Pollenia labialis. The sequence goes on along the minus strand of OX439144.1, from coordinate 13,432,551 downwards.
TTGTTAAAGCTGGGGCACGAGCTCAATGTGTACATTTGTCCTTCAAGTTGTGCTGAAAAAGGTCAACAAGAAAAAGAAAGACAAAATGAAAAAACAAAAAATGTACTTTGGACTTCAAGAAGAATTCTTGACATAAGTACGGAAAAACAGAAGTTAGGAAAAAAACATGTTAAATCAATTAAAATGGATAATCATTCAAAAAAGCAAATTTCGATCTACCAAAGGTTAAAATACAATTTGGTTTAAGGATTGATGTTTGACTATTGACGTCAGCAGTCGTCGATGGCTGCGAGTGTAAGACGGCAAATCCATCTGAGAAGATCGAGTGGTTGCGATCGAAACATGTCATGGTAACCAGCCGCCTGGGTTCGAATCTCAGGTCAGTCAAGAATGAATGATTATCAATAACAATTTTAATTAATTTTCATGTTGTAAAATTCCTTCCTTCATAAAAATAATTTAATGAAAATTAAATTTGATGAACTTAAGCCTGATTAAAATATAAAAAATTTGGATTAAAAACCATAAATAGTTCAACAAAATAACCACAATTCTAATTATTTTATATTTAAGTTAATTTTTTTAATAATAATAATTATTGACAAAAACACTTGAAATTTATTGTTGATGGGATAAGCTTTCCTATGCGCATTTCACTGGTTGCTTAGGCCAGATCATCAGGAAACTTCATCCATAAAGATTTTAGAAAAACTAAAGATATTAAACCAAATAAAACTGTTAAACGTATAAGAATTATTGCAACAGTCCTACTTGTAACAATATCAAAGCTTTTACAAAACAACATCAACAATAAACAGTGGCTTAATCTCATCTTACATTCCCCACTACAATTAGTTGAAATTCTCACAACATTAATTGTAGTTGTAAGTAGGTTAAGAAAAACAAAATAAAAACAACAACAACTTACAAAAAGATCTTGTCAATTAAGTGTTTTTTAGGCCGTGCAACTGCCTGTTTATTATCAAAAAGTAATTTCAATTTTTGGGAATACAAAATTTAAATTTTCAAAAGCAACCAGTGAAATGCGCATAGGAATAGCTTATCCCATCAACAATAAATTTCAAGTGTTTTTATCAATCATAAAAAATGGGAATTAAGCACGAATAACAAAATCTTTTGAAAAGAAAAATATTTAATTAAAAAATTATGAAAATTTTTTGCTATGCATGTTAAAAAGTTTGTTTTGTAACCAAAACCATGAAACAGCTGTTTCAAAAATTCTTGCAAGTAAAAATTTTCTGGTCTGTCGTTTTTATACCCTTCACCATGGTGAATAGGGTATATATAAGTTTGTCGTTCCGTTTGTAATTTCTATAATATCGATGTTAGACCCTATAAAGTATATATATTCTGGGTCGTTATGAAAAGCGAAGTTGATTTAACGATGTCCGTCTGTCTGTTGAAATGGGTTTTCCGAAGACCCCATATATGATGGGGGCCAGGTTATTGTACATTTATGTCACATATGGTCCGGAATTGTTTGCTATTGAAATTCAAAAAGATCGGTTCATAAATGGCTGAAATATGAGTAAAAAACCACGACTACCTCAATTTTTAAAGATCCAATTAGAAGCGACATAACCTTATCAACGCTGCATTACCATAACCACTGTATTACCAAAATGACATAAACATACCATACAATTTGTTTTCTACGGCTATGATAATGCAGTGTTGGTAATGTGGTTTTTTGTTGTTTTTTATACCCTTTATATGAGTGGTGGAGTTTATTTTAATGTGTTTAATCAAGGCGAATTCAAATGGTTCAAATCTTGGTTTTTCAAAGGGATTTTTTTTTTAATTTTTATGTTCTAAACACGATTGTAAAAAAATATTTACCAGTTTTAGATTTTTAAATTTAATTTATAATAAAGTTTTTGGAATTGTGAATATGTATGTACATATGTACATACAGGTAACCCTCCTACAAGACGGCTTCCTACAAAACGATTTCGATCTAACACGAAAAAAAATTTGCGGAAATTTCCTCATCGACAACACGGTTTCATTCTAACACGATAAATGGAAATGCAACTTTATCATGATTGAGTTGTTAAAATTGTACTAAAATAGTACAAAAGTACTAATTTTTGCATCCCTATTACGATTTAGTTAGATTAGAATAAAAATGTAACTCTTGTTTATGTTTGTCTTTGTATTTTTTTGTATGTATGAATATATTTCTAATAAAAACAATGAATTTAAAGAAAATATTTAATTAAAAAAAATTTATATTTTACACTGTCTCCTTGCCTCATATTACACGTTTTCTTATAACACGGCGTTTTCTAGGAACCTATCTACCGTATTGTAGGAGGGATACCTGTATATGTAAAAATTATTTAGTTTTTGTCTAGTTGCTCTGTATTCTGCTCGCACAATGGTGAAGGGTATATAAGTTTCGGCACAGCCGAATATAGCACTCTTACTTGTTTTTACTCTTTTTTGCCGCTCGCTACTTGCAAATATTTTTGGGTTAATAAACACTTTCCAGTTTCAAATTTGTAATAATTTTTAGTTAATTAACACATCTAATTTTACTACCGTGTGGTATTCATGGAATAAAAATTGTTCGCTTGAAAATTAGTCTTATATGTGAAGGCTCATTGATAAGTTAGGAGTATCCTCCAAAATCATAATTGCTTAATGAGCAGCACAATTTTTAATCTCACTCATGAATGATCGTTTCGGTAACGCTTCTTTTTAATTTTATTTAGATCGTGTTACTTGTTTTGAATTTGCTGCTTAGATTTAAAAAAAACACACATAGATTTAATTCATGATGCTTTAAGTTTGCTATTGTTGTATTTTATAATACTATGTATCTAAATTTTCAAAGTATTTTTATTTATACAGGAATTCATGGTCTCCACTAGTTTATTAAAAGACGAAAGCATATGGTCAGCTGATGCTCAAAAATATTCCAAGTACTTTGTTGCGATTGGTGAACGTGGGATGAACGGCCAATCTTCTACATCTGGTATTGCTAAGAACGGTGTTATGTTTTTCACCCAAGTCCATCGAGATGACATTGGTTGTTGGGATTCCTCTAAATCGTATGGCCAAAACAATATTCATAGATTTTTTGACAACGTTAACAGCTCTAACAATGACGCAAACAATTTTACGGAGCCTCTGATACAATTTCCCAATGATTTAAAAGTCGATAGGGACCCGAATCAAAATATTTGGGTTATAAGCAATCGTTTGCCTATTTACCTGTACAGTGAACTTAACTACTCCGAAATTAATTTTCGGATTTTAAAAGCAAACGTTAATAATCTTGTAGCGAATACAGTATGTGATCCGCTAGCAAAATCAGGACCGATTGATTATGATGTCATATGTAATTAAAAGTTACAACATAAGTTGATTCTATGGTTGTTTTGTAATAATAATATTTAAGAAATAAAGATTAAACTTGTTTGTTTTATTTAAATTTGTTTGGTTGTGGATCATGAATAATCAATTACATACTTACATATAAAAAGATACTTAAAAATATCAAATCATCAATATCGGTTCGAATCAAATCATCTTAATACGAGTTAAAAATATAAACTGTTGAACTTTTAATAAAAAGTATAACGTTTTTTTTTATTTTTACATATGGGGGATTAAATATTAAGTGACCCAAATTTTGAAATTGATGTCTTCCGATTTGGATGAAGATAAAAAGTATAACATGTTTTTTTTTATTTTTACATATGGGGGATTAAATATTAAGTGACCCAAATTTTGAAATTGATGTCTTCCGATTTGGATGAAGATAAAAAGTATAACATGTTTTTTTTTATTTTTACATATGGGGGATTAAATATCAAGTGACCCAAATTTTGAAATCGATGTCTTCCGATTTGGATGAAGACATCGATTTCTTACTCCTCGTCTTGAGTAAGAAATATTTTTTTTAATACATATCCCACTCGCACTAAGCATTTGAGAGCTAAGTTTTAAAGCAAGTTGAAAATAAAGGCATTTTTTCAATTTGAAAATATTTTCCCCTTTTTGTTGAGAATGCTATGATTTTCAAATCATTATCAAACGTTTGTCGTTTGAGAAAACGTTTGATATCAAATCATTTCAAATTTGAAATCAAACCTCCGTGTTTGGTGGGTTTTGTTAGTACCCAACAAACAATAAGTCAAACCTATGATATGAAATGACTTTATCATTTGACACCGAACACAATTCTTAAACGTTTTTCAATCGTTTGATTAAACGTTTGATTAAATTGATAAACATTTGATATCAAATGTTATAGTGTTTTCACACTTAAGGTTTTACCACAAATTTTGGTTTTAACGATAAAACCAATCATTAAACCAGGTTTTACCATACAAAATAATTTTGTTAAAACCATCTTAAAACCTCTTTTGATTTGGTTTTAAGTAGATTTTATGAAAAACAACCATGTTTTAGTTGTACTAAATTCAGTGCTACCAAGTTAAAAAGATTGAAAACAGCTGATAATGTTTAATCCCAGCTAGCATTTTATATCACAATCGAATCTTTTAGGAATGAGCTCATATTTCGATCATAAATGATACTCTTGTTGGGAGCAAAAGCTACACTACCGATCAATCACCTCAAAGAATTATTCGTGATGCAATTATCTGATTCTTTTTTGATCAATTTAATGGTAGGTTTTATAATCATTAGTTAGTATTTTTCGTCGCAGTTTTTAATCGTAAATTATAAAGCTTTTAATTATATTTTACAAAATTTTTAAATTTTCATGTTTTGAATGTTTTTTTGGATTTCTGTGTTAAAAGTAACCCCTGATTATTTGAACAAATTTTATTATGAGCCAAACAAATTTTATTGGGTTCTCGAAAAGGAAATAAGAAACTATATTTTTCTCTTTTAATTTGGCAGGACGAATGAACAAAAATACAAAATATAAAGAAATAATTATTATAACATATTGACGATTTTATCGGTACCAAAAACGCAAAACACCCTATCTAACATCTGGAAAGTTTTACATGAGAAGCAACAAAACTATTTAAAATCATAAATTGAGAAATCTACTTAAAATGTTTATAATTAATTTTTCATCTATTTTCCTAGTAAAATCCCTTTTCAGCCATTTAGCGTTAATCATTTACGGCCTAATTTATAAAAAATAAAACAGGTTAATAAAGAGTTTATAAATTGGATTTTCATACAAAATCTGTTTCATAAACCCTTTATTAACATGTTTTATTTTTTATAAATAAGGCAGTTAGTCTTTTGTATGTTGGGTCGTTGGTTTTTTGCTTATAAAATCGCAACTTTTTGTCGAAAGATTCCAAAATTTCCAAATTATGAGTACATTTGTGTTAATGCAATACATCAGAATCAATGATTTTTAATTTTTGGTCAATAAGGCCTTTTGCGTTTTAGGTAACGATATATGAACTCGCAATCGTTCAAGTGATATATCAGGTTGTAATCATCAAATAGGATCTAAGAAGACACATTTTGATAATATCTACAAAATATTATCACCCAAATGCTAGCTGGGATGGCGCTCAATAAAAATAAATAAATTTAAAAAAATAAAAAACGTCAAACCGATGAAATATTCTAAAATTAATTATTTATACAAAAATGTTTGATTTCCAAGCATTCAATTCATTCACTTCTTATACAAAATTTCTTATTCCTACTAGAAATTAATTTTATTTTGAAGAAAATAATTAGCCAAACTGTGATTTAAAACCTGATTTAATAAAACTTGTAATGTGAACGCAAAATCAGCTGTTAATAGATTTAATGTTAAAATCAGGTTTTAACTTTAGGTGTGAAAACACTATTAAATTCAAATCAAAAATAAACTTGGCAATACTAAAGCGAAAAACAAATGTAAGCATTAAAAACGGCGATTAAAATTACATTTTTTACTTTGTGGTTACATGTGTTGAACTATTAAAAATAAATTTTAATATAAAGTGAACAGAAATAATTCTTGTGAAAAATAAAAATTATTTGTGAGTAATTACAATGATTAAGAATACGAAAAAAACGGAAAATAAAACGGGAAAGTGAAGAAAGTTTGTTGAACGATCGCGTTGCTACAATCCTCAAATAAAAAGAAGCCATTTTCGTCTTTGCAAGAATTAGAGGACGGAAAGGACATTATTTAATATTTAAGCGTTATTGCCACATGTTTATCTTACAGTTTATTTAAATAAATAATATAATAATATTTTTATTTATGTTCCACATTGTATTGTAATCCACATTTGAGAATTACGTTTTAGAGCAAGTTGAAAATAAAGGCATGTTTCAACTTGATAATAATTTCCGGTTTTTGCTGAGAATGCTATGATTTTCAAATCATTATCAAACGTTTGATTTCAAATAATTTTATAAGATTTTTATTTAAACATTAAAAACTTAACCTAAAGTTATCACACAATTTACAGAGTTTTAGTCATTATACTAACTTTTCATCTATAAAATAAAATTTAGTTTATAAGAGGATATTTATTATAAAAAAATATTTTACTTCGGAAAAAAAAATATTGGAATCAAAATTTTTGCCGCAAACGGTTCTCAAATTCAGACTTATGGCACTAAAATCATGCACCTTGATTTAGGTCTTCGTAGAAATTTTTCATGGAACTTCGTTATTGCAGATGTCTCTAAACCTATTATTGGTTCAGATTTTCTGAAATATTACCATCTTCTCCCAGATCTCAATAAAAAAGCATTAATTGATGGTACAACATTATTACATGTTCCTGGAAAACTTTTAAAATCGCCATCTTTGGAAATTAAAGTGTTAGTTCACAATGACAGTGTTTACAATAAACTTTTATTGAACTATCCAGATATATATCAAGTAACAGCATTTCCTGGAATTAAAAGTCAACACAACATCTATCATCACATAGAAACAACAGGACCGCCAGTGTATGCTAAAGCACGTCGTTTAGAACCAAATCGTCTTCAAGCTGCTAAGAACGATTTTGAATTTTTGCTTCAACTTGGCATAATAAGACCTTCTAAAAGTAACTGGTCCAACCCGCTTCACATGGTTCCTAAAAAAACTGGTGAGTGGAGATGTGTACGTGATTATAGGTATTTAAATAAAATAACTATACCAGATCGTTATCCTATACCATTAATCACTGATGCCAACGTAAATATTGCTGGTTGTTCTGTATTTTCAAAATTGGATCTTGTTCGTGCATTCTATCAAATTCCTGTTTATCCTGCCGACATACCTAAAACTGCTGTAATAACCCCTTTTGGATTATACGAATTTCTTAAGATGCCATTTGGATTGAGAAATGCAGCTCAAAGTTTTCAACGGGTAATGGATGAAGTCCTTCGTGGTTTACCTTTTGTTTTCGTCTACATTGATGATGTTCTAGTTTTTTCAAAATCAACTTCTGAACATCTTGAGCACCTTAAGATTATATTTGTTCGATTCCAAGAATATGGTATTGTATTAAATCAAGGTAAATGTAGTTTTGGTAAAAGTGAAATTGATTTTCTTGGATTCAAATTATCTTCTGATGGTCTTCGTCCCACTCAAAGTAAAATATAGTCTATAAAAAACTTTCCTAAGCGTAGGACAATAAAAGAATTAAGACATTTTCTAGCAATGATTAATTTCTATAGACGTTTTTTACCCAATGCAGTTAAAGAACAAGCACCGCTAAATAATCTGCTGAAAAACTCAGTTAAAAATGATAAACGTCCTGTGATTTGGTGTCCCGAAATTGAAGAAGCCTTTGAAAACTGTAAATTAAGTCTATCTAACTCTACTCTCTTATTCCATCCGATAAGTAATGCCGAGTTAGTTATTAAAGTTGATGCTTCTGATTTTGCAATCGGTGCCGTTTTGGAACAAAAAGTTGATAATGAATTACAACCATTATCATTCTTTACAAACAAGTTGTCAGAAACGGAAAGGAAATATAGTACCTACGACAGGGAGTTATTGGGAATTTATTCTGCTGTTAAATATTTTCGTGATTTTAAAGAAGGTCGTGAATTTTCAGTACATACTGACCACAAACCACTTACCTTTGCGTTTTCTCAAAAGCCCGAAAAAGCAAGTCCTCGTAAACTACGACAATTAAACTTCATTGGACAATTTACTACAAATTTCGTTCATATTAAAGGCTCTGAAAACGTTGTTGCTGATGCCTTTTCACGTATCGAATCAATATCTCTTCTTGATTATGATGAACTTTCAAAATTACAGAAGAATGATATGGAGCTAAAAAACCTTTAACAAGAAAAGAATTCACTAAATTTACAACTAATGTCTATTCCTGGTACAAAATTAAAAATATTTTGTGATAATTCAAATAATAATGTTTCAAGGCCCTATATTCCTAAAGAGCTGAGGAAGTCGATTTTCAACGGATTACATAATCTATCTCATCCTGGTGCTAAAGTTTCAACTAAACTCGTTTCTGAACGTTATGTTTGGCCATTTATGAAACGCGATTGTAAAAATTGGGCGAAAATTTGTCAAGCTTGTCAGAAATCAAAAATTTCTCGTCTGGTTGGTCCTCTTCCTCCATCAAATAATCAATGTTTTTTGTTAACTTGTGTGGATCGTTTTTCACGCTGGATGGAAGCTTTTCCAATGCCAAATAGTTTATCAGTCACAGTTTAACATCACAGATTCCAAAATTAATTGTGGACATTACTGTTGATGAAATTCATCAGATTTATTGAAAAAGGCGATTTTTAATTTTTTGTTAGTTAGGGCCTTTTGCGTTTTAGGTAACGATATGTATATTGAAGTCATTTATGAGCTGTTCGGCGGAATCGCAAAATCAAACTTTAACGGACTTTATGTAATGAACTTTACAGGTATAGCATTGTTTTTAAACCAAACATAGTTTAATATAAAAATTAAATTCTCAAGCTTAAGGTCTTATTTTTTATATAAAAAAACTTTTCACAAATTTATTTAAAACCAATATTTCGGCACTTCTTTGAGTGCCTTCTTTTACTTACCATTTCAGCTAATAAATTTCATTTAAACAAAAAAAAAAAAATAAAATTAATACTGAGTATTTTCCTTTTCTATAATTTCATTTTATGATTTTGTAGTTTCAATACCACCAATAAGTTTTTAGTGATGGTTCATACTTCCTACAAATCTTTTAATATATTTTCATTTGCTTTAATCATTATTACACGTTTAAAAAAAATCTTAAAATTATTGATAAAAAATTAAATTATGTATAATATTTACATACTTACTATATTAACACTATTTAGGCAAATTATAGAAAAATCTTAGAAATTTTTTTGATTTGTTGTGAATATAATAAAAATGAAAGAGGAAGCTTAAGAAAAAGTATAACAAAATGATATATACAAAACTAAAAATACCAGGTTCGGTTTATGCATGTACACCACTTACGAAATACCCTACCTATAACTGTAAGAAATATGTATGTGTAAGTAGTTTATATTTACTTTTTAAATATGTTTAAGTATTGTATGTAAGTAAACGGCTAAAAATGAATATCACAAACAAGACAAGTGTTGGGAGTATTACTATCGTAGTAAGAAGACTACAATGATTTTTCTATAATTAAACATTTTTTGTGTGTTATTTAAAATACTTATTATAAATCGCTACAAAGGTTTACAAAACAAATTTTCTATGAAAATTTCCCTAAATAAACGTTTGTTAAATTTAATAATTGTTTATGAGTACGGGGGTTGTTCTCGAAACGGAAAAAATATTAAAAAAAAAAAATATAAAAAGGAGGTTCAGATACCCCGATTCAAGAGATCGTTCCATAAAATCTATTAGGCTGTATGTATCTATTAAAATTATTTTTTGTTTTATTGTAATGAGCAAACAATTTGTTTTAAGTAAACTAAATATGTGTTTTTTACGTAAACGAATAAGATAAGTTCTATATAGTTGCCTTTTTATTTAGTTTTTTATCTCTCCTGAAAATGTTTTTAGTGCGAAGATAGGCCCTTTTGCATTTTTTATAAGTACATATTTGGTGGGGTGCTTTAATACCATGGGAGATAAGGCCATGATGGCTTTATCTCTCATTCAAAAGGAAGATAAAGTCTTTTATTTGTCCATTTGAATGAGAGATAAAGCCATCATGGCCTTAGCTCACATACATAAGTAATTTTAGAAAATGGCTTTATCTCTCATTTCAGTTTTGAAGAACTTTTGCATTTTACATTGATTAATAGTTTTCTTATTTTTATAATTAAAAGGTAATAATTTTCCCTTTTACTAAATTTAAGTATTGAAATCTGGCTTCGCATACTAAAGTTTTTCTGCGTGGCGGCCTGCGGCCGTGCTTAAGGATTTTCTCCTCCAGTAGGACACGGCAGGTGGCTTCGCTGAATAAAGTTTTCCTGCGTGCGGCACAAGAATAAAAAAATGTCTTTCCTCGGAAATACTAAAGTAAAGTATTGGAATCTGGCTTCGCATACTAAAGTTTTTCTGCGTGGCGGCCTGTGGCCGCTCTTAAGGGTTTTCTCCTCCAGTAGGACACGGCAGGTGGCTTCGCTGAATAAAGTTTTCCTGCGTGCGTTACAAGAATAAAAAAATGACTTTTCCCGGAAACACTAATGTAAAGTAACAATATTCTGGAAAAATATGGTTTTATCTCTCATTTGCGAAAAAAAAATATGGCTATATCTCTCCTTACGTAAAATTTTAAATATGACCTTACCTCTCAATGATTGGGCAATAAGGCCATTATGGCTTTATCTCCCATTCAATTGAGCAATAAAGCTATCATGGCCTTATCTCCCATGGTTTTAAAGCACCCCACCTACATATTTGTTATAGGTCTTAATCCTCAATGGCAACATTACGTATTTGGTATTCGGTATTGAGTACTTTGTATTTGCTACTTTGTAGTTTGTAATAAATATATTAAATCAATATACATACAGACACAGAAGAAAACACAAGTCTTTTTACAACAATATTATTAGTGTTTCATTCATTGCTATATGTGCACATTTTCTTATAACAATTAAAATATAGATTGAGTTCGAAATCATAAAATTTTTAATAATAAAAATGGAAATCACGATGGGTAGTGCAAAGTGTGCAAGCGATTTGCATCGTGCAAAAATACACAAATTCGCACAACACAACAACAAAATGTACGTATTTGCAATCTGCTCTATTAACTTCGTTTGCACTAAAAAAAACCATGAGCAAACTCAGTAGTGCATATTTGCTCTCTTGCAAACAAATGTAAACAATAACATTTGACATATTCAAATGTAAACAATAACATTTGACATATTTAGCGCCATATTGTTTTTTAAGGAAACTTATAAAATTAAAATTTGTGTGGGGTTTACTATAAAAAGGAGAATTAAATTTAAATAATTTAAAAAGAAAAAATTCATTTTAATTTTTTTTGTATAATTGTACACAAATTTAGATTTTTTACAGTGCTGCCAGAAGTTTTTTGTGTTAGGAAAATAGCAAATTTGCACAAAAATAAAGTTAGTATGCTCACGATCAATCATAATATGCACTGTAAATTTCCATCAAGTAAATTGATGAAAATTTAATTAAACCCTTAATTTTTTATAAAAAGTTGTTAATTGATTCTAGTGTTTCTGATCTATCTTCATCTTCGTCATTATGTTGGTATTTTTCAAAAGATTTCATTTGATTAACAGTATGGTCAGGTATTTTGTAAACGTAGCGGAACGCTTTTCCAAATTTTAGTCCTTTTCGAATTTGTATAACTGAGCAGAACAATTCAGGTTTTAACCTTTTGTGAATTTTGTTTTTCATTAGAGACATTGCACTTAAAAGATGCTCAACGTCGACGTTAGAAAAGGCTAAAACTTGCAAGGGCATTACGAATGTCGATATTTCTTGAAATTAATTTCGCCGATTGAATTTTTAACATTTAAAACTTTAATCCAGCAAGATGTTGTATCTCATTTTCATCCCAATTATTTTTCACAACATACGACCATTATTTTTTAATAATATTTATATCTGATAGGTATATTATAACCAAACTCTTCTAAAATAAACTTACATATGTATGTATGTAATTGCCTTTTTTTGGATTAAAAGTATAGTTTGCAGAAATTTTTTTTATTATCTTGATTTTTTTTTCAAACGATTTCTATACTGAGTTAAAAGCTCTTTAAATAATGCCTTATTTCTTCAACAGATATTTTCGTTTATTGAATCTTTTACTGTATAAAACTCTCAAATTCGTATAGATAATACGGTTTTGGAAGCAAACAATGTTGAAAGGAAGTGTTTTCTTCGTTCATCTTTTCTTGTACTTTTTTAGTATTTTTCCAAATATAAATAAACTTAATAGAAATAAATCATAAGGAATTTTTAATGGATCGCAATGGTTGGCCAGAAAAATTCTATTTGTTGCTTATCTCATTTAGAATATATGTATTTTAAAAAAATTGCCAAAAAAAAAAAACTTCATTTTTGTTTTTCTCTTAGTATTAAAAAAAAAGAGCAATTATAGACGTATATTTGACTGCTATATTTTATGCTCATAATAAAACTTACCTTTCCAATTTAAGGGGTTTCTTATTTTTCCTATCTTTTTCTATTTAATACACAATACAAAAAATGTTTAAACAAGACTATTACACCTGAAGTTAAATTTTTGTTTGCAACCGATTTATGCGTAAGCAGCATTTTTTTTAAATATCGGAATGCTTTAATCCGAAATGCTGAAATAGCAACGCTGGTACCAGTAAAATGGCGACTGAATTTGATAGCTTGTGTTAGAACAAGGCGAATTGACTAGAAGGTGGGGTCAAGTCAACATATGGTGTTTTTTTTCTGTGGTCGACTTGTCAAAGTTTGTATACAAAATAGTTTTTTATGTAAGCAAACCTATTTTTTTTACTAGCAATATTTTTGACAACCCGACCACAGAAGCAGTGTTGTTGTAGAGTTGACCTCACCTTCTACTCAATTCGCCTTGTGTTAGAAGATTACTGCTCAGAAATGTATTATAACATTTATTGCTGAACATATACATACATATTCTTACACATATTTATGCAGAGCACATATTAATATCTTGGTCAAGCAATAGAATTTGACAGTTGCCACAGCAATAACTGTTACATTACTTTACTCCACGTCTACATATTTTAGCGTTTTTTTTACACATGTATCAACAACTGTGTTAAAACAATAGAAAAGATCTAATATGATCAGTTCATACTTAACAGTTACATCATATTAGTGTTAATGTTAAGCATTTCATGTGTGTAAAGCTTGACAGCAGTAAGTTAGTTGCTTTTTTAATCAAAAATATTAAAATTTACATAATTTTTTAACAGCAACGCATGTCCGTTGTGGACGAGGTGTAAGAATCATGCATGTATCTGTGTATTAACTACATGCATCCTTTTCGTTTTTATTATATACTAGCTGACCCGGTCCACGTTGCTGGCCCTAAGCAAACATTAGTGTTGTATTACCACAAGATTTAAATTGAGCATTTAACGAAATTTACGGCCTTTAAAATAAAAATCCATGGAATACCTATCATAAAGTTTTTTTACAAAATAACTTACATATGGTGTAGATATGCGCTCAATCAAAAAAGAAACGCATGTATTTAAGGCAAATTGGAAATTATATTTACTTTTTTTTTTCATCTTAAGGCCAGCGCATAGACAATGTTTTTTTTTTTTATTTGGTGTAAAGAGCCGTTTTCAGATTTAAGGTAAATCGAAAAAAGCGGCAGGGGCAAAATTTTCTTTCCGTAAAAACCTAAGTTGGACCATGGCGATCATTTTAAAGAAAAAATCGTCCAAATCGGTCAAGCCGTTTTCAAATTATGCGCTGTGGGCGTAAAAGCAGGCGTGGTAATTTTTTCTTTCGATGTTAAAAGAAAAATTCGTCAAATCGATGGAGCAGTTTTTGATTTTAGGTAAATCGAAAAAAGTGGGCGGGGCAAAATTTTCTTTCCGTACAAACCTAAGTTGGACCATGGCGATCATTTTAAAGAAAAAATCGTCCAAATCGGTCAAGCCGTTCTCAATTTATGCGCTTGATAGAAAAAGTGGGCGTAAAAGTAGGCGTGGCAAATTTTTCTGGTTTTCTGGTTTTTTGTAATTCGCAAAAGTGGGCGTAAAAGCGTAAAACACATCCTATTTTATATATATAAAGGGTATTCATTAAAAATTTTTTTGGTTGGAAAAATGGAAAAAAGAAAAATTACACTCTTATTGACGTGAACAAGTTTTTTTTTATTTTTTTTTGTAAAAAGTACAAACTGTCAAAAAATAAACTGCCAAATAATTCGTGGAGGTAATTGATATTTTCAATATGCCAAATAAGTGCAAAAAATGAATTAATAAATTTATTTAATTGTCACATCATTAACAAAAGGTATGTTAAGATATATTTTCATGAAAACAATACAATATAAACTTTGAAATATTTAATTGCAGAAATGTTTACTTCATTCATTTCATTTCTTTTTTTTAATAACTTTTTTTGTTGAACTCATTATTAATAAGTGTTTTTTTTTTAAAGTTAAATGAGATAGAAGTAATGTTTAAAATGTTGTAACTATAAAAAAAAAATTTTAAAATCAGAGTTGTACAATTCAAGAGTTTATAAAAAGAGATGTAATTTTTCGTACTTTGTATTAAAAATTAGCAATTTTTTATGAATGGCAACATCATTTCGTTTGACGTTTATAGTGGAAAATTACTTCTTTTTATCCTGACTTTTTTACACTTGGCTATAGTGTGATAAAAATGTAACTTTTGGTGGAATTTTTTTCTTGTGGTTGTTGTAACAAAAATTTACATTTTTCCACTTTTCCATTTTTCCAACAAATAAGAAAAAACTGAAATGAATACCCTTATAGATTGATAAGGCACCGCTGTAAGAATGAGGAAAACCGTGTTGCAGTGTTGAATTTTTATGTAGTGGAAATTTCAAAGCCAACTCGGCTGTCCAGTTTTGGGGAATTTGGTATGCAAAGAAGTGTCCACGTTCGGTTATGGGAGGGTTGTCCGATCATTGGGGGAAACGTTAAGGATTTTTGGGACTGAAAAAAGTGTATGTTTTTGGGAGGTGTCCGCTTAGCAGGGGGTCCGTAAGGAGTACACTGTATATCCGTTTAGAAATTTCATATTTATTTTCTCGTTTTTCGAAAATTGTAACAATTAGTATAGTGGTTATTTTGTTGAACTGTTTATGATTTTTAATCCAAATTTTGATATTTTCGGGCATGTTCTGACAATCGCACGAATTAAAATCGCAAAACGCCAGATTTATTTTATAATGTTCTGAGTCTCGAAAGTTTTGCTTGCGATCTGGCATAGTTTCTTACAAATATTCTAGCTCCTTTGAGCATACTTTCGCAATTTGAAGTCGCCAAACTTCTTGCTTTGTGATTTACAGAACACCATTTATGCGATTTCAAGTCAGAATCGCCAATGTTTAGCGTTTTGCGATTGTCAGAACATGCCTGTTTAATTAGGCTTAAGTTCATCAAATTTAATTTCCATTAAATCATTTTTTTACCTGAGGAGAAAGCCTGGGTTCGATTCCCACGACAGTCAGGAGTGAAAAATTATCAATAAATTTTAATTAATTTCCTGTAATAAAATTTCTTTCTTCATGAAAATAAAATTATTTAATGGAAATTAAATTTGTTGAACTTTAGCCCAATTAAAATATCAAAATTTGTATTAATTCCAACAATCTAAATTTTATATTACCCGTTTTGAGCAAGAATTAAGATTTCTATCGTTAATAATTTTTCCCTTTTAACGTATTAGAGATCATAAAAAAATTATTTTCAAAGGAAAATGCAAATAGTTTTTCCCTCGTAATTTTTTCACTTTTCTTTTTGATTTTCTCACTTTGGTTTTTCTGGGAATCAGAACATGTATGTAAGTAGTTCTTATAATTCGAATATTAAAGTTTACAAAACTTAAGGGCAAGATCCGTTAAAGGCACATACTGCTCAAGAAAATGCAAAGCAACGGTTCGATTGCCTGCGGATTTGTTCCAGAATTTTTGGAAACTATTATACTACATAAAAGTAAAATAGTGCTATAAACTAAAGTTGCAATAAAATTACCACTCCAATTCAATTTATTTTTTCTTTGTTTTTTATATTCTTGTATATTTTTGTATTGTGTATTTCTTTTAATTTTTTTAATCTTTTTTTTTACATTTTCTGGGAACTGATTGCGGGAAAAATTTGTCACGAGAGATTCATGAGAGCATTTTTCCCTTTGGAGGAATAAAAATTTCATGGGAACAAGAATTCCACTTGTTATTCATGCTAGCGGTGATTGAGTACAAAGTAACGCAAGTTTTTCATCAATAAAGGAAATATCGATTGATACAAGCGGACGGTATATGATAACTATTTATTATGCTTTTTTTTTTAAAGGCAACAAATGTGGCCAGCTTTTAAAAAACTGCAGTCAAAGTAGAAAAACTGCAATTTCTTACACTTCTTCATTTGTCTTTGGCAAAACATTGGCTTTTACTTCTGATACATGATATGTAAACAGTCGCTGTCAAACCAACTCAAACAGGGAAAAGTTGTACACAAAATTTAATTTTTTGTTCGACCCTGAATCTGGCAAAAAAAATTTCCGTTGGCATTTTTTAATTATCTAATAATTTTAAAGCGGAATGTCTAAAGGATCGTTCTTTTAAAAAATATTAATTCGCGAGTTAAACGTTATTTGTTTGTTTGTAATACTCCTTAAAAATAATCAGAATTATTACGGTTGTCGTTGCTGTAAAATACTACAGGCTCAGTTAGCTGAGAGTATGTAAAGCAATTAAAACGATGATAGTTAGCAGTAAGATGTTACGTCTTAATCTGTTATAAAAAGATTGGTTTAAATTTTTCAAGGTAAGGTTAAGTTACTGTAACTCTCAGCTAACTGAGTCATAAAGGTCTCGTTACTATTACGTCATGTTGCGGTAGACTTTAATAGTTGATAGTTACTTAAAATAAATACGTAACGTGTCATATGGTGTTGAACTGTGTTAATAAAACACATACAAAATATTTGTTTTGTTTTGATTTTGCACCCAGTGTTGCTTCAAAACATTTTATTTATTTAGAACATTTTGTTAACGTTCTTTTTTTTAAATGCCAATACATAACGATATCAATGAGTTTGTAAAAAAAGAAAAATATATTATATGTATATGTATGAATCGAATTACTTTCATAGCAAAAGTTTAATAGTTGCTTTCGAGCTTTACTTTTCTGACATTAGGGTTGTACGAACAGAGATCTGGTGGATAAATACTAGAACGAGATACTTGAGGTGAATGGCCCCTAAGGGCAAAACATTGATTGGTCTTTTCGAGAAAATTGATACATCATAATTTTTTTCGAACCGAAAAACACAAAAACGGCATGACTTTCAGAACACCACAAAATCACAAGTATGATTTTAAAAGCACGTGATTTTCAAAACACACCCGATTAATAAAATTTAAGAGTAATTCGCCGGTGAAGTGTTGACAACACAGCTTGAAAAAAAAAATTCTTAACGCAACGTCACGTTTACGTAATAGCACCTATTTATACATAAGTTTGGTAAGGAAAATGGAACGGAAGATCCGCAACGTATACGTTCAGTAAGAGAAACGAGGCATTAAGTCGTTTTTTGTAATAGATTAAAAAACACAGGTTGTGTGTTTCTTTAATCTATTACATAAAACAACACAGTGGTTTATGACAACGACCACCGTAATAAGGCTGAATATTAGATTGTAAATATATATAAAATAAGAATTATTAAATAAAACTACATTTTAATACGTAAATATAAATACATACTTATTTTAAATGCGACGTGGTAAATTGGCCAAAATAGTGTTAACAGAGGTTTTTAAAAGAAATCGGTTTTTGTTATTACTAATAAAATTGCTAAATTATGGTGTCTAACTGTCTCGCTTGATGTAAAATTTTCTTTTGGTGTCCCACTAATGTAATACCCATATCCGATAACTGTTGAGCCGTTAATCTTGAGATCTGAAATGAATAAAATATGATATTTTAGAATTTATTTTATACATTCATTAAAGCAAACTCAAACATATTTAGCCTATTTTAAAGTGTTTTCATAAAGATCAAATTTGATTTGATTTACATATGTATTTATGTACATATATAAAAAGTTCGCTACTTTAATACATTAAATATTAAAACCTAAATTAGCTAAAGAAGGAAACATTTTAAATCTAATTTAATTTGGTGGCATCTCATAACGTCCAGTGTCATTGTGTACATGGACTTTATGACACTTATAAAAGTGTCATAATGTCCATCAGAAAAGTGTCATAACATCCACGGACATTACGACACTTTGCAAAGTGTCATAATGTCCACAACTTAACTTTCGCTAACTAAAGCTAATCTGCACAGACGGTCTTCGGCCGGGCGCAAGGATTTTCTCCTCTATGGTATAACAAACACCGGCTTCGCTAGCTAAAGCTTCTCAGTATAACCGGCCTTCGGCCGGGCGCAAGGATTTTCTCCTCTACGGTATAACAAACACCGGCTTCGCTAACTAAAGCTTCTCTGCGTAGTCGACCTTCGTTCGAAAACATGGCAGATTTTATAAGCTTAATTAGCGAAAACGGTCTTTGTTATACCATAGAAGAGAAAATCCTTGCGCCCGGCCGAAGGTCGGCTATACTGAGAAGCTTTAGCTAGCGAAGCCGCTGTTTGTTATACCATAGAGAAAAAAATCCTTTTGCCCAAGAAAAATCAACAAAACCATTTTTAAAAAAAATTTAACCATATGTTTAATTTAACCAAATCATTGTAACGGACAACCATATTATGGGTCAATTAGTTTCATTAAAAATTGTTTTTTTGGTTGTGACCATAATAAAACAGGTTTTTCTCAGCGTGTATGTAGATATGCTTTTGTATTTAACCTCTATAGTAATTACGGACCTTATGACACTTATGAAAGTATTATAATGTCCATTTGCAAAGTGTCACAGTGTCCATGGACACTATGACACTGGACGTTATGGCATGCCACCTTTAATTTTACGTTTTTTTTACGTAAAAATTAATAAACTTAAGACACAAAGAACACAGTTCGGTTTTTGCTTTGTTGTGATACAGACGCGTATTCGTAACCCCGCTAAAATTGAATTATTAATAACATTTGATTTTTTAATATAACAATTTAGCGAATGGAAGCATTTTTTAAATAAATTTTTAACATAAAAGGGAACAATTATCAAAAACGAAAAATTTAATAAAAAAAATATATGTACATATATTTAAATGTACATACATATGTATGTATACATACATATACTGAACACAAAAACATTTAGTTTAAAATTCTTATTTTTGGTGTAATACAATAAATAATAAAAATAAAAAAGCACAGCAAAAAGGTAAAAAACAAAAACAACTTTTAGCATGAGTAGTCACAATGAAACAACAATAAAACTAGATGAAAGAAATGCATACGTAACAGTTAATGCTAAAGAATGCAACACTGAAATAAATAAAACAAAACAACCCTACAAGAAACGAATGAGCGAGTAGTCACATTTTTCATTTTGGTGTTAAGAAAATGATAGGAAAAAATGACCAAAAATCAAGTTATCGTTCACATTCGGTCATTTATTTCCTATCATTTTCTTAACACCAAAATGAAAAATGTAACTACTCGCTCATTCGTTTATTGCAGGGAATATTAACCACCTAACTGCCCGTCTATACCAGAGATAATTATTGCGACATACATACATATATTGCAGTAAATGTCAAAATTATGTTATGTTTAATGTAGACAGCAATTTTTTGTACATATTTATTGCTAACAATTTATGTTGCAATAATTCTTAGTCCATTTTCGTTGACAATTATTGCTTACATAAAACGTCAAATTTGGTTGTCAATTGAGAAAAAAGAACCAAAGGAGAAAAATAGAAGCAAATTGTGTGAGAAAGAAATTAATTTGTGAAATAGTAGCAAATTATAATTGTAGTAAAATAATTAAATTCAAGAATTAAAAAAACACTTAAAAAAAAAATTATTTTTATTTATATAATTTTTTCCTTATTCGATCTTTATTATTAAAATTAATATTAATTTGTGTTGAAAATAGAACTAGTAACAAAAATCTGGCATCATTATTTACGCTTTATGGCAACTCTTTTCTTTTTACCTTTCTCGAGTATTCGTATTCTAACGTATTTCTATGTATCTATAATAAGTTTTATTAAAAAACCTTGCTCTGCTTTAAACAATAAATGAATAAATAAAATCAACAGGTTATGGTCCCAGATACACTTCCACTGCGCAAGAATTTATTGAAGAAAAATAAAAAGAATAAAGTGCACGTATTGAAGAAAGACTTGTGAAGTTAAGGAAAAGAATTATTTCTAAGGAAATACAAAAAAAAAAACTTTTTTTTCTCAGAAGCGCGTGTTACTGGAAAGTTCTACAGCGTCTTTTCTTGTATGAATTAAAATACGAAATGAGTTATGCCGCAGTGAAAATAGATCCTTTAAACAAGGAAAACTTCGACACTTGGAAAATCCAAGTAAGGGCACTTCTAGTAAAAAACGAAACATGGAAATATGTGAGTGGAAGTTCTGATAAGCCGGAAGACCCGGCGCAAGCGAATGTATGGTCCGAAAATGACGAGAAGGCAAAATCAGATCTTATTCTATCAATCAGTCCATCTGAACTACAACAAATTAAAAATTGTGTCACATCGAAGGATGTATGGGACAAATTGCATTCAGTTTATCAGTCAAGGGGTCCCGCCCGTCAGGCAATGCTGCTTAAGTCTCTCATATTAACAAAAATGCAAAGTGGTGATGACATGCGTGATCATGTACGGGCATTTTTTGAAGTTGTCGACAAACTAAATGAAATGCAGTTGATAATAATTGATGAATTATTAGCCATACTTTTATTATATAGTATCCCAAATGAGTACGAAACTTTTCGCATTGCCATCGAGTCACAGGAGAAATTGCCCAAAACAGAAATTTTGATAGAAACTATAATAAAAACAACATTGAGAAAAATAGATTTAAATATGCTTGCCATACGTGCGGTAAAGTTGGCCACATGGCCAGAGACTGCAAATCGAAAAATTTTAACAAGAAGAAGCACGACAACAAAACAGAGGTTTCATGCAACATAAACGAAGTGGCAAACAACATACAAGATTGTTATGGTAAGTGGTGTTTGGATTCCGGTGCATCATCGCATATGTGTTCCAAGAAAGAGAAATTTGTAAAAATTGAAAACACAGAATTTAAACAAAACATTGTTTGTTCCCGATTTAAGAACAAATCTAATGTCTGTATCTAAAATCACACAAAGTGGTTTAGAAGTTGTTTTCAAACGAAGCGAGGCCATAGTGCGAAACCCGGACAACAATGAAACATTATTTGTGGTAAAACGTGAAAAAGATTTGTATTACGTAAACGAAAATTCGGAAGTCGCTTCAATATCGCAATCAGGCGAAAAAACTCTCCGGGATTGGCACGAAATATTCGGCCACATAAACGAAAAAGACTTGAAGGAGATGATACAGAAAGATAAAGTTATTGGCATACGTACGAATACTAAAACAAAGTTACCACATTGCGAAATTTGCATTCAGGGGAAGCAATCCCAAACTCCGTTTAAGCCATCTCACATCAACAGTGGGGAGCTGCTAGCGTTGATTCACAGCGACGTGTGTGGTCCAATGCGGGTGCGTTCACTTGCTGGTAGCCGTTATTTCGTAATGCTCATAGATGACAAGAGCCGGTGGTGCGAAATTTATTTTTTGGAGAACAAAAGTGAAGTTGCCGATAAATTTATTGAATTTAAAAATATGGTCGAAAGAAAAACCGGATTGAAAATAAAATGCCTACGCAGTGACAATGGAACCTAATACGTTAATAACCACATGAAAAATATAATAAAACACCATGGTATCCGCCACGAGCTGACTGTCGAATACACCCCACAGCAAAATGGAGTGTCGGAAAGGAAAAATAGAACACTACTCGACATGGCAAGATGTATGCTCATTCAATCCGGCCTACCGCCCACTTTTTGGGCAGAAGCAGTAAATACTGCAAATTATGTAAGAAATCGTTGTCCTTCTCAGAGTATAAACGGGGAAATTCCTTATAATTTATGGATGAATAAAATTCCAAACGTGAACTTTTTTCAAAAATTTGGCTCTTCAGCATTCATGCTCGACAAGACACCAGGTAAAGAAAAATTTAAATCGAAATCTATTAAATGCATATTTGTAGGATACTCTGAGACATCAAAAGCCTACCGATTGTGGGATCCTCAAGCCCGTTAAATGCGTCGAAGTCGTGACGTAGCGTTTACAGAATTAACTAACATGAACGAATTTGAGGACTTTGTATCAAACGACATTGAGTTAAACCTAAATGAAGATACGGAGAATAATGCAGTACCACGAAACGCATCGAATCGACAGCAAGCCCATGATGATGAATCTGTTAATGAAAATGAAAAAATCGAAATTAAGAGTGAACCTGCTATGCAACGTAGTCGCGGCCGTGGTCGTCCTAAGAAGGTGTTGACTGGAAAGAGAGGCAGACCCAGGAAGACGCAAAACATTGCAGCCGAAGAAGAAGATAGTATGGAAGAAGCCGGTGATTTTCTAGGTTTTGATAGTTCAAACGACGATGAATACCAATCAGCAAATTTGATTCAGCCTGCAGATCCAAAAACCAGTACCGAAGCACTAACTAGTCCCGAAGCAGAAGAATGGCGTGACGCAATGCTGAAAGAATATACAACTTTATTGAAAAGTCAGACTTGGAAAATAGTCGATATACCCGTTGACAGAAAAACAGTACAATCAAAGTGGGCATTACGTACCAAATACAAAATCGATGGTTCGGTAGAATGCAGAAAGGCCAGACTTGTCGCGAAGGGGTTCACCCAGTACCCTGGTATTGACTACAACGAAACCTATGCACCAGTAGCTAGAATGAGTTCAATTCGTTTTTTGATAGCAATTGCAGCTAAATTTGGCTTGGACGTACATCAACTTAATTTTGTTGGAGCCTATTTGAATGGTGTTATAGAAAAGGAAATTTATATGGAAATGCCTGGTGATTTAAACAAAATCCTACATAACAGCGAAGCATCGAAATACAACAACAAAGTTTGTCTTCTACAAAAAGCAATCTATGGACTTAAACAATCTGGTAGATTGTGGTACGAGAAATTAGATAAAAAATTAAAGGAAATGAACATGACACCATCGAAGTGTGACCCGTGTGTGTATGTGAACAAGAGTAACAACAACATCACGCTCATAGCTATTTATGTCGATGACCTTTTAGTGGCATCAAGCGATCAGAACATATTGAATAATGTAAAGGGCCAATTGGCCAACGTTTTTGAGATGAAGGACTTAGGACCAATGCAATTTTGCCTTGGAATCGAATTTAGTCGAGATCCAGAATCGGGAGCAATTCGCATGTCTCAATCAAAATATATTCAGCACCTACTTGAAAGGTTTGGCATGAAAGACTGCAAGCCCGTCAGTACCCCGATTAACGTTAGTGAGTAGCTTTGCAAAGAAATGAGCCCGAAGAATGAAAATGAAAAGCGGGAAGCAGTAAAATTGCCATATTAGGATTTGATCGGTTCTTTAATGCACCTTTAATCCACTAGACCCGATATCGCACATGCCGTAAGCGTTTTAAGCCAATTTAACGTAAATTACGGAACAGCACATTGGAAGGCGGCAAAAAGGGTATTACGCTATTTAAAGTATACCCAAAACGTAGGACTCGAATACTCTTCCGGCAACAGGCCAGTGGAAGGATATGCTGATGCGGACTGGGGTTCGAACGTAGACGATAGGAAATCATATACAGGATATGCTTTTACCTATGCGAATGCTGCCATCAGCTGGGAGTCTCGAAAACAGAAGACCGTAGCCGTATCTAGCACTGAGGCCGAATATATGGCTCTTTCAGACTCCACAAAAGAGGCCATATACTTCAAACGTTTTTCAAACGAATAACTGGACAACAACAATCCAATTTGTATCTACAACGACAATCAGAGTGCCGAGAAATTATGTCGAAATCCAGTTTTTCACAACAGAACGAAGCACGTGGATATTCGCCATCACTTCATACGTGATTCGATAGAAAGAGGTGAAGTCGATGTCAAGTATTTGAGGACAGATGAAATGCCCGCTGACGTGTTAACCAAGGGGTTGGTGGCTCCAAAGCACATCAAATGTATCAATTCTCTGGTATTAAAATGATTTATTTTTATGACTATTTAAACATGAGGTCAGATTTGAAGGGAAGTGTTGAAAATAGAACTAGTAACACAAATCTGGCATCATATTATTATTTACGCTTTATGGCAACTCTTTCCTTTTACCTTTCTCGAGTATTCGTATTCTAACGTATTTCTATGTATCTATAATAAGTTTTATTAAAAAACCTTGCTCTGCTTTAAACAATAAATGAATAAATAAAATCAACAATTTGTTTAAGTTCGAGTTCTTTTTTATATAAAAATAATAATTTTACTTTAACAAAAATAAAAAAATTAATATTTTTATATATAAAATGACCTCAAGCTTAAACAAATTAATATAAATTTAAATTATAAAGTCGAATAAGAAAGAATTTATATTAATAAAAATAATTCTTGCAAGATTCCGCCAGTTTTTACACTGCACCTTCTTCCTTGTTTTTTTTAAACTATGAGTTAACAGAAATACGTTTTCTAATGCCTTTAACATAAGCTGAGCCAATAAGAAATATTGCTCTGTTATTCTGCCGACGTTATAGCCAACTTGCTGAGATAATTATCTTTAGTGTAGACCTAGGGTAACGGCTAAACCAATTGTTCGTACACGTTTCCTTTCGCCCTCTGTTTTTACAAAGACGGTTGATGCTGATACATTAAAAAATATTAATCTCTCGCTAGTGCCTGCGCAACGTGTTGCCGCAACGGCAAAAACAATCTTAGTAACAATTGTTACCATGAATTCAGACGCAATGGAAAACTTTTAAGTAAAAAGTTGTCAAAACCCTCAAGTACAAGTTGGTATGGACAGGTACATAACAGTGCTTATACGTGGTCGCAGCCCTACCTCTGCAGCAGTTGCTTCGGCCTCAAAAGTACCATCTTTTGATAAAATAAATTCTCAAAATCGTTTTGCAATTCTGGAGGATGAATCCTCTGAAGCACCAAACGTAATAAAATCGTCTAAGCCACCCCCGATATATCTCAGGGAGCAAAACTCAAATGAGTTAATAAAGAGCGTGCTCCCGGTAATTGGTGAAAATTCGTTTTACGTAGCTGCTATCAAGCGTGGTGGTACAAACGAAACTAAAATACAAGTCAATCATGAGAATGATTTTCGGAAAATAATAACAAAATTTGAAGAAAACATATTAAATTGAAATTGTGGACCATTTCCTTTTCTCTTTAAACTGCAGTTTTAATAAAATAGACCAGATCGCTAGCGGTTTGAAAACGCCAAATTTCTAGCGTTTTCGTTTTTCAGAACACCTGTTTGGCGTTTTCGAATTGAAAACGCAAATTTTAAGCGTTTTGCGCTTTTCAGAACATGGGCGTATATTGAGTTCTGTAGCTCGTTTCTGTATTTCTCGCATCGTAAAATTTTCCACATTAAACCAGTGAATCGGGACAGAAACAGTGCAAAATGAAACAAAAAATGGTTTTTCTCACACAAGTGTTTCGCAGTTCACTTTGTGCTTTGTTGTGATACAGGCGTGTATTATTAAACCCGCATACAATTTGAGTTAATTAAATTTGATTTTTTATTTCAACATAAAAGTGATCAGTTATTAAAAACGAAAAATTAAATAAAGAAAAATAAAAAATATAAGTGACTAAATGTACATACATACTTATGTATGTATGCATGTATACATAATCTTGAAAAAAACATTTTAATTCTCTGAAGAACAAAAAAAAAAAAAAAAATAACAAAAATATTAAAAGCACAGAATACGGTGAAAAACAAAAACAATATTTTGTATGAGCAAAAACAATGAGACAACAATAAAACTCAACGAAAGAAATTGCTATGTAACAGTTCATGCAAATGAAAATAATGCTGAAATAAATAAAACAAAACAGTATTAACTACCTAACGGCTAAGCCAATTATTCGCACACGTTCCCTCTCACCATCGGTATTTACACAAACGGTGGATAGTGACTCATTAAAAAAACTAAAACTAGACCTGGTGACAAGTGTTGCCAGGCCAGCAAGTATTGCCGCGACGTCAAAAACATATTTAGTGGGAAATGATTTCCTTTTCTCTTAAGCACAAATGCAATGGAAAACCCCCTGTAAAAAGTTGTCAAAAGCCACAAGTCCAAGTTGGTATGGACAGGTATATAACAGTGCTTAAACGGGGTCGCAGCCCAAATTCCCAAAATAGCTTTGCAATTCTGGAGGATGATGCCTCTGAAGCACCAAACGTCATAAAATCGTCCAAGCCTCCCCCGATATATCTTAGGGAGTATAACTCAAATGATCTAATAAAGAGTTTAATTTCGTTGATTGGTGAAAATTCTTTTTATGTAGCCGCCATAAAGCGAGGTAGTATAAATGAAACGAAAATTCAAGTAAACCATGAAAATGATTTCCCCAAAATAGTTAACAAATTTGAGGCACTTAAAAAAACTTTTATACATACCAACTGAAAAGCAGTAAAGGTCTTCAGGTAGTGATTAAGGGAATTGATTCATGTGTGGACCCTGAAGAGGTAAAAATATTCCTAGAAAAAAAGGCTTCAAAATAAAACATGTAGTAAATATTAAAAATAGAGAAAAAAATCCCCAAACACTTTTTCTAGTGGAGTTTGAACCCGGCGACGTATAGCTTAAAAAAACGAAACGCATCCGATTTACAATTTGAAATATATTCTCTATAGAAGAATAACTATAGAACAGCCACACAAAAGAAATGGTCAATGTTTAAACTGTCAAGAATATGGTCATACTAAGGCATACTGCTATTTACCCCCTGTTTGTGTAGTATGTGGTGAATGACATGGTACAGTTCTCTGTGATAATTCTAAAACCGACCCCAACGTAAAAAAAATGTAGCAACTGTGGCGGTAACCACACTGCCAATTAAAGAGGATGTCCTGTATATAATATCGTCAAGCAGTCGGTTGGACCAAAAACAAATCCTCCCCAAATGCATGTAACAAATTAAGTGACCACAAATGACATACAGGCTCCGCAGGCTGGTTATAACAGAACCTCTTATGCTAACGTCCTAAGATCAAACCATGTGACAACGCAAGGTGCCTCGCCAAATAATGATGAAACTCCAGTTTCTAATTTAAGTCGTCTAGAAAAAACTATGGAAACATTAGTGCAAACAGTAAATAACTTTACGAACACAATGGGTAATATGATGCAGGAAATTCTTAGAATGCAATCGATGTTATTGCAAGCTGTACTTAACAAGCCATGAACTGTTTAAAAATTTGTTTTTGGAACGCAAACGGCATCCGCCAACATAAAAATAAATTAGAATATTTTCTTAAAAGAAAAAAAATTGATGTCATGATGGTTTCTGAAACTTATTTGACCTCAAGAAATACGTTTAAAATTAATGGTTATATTCTATTTGATACCAAGGACCCTCGAGATAGAGCTTGTGGAGGTTCCCCCATTTTGATAAAAACAAGAGTCAAACACTACTTAATGTGTGATCATCGTGAAGATTATCTCCAAGCAACGAACATTTGCGTTGAAGAATTAAATAGAAACCTAGTAATTTCATCGTTATATTCCCCACCTAGATATTCAATATCAGAAGGCCAATATTATAATTATTTTAAATCATTAGGACCCTGTTTTCTAGCCGCTGGCGATTATAACGCTAAACAACCTTCTGGGGGTCACGACTTATAACACCAAAGGGTCGTGTTTTATTCAACACAATTTCTAAAACGGATTTAAATGTGGTAGCGAGCGGACAACCAATATATTGGCCTACTGATCAGCAAAAATTCCAGATCTCATCGATTTCGGAGTGGTTAAAAACATCCCCATAGAATCGATCCATGTTGAAGCTTACTTAGAATTATCTTCCGACCACACACCTACAATTGTTACTATAGTGAACCCCAATAGAATTTTATCTCCGACTGGTTAATTAGCGACGTCAGCTACACAAATTAATGGGTTAAAATTTAAAAAATATCTCAGTACCCATTGCACAGTAAATACATATGTATTCCGCTTAGTACACCGGAGAATTTAGATCGCTCTATAGTTAATTTTGACAGTTTTCGGAAACTAGCTGTTCAAAATTCCAGTACTGCCCCCAAAAAAACAAAAAATATTAAAATATATTCCACAGATGTCGAGCGTCTCCTGTCTGAAAAAAGAAGAGATCGAAGAGAGTGGCAATTGCACAGATCCCCGCAACTTAAGAATTTATTAAAAGAGTGCACAAAAAGGCTTAGAAAGTTACTGCAGACTCAGAAAACGGCTTCTCTAGAAAAATATCTTAAGGAACTTGATGCAACTCCACAAACTGACTACTCATTATGGCGGCAGCTAGAAATCTAAATAGGACAGTTATATCAAAGCCACCATTAAGAAACTCGAATGGTAGTTGGGCAAGAAACGAAATTGAAAAAGGAAATCTGTTTGTGAGTCACTTGAAAAACGTATTTACACCAAATATATCTCACGATATTGCGGTCGAGTTACCACCTGCTGCTGCTAGAGCAGCAGCTATTCCCATAAGATTTGAAATAAGAGATCGAAAAGGCTATTTGTGACTTAAACATTAAGAAGGCACCTGGTATTGATAAGATCAGTAATAAAATGCTTTTAGAGCTACCTCGCATAGCAAAGAAAATTATTCTTTTTATTTTTAATGCTATTTTACGGCTTGATTACTACCCGCAAGAATGGAAGGTTTCCTTAGTTACCATGATACCAAAGCCAGGTAAAGATCATACAAAATTTGAGTCATATAGGCCTATTAGCTTATTATCAAATATGTCAAAGCTGTTTGAGAAATTATTAGTTTCAAAATTAACACCAATTTTAAATGACAGTAGATGTATTCCAAACCATCAGTTTGGATTTAGAAGAAAACACAGCACAATTGAACAAACACATCGAATAGTAAATGTCATAAGAAAAGCATTTGAGGAAAACCAATATTGCTCAGCACTCTTCATCGATGTTTCGCAAGCTTTTGATAAAGTCTGGCATCAAGGCTTACTACATAAATTGAAGCAAAATTTACCAGCAAACACACACAAGATGTTAGAAAGCTGCCTAGTCGGTCGTCAATTTATTATTAAAGAAGGAAATTTCTTAAGTTCACCTCAGCCAATTGGCGCTGGAGTTCCACAAGGCAGCATCCTGGGCCCTCTATTATACTTCGGACATGCCAACAAACAACTACACCCAAACTTCAACTTTTGCAGACGATACAGCTTTTCTAAGCGTACACGAAAACAGTTATGAAGCATCTCGTTATTTACAGGATCATATATTTCAACTAGAAATATGGCTAAAACAGTGGAGGGTAATGGTAAATTAGCAAAAATGCGTACGTATAACATTCACCTTACGCCGGGAATCTTGCCCCCTATTACAATCAATAATCAAATAATTCCTCAACATTCGCATGCAAAATATCTCGGTTTACATCTGGATCGGCGATTAACGTGGAAATGCCATATAGAGGCAAAATTAACTCAAATGAAACTAAAAGCCATTTAAATTCATTGGCTTATTGGAAGAAACTCTGTCCTTAGTCTCGATTGCAAGCTTCTACTTTACAACTCTATCTTAAAGCCTACCTGGTGCTACGGTATTCAACTATGGGGCACCGCCTCGGCCTCTAATATTGAAAAAATTCAAAGGCGTCAAAATCAACTTCTCCGAATAATCACAGCAGCTCCCTGGTACGTTAAAAACTCAAACATTCATAAGGATCTCAGTGTGCCATTAGTAAAAACTATGATTAAAAAATATGCAGTAAAATATTTAAAAAGGCTTGAACAACACCCAAATCCACTAACTCGAAATATTTTAAATCATGGCGGCCACACTCGCTTAAGAAGAAGAGACACTGCAGCACTTACCCAACTAGAAGAGCGATAAGCAGCTATATATGTGAACAGAACCCGTGATGAAGAACATTTTTGTCTGGCACTGGCAGGACGTACATAAAGTATTAGGATAAGATTTGATTAATTATTGTTAGTTCATATTTAATATATGAAGATTTAATAAATTAACAATGAAAAAAAAAACAAAGAACACAAGCGAATTTAAAGCCCATACTTTTTTTTGCAAACGGATCTTTATTAGTGTTAACATTTTGATGAAATAAAGGGCGAAACATTTGGCATTTTTTTTATTTTGTTTTGTTGTGCAACAGTATTGAATACACCTACAACATTACATTTTGTTTGAAGAACATAAAGAAGGTCAAAAGGCAAAATTGACATGTCAGAAAGTAAGACGCCATTAAACATTTTAAGTGCAAACATGTCGATTAGAAAATTAAAAAAAATTTAATTTTCCTTTAATTGCTAATGTAAGGTAACGAAAATTCGATACGACTGTCAATTTTTTGCTTTCAAACATGCAATATGCATGTACATACTTATATTCAATATGTATTATACCTGTTGAGCTGTGACCAAATTAGCTTCTTTAAAATGTTGGGAGTATCTAGACATTTTAATATTTTCTAACCACATATCGGTGCTAATGAATATATTATGTCCCCGTTGACCATCGATAATATGGGTACCATCATTTTCGGGTGAGCTGCGTGTGGTTAATAATGCCTGTGGCTGCCTTGCTAAATTGTCTAATGTGGAAACTATGCTGGCAAATGATGGGCGATGAGTGCGCTGTTTCTGCCAACAATCTAGCATAAGTTGATACAAAGCTTCCGGACAATCCATCGGGGCAGGCAAACGATAGCCCTTTTCAATGCTTTTAATGACATCCTGCATTAAAAAAAAGGTTTAATAATAAAAAATAATATAAAATTTGTTTAATTTTCAAAAAATTAAAAACTATTTAGAAATAAATACCTGATTAGACCAATTCCAGTAAGGACGTTCGCCGTACGACATAACTTCCCATAAAACGACACCATACGACCAGACATCCGAAGCTGATGTGAATTTCCTAAATGCTATAGCTTCAGGCGCTGTCCAACGTACTGGAATCTTACCACCCTAAATTATTTAAGACACAGTTTTATATGTTCATGTTTTTGAAATTAATATATGATTCTAATTCACAAAGTGTTCCAAAGTGAACAGCCTGTATTTTGATATGATATATACATAAGTGTTAATAACGTCAACATTCAGGTATGTGATGAAATTCGATCGATTTAAAAAGTAAATCGTTTTTTCAAATCGCCTTACCTGTGATAGATTTCGATCGATTTCATGTTCTACGATTGTTTCGTTTCCACATATCACAACTTTTTATTGCAACATGTGAATGACATTTGTAAAATATTTAAAGAAAATTTTATTTTTATCAACATTATTTTATAAATTTAATTAAGAAAAAAATTGCTTTAAATTTATGTAAATATTTCCTTGAAATTTTCTGGCGTATCTCTTAGATGTACTTGGGATGTTATAGACATATTTGAATTTCTTTTGCCAAGTAAGTTTTCGATCTTAATGGATCATCAGTTAAACCAAGCTTTTATTGCCGTTGGAATTTTATTTCGATCTTAATGGATCATCAGTTAAACCAAGCTTTTATTGCCGTTGGAATTTTATTCCGTCGGCCGTGTATAGTCCACATATTTAACCAATAACTTTCTCTTTTCTTTAAATATATATTTGATCATAAGGACCTCCTCCAGTTAATATTGTTAGTTGCAATTTTCTTCTTAATACAGGTTTTCCAGTCACGCCACTCCTTATACCATATAATAATTTTTCTGGTTAAGATGATGATGTGCAAGCAAATGGCAGTACATTAATTTATGATGCATGAGGAGCATGATGTGGAGCATTTACGGCAATTATGCAGTCAAAAAGCACCGCAAAGTAATTAGGTATATCCATCAGATGCAATTCAGTATTACACTAATGAACAGGTCTTTATATAAAGTTAGTTTAAGATCCAAACATAAGGACCTGCTCGTAAATGTAATGCTTGATCACATCTAATAGAAAAAAACCTGATTATTTTACGATACTTTTTATATATGTACGTACTTGCATATGTATCTATTATTAAAACATCAGATCAGTTTCCATGTACTAAACTAAAGTATCTTCTTGGAGATGACTCTTATGCGTTCCCCTCCATACATATGCTTAAAATAAAAAATTGCTTTTTACTATTTTCAACAACGTATTACTATCGAAATTCATCACATGGTAAAAACACTTTATTTTTAATGAAACAAAATGGAATATGAAATCGATACATTAATTCGACGCATGTTACCATATCACATGTTTTGACGATTTCAAAAAGTTTGGACGACGAAATCGATTTCAATCACATACTTGATTAAATGACAAAAATATAAAAAAAAATTTTAAATATAATGACGTAAAATAAAAATAAAAAATCCAGCTGAAAAAATTAGCAGACTAAAAATGTTTACGGCTACTCATTCTTCAAGTGCGACCGACACATAGAAAAAGTCATGTGTTGTTATGTTTGGAAATTAAAATATAAGCCTTAATTTAAAACAAGATTTTTTCGAATGATAAACTTTGGTTAATATGAATAAAGTTATTTCAATTAAATTCATAGCTACAGAAAATAATGAACATTAAAATGTAAACTTAGGGGGTAATTTTGTTGTTCACATCACCTTGCGTTTAGAAAATTTTCATATAAAATTCAAAAATTTAAAAAATTTTATATGAAAATTTTCTTATAAAAATACTAAGGGGGTAATTTTGTTGTTCACATCACCTTGCGTTTAGAAAATTTTCATATAAAATTCAAAAATTTAAAAAATTTTATATGAAAATTTTCTTATAAAAATACTAAGGGGGTAATTTTGTTGTTCACATCACCTTGCGTTGAGAAAATTTTCATATAAAATTTTTTAAATTTTTGAATTTTATATGAAAATTTTCTAAACGCAAGGTGATGTGAACAACAAAATTACCCCCTTAGTATTTTTATAAGGTGCCCCCATTTGTAATGAGAATAGCTGTAGGTACTTATTTGTATTGTCATATAATATTTTCATATGAATAATAAAAAAAAATTTGGATGATAGTCATAAAATTATAGCAAATACAACCAATAGAACACTTTGTGAATTGCCTAATTGTATATATGTAGTTATTAATTTTTTACTCTTGTGGTATACGCATCACTGGCATTTTCAATTTCTCTGGAAAGGCCGAAATCGGCTATTTTGCATATAAGCTGAGAATTAACGAGAACATTACGTGCCGCTAAATCGCGATGAACATAGTTCATATCACTTAAATAAGCCATGCCGCTGGCAATTCCCCGCAGCATTACAATCAATTGCAAAGTTTGAAATTTTCCATCATTTACACGTAAAAAAGTGTCCAAACTACCATTTTCCATATATTCAGTTATGATCATTACTGGATTGGAGCGAGTTACCACCCCTTGTAAATAAATAACATTCGGATGATCAAATTGTCCCATAATGGAAGCTTCTGTAAGAAAGTCGCATCTGGCCTTTTCTGATGAACCTGTCGCACACATAAGTAAAGAAATATTTTGTGAAAATATATTACAATTTGTTTTTTTTTATTGAATACAAATTTACCGGGTTTGAGAGTTTTAATTGCCACATCAATATCTTGTACAAAATTTGGTGGAATTTTCAAACGGCCACGGCACACATCTCCAAATTCGCCTCCACCTTAAAAAAATATAAATAATTAAAAACTTTGCAGTTTCTAACAGTTATTTTACTACGACATACATATGTATTTCAGAATACACATACATACCATACATACATACATACATATGTAACAAAGAAAAAATGTTACAGTCAAACGACTTTATAAAATTGTCAAAAATCAAATAATAAATATGTATATAATACATAGTCTAAAGGCAGAATAAGTCTGTACTTTCTACTTCAATTTTTCTGTAGCAACTTATCAGCCATTTATGACAAATTTATTAGTTTTGCACCGTCCATTGTTTTATTTCAATAAGTTTAATGCAAATAATGCTATATTCACTGATGGCTCGAGGATGAGGGGCACGGGTGCGGGGATCTACATTGAGGAGCTGAACATCAGAATGTCATATAGGCTTCCCGACGACTGCAGTGTTTTTCAGGCGGAGGTTCTAGGGGTCTTGAGGGCCGTGGGACTGATGAGGGACAACATTGATAGGGGCTCGGAGGTCACTATATATGTGGATAGCCAGGCAGCTCTTATGGCTGTAAGGGGCTGTTATGTGAAATCCAGGCTGGTTGATGATTGTTGGAGGGCTCTAGGGGGAGTCTTAGGGGAATATGCGTTGAGGCTATGCTGGGTGCCGGGTCACTCCAACATAATCGGCAATGAGGTGGCTGATGAGTTGGCGAGACAGGGCTCGGAGATGGAGGATCCTGACCGTGTGGAGGCAGTTAGGCCTCCAATTGGCTTCCTCTTTGGAATCAAGGGCACTGTGGCCGGTGCTTAGGAGGTCCGATTCGAAATCGCTGCTGGGCAAGAGTTGGGTCTGTGTTAGGACCTTGATAGGGGTTATCACGGCCACTGGATGGCGGTGAGAATGGGATCCGACTTATCGGATGTGTGCGGGTTGTGTGAGGACCCGGAGGAGCTGGAGACGGTTGAGCATATTCTGTGCCACTGTCCCAGGCTCCAGAACAGCAGGTTGAGGTGGCTGGGCAGTAGATTCCTGGGTGAGTTAGGGGACGCCTCGGGTGTGGACTCGAGGGTCTTATAGGATTCGTAATGGGGATGACCTGTCTGCGCGAGAGGAGATGGGGCGCTGTCCGCGCGTAGGGTGAATTTTGGTTTGGTCTGTACTTTATTTCTCTATCTTTTTTCTGATTCTCGGGCTGTCATTCTCTATTTCATCTACCTTTTCTTTTTCACCTTGTCTATCCTAATTAAGGCGTCGAAATGGACCATAGTGGTCTCTGGGTGAAGGTGTGAAGGAAACAGCCTTTCTACCTACCTACCTACCTTAATGCAAATAAATTTGAAGAAATAAAAGTTTATGAATTCTTAAAATCAAACAATAGTTTATTTCGACATAAATATGTATTTTTTATTATTTATTTTGCTGTCACGTACAGTTACTTAAAAAGTTTTTGATTTTAACAAACTGAACCGCAACAGAACAGAAAAACTTATCAATTTCACAGGTTTTTTAATAACCAAAACTAACTGAGCCTTAAAGGCTGTGTTACTAAAATTTAATAAAACAAATTTATTAAACTAAATACATACATATGTTTTTTCAAAAGCCTTTTACGGAAATAAGCCTGTTTTTATAAAAAGCCCCGATTATGGTTTAAACTTAGGCCCCGATTATGGTTTACAACACACAAATGTTGTGTTGTATTGGGTACAACACAACATATAAAATTTTTTTTAAATATGATTAACAACATCTAGGTGTTGTGTATGTCCCAGATTTATGTCCCAGTATTTAATTTGTACTAAATTTTTCCCATAAAATGCATGCCTGCGTGCCAAAAAATTTGCAAGTTTAAACGAACAATTGAAAAATAAAAATACAGAATATATATTAAAAATAAATAAAACAAAAAATTAATGGATATTAACGTCGATCTATATTTTGATGATGCTTATAATAAGGACAACAAAAAACACACATGTCACGTATTCGGAAAAGAATTCGAGACAGTTCAAATTCATTGGAACTACCAAATACTGCGTATGTACATACATATGTATATTTTTTCTTTAATTTAAAATAACAATATGTACATATATTAATAACGATATATATGTACATATTTTATATTTTCAAGTTTTTTAAAATTTTTCCGCATTAACAAGGATGGTTTTTTGCTTTTGTTGGAAAAACTAAGTATTTTTTAAAACCTTCAACCCGGTGTTCTGCCATTCCACCAATTTTAAAATTATGTTGTGCATTAAGATTTTTTGCTGATGGTAGCTATCAAAGAAGTAGTGGTAATGATTTCAACATTGGAGTTTCGCAACCAACCGTTTCCTGCATTTTAAATGATATAATAAACTTTTATGAGCGAAAAATTTCCCAAGTTTGGATAAACGCTCGAATGACTGAAGAAGAAAAAAATAACAACAAAATGTCGTTTTACTCGAAAACACGATTTCCTGGCGTAATTGGATGTATAGATGGAACGCACGTTCGAATTGTAGCGCCTGCAAAGGAAATGCAACATTTGTATTTGAACAGGAAGGGATATTACAGCCCGAATAATTTATATATAGTAAATATTTTTTTAATAGTTGTGCGACTTTGAAATGAACATCCGCTATGTAGATGCTCGATATCCCGGATCCAACCATGACTCCTTTGTGTGGAATATAAGCGATTTAAAACAATATTTACAGCAAAATTTGGAGGAGAATACCTGGATTTTAGGTAGGAATTTGGCGTTTCCTTTTTTTAATTCAATATGCTATATTTACAAATTGTTTAGGTGACGCCGGTTATCCACTGGAGCCGTTTTTAATAACACCATTTCGGAGTGCAGAGACACTGAGAACGTAGCTCAGATTTTTAAACACACCATAAACAAATATAAATATAATTGACTATAAAACGACAGTTGCAATCCAAACGTACAGTGAAGTGACAGTAAAACTTTTAAATTAGTTAAATAAGTATGTTTTAATTGTTATTTGTAATTTAATGTTTTTGTATTTTTTCTGTACAATAAAATTTGTTTATATATATTTTTGATTAGATCCCCTGAAGATGAGCAACGGAGTTGTCTCGAAATATTGGGTACACGAATAAAAATATTGAAAATTAAAATGGTTTTTTAATTTATAATAAATGACCTCAAGCCAAAACAAATATAAACCACAATTTATTCATATTTAAAAAATATCACAAAAAATTCACTTACAACCTGTCCTGTTACTGTTACAGGCTGTTACTCTTAAAACTAAAAAAAAAATTTTAATATATCGTTACTTTAATATAATATAGAAAAGCCCTAACTAATATTTTCCTTACTTTACAGGAGAAGGAAAAAACTTAATAAAAATTATAGTCTTGTAGTCGCGATTTTTTTTTTAAAACCAGTTTTTTATTAAATTGCTTAGAAAATTGAACAAAAAACTGCGTTTAAAAAAAATCGTGACTGCAAGACTAAATTTTTTATTTAGTTGTTTCCTTTTCCTGTAAAGTAAGGAAAACATTAGTTTTTCTATATTAAAGTAACGATATGTACATACTATAGTAAATCACATATCCTGAATTCTTTTATTTGTTCATTCGAGTTTAGCTTTTATCAATTTCATTTGTATATCAGTCTTATTTTTTTCAATTCGTAGGTTTTTTTATTAATTTGATAATTTTTGTACGAATTATTTTCTAATCTTTTCAACGTTAGTAAGATCTCCTCCTGATTTTTTGATTGAGTTTTTAAAACTTGCAAACGTTCCTCTTCCAGCTTATTCTTTGGTAGCCTGCGGTTCCTTGGTAATTGTGGGTCGGTTGTTTCTACAGTCTGTGAAGGCTCCTCAGGACAGAATATTGATTCCACTTCATCGGAATCTTCTTGAATTCCTAAACCCATTGCAGATCCATTCGGGTTTACTTGCGTCTGCATTGAAGCAAGTTCCACAGTGCTCTGCTCTAATGGGCTCAACCTTATTTCTGTGGACGAACCCCCACCAGTTGCTTGAAAGTTTTTTTTGTTTGCAGCCAATTTTCTTTTTAAGTTGGCTTTATAGTGAGTCCATGCCTATGGTGAAATCAAGACCATTTAAATAATATTAGTTATAAAGTAAATATGC
This sequence comes from Pollenia labialis, assembly GCA_949318255.1. Classification (NCBI taxonomy): domain Eukaryota; kingdom Metazoa; phylum Arthropoda; class Insecta; order Diptera; family Polleniidae; genus Pollenia; species Pollenia labialis. The sequence continues at coordinate 13,394,532 of OX439144.1, read as the reverse complement.
TACTAACTCTTTGCCATTCTTTTGTGTTTCGAATCGGCGGTCCCAATCTATTCAATTGCTCCGTAAACCGATCCCATTTTTCCTTAAGCTGCATTTTGTTATATCCAAATGGTAACTTGCCACAGCCAATATCTAGATTAATTTTCATTAAGTCCACTAGCTTTTCCATTTGCTTTTTATTTGTAATTTTTCTAAGAAATATTTTAATTTTTATTGTATCTATATTTTTTTATTTTTTAAAGTTATAAATGTTTTTTTAAACAAATCTTATATGCGTACTTACAAACTTTTCTCCATTTTCGCTTTTCAATTTGTAACGTTAACAACACAACACCAAATTACCATGTTTTTTACAGGTGTAACAAAATTTAAATACACATGTTGTAAACGATAATCGATGTTACAGAACATAGACAACTCTAAATACAACAGTGCTGACAACAGTTGTAAATCATGATCGCATTTTAAAAAATACGACACTAAAATAACAACCGTTGTAAACGGTAATCGGGGCCTTATTATTTTGGTGTTGTATTTGAAATTGCGATTATGATTTACAAAACTTATATTTAGTGCTGTAATATAAGTTGTCTGTCTCAATTTTCTATGATTATCGTTTACAACATGTATGTATGTATGTATGTTTAAATGTTGTTACAGCCAGTGTTCGAAAATAAACATTAAATATCGCTCCTTGGTGTTCGATTCGTTAGAATTGTGGAAAATACACACGCTAACAGTATTTGTAAAGAAAATCAGCGATAATCAGTGGAGGAAGCTTCAGAGATGTCAGAATGCCGTCCTAAGAACCGTAACCTGTTCATATGACATCAATAAAACACCTGCATGATGAAGTAAAGATGATGACGGTCAAGGAACAAAGCAGTTGCTTCTGGGATTTCATCGGAGGGGGCATCCGAACTACCATCTAACGGTTTTAGACACCGCCCGATACATGTCAGAAAAGATCTTCGCTGGTATGAAAGTGAATTCCAACAACACCTGGACTCTTTGACAGACCATACCTTATACAGGGAAGCTATGAATGAAATTCTAAGGAAGTCGGTGGAGATTGCAATGAACAGCCACCGAAAAAATATTGTTTTAGGATGTCGTCCTGATTTGGCTATTAATTTTAAATTGATGTGCGAGGAAAGTTGCGCGCAAAATCTGTGCCAATGCGTGAAAAATGGATTGTGCATCTACTCCATTGTTTCGTGGGGATATCGTTGAGTAAGTATTATTTTAATATTCATGATGACAAATTTTGTCCTCAAGAAATTACCAAATGATTTCCTAATGACCATTTTCAAAAACTAAAGTTGATGTGTAATAGTATATAGATTTACTTTCTCAAGCATCCTACAGTACCGCCCCCTAACTATGGCATGCCTCCACACTATGATTAGCGGCTAAGGCCCTAGTGCCTGCCCACAGATCTCCTGCATATGTATATGGCCACAATGACCCTATAAACCCTGGAACGAACGTTGAGTTCCCAGGATAGTTTACTATCGAGAATAACGCCCAGGTATTTGGCACTTTTCAAGTTTGCCAGCTCTGTGCTATTTAGCCTAAGAAGTCTAAGCCTTACACTTCCTGGTAAAAAGTACCAACGCAGTTGTCATTGGATTGACACCAAGTCCACAATAGATAATCCAGGAGCTTAGAGTCTGCAATACAGATTCCATACATGGGGACAATGTGTCCAGGTGTTTATCCATGACCGCTACGTCATCCGCATACGCCAACTGACTCAACAAAGTGTTTATTGTCAAGTTCCATAATAGAGGGGACAGCACCCCACCTTGTGGGGGCCCCTGCGTACAAATCTGCTAACATTGGTAGCACTCATCGTGGATTCAATGATCCTGTTGCCAAATAGATTCCAATGAATCCACAAATAGCATCGTCAACACCTAACTCTCTTAATGATTCCAAGATGGAGTCAGATCTGACATTATTGAAAGCCCCCCTCAAAAAAAAAATCCAGAAAGGCTACACGCGATTATTCCCAAAATTCAAGGGATTTCTTAATCTAGCCAAGTAGTGAGTGAAGCGCCGTGTCCACAGACCTGTCCTTGGTGTAGGCAAACTGCGAGGTAGAGCAAGTGTTTAGGAGTAGACATCCTTAGATGAATATCAATGCCCCTCTAAAACTTCTTGAGAAGAAATTACGACAAGCTGATTGGCTTGTAGTCCTTATGCTAATGCCCGTAATTTCAACAAACAGATATCTGGTCGTGTTCGTACTTATGCCCGTAATTTCTACAAGCAGATATCTAGCTGTGTATAGATATCTATGGTGTAACGAATTATTGATAATTTTAACATGTTTGGCTTACCTACTGGTTGAACTGTAGTGTATTTTACACCATCGATTTTTGACAGTTAATTTAAAATATTAATAAAAATACAAATGTTGCCATATTTTAAAAGAAAACTTAAAGGAAAAAACACATAGGCAAAATTAACGATGAAATTACCAAACTATTTTTACCGCATCGGTAAAGATAACTGTTAGGTAAGAACACCAACAGATATCTGTTTGTTGAAATTACGGGCATTAACAGTTATCTTTACCTATCCGGTAAAAATTGTTTGGTAATTTCAACGTTAATTTTGCAAGTTTTTTTTTAAAATATGGCAACATAAGTATTTTTATTAATATTTTTAATTAACTGTCAAAAAATCGATGGTGTAAAATACACTACAGTTCAACCAGTAGGTAAGACAAACATGTTAAAATTATCAAAAATTCGTTACACCATAGATATCTATACACAGCTAGATATCTGCTTGTAGAAATTACGGACATAAATGTGAGATGTCTTACCTCCCTTTGAAATGGAAACCATCCCGCTCGTATCCCAGCGGGTAGAAACTTACGATAATCTAATTCCGTGTTAATAGCGGACAGCTAAGGAATTAGAAAGTCAGCATTCTTTGATGAAAATAATTTTTTTGTTACTAATAATTAGTAAATTTTTGACAACTAAAAACAATCGGTTTTTGTTTTTGTACAAGTAAGCAGACCTGATAGATGGGCCTTGGTTTGTTCATTCAAAAATTTTTCATTTATGTGAAAATTTTCATTAAGCGAAGTTAAGGGAAATTCTACCGGAACTTTAATTTTAATTTACTACGAATTTACATTGGAAGCTTGATTATAAGTATATCGACCGCTTTGCGCGAAATTATCGTATGTTACAAAAACCAAATTTTACAGGACATCCATTTTTCTACTTTTCTCTGCTTTCGCTTGCAATATCAAAATGAAACTATACATTAAATTTTTGGAGCAACGAAGTGGAATTCGCCTACAATATTTTGTCAGGCGACGTCTCTTTGAATGTAGAACAAGATTGCATGAAAAACTCAATTTCAAAAAAATTGGCATATACGATAATTTCGCGCAAAGGGGTCGATATCTTAAGGAACAGGGAATCGACTTTTTTTTCAATTGTTATACGTAATAAAGGATAATCAATTGGTAAGATAATTTGAGTGTTGTCATTTTTATTGGGCTTATTTAGATTTTTATATTCGCACTAGATTCAAGAAGTGGTAATATCCTATCAATAGTTTCCTATTTGGTTTGAGAAAGGAATAACCTTTAGATGTATGCTGGTTGACTCTTATAAAAGTCAACTGACCTAAAATAAAAAATATAAGAGCCGAATAAGATCATCGGAAATCGGATGCAAATTGATAAGAAGGATATCAAAAAAATAATTGGGGAGACCTATTTGGGGAAAAATTAATTTTTTCTTAATGAAAAAGGGGGGGGGACAAAATCGTTCCTCAAGATTTTGAATTTTAATTTGATTACTTATTTAAGTATTAATTCTAAACAAGTATGCGCCAGCAGTCGACACAATCGACTGCATTCTAGAAATAAACACTTTGTTTAGTGTATGCCAGCCAGCCAAACGGACTTAATCTATTGGAACACTAAAGGGGACGTTCAGAACCAATATTTTTATCTGTTACATACTTCAGTACAATAGCATAATATCCTCTCTATCTATGGCAGTGTGGATATTAAAACAGAAAAATTGTAATAATTTTAAATTTTCTTTGGTTTTTCTACCCACACTACCAAAGGTTGAACGAACAAAAATGGTGCTTATTATAAATTGTAAGAATTGGTCCAAAATAACACATTATTCCTCATACAAACATCTTTCCGGAATATAAGTTTGTGCCCATTAACCATCAAATTACACTGGTATTTACATCGAATTTGACCAAAAAATATTTAATTGCAGCCTTAACAATTTTACCAAGTGTTATTGGAACCGATCCATATTTGACCATAGCTTCCATACAAGTACCACAAATGATAAAACTTCGTTAGAAATATAAAATTATATTTAAAAATTTGGCATCGATAACTTTTATAACAGCTACTATGTGAACTTTGTATTGGTACGTCCATTTTAACCATTGGTCCCATATAAACCCGCTTCCTAAAATCACTTGGGGACGAAAAAATCGTATATAGATGAAGATATTAAGACAAAATTCGGCAGAGATAACTTTTACTTGAATCTTAACCTCATTGCAGAAATTCGTGATTGCCCATGATCAATAGTTTTATTTAGTACACACATCAGTACAACCGAATATTTGTAAATAGGTATTCATACAATTATAAATTTAGTTACTAAAATCAAGTCTAAGCTAATTAACAACAAACACTAATTAATTCAAAGTAACACCAAAAAATATTTAAAAAAAAGTAAAGCGCCACCGAATTGTTTTAAAATAAATATAATACAGCCATTCTTAACTTTGTAACCATACTAATAGTATAACATTGAAATTATTCGTATGCACAAAGTTCGAGAAATCAACGGTAACATATAAAATTATTCATATGCCAAAATCAACGGCAACATTTTAAAACAACAACTCTTCCAAAAGAAAACAAAACATTTACAATTGTGCGTCTCTTTTTTCTTATTTTCTACTGTTCTCCAATTTAAGGTATAGGAGAAAAATCATATGTTGTTGTTCCATTTACTATGTGTAAACACAAAAAAAGAACCATAACTTACATTTTAATAAAATGTAAATTGGCACAATCTACCAAAAAATATCTTCCCAATGATGTATCATTTGTTATAATCCAATGTATAGTGTAGTCGTTGTTTTTTTTTTTTTTTTTTTTTTTTTTTTTTTTTTTTTTTTATTCCTTAAATAATATATATGTATATATAGGGTAGCCAGATTTTAAATTCGGAAAAACAGTACATTGAACACACAAAAACAGTACAATCAAGAAAAAAACAGTACATTTTTTTTTTGTTGCGAAAACACAACTATTTACTTAAATTATTATATATTTCAAACTTTTGATCTAATGCAACAATTATATAACGAAAAACACTTAAAATGTGTAACGTCAAAGGAATAATTTCCGTTTTATTGCATTTTAAACGTATGCGAAATTATTCCATTTGCGTTTAAAAAAAACACTAAAACGAAGCATATGGCCTAAATGTTTTTTTTTTAATTTGAAGACAGGAAAACCATAATATTCCTGTAAGCAATATAAGAAAGGAGAAAAGCCTAACTTAACTTAAAACAATTAACTCGTTGATTTTGTAATTAGGACTTTCTTTAAGCATATTGGTATTTAAAGCAATTTTCACCACACAAATAGTTGCACAAATTATATAGAATTTGAGAAAATGTATGTGTCCTAAGTTAATTTTCCAATTTCAAACAATTTTTAAATTATTTGCGGCCAATTTTACCAAGTTCAGCTATAATCTATAAAATCCAAAAAACATAGTTTGGTGTATTTTTATTCAACAAAATCTGAAAATATTAAAATTGTAAAAAACAAGTTTCAATAAAATTTATACGCTGAAGATTTTCAATAAAATGTTTGTAAAAATTAACGTAGCTTTTCTTTATTTCAAAAAAAGTTTAGGTAGAGAAAAGTGGTTCTGAAAGGAATTAGGTATTTTTATAAATATTGAGCCTGGAGAATTTTTTAAATTTGTAGTTTTCAATTTCACGTGATTTCGATTTTCAGAACTTGCCCGAATATTAAAAAAAAAATTCTAGGAATTAAAGATAATTGCGTTGGTATTAATTAAGTATTTAAAATATATAATATTTTTAACAAAATTTCGATTTTGTTGTTGTCTTTCTCAGATGTTTAAAGGCAAATACTATTGGAAGAGGTAGCCATAAAATCATATGACTTAAAAATAATAACATGAAAATCTACAACTGCTGCGAGTCACCCATTATAATTATGATTTCTACTACGTATTTATGAGAAAACAATGACCACAGCGTAAAAAGTCTTATTATTTTACAGCATTTTTGTTTGGAACACAACATTTTTTTTTAAAGCTATGTACTGTTACATATTAAGATATTTTCAAAATATGACTTTAACAGGGTTTTTCTTGATATCTTGATTTTTGGAGACTGAACAAAAAAAACAGTACAAAGTGTAAAAAACAGTACATTTGCGTACTGTTTTGGACATTATGCATAAAACAGTACAATTACAAAAAATCAGTACATGTACTGTTTAAAACAGTACGTATGGCAACCCTATGTATATAACAATTTAAAAACCACTATAAAGTTCTTAAAAAATATTTAAAACTCCTAGCCGGAGCATAGGACGGAAACAAAATCAGTCCATCGTATTCTGTCTTGCGCAATGAGTTTGATCTCCTTCCACGTTCCTCTGGATCTATATTCAGCATGAGTAGATCTCATCCATGTAATTTTGGGTCTTCCTGGGCGTCTCGACCCTTGGGTGTTCCATTCAAAGGCCATTTTCGCTATGTCGTTGTCAGTCTTACGTAACGTGTGACCTATCCATCGCCACTTCCGGCGTTTTATGTCAGTTGTTATTCTTTCGTTATTTGTTGTTCTAAGTAGGTCCTCGTTAGACATGGTATAGGGCCAAAATATTCGACATATGCGCCACAGACATTTATTAATGAAAACCTGAAGTTTCCTGCATGTAACATCCGTCACTTTCAATATTTCACATCCGTATAATAGGACCGATTTAACACTGGTGTTGAATATTCTAAGTTTTGTGCGCTGGGATATGTTACGGGTTGACCAAAATTTCTTTAGTTTGTAGTATGCATGCCGAGCTTTGTTCAATCGTGCCATTACGTCATCATCCGCTCCACCATCTTTTGTTACTACGCTGCCAAGATAACAAAATTTGTTTACGTCTTCTATTATGGTTCGTGTGCCATTTATTGCCACATTGAGAGCTGTTTGATTATTGGTCTCAATACGCATAAGCTTTGTTTTTTTCACATTAACACGTAAACCAACCTTACCGGCATTTTCAATTAGCTTTTCTAATTTAGTTCTCGTTCCAGTAAGTGAATGTGATAGAAAACATATGTCGTCGGCATAGTCCAGATCGTTAAGTCTTTGGTGGGGACGCCATTGTATACCATCGGGGAATTCGGCATTTGTTTTAGAGAGGATGCTATCGAGCACGACAGTAAATAGCAGTGGTGATAAAACGCATCCTTGTCTTACACCTAATTTTCACGATGATTTAAAAGACATGTCTTTTTTGTAGTTCTTTTTTAAAGAAACTTTCAAAAACATGTTAAATTTTCACAATGTTTCTTATTTTGTTTGATTTTTTTTATTTTCCGTATGTATGTATTGAATTTTTTTAAATTAAATTAGTTTATTTTTTTATATTTTAATAAGTAATTGTCATTTTGAAATAAAAATACAATATAAATTAAAAAACCAAAATTAAGTGCAAAGAGGAATGTCAAAAAAAAACACAGAAAATATTCATGACTTTTTTTCTACACAGAAAAAATTATTGCCGAATTATTTTCAAACAAACGATTGTTTGAAATTTTTTTTAATTTCTACAAATTTTTTTACTGATTCAATTAATATTTTTGTTTGATTTTTATTTAACCAACAAAAATGTTGACAACTTTTCAATAATATAATATACGCGCTATTGGTTTCAATTTTTATAATTTTGTATGAAATATTTAACGCTCTTTAATGTTGTCGTTTTTTACATTTTTTATTTGATCGTAAGCAACACTTCTTTATGTGAAATATAAGAACAACAACACAAAACACATACAGTTTATTTTTGGACGCTTTAAAAAAGTACAACAAGAAGAAAGATGATAAAATAGCACGACGAGATTATTAGTAAAAAAACAAAAAAAATAGCAGGTAAAAAAAAGGTTTCATTCTTTTTCAACAACAGAAACAACAACCACATTATAAGAAACAAAATTAATTTTTGGTTGGTTTCAAAGTTGGAAAAAAAGAATGAAAAACAAAATCCCGTATTCAATTTTTGAAAACTGTTTACTTAAATACATCAAATACAAAAATAAAATGATGACGAAAAACATATCGAGTCGGTCTGCTGCCGTTGTTTGTTACATTTCTTCTTCTTTAGCCAAGGAAAGGATACAGAACAGTGAGTGATGAAGAAAAACATTGTGTGTATAAACAAGACTTCGTTCAAAAATTATTCCAACAAAACATGTGTCTTAAAGCCAGCCGCAGCTCTGCTTCTGCCTTCATCTTCTCCTTCAGTGATAGCTTGGGTGCGCGTCATTGCTTGTGCAAAAAATTTTTGTTTGATTCAGCAAAATTATTTGTTTGAAATTTATATGAATTTCAGTAAACTTTTTGTTTGATTCTGTAAATTATTTGTTTGAAAAAATCAGTGTTTTTTTTTAGTAAACAAAATGCAAATAAATTGTTTGAATATGCGAATTTGTTTGTAGGACCGATTTCAGACAAAAAATGTTTTGATTCTACAAATTTTTTGTTTGAATTCGAAAAATAATTTTTTCTGTGTACCCTGCTTACTTCTCTCCCCCGCTCGCTATCAAACTAAAAAAGACATGTTGAAAAAATAGGGGAAAAAATCATCGTGAAAATTGAGTGTTACACCTCTTTGTATGGAGAATTTTTCACTAGTTTTCCCTTTGAATCGAACAGTGCACTCTGCATTAGTATACAGTTCGCGAATTATATTTATTATTTTCTCCGGGACACCTTTTTCTCGCAGGGAATGCCATATAGCATTTCTATTGATGGTATCAAAGGCACGTTCAAAGTCAAAAAACAGTAGATACAGGGGGGAGCGCCACTCTACTGACTGCTCTATAATTATACGGAGGGTGTTTATGTGATCAACACAGGATCTCTGTGGTCTGAAGCCATTTTGTTCTTGACGTAGGCTTGCATCAATAATAAAAGATATGCGATCCAGGATTATAAATGCCAGAATTTTTACAACTGTATTAAGAAGCGTGATGCCCCTCCAGTTTCTACAGTTACTTAAGTCCCCCTTTTTCGGGATTGTTATTATTACACCGTCCTTCCAATCATCTGGAATTTTATTGTCTAACCAGATCTGCTGGAAAATTGGTTGCAGTACGGGTGCAATGACGTCGGATCCATATTTAATCAATTCCGCTGCCATATTGTCCGATGCGGCACTTTTATGGATTTTCAGTTTGTGTATAGCAGTTTGGTTTTCTTAATAGATGGTGGTTGAATTGAAATATTTCTGCATGCATTTCGTTGTCTTTGAGTATTTTCGAAGCTTATTTCCTCTGTTTCAACTGGATCTTCAAAAAATTTTTTCCATTGGTTTAGTTGTTCTTCATCTGTTGCAAGAATATTGCCATCGCAGTCCTTTATGGGGGGTATGTGAGGTTTGACATTTGCCAAGTTGTTTATAGCCTCATATACGCCTCGTTGATCATTCCGGCGTGCTGCTCTCTCTGCGGAAATCGCGATATTGTTGTAGTACCTTGCTTATCTTTTTTTGCCATTTTCTTTACTTCTTTCTCTGCATTGTTATATTCATTCGTTATGATGATCTTATCGTTGTTATTCTTGGTATTCAGAAGTTTTGTTTTAAGTTCCCGTCTCCTTTCTATACCTTGCCAAGTTACGTTGCTTATCCATGGTTTTCTGTAGTGTTGGATTCGGCTGATTCTTTACATGCCATGGCGATATTATCCCATGTACGATGCTCGTTAACACATTCCAATTTAGCAGCAAGTGTTGTGCGGTAGCTACTCTTAACTTCTGGGAGGTGTAACCTGTCTACATCAAAGCGTCGGTTTTGGAATACGCGATCGTTCAAGGCAGCCGGACGTAACCGTAATTGCGCAACTACTAGGCTATGATCACTTTAAATATCAGCACCTCTTCGGGTACGCACATCTAACAATGTATTGTGGAATCTTCTGCTGATTAAAATATGATCAATCTGGTTATGAGTGACACCATCCGGGGACTTCCAAGTATACTTGTGTATGTCCTTATGGGGAAATTTGGTGCCACCTATAAATAAGGCATGAGTGGTACAGAAATCTACTAGACGATCTCCATTATTGTTCATTACGCTACCAAGACCATGGCAACTCATAACAGAGCGGATACCTGCGTTATTGTTGCCAACCTTGGCATACAAATCGCCTAACACAACAAGGATGTCTCCACTTGCAGTATTGTTTATAGTTGACTCAAGTTGGTTGTAAAAATCATCTTTTGTATCATCCTCAGAAGGTTCCGTTGGAGCGTAACACTGAATTAGAGTTATGTTACGAAATTTTGATTCGGTCTGAAACAGGTCTAAGCTCTTTCAATGATTTTCTAAATTTCGGTGAAATAATTATGCCAACACCTTTTGTACGCTCCTGATTATTGCCACTATATATAAAATAATGCCCTGTTAGTAAAGTTACATCTCCCTGGCCCATCCACCTAGTTTCTGCACACCCCAATATTCCGAGATTGTACCTGTCCATTTCTTTCGCAGCCTGGGCGAGTGTAGTCGGGTCTGAAAGTGTTCGTACGTTCCATGTTCCAATCATTGTCCTTTTTCGAAAGCTGAAGGTCGTCGTCTGGTGGTTCCGTTGATTTTCATTGATTTGTTCCGTTTCTTGAGTAAATTGAATTTAACGACTGGGTTACCAACCCTGAGCAACCACAAAATACGTTTGTGGAACCGTACTGGTGTTGTAAAGCATCCAGTCATGCCATAATTAACACGTTTGTTTAGCGAGCCGCTTGATGCAAGCATAGACACCCGCTTTATGCCGCACCTCACATGGTGAACCGACGCATAATAACGTGATTGGTTCCTCCGCCTTTGATTTTAAAATCTCCGCCGTTGACTTCCCACGTTGTGGATTGTTCTTAGCTTCAATGCACCCCTTTAACCTTACCGGCATGGGAGGCCCTACCAGTAGCTATGCTACCGCCGGCAACGCTTTCAGGTTCCTTGCACCTATTGAGCGTCCTCACCGCGACAAGGTGACAATCCGTAGAGGACGCATTGTAAAAGGGAGCAAAAGAAATCCACTTGCCTATTAATATATATGATGATTATTAATTTTTGTTTGTTTTGTGTTTAACTTTTCTTTGGAGATTTAAAATTATTTTTGGTCACCTAAAATTGTATCTGTTTTGTTGGTTCTTTAAATTGAAACGCGTTTATAATTGTTTTGTTTGTTTTTATTCTTGTTTGTTGTGGACTGCAATACGAGGAAAATTACCTCGATAGTTTTACAATCCACGCATATGTAAATATCCGTACACATTCACTTTTTTTATATCCTTCACCGAAGGTAAAAGGGTATACTATATAAGTTTGTCATTCCGTTTGTAATTTCTACAATATTGATCCTACACCCTACAAAGTATATATATTATGGGTCCTTATGAAAAGCGAAGTTCGAATCCGGTTGTCTCTTATTCCCCCCCCTTCCATTTCTTTACATATATTAGCATAATGCCCAATATGATTTTCGGTATCACCCTTCTTTATTATTTCCTCTATTTAACGAAACAATTTTAACAAATAGAAACGGGGAATTTTTGATTATTTTTGCTACTTAAAAACTCGCCAAAAAAGGTAAATCTACGGTAAGACAACACTGCCTATACTAAAAGAAACAAACAAACACACATACATGGTAAAAACCATTTTGGTGAATATAGGCCACTATTGCGGTTCACAACTCAAATAAGTTGAATTGTGTTATGGTTTACAACTTTGCTGAGTTGAGTTGACACAACTGAGTTGAGTTGTGAAACCTAAAACGGGCCATATTTCATTTTAATGATATTCAAACAACGTTCGTTTATGGTTCAGTCGTCTAGGGGGTTGAGTTTAGAAACTGTGAGTCCTCTGGTTCAAATCTTGGTTTTTCAAAGAGAATTTGTTTTTTTAATTTTTATGTTCTAAAAACGATTGTAAAAATATATTTACCAGTTTTAGATTTTTAAATTTAATTTATAATGCAGTTTTTAGAACTGTGAATATGTATGTATGTATATGTAAAAATTATTTAGTTTTTGTCTAGTTGCTCTGTATTCTGCTGGCACAATGGTGAAGGGTATATAAGATTCGGCACAGCCGAATATAGCACTCTTACTTGTTTTTAACTATCTTAACTATTCGTTTATTGGTTGAATAAACATAAATAATATTATTATTTAATTAAAATGTATTGAACCAATATTTCGGCACTCTGTTGTGTGCCTTCTTCAGGGGTTTTTTCTTGAATTTTTGACAAAAAATAACAAAGGTCGAATAAAAGTCAATTTATATACATAAATAATACTAATCCGTCTTGAATCTATTGTCTTCCGGCGCCTGATGACAACGATGGATGAAATAATGTAAGTTCTTAAATTTTTATTTATTTATATTAACCATATTAAAAGCTTAAGGCGACCGTACACGACATGTATTTATCATCTGACATGTCAAATTTCCCACTGCAAAATACATACATGTCGTGTGTTACCTTTTTAACTTTGCTTCTGTAAAAGTCAGACGCAAAGTCATCTGACAAAATTTCAATTAGAGCGTGCTCTATTTTCTTCCGACAAAGCATCTGACATCAGAAATCTATGCCGGGAAGAAACCGGCAGCGGCGTCCACTATTGAAGGAATCATTAGCCGGCTGAAGTTAATTTTTTACAATACCGAGATATGTTTGATCATCTTACCATTGAATAGAATTTATGTGAATATATACATAAAAACCGTTTTATTATAAAATCCTAAATTAGTATCTTTGAATTAAAAGAACAAAATGTTAAGATGGCTAAACTATTTTACGGCGCAAATAAAAAATTTCATGGCGGCAGCAAGCTATTTTAAAACCGAGCACTACTTTGGTTTCTGCAATACCAATGCGAAAAAACAGAGACAATGTCAGAAGCAAATTACATGTACGTTTGTGAACGAATATTATAAACCTTATGTAAAACAGCGATTTTGACAGACATGCACAGTTACATATGACTTGAAAATTTGACATGTCAGATGACAAAAACATGTCGTCTATATGCTCCTTTATTACACACCTTAATTCATATCTATAAAATCAAGGTTGGATTTCTATAATGATTGTCGACTATGTTAAATGTTATTTAATTAAATTTAATTACAATTTAGGGTAGATAATGGGAATTAAGATTTGCCATCATAAATTTTTTTTATCTTGTTAATTAACAGAATCCAATCTAAAATTTAATTTATTTATTAATACCTACGTACTTTAATATAAACACGCTACGAAAAAAAATAGTATTGCAAAATAAACGAGTAAACAAAATAATTAACGATAGGCGACCAGTTGTTTATAACTTCATTTGATTTTATATTTGCATTACTTTAGTTAAACTTTTTCTCAACGCTTAAATATTTTGTTTATTTTTTTTTTTTTAATATTAAATAAATTTTAACTTTGTATAATGTTTTTAAACATGGATTATTAATAATAAGCTTCTATTTTAGTTACGAAAGGTGAAGAGGATAGTTTGGGGTAATAAATTAATTTTGGTTTTAGTTAAATTTGGGCTGACAATGATTTTGTTGCCGTCAGCATGGCTTGGGAGGGTTTAGAAATTGTATAGCGAATTGCACCTGTAATTGATTCACAATCTGCGTATTTATTTCATTGGGGAACATTTCACCCATACCCATCCGACCAGAACAGCCGAAGTTAAAAGGTACCATAATTCCCATAATTCTTCTGAAGATCGGCCGGAATGACACCGTCCAGACCAGGTGACTTAAAGGAGTGAAAACTCCTTATCGCTCAACTGAGCCTATCATAGCACAGATAGATAGAAACAGGTCCAGGCTCTGACAAGCAATTGATATTCCGTGGTGATAGAAGATAGTTACCAGGAAAGTGTGTATCATTTAACACCTCCGAAAGAATATGCGTAACTGATCATTGCAGCATAATCAAACAAAAATACTACATAAACAAAAACTAAAATAGCAGTACTGTCTGCTACACACTTTGTTTTTAGTTAGATATTACTTCACATTATTCTTTTTTGAACTAAAATTATGAATCTTATTTGTTCGCTTAATTGAGCACAAAAAATATTTTTTGTTCGCTATATAAGGTACTCAATGGAGCACACTTGCGTGTTCGTCAAATGCGATGTTCGCAGAATCGAAGGTTCGTTAAACTGGAAAACTACTGTATGTATATCTTTAATTATTATATCTACTACAACTATATATACGCCTAATGGTCAAAATTAGACCATAAATTTTTATGTAAATGTGAAGAAAACATAGTTAGTTCATATAAGTATATATGAATTTACATGTTTCTAGCATTTATTTGTTCCGTCTTAGTGGATCGCGAGGCGAAGAACCAACCTTCGGTCAAATTTTATCTTCTACTAGCTGACCCGGTCCACGTTGCTGGCCCTAAGCAAACATTAGTGTTGTATTACCACACGATTTAAATTGAGCATTTAATGAAATTTTCGGCCTTTAAAATAAAAATCCATGGAATACCTATCATAAAGTTTTTTTACAAAATAACTTACATATGGTGTAGATATGCGCTCAATCAAAAAAGAAACGCATGTATTTAAGGCAAATTGGAAATTATATTTACTTTTTTTTTCATCTTAAGGCCAGCGCATAGACAATGTTTTTTGTTCTTGTTTTATTTGGTGTAAAGAGCCGTTTTCTGATTTTAGGTAAATCGAAAAAAGCGGGCGGGGCAAAATTTTCTTTCCGTAAAAACCTAAGTTGGACCATGGCGATCATTTTAAAGAAAAAATCGTCCAAATCGGTAAAGCCGTTCTCAAATTATGCGCTTAATAGAAAAAGTGGGCGTAAAAGTAGGCGTGGTAATTTTTTCTTTCGATGAAAACGTAAAATGGATTAATACGAACAATTAAAAGAAAAATAAGTCAAATAGATGGAGCAGTTTTTTGATCTTAGGTAAATCGAAAAAAGTGGGCGTAAAAGTGGGCGGGGCAAAATTTTCTTTCCGTAAAAACCTAAGTTCATTTCATTTTAAAGAAAAAATCGTCCAAATCGGTCAAGCCGTTCTCAATTTATGCGCATAATAGAGGAAGTGGGCGTAAAAGTAGGCGTGGTAAATTTTTCTTTCGATGAAAACTTAAAATGGATTAATACGAACATTTGAAAGATAAATTGGTCAAATCGATGGAGCCGTTTTCTGGTTTTTTGTAATTCGAAAAAAGTGGGCGGTAAATCTAAGTTGGACCATGGCGATCATTTTAAAGAAAAAATCGTCCAAATTATATAGATGTCATTGGTGGTGCAATATGAAAATTGGATTTTGCCACGCCCCTCCGCCCGCAGACCGAAAATAAAAAAATCAGACTTCACAGTGTCACCCGCCTAAATATTCTGAAGACTCCCTGAAAATTTCATCAAAATCGGCACAGCGGTTTTGGAGTCCATACGTTACATACATACATACACAAATCCTATTTTATATATATAGATGTGAGTTAATTTAATTTTGTCATTTCAATATAAAAAATATCAATTGAAAAACAAAAAAGTGTCAAAAAGTCTCCTTTATAGATTTTCATCCACTGCGTGTTTAATTTTATGTTTCTATGTCTAATATTAACGAAAATTAATCAAAGTACCAGAGGAAGAACGAAAAAGTACCAAAAAGCTCTCTCTTAGACATTCTTATTCACTCAGGACCATGCATGTTTATTTTTATCCTTATAGGTAGAATATTAACAAAAATTAAAAAGTACCAGATGAAAAACAAAGAGTACCAACATTTTTTGTCTTATAGGTTCGCATTCACTTAGTAACCTACGCCTATAACTTTATGTTTCTAAGTTCAATATTATAGAAAATTTAAAAATTATCACATTAAGCACGAAAAAGTAAAAGAAAGAAATTGGATTTCCCTTTTTTGGTACTTTTTTCCCCATAGAGGTTCTATTGACAAACAAAGGAAGAAAGCGTTCTTAACTGTTTTGCCTGTGCCGATTTATACATAAGATTTATATAGTCGAAATATTCGAAAACAGAGTTCTGAAAAATGTCCTTATGACGAGAGAAGTTGATTTAACGATGTCCGTCTTACGCTTGAAATGTGTTTTCCGAAGACTCCAGACATGATAGCGGTTAGGTTTTTTTTAAATTTATGTCACACATAGTCAACCATTGCTTGCTATCGAAATTCAAAAAGATCGGTCCAAAAATGGCTGAGATATGAGCAAAAAACCACGAGTACCTCTAATTTTTTCCAAAAATCCCTTGTTGTTGTTGTATTTTTTTACTTTTATCTGTATATCTGGGGAACGGCAAAAGCCAGTTTCCAAATTAGGTACACACATAAAGGTTGTCAATACACACCATCCTACAAAATGTGGGCGGGATTGGAGAAGTGGGCGTGGTACCTCCCGTACAAAAAAAATTAAATATTGTATAAAAACTTAAATTTTAGGGCTGCCATATGTCTTATGGATATGACTTATATACCAAAGTTTCGGCAATTTTTAGTAGAACATATTTTCAAAAAAATTGCTTATTAAAACACAACATTCGACATAATGTGGACGGTTTGGATAAGTGGGCGTGGCACAAAATATAATTATTTATATCTTAAAAATGGTGTTAACATAATTTTTTGTTCTTATTGCACCATGGTGAAGGGTATATAAGATTCGGCACAGCCAAATATAGCACTCTTACTTGTTTTTTTATTATTTGATCATTAAAAAAAACAAATTTTTTGTATTTGTTTTAGTAGCAAATTTAAACGCTTGTTAGTCTGAAATTATTCAACAGATTCCACTTCTCTCTCACATTATTTGTCTTGAAGTTTATCGGAATTATTTGAAGTTCGTTTTTTTGTAAACATTAAAAAAGCGTTGCCACAAATAAAAAAATATAACAAATTTCTTTGGAAATTATTAGTTAAAATGTGTAATTTCTATTACAAATTTTTTATATCTTATTAGGATTTTATTCTGTGTTAAATTATTAATAAATAAATTTTACACAAGTTAACAAGTGGCACATAAAGGTTCGAGAGTGTATCCTAATAAGCACCCTTATCGTGGTTTGCGAATTCAAAATACGCCTGCGACTGTTTGGTAGTATAAATAAGTTCACGTTCTTTTTAATCCTTTACCAAAAAATCGCAAGCGTATTAATAATTCGCTAACCACAGTATGGGTGAAGAGTTCTTTGTGCCATCTATATGAGATTTTTTCGTTAAAAAGTTGGTTTATGAAGCGGGATTTTGTAGAAACCTATGGTTTATTCAAAACCCACCAGCATAAGACTTTTTCATGATATTTTAGCTTTTACAAAAGTTCTCATGTCAGAATTGTTTGAATTGTTGAAAGTGATTACGGGTCTAGAGCAGTTACGTCCAAACTAGAGTTTTTTTCCCCGGAGTTTTTCGATCTTAAAAAATTTCCCGTTTTCCCGGGATCCCGCTCCATATAAACATTACAAAGTTAATTTGTTTTAAATTAATGAAAAAAACTTTTTTTTAAAAGCGTAAGGGAACTTGTTTACAAAGTTTTACTAAGAAATGCCTAAATACTACAAAAATTAATTAAAGGTTGAAAGAGGAACTTGAAGTATTATTACCTTACGATTTTATATGTAAATTTCGTATCATTATGCTCTAGATACAAGATAAAAAGACAACAATTTAATTCATAAAACAATAATAAAAACAAACAAACATTGTGGTACTCAAGTTAAGAGATCAAAAAGTAAATTCATAAAATAGATAAAATATTTTTAATAAATATATTAACATTTTTTAACATTTTTTTAAGAAATAACATTAAAGGTAGAAGTACATAACACGCGTTCATTCGTCGACGTTTGTCGTGCGTTTAAAATCTTTAGCGCATGAAAAATTGCAAGTTACACAACACGCGTTACATAAGCCGTTCCTGTCAGCTGTTTTTTGTTTGTTTACTTATTTGTGCATTGAAAACAGATTCGAAAGTATATCAAGATTTATTTATATTGAATTTATTCTTTTTATATAAATATTGTATGTTTTTGAAGCTCTTCAATAAATTTTTCTTTCAAGATTCGAAAATTTGTAAAATTTTTTTTTATTGTCAGCTGATTACTTGTCAAAAATACCCAACGCGTTAAAAAGTTCAAAGTTAACCAACTTTCTGGCGCTAACGCGTCAAAATATTTTACATGTAGCTTGGTCTATTAAAATACACTAGTTTAACTTTTTTTGACAGAAGTCTATGAGCGCGTGCGCACTAACGCGTGTTATGTACTTCTACCTTAAGACACACTCAATGCGTTTAGAAAGTCGGCAAAGAGTATATTTCTTATTTTATTTACTTATTACCATGTTTCCGAAAAATTTCGTTCACTTTTTTTACCGAAATTGGACAAATAGTTTAAAGTGCAAAAGTTTAAAGTTGTTGCATATTTCTAATTCACAGTCCGAAGTAATTTTTCTTTTTTATAAACAACGTCTCTATCAGTCAAATGTATTTCAAGGTTGATGCAAAAAATAGCATCAAACGGACTTCATCTTACAAGATCCACCTGTAATCTTTAGGACAATGTGTTTTAAAAATTGTATCTTGTAGTATCTTACACGAGTTTCCATAGTTTTTTTTATTTCGGTTTCCCGGTTTCAAAATGAAACAAATTAATGTTTATCACCTTATAAACATATCGTCACATCTCAACTTTCTCGGTATTTAATCTCAAACTGAACCGAAGTTATAGCAAAATATATCTTTAAATCGGTACATTTTGAAAACTTTATTCGCATTTTGCCAAGCTCGATTTTTTTTTTGTAGATATGACTTTGCTGCAATAAAGAAGCGATATTTGTGGATATCTTCTATTTTTAAGACTTGTCCATGGACAATTAAAATTTACTGCCTGCATCTTATTTTGAATTTATGTTCTTTATTAACTCTTCACTTCTCTAAATTTATTAATTATCAACTGTTGCACGGCACATTCTGCTTTTGGTAGTTTTATTGCGTTAGCAGACATTGATTTACGAACGTACTCACTTCTTGTTATTGATTTAATCGACAACCCATCAACAGATGCTAATTTTTAGAGAATAGACAACTAAATTTCAAAGTATAAATAGCTTTTTTCTGAAACTATGATGAACTTTTATTTCCCGGGATCCCGCAACAAAAATCCCGGGAAAACGGGAAATAAAATAATTGAAATTCCTAGCCCAAAGACATATACTTTGACATTTGCATTTTCGGCAAAAAGCTTTTAAAGCACCCCGATCTGATTGGCTGTAGTGCTCTCGTCGGTGTGAAAGCACAAAAGCTCTCTTGTAATAGCTCGCACATTGTGAATATGAGCTACACGTAACTGGTCTAGAGCCATTATTTTTATGTGTTACACACATTAGCACAAACTTTTTAGCATCAAAACGGACATACTTATATACGTACATACATATGTACAATGTATGTAAAAAGGTATGTAGCCTGCACTTGCGAAGTTTCGAGCTTCACAATTTTTTAAAATATATTAATCGGTGGCTGACATTTATAAATCCATATTTCTTGAAACCGCAGTTTTTTAATCTTATTAAAATGCATATATATTTTTCAGTTTTTGTTTTATTTATTCACAGAAATATCAAAAGTTTTTTAAAATAAATTTTCTGTTATCTTTTGTGAATTAATTGAATATTACTATTCAATTTTTTTAAAACTTCAAAAAATAAATAAAACAAAAACAGAAAAATTGGATTATTTAATAAAATATGGTAGCATAAATTTTGATAATTCCCATAAACGTCAGAACGTTAATATGGCAACAAAAAGAGAGAGTATCTGTATTTATATCATGTTTATACTTACATATTTATTATTTAATGTTTACTTAATTTCTTTATTTGTATAATATCTTAATATTTTAAATAAATAACATACATAGGTACATTCCTTAGAAAGTTACCTTTACCAACTCCCTACGTGAAGGCAATAATAAAACTATTAAATTTAAAACACTTACCAATAATAGCTTCAATTGTGATATAGTTTGCATCAATTTCTCTAGCAAACTCACGTATGGCTTGGTTTGGGTCCTCATAAGTATGTGGATCGACATAGCTGCGGCTATTTCCAAACAACGGTGTAGTCACTATAAAGTTTACAAACATGAAAATAATTAAAAGTTACATCGACCAAAATAGGTAATATAATAAATGCCTATAATTTTTAACAGATAAGCCCGATTTTGATTTACAAACGTTAATTAACTGAAATTTACGATATGAATATTCAAAATTATAACTAAGAGAAAACCCACTCCAACTAAATACAAAACAAAAAATAATTTAAAACAAGTAGAGTGATATATTCGGCTATGCCGAATCTTATATACCCTTCACCATGGAGCGCTAAGAACTGAAACATATATAGATATAAATACATCTAATTTGTGCCACGCCCACTTCTCCAATGCCATCCACATTTTGTCGGATGTTGAGTATGGATAACCAATAGCACATAATTTCCACTATTGCCGTTTTGCAGAAATACAGAAATCCATAATGTCTTTGCATGGGAGGTGCCAAGCACACTTTGTTTAAGATATGTTGTATATTGATTACCTAAAAACAAGGGATTTTTAGATTGAATTGGAGGCAGTCGTGGGTTTTTGCTCATATGCCAGCCATTTATGGACTGGTCTGGCTGAATTTCGACAGCAAACTTTAATATATAACAACCTAGTCCTCATCATATCTGGGGTCTTCGGAAAACCCATTTCAACATACACACGGACATCGTTAAATCAACTTCGCATAAGGACCCAGAACTAGGAAAGGGCAAAAAATATCGATGTATCAAAATATCGATATTTAAAAAAAAATAGTCGATATGTATCGCCGGTATTTAAAAGACCAATATATCAATTTTTCGATATTGAAATACGACTATCGAATTCGATATTTTTTAAAGTCAGTCTTCATTAAAAACTAAAAATTTTAGCCGTTTTTAAATCAATGTTTTTTTTAGATTTGGCTGCATCATTGCATGCATCATAAAGGTATTCACGTCAAAAGTTGCACCCTTGCGAAAAAGCAAAAGTGCAAAAACATAACAGCAACCACATAGACAATTATGTCACACAAACGATGCAAGATTATCAGAGTAAAAGCATAAAATTTATGCAACTTTTTATGGCGTTGCCAAATTAAAAAAAAATCTTCAAGAGTACTCATAAAATCAACTCTACACTAAACAACAACGCAGAAATACCATTTTGATGTACATTTTATTCTTAGAATTAAAAAATATTATAAATTGTAGTATTTAAATATGAACTTTGTAAAAAATAAAACAGTTAAAAAAGAAAAGGCTTAAAAAATGGAAGAAGCAGAAATAATAAAAATACTGGAACATTTATCTAAAATTTTTTTTTAGGTAGATAAGTTATAAATTCGACTTGTATATTAAAAACATTTATAATTTTGTGTATTTTTCAAGAAACTTGCGATTGAAATTTATTAAAAAAATATTTTTAAAATGGATGGTGCGTTGTTTAAAAAATGGTTTCGGAAATGCTCAAAATTGAAGGTGCAAACAAAATGGGTTGCTCATTATGCTTTTTTGCACAGTTGCAAGGGTAAAAAAATTGACGTGAATACCTTTCATACGTTTAATATGAAGATCTAAAATGATTGGTATTTATAAGAAGCAGTGCCGGATACAAGAAGCAGATTGAACTTACTGTTTATTGTTGTTGTTTTTGTTTAAGCTTTGATATTGTTACAAGTAAAACTGAGGTTTACAATTCTTCTTCGCTTAACAGTTTTTTTTTTGTATAAAATCTTTAGCTTGTCTAAAACCTTTGGATAATGTTTCCTGACGATCTGGCCTTAGCAACCAGCAAAATGCACATAGGAATAGCTTAACTCTTCAACAATAAATTTCAGTGCTTTTATCAAGAATAAAAATTGGGAATTAAGCACGACAAACAAAATCTTGTAAATTAAAAGTAGATAGGTAACAAAAAGGAATAATTACACCATCATCTAGCCCTTGGAGTTGATCAGTGGTGTTGTTGAAAAGGCCCGTGGCAGCTTAATGTAATGTTATTTGGACTTCGCAGTGCTACGCCCAGGCAGATGGGGGTACTATTAACATCAGTACTACAATTAGGATGAAGCACAGGAAAATTGATTTCAGAAGCTGAAGAAATGAATGAGGTCAGCATTCTTTGGATATTATAGCCGAATACTTTCAAAGTATGAGAGGGACTATTGCTTTACGCGACGAGCTCCTGGTGGTACTAAAGTGCATAATACATTTTCACAAGTATTTGTGTGGTCATAATTTTGAATTAAAATGGACTGTTTTGCACTAAGGCAAAGGAGCTTCAATTTTAATATTGTGTACAGGAAAGGCAGAAAACATGGGAACTCGCAGGATCTAAATGGCGCAAAGAAATTACCATGTTTAACGACAAGGATGCAGAAGACTGGCAAATTGTTGTTAATACCGTACAAGTGAAAGTACTGGAACAAAATGGTAAAACGTTATTTTGGTACCGTCATCTCAGTTCCACTCTTTGATTTGCATGTTAAGGCGACGCACGGGACCTTAGCTATTGATTTATTGCTAGTTTTATCATTAAACGCATTTTTTAATTTTTTCTGTAACACTTTAATGCTGATACTATGATCAAACAAAATTTCTTTGTTTACTATTTGTTCTTCAGTTACTTAGTTATGTCCACAGGAGCACTAGATAACAATTAAAATTGATTTTTTACTTTCTTCAAGTTCATTTCTTTCGACATAAAAAACAATTTCTCAATGCTCAAATTAATCATTTCAGTGAAAGTTTGCAAGGTAATGACGTAAAGGAAGCCTTTATTAAAAAATAATGATTGTACGAATTATGTTTGTGTCGTTAATTTGCAATGAAGGACGGCTTAACCTTCGCCGATCGCCCTAAAATTTGTTTGGCGAGGCTTTTTTTTCAATACCCACCAAATTGGCGGGTGAATTTGACTGGCTTATATCAGAAACTATTATCCAAACAATCTCTCGACTTTAGTTTAAATAAATTGTTCTCTTAATGAACATATAGAGATAAATTTAAATAAACATGCCAAAATTAATGAACTTAAGCAAGTGAGTGGCATCGAATGTGCGCTTAAGGGTACTTTACACTATAACACAAGTCTTTGGTATTTTAAGGAAAATACAACCCTGTCAGGATAAGTTGCTATTGTTTTTTGAAAATTTTCAAGCAATGATTAGATGATCAGGGAAGAATTTTCGTCAAAATACTTAAGACTTGTTTGATGGTGTAAAGCGGCCTTTGACAGCATGTGCATATTTAAATTTTTTAGCGCGGCTAGGATCAAAATCTAATATAAATTATAGTTACTGGATTTAATGAAATATTTTGAATCTTATAACCGAATTTCAATCATTTTTGGTATTTTCAAACATTTATAGAAACATATTGAATTTACTGAAATGCAATGTTAGTATAAAGAAATAAATTAATAGTTCTGAAACCGGTACAAAATCTTTAAACTAAAGGAATTATCTTTGCAAGTAATAGCAGTAGTACTTTCTGGTCGTGGTGCAAAAGCAATTTATTATTAAGCCCATATATACCGATAATACAAACTATAATACTAATTACTTTGTATAGGATATAGGGATATAATGAGAAAGTTTATATTCTAAATACTTCATGCAATAAAAGTTACTTTCTACAATAAAAGCGAAAAAGAAAAAAGAACATAAAAGTTTACCATTGGATTGAATTGTTTTAACGATGGGTGTAGTATCCATGGCATGAACTAAAATATTTCAAAAAATATTATGAAACAAATTAAAAAAAAAAACAATTATTTAAATATTAAATGCAAACGAATTAAAAAAATATGTGTATAAAAAAGATCGAAATTTTAACGAAATAATAGCAAAATTTGGTTTAAAAACATAAACACTTACTATAGGTTACGACCAGTCCTGGTATTGAGGGATAAAAAGGAAGGGGAATAGAGCATTTCAATGAGTTTCATTAATAAAAATCGAGTGTTAAACTTAAAAATTTTAGTGATCATGGTTGTACAAACTGTTGTTAACTACAGCTGTCTTGTAATATAATTGAAAGACTTTTACATTTTATTTACCTTCATTGCTGGCGTAATCTAAAGGCAAAGGCATATGATTGCTAGATTTTTTATCGATATCATCTTGGTTCTTGGACCTTAAAAAGAGTACCGTCGCTACTATCACTAAGACCAATATAACTACGACGGCCACAGTAGCTCCAGCCACCATGCGCATTTGAATGTTGTCTTTATAAACTGCAAAAAAAAATGTTTTTTTTTTTAGAAGATGCAATTAAATCAAAGTTTTTATAAATTATATATTTTAATTGATCTTCACATGCTTTGATGACAAAAGATAAGCAAATTTCAAGAGTTTTTTTAATAAATGTAATATAATAAAGCTGTAATTAAAGTATATTCCCTTAATATCATTTTATTTATTTTTAATTCTTCAATAACATAACCGAGCCCTTAGGGCCTTTTATGGTTAATAAAATCTACTGAGTAATGATATTCACTTAACTAAATAATAAAAAATATAATAAACAAGAAAAAAAGTAATATACATATAATATTTTACATTAAAATTTAAACATAGATATCTTACAAACTATAAAGAAAAGATAATTATTTATTTCAAAAAACACTGTGCAACAAAAAAAAACCAGCCTCAATAGTTGCAATACGTAATGAAAAGTTTGTTCGGGTTTTCGATATTATGGCCCTTAAAGATTTTAAAATTTTTTGAAAAGACGTTTGGAATAAGTAAATAAAAATATACAAAATGTACTTCTGAGCTAAAAAATGATTTCAGTTGTCTTCCGTAGAATTTTATGGCGATTCTTCTCCTTTAATAAATTAAACCTGTAACTCTCATTTTAAGAGTAATTTTTGTCCTTTTTCCAACTTCTACTAAAAAAGTCTACTAAATTCACTAGGGGTGTTCTAAGACTAAAAGTTCGTGTAATGTATGTAAAATGCTTAATAAGAGAAAATTGACATGTGGTAAACAGTAAAGCCCTGCGCGAATGCATTTGAATGTCGTTTCAAGACATTCGTTTGTTTTTAAAATACCGATTGTCGATTGCCCTTTGCTAACGAATCAAATGCTATATTGTGAAAAACACATAAAGCACAAAAAAAAAATATAAACACACAAATGCAAATGCATTTTTATTAGTGTGTTAAAAACGAACAAATACGAAGTGTAAAGAGTACGGAACAGTGTTGCCAGGTTAGGGATTTTCACCCCAAATTTGGGGTTTTCCTTTGCGTTTAGGGTCAGTTGGAAAAGACAAAATGAATTTAAAGGTGATTATTTAATATAAGTTGCATTACAAGTAAATGTTCAAATATTAGTAGAATAGCATCTGCGTTACTGGCACTACCATTTTCGAACGCAACTGTCGAGCGAGCATTCTCAATGTTTAGTTTTATTAAAAATTAAATACTGGCAACTGGCCCTAACCATAATATGCATAGCCTTGCTTAACCTACTCTCAAAAATTAACAAAAAGTCTCTCAAATGTATTTAGCAAAACAAAATAAAAAACATTTGATTCCGTATGGAATGTGCGATTAGATTCGCACCTTGCTTAAGCAAATGACAGTTTCATTAAACTTAGCAAAAAGTTTCCTTAAGTTTAAAATGCTTTTCCTCATATAATTAACATGTATTCGCACATTTGCTTAAGCCAACTTAAGCCCTATGGTTGGGCCTTTAGATATTCTTTAAGCAATGAATGCCAAATTTTTATTCCGTCTTCTGAAAGCTTAAATTATTTAATTATGAAAACATGTACGTGGATTTGAGGGATGAAAATGTACTAGACGTTTTTAATGAGCTTTTTTTTATATAAGTATATGTTAAAATATAGTTACATACATACATATGTAAAAAATTAAATGAAATAAAATGGAATGTATGTTTAAAAAAATATTTAAAAAATTATTCTTTTTATTTTGGGGTTTTTTTATTTGTTCTCAGTACACATTTAGGGGGTATTTTTTTGATTTGGGGTACTTTCTTTAAATTTACTTGGCAGCACTGGTACGGAATATACTCCACACAACAAAAACGAGACAAACGAATCACACTAACTATACAAAATGACACGAATCACACCAAATCAAACGAATCACACCAAGCAACAGTAACAAAATAGGTGATATGAAGATTCTTATTTTTTTTATAATTAGGTGTATGACTAGTAAATTTGTATGGAGCAAAAAACAAATGAAGATGAAAAATATTTTTATACAATGTTTAAGTTTTTATTTATTTATTTCGATTGCAAGGGCGGTAGGGAATTTTGGTCTATTCTTAGGAGAAATGGAGTTGTTAGTAGTGTTGATGATTTTGTGGATGTTGATCCTGACTATTAAAATGCTGCTTTTTCTTCTAATCAATCTGATGATGGCAATAGAATTGTTGACTTTTCTGATTTTATGCATGATGGTTTTTCTTTTCGCGCAGTAGATTTGGTTGAAATGTTTGAGGCTTTTAATTTGATCAAGTCGCATGATGTTGGTTTTGTTAGACTCTTGATGCCGATTATTAGAGGTTATGTGTTGCATTTGGTTAATACAATTTTGACTGCGTCTAGCTTTCCGTTACAGTGGAAGGTTGCGAAAGCTATACTTATTGGAAAAAAGGGGACGGATGAGTTTAGGCCGATATCTATTTTGCCAATTTTTTAAAAAATGGTGGAGCATATTATTAAGATCCAACTTGTTAAGCATATTGATGATAAGCAAGCAGTTGGTACATGACTGTCAGTCTGGTTTTTGGTGTAATAGAAGCACTACTTCTTTACTTCTGGGTTTAACGGACAACATTAGGAGGAATGTTTCTGATGGGGGAGTTTGTGTTGTATTGTCTTTGGATTTGGCTAAGGCCTTCGATAGGGTAAATCATTCAATCTTGGTAAGAAAGCTGCAGGATTATTATGGCTTTTCTGTATCGGCTTGTAAGCTTATTTTTTCTTATTTATCGCATAGAAGACAGTATGTATTTAGTGGTAGTCGTGCTACTGGTTTGCTTTCGGTTTATATCAGTGTTCCCCAGGGTTGGTTCTTTTTTGTTTATCATGTTTATTAATAATCTTTTTGGGAACATAGCTAATAGAATGTGTATTCCATTTGCATTTGCTGACGATGTGCAGCTGCTGTTCAGTGGAACTACTGAGTTTTCTGATGTTTTGCAGAACATGATTGAATATACTGTTGGGTTATTGGTTGATTGGATAGGTTATAATGACCTGTCTATTAATGCGAAAAAAAAACTAGGGCAATGATGTTTGGTAAAGGTGGTAGAATTGATTTTTCTATTACATTAGATGGTCATTTGATTGAGTTTGTTGAGAAAATGGAATGCCTTGGGGTTATTGTTAATAGCAAATTGAGTTTTGAAAGCCATGTTAATACTATAGTTTCTAGGGTTAACTTTTCTTTGCGTAAGTTGTATAGTTTGGACTTAATGTTGCCTTTTTTTGTTAAAAGGCGGGTTGTTCATGGCCTTATTATGCCATTATTTCTTTATGCCTTGGAAGTGTACTCGGGAATTTGAGGATAGGCTTTGAAAAAGGTAAGGTTGGTGTTCAATAGGGTAACGAGATATTTGTTTTCTCTCAGATCACGTCAGCATGTTTCTTCGTATGTTGTACGATTTCTTGGTTTTTCATTTGATGATTAAGTGAAATTTAGGACGTTATTGCATTTTTACAAGTTAAAAAAGGTTACTGACGCCTAAATATTTGGTTGATTTGTTTGAATTTGGTAGATCAAACAGGAATAAACACTTGATTATACCAAGATTAACTTCAGTTTTGTAAAGTAAAAGTGGCTCGGTTTTATAATAAGTTGCCAAGCACTTTGAAGGTATTTAATGTTTCCCCTGATGCCTTCAGGATTAAACTATAAGTGAAGCCCACAAGGGACTAGGACTAGTCCAAAAGTAACCCAAACGTATGGAAAAAACATGGTCTATTTAGCATTACGATGTCCTAGGGCAGGACCTTATAACCCAGCTTTGGACTACAAAGGAGTAGTTTTAGTTTTAATTCTCTAACATATTAAAAAAATTACGAGAAACTTAATTAAAAGTTTTTATTTATTTGAAACTCTTTTCGTAAAAAAATATTTTTATTTTACAATAGTTTAATACTACATTTACATTAGGCCGAAATCTTGTAGATTTGATTTAAAACCTTCTTCGAAATCTAGTGCGTTTACATTATACTTTTTTGACATTAGCGAGATTTTGTTTTTATAACATAACAACTGACTAAAAGTTTTTTCGTACACATACATACATACACAAAAAGAAATATACATTAAAATATTAGCATTGCCTTTTATTAATAAACAACGATATTTATTTTATCAATATTATTCGCCTTTTTTACTTTTTTACACTTTTTTATTTATTTATTTTATAAAACTTTTTAATTTTTTTTAAACAATTTTTGTTTTGTTTTTTTTAAATGTCATTTTTTCTTGTGCAGGGAAGTATTTTTTAGTGCTATATTGAAAAAACCATAGTTGCATCACATTAAGTACTCCTAGATTTTGAGTAGATTTCGTCGAAATCTAGTCACGAAGTAGATTTTGTTTCGTATGGGAAATCAAGTCAAAATTAACTAGATTTGGCTCGAAATCTCGTAAGTACTAGATTTTGCGTAGGTGTAAATATAGTATAACCCGTAAAATTTCCATACAAAATGCTGTATATTGAAAGTTAATAAATTTAATATTTTTTTAATGAAAAAGTCATAAAAACAAAAATGGAAAATTGTTTTCGGCTTTTTAGCTGTTATCGGCAGGACGGTTAAATGTGGCGATTTCTTAATCCTATTGTCGAAATTTACGTTTGAATATTAGCGATATGCGAAATGCATTTTATGTAAATATTTTCTAATTTACATATACATATCTTTAATATTACAAAAACTTGTTTCTCTTGTTTGTGAATGTTATTTCAAATTTATAATTCTTATTATAAATAACTGTTTCAAAATTGTTCTATTTGAAATATGTTGTGAATCATTGTAAAATATTAAGGCGAATATACATACAAACCGACAAGTTATAAACAGTAAAATTGAAAATTTCTTAAACTTACATAAATTTCTTAAAGAAAATTCCGTAAATTTTAAAATTATATTGATAAATTAATGTATTTTTGAAAAATTTTTAAACGTCTTATGTGTATTTTCAAATATGTATGTAAATATACTTCTGGAAATAACCTTAATTCAGAACATTAAACTTAGAAACACTAAAACTAATTTTGTGTAATTTTTCAGTAATTTCCTGAAATCGATCCCGCATGATTTTATGCACTTCCTACTTTAAGTACTACTTATCACTACTACCCTTAAAATAAAAAAAATAAGCTACGCTCATTTAAAAAAAATAATTGAAAATCTCCATTGATTAAAACTTTATTTGTTTTCGATTTCAGAACATGGCGTTTTTAATATAAAAATCACAAATGGTAATATTTTCTTAGCAAAAACCATAAAAAAATTATTGGTTGCTGTTTTGATAGGGATTTTTTGTTTTCGATAAATTATAAAAAAACTTCCGTTCATTGCAACAAATGATGAAAAAATCGTAGTACACAGTACAAATTATTCGAGCTCGTAAATAATTGTATCAAGAAAAACATATTTGTACGTATTATTATTTAAAAAAAAAATAACCAAAATTAAAAAATATTCACATTGAAAAAAAATATATAACCAATTTTGGTTAGAAATAACCAAAAACGGCAGCTCTGAACACAACTGACTCTAAATCAGTTTCAAATATCTTATCAAACAATTTGTGTTTTTTTTGTGTTTAAAAATTCATAAAAAATAAATATTGCAGGCAAGACATTGGATGTTACTAGGGATGCCAGTCCCGAAAATACCGGGATTTACATTTTTTTAATCCCGGGATTTTCGGGATTTTGTCAATCCCGAAATTGTTAACTTAATTTTTTTGTTTAACCTTTTTTTATAAAAAGAAATTTATTATCAGCCCAATTATGAATACAAATTCCCCGGGAGTTTTTTCCCTTTTCCCATTTTTACAATTGAATTTACATAGGAAAAATGTGAGAAGGGAAAAAACTTCTGGGGAATTTTTATTCATAATTGGGCTGTATGGCATTCCCCATGAGAGGATAGGGAACACAATATTGATCTTTAATATTTATTTGATTAATTCTGTTAATACTGTCATTGAAAACGTAAGAAAATAGTTACACTTTGTTATTCTTTTCAAGCGTGTCCAATAATTATAAAGAAATTTTAACGTGAGAAGTGCTGACAATAATTAAACAAGAAAATTTATTAAAGAAAAAAATGTTTTTAAAATGCACAAAACAATTCACTGGTGCACCAAATACAAAATTTAAGCTTTACTCTTTACAGGGTTAAGATTATTAAAGTGTTTTCCGAGAGTTGACATCGAACCTACGGTAATTAATGGAGCTATTTCACAATATTAAGTAATGTATTTTATACACTACATAATACCTACCGCAAGTAGTGGTGGTTATAAAAATGCGTTTTTGTTAAAATAAGATTTTAATGGTTAACTAATTAAATTGATTTTTTTAGTTAATTTCGAATTCAAATTTCAATTATTTTTTTAATTCATTGAATAAAATTTTAATAGAATCTTACAAATAAATCAACTTCTATGTTGCGTTGTTCAATTAGAATATTAATTTTTTTTATTTAGCTTGAATGAACTGAGGTAATTGAATCAAATATAGCTTTTATGGTAATTTTTATTTATTGTTTAAAATCATATGTTCTTTTTTTTATCATATTTTTTTTTTAAATTAGTCATTAATTAAGAAAAGTCACAATATAAAGTTTTTACAAACTTAAGTAATGTTTAACTTTAAAATAATAAATTAATTATAAAACCTGCGTTTGTAAACTTCTTTTAAAGACGTTTTTTTAAATAAATATCTATAAAAAGCATTTATCTCTTAATTTTCAAAAATCCCAAATCCCGATATCCCGTAAAATCCCGGGATCCCGAAAAATCCCGGGAGTTTATTTTTTGTAATCCCGGGATTTGCGAAAACCAGTCCCGATTGGCATCCCTTTATGTTACCAAAAGCATTTTTAACCGCACAATATTTTTTGAGTGTTAAGCTGAAACAAAATAACATATCAACTTAAAAAATATATTACTAACATTTTTCTGCGGCTGTAATTAAATGCATTCTCTCAATTTTATTGCTCTCTGGTACTCACTAATACACAACCAAAAATTTTTGGAAATCCCTGTTATTCAGGGATGATAAAGTCAGTACAATTGTACTTTTTTCAGTACAATTTGCATTTCAAAAGTACTGAAGTACTCCAATGGCAAATTTAGTACAATTTAAAAATTTCTAAATATCAGAAGAAATGCCAAATACATATTGTCTACACAACATTCGTCGGCGAATATGGAAAGGAATTTTTCGCAGCAAAATATTATAAAAACAAAGCGAAGAAACAGCCTTTTTGTGAATATTGCATCGAATTTAACTCAGACAAAATATATACTACAGTCTGATCAATCTTGTTGCTATAAATAAACGAAAACTTTTAAGCTTGATTTCTTAAAGTATTGGGAAACGGGGTATAGTGCGGCGCTTCATGTTGCGACTTGTTGTACAATTCGATCAAGTTGTACAACCATTTGTTACGTTAGAGGTGTGGTTGGTCATCGGTTGAATAAAAAATCAGTCTGATTTGAGCTTTCAAATTGGCACGTCTGATGGCGATTTTTTCCTTCGTTTTAAATTTTCATTCTAACGTTTTGAAAGCAGAGCGTGCAAAGCAAAGAATATTTTAAAAAACTAATACGAAATTTCAACGCACAATTTTAGTAAAGAATACAAAAACTACCGGAACTATTACTTAATTTCTTTTCTTGCTCCTCTTCTAACTCCACTTATACTCATATTGACTTTACAAAAATAATTTCTTAATAAAGCTTACTTAAAAGTTGGTGCTGCGAACGATCAACTGGTCTATTGAACTCAATTGCACGACCAGTAACAACGTGTAGAGGTCGCATAAGGGTCCTTAGACAATATCTTTTGGGGTTATTACTGGGTGAAACGTATTTATACCCTATTCCACTTTGGCGCCCTATGCTCCAGTGGGAGTTAGAGGAATATTTAAAATACCCTGTTCCACTATCAACTTTAAAAAAAAGCCAGATAAAAAAGCATCGTCTTAATTCCTTATTACGTATTAACTAAATGTTTTTTTGTTAATTGCCAAAGTGTATTTCAAATACGTACATATGTATCAGAGAATGACAACAAGTACTTATAAGAAAAATATACAGAGGTATCCATTCACATTTCTTTTTTCTCTTCGTTGTTTATTTTTGAGCGTAATTGTTTTTGTTTTTTCAGTGTTTTCTAGTAAAAATATAAACTATTT
Organism: Pollenia labialis; assembly: GCA_949318255.1. Taxonomy (NCBI): domain Eukaryota; kingdom Metazoa; phylum Arthropoda; class Insecta; order Diptera; family Polleniidae; genus Pollenia; species Pollenia labialis. Next base: position 13,361,664 of record OX439144.1, on the reverse strand, counting down.
TCTCATGCTCTCTTTATTTGTGTGAGAGCATTCGCACATGTGCGGTGTTTTGCAAACCTCTGTTAAGCTGAAGGTCCACACCATGCGTTAATGCGTCTGTCCTTTTTATGTTTCTGACAAAAAAGTAGAATCAGTGTAATTGTATATGACAAGTTACACAGAAAATCGCATAGAATGCATAGTTGTATCAACGCATGAAAGTAGGTTTACTTTCTACTTTTGTATCTGTCGCATGTGGTGAAAAAAAGTCAGCTGTTATTGATGGCCATGGGTGACAAATCATATTTTATTTTCAATGTTATCGATAAATATGTTTGTGTGGTGGATTACTTTTTACAATTTTTTTTGCATTTAAAAAGGTTTTTAATAAGAGAAAAAGCTTTCGTTATTAAGATTGTATAAACTTTAAAGAATAAAATACATTAAAATTAATTTTAATCACAACTTTACCACGAACAAAATTTGCCATTCTAGTTATCGATTACTTTTATGTTCTGAGTATCATCTTTGTTGTGTTTATTATATTTTTTTTTTTAACAAATGCCATGAACTGGAAACCGTGAAAAACCACGAATATTTTTATAATAAAAGCTTACTTTTCTATGAATTCTTTTAAATAAATTCTATTAAAATATCACTAACACTTTCCATTTTTGGCAAAATTACTTTTAATTGATAAACATATTAGCACAACAGCTGATAAAAAAAACAAATTTGGCGCATAAAACGCATGGCATGTAACTTGAATTTAGAAACGCATAAAATGCATAAAAAGTATCATACGCATCCACGCAGGGTTGTCAGATGTGGCGATTTTCAAACTTGTTTGGCGACCTAATTTTTGATTTGGTGACATGGCGATTTTGTTTTGAAAATCGTTAAATTTAATACTGAGAAATATTATTTTTATTATATTTATAGTATTTTTATGTATGAAGTTTGAGGCATTCATATGTATGGTCAGTATTTGAAAGTATGTTCAAATGGCTGATGAAGATAATGAATATCTTCGAGAAAATAAATCAATAAATAGAAATTAAAATAAATATTTTTAAAGTCTATGAACATTTTTTCATTATATGTACATATGTATGTGGCAAATTTTTTATCACAGATACAATACGTTGTTGTCAGTGATATTTTAAAGATTTTTATGAACTCTTACATACCTTTGGACATTTTTGAAACCCAATGAAAAAATTAGCGTTGGTTAATTGGAAATAAAACTTTAAAGCTGCAACGATTCGGCAGGTACATACGTACAATTTCAAGGAACTTACATTGACTGTTCTTTATATGCTGGTAATTATTATAAGTAATGCCTGTGTTTAAGCTATGAACTCCACTAAAACTCGCCTTCGGAGTAGAATACAATACGAACTTCTAGACGCGTTATTACGAGTTATAAGTTGCACTTCTTTTGTACCATCGTTGAATAAATGAAATACCCTTACAAGGTATTACAAAAAAAAGAAGACAAATAGGTAGATTTGCCGGTGAAGCGTTTTAGATACATCTATATACATATATACATCTATATATATAAAAATGAAAAATGTTTGTGTGTTTGTGTGTTTGTGTGTTTGTTTGTTTGTTTGTTTGTTGGCTTATAGACTCCGAAACTACTGAACCGATTTTCTTGAAATTTTTACAGTAACATCACGTGAGCCCTAAAAATAAAATAGGCTACTTATTTTTTCGATAGGGGCAGGGGAATTGGTACCCCCCATAGGATGCCAATATTTATTATCGCATATCTTAAGAGCCGCTGGACGCATTTTGCTGAACTTTTTGTAGTAGGATCTTCTGAGCCCCAAAATTGAAATAAAATAGCAGCGGGGGAAGTGGTTCCCCCCATAGGACGCCAATGCTTAATATCGCATATCTTATGAACTGTTATAGTGAGAATGTTCAAACTTTGTGGAAGTCACTCTTATGGTATACTACACTTTTGAAAATAAAAATAAAGCGGGTAGGGGAGGGGGGGAAAAACCTCCCAGAGGATGCATATATTAAATATCGCTTAACTGAAGAACTATTAAAGGGGGAGTCTTCAAACGTGGTTAAAGCTACTACTATGGCAAACTATAAATTTCAGTATAAAAATGGGCGGGGTAAACAGGGAAGGAGCAGTACCCCTCATAGATAGAAATATAAATAAGAGCCACTGCACGCATTTTGTTGAACTTTTGGTGGTAGGATCTTCTGAGCCCCGAAATTGAAATAAAGTAGCAGCGGGGGAAGTGGTTTTCCCCATAGGACGCCAATGTTTACCATCGCAAATCTTAAGAACTGTAATAGTGAGAATGTTCAAACTTTCTAGAAGTCACTCTTATGGTATACTTCACTTTTGAAAATAAAAATAAAGCGGGTAGGCGCAGGGGGGGAAATACCTCCCATAGGATGCATACATTAAATATCGCTCAACTGAAGAACTATTAAAGGGAGAGTCTTCAAACGAAGTTAAAGCTACTATTATGGTAAACTATAAATTTCAATATAGAAATGGGCGGGGTAGCCAGAGGATGAGCAGTACCCCTCATAGATAGAAATATTAATAAGAGCCGCTGCAATCAATTTGTTGAACTTTTGGTAGTAGGATCTTCTGAGCCCCAAAATTGAAATAAAATAGCAGCGGGGGAAGTGTTACCCACCATAGGACGCCAATGTTTAATATCGGATATCTTAAAAACTGTTATAGTGAGTAAGTTCAAACTTTGTAGAAGTCACTCTTATGGTATACTTCACTTTGAAAATAAAAATAAAGCGGGTAGGCGCAGGGGGGAACTACCTTCCATAGGATGCATATATTAAATATCTCTCAACCGATAAAGTGGTTAAAGCAGTGTAGCGAAGCGCACCGGGTTAAGCTAGTACATATATAAAAATTAAAAATGTTTGTATGTTTGTTTGTTTGTTTGTTTGTGTGTTTGTTTGTTGGCTTATAGACTCCGAAACTACTGAACCGATTTTCCTGAAATTTTTACAGTAACATCACGTGAGCCCTAAAAATAAAATAGGCTACTTATTTTTTCGATAGGGGCAGGGGAATTGGTACCCCCATAGGATGCCAATATTAATTATCGCATATCTTAAGAGCCGCTGGACGCATTTTGCTGAACTTTTTGTAGTAGGATCTTCTGAGCCCCAAAATTGAAATAAAATAGCAGAGCGGGAAGTGGTTCCCCCCATAGGACGCCAATGCTTAACATCGCATATCTTATGAACTGTTATAGTGAGAATGTTCAAACTTTGTGGAAGTCACTCTTATGGTATACTACACTTTTGAAAATAAAAATAAAGCGGGTAGGGGGGGGGGGAAACCTCCCATAGGATCGCTTAACTGAAGAAATATTAAAGGGGGAGTCTTCAAACGTGGTTAAAGCTACTACTATGGCAAACTATAAATTTCAGTATAAAAATGGGCGGGGTAAACAGGGGAGGAGCAGTACCCCTCATAGATAGAAATATAAATAAGAGCCACTGCACGCATTTTGTTGAACTTTTGGTAGTAGGATCTTCTGAGCCCCGAAATTGAACTAAAGTAGCAGCGGGGGAAGTGGTTTTCTCCATAGGACGCCAATGTTTACCATCGCATATCTTAAGAACTGTAATAGTGAGAATGTTCAAACTTTCAAGAAGTCACTCTTATGGTATACTTCACTTTTGAAAATAAAAATAAAGCGGGTAGGCGCAGGGGGGGAAATACCTCCAATAGGATGCATACATTAAATATCGCTCAACTGAAGAACTATTAAAGGGAGAGTCTTCAAACGTGGTTAAAGCCACTATTATAGTAAACTATAAATTTCAATATAAAAATGTGCGGGGTAGACAGGGTAGCAGCAGTACCCCTCATAGAAGACACATAAATAAGAGCAACAGCACGCATTTTGTTGAACTTTTGGTAGTAGGATCTTCTGAGCCCCAAAATTGGAATAAAATAGCAGCGGAGGAAGTGATGCCCATCATAGGACGCCAATGTTTAATATCGCATATCTTAAGAACTGTTATAGTGAGAATGTTTAAACTTTGTAGAAGTCACTCTTATGGTATACTTCACTTTGAAAATAAAAATAAAGCGGGTAGGCGCAGGGGGGAACTACCTTCCATAGGATGCATATATTAAATATCTCTCAACCGATAAAGTGGTTAAAGCAGTGTAGCGAAGCGCACCGGGTTAAGCTTGTATATAATAAAACTGCAACAACATATATAAAAATGTAAATATATCAAATATTTGTTTAATACTAGCCGCAAAAAAACTTTTTGTTGTTGCTTTAAGTAGACTACTTTAAACTATTTTATAGTAAACATCAGAGAACTGCAAAGAGCACCCGTTTTTATGATTGATGATACTCGCCTTAAAACGAGTTGCGGTATAGTTAATACAGCCTATTGTTTTTGTATGTACTCGCCAGGCTCGTAAGAAATTGTGTTTTCAACATACGAGCCTTTAGCAAACGCAATGAAATTTATATGAGTTCTGTTTTGTATTGTTTCTTAAATATATTATTTCAACATTCGGCAATAGCACTCGTACTTCTGATAAATCAACTAATTTATTCTCTTTTATTCAATGTTCTCTATCTGCCCTTCGCTGACCTAGAGTTATAATTGTCTGAGTGCACAAGTGTTTACTCGCAGCATTCGTCATTCGTAGTAATACTTAAAGCAGCGTTGCCAGATGGTTTAGGAAAAAAACAATGATCGTATATTTAAGTAAACATGTAGGGCTAAATTCAGTATGAAATAAAATGAATTTAAAAGTTATTATAAGAAAAATTTTCGTGGAAAATTTTAATTAAAATATATTACGAATGCGACAGGCTTATGAATCACAATTTTTTTATACGTCAATTTCATTTATATGTAAATATTTTTACAAAAATATTGACCAATGGCAACGCTGCGCATTCCGTTATTTCATTGTGCGACGTAAACACAGAATTTACTTTTTATATAAGTTAACACCCTGTACACTGAAAATGCTAATACAACAGTTGACACTTTTGTGTTGCCAAATTGTGGGAACTTCCGCTCCAAATAAAATAATTACATTAAAATCTGCTGACGGCATGTCTGCTAAAGTAAAATAATTTCCCAATAAGTGTATCGAGCAGTTTGTTTGCAGCGCACGTGTAACGGTGGCAGAGGGAAACAAAACCACAAATAATAATATAAAATTAAGTATAGAATTTGTTAAGTTTAGTTTTTAGTTTCTTTTCTCAGATAAAACATGTATAAAGTTTAATAAAGAAAATTTTAAATAAAAAATTATATTTTTTTTAAATTTTTTAACTTAATAAAAATTAATTGGCGCCCAACGTGGTTGTAGTGATATAAAGTGAACGTGTGAAAATAACAAAAATAAACTGTAAGACGTCCTCAATAGCACGCCAGTAAAGTTATTTCAGTGTTTAAAATAAAAACTAGTAGTGAATGTGTGAAAATAACAAAAATAAACTGTAAGACGTCCTCAATAGCACGCCAGTAAAGTTATTTAAAAGCTATTAGTGAACAAGTGTAAATCGTCCTTAAAAAGCACGTCGCTTAGATAAGCACCACACCGACTTAATATCATCTATAAACCCATTCAGCATCCTGTAGTGTCCGTCCGCAGGAAACCACGCCAGAGAACCGTTGCAGACCCGTAGTAGTTTATCAACAAAAAGGACCATCTCACCGGCTTCGTGTGGATATATATGTAAAACACTGAACAATTTATCAATATGTAAAACTGCAGATATTGTTAATATAACTAATTCAAACTGTCTACCTAAACTAATTAAGAGCTTACCATCTAAGTGCACAACAATCAACACCTACCATTAGTAGAAGAAATATCATCAAACATTCTGCTGCTCAACAACCACAACGGAGAAATTCAAATAGATAACAAAACCATATCATTGAGAGGAACCTTCCTAATACACCACAAGAATTCAACAATAATCATCCAAAATCAAACCTACTGGACTAAAGAGATATCTTCAGCTAAGCCATTACCAGCTATAGCTCAGTCTACAAACTCGACCAATACATTCCAAGAAGTCTTATCATTAGAAATGCTGAAAGATTTACACATGTCAAACACAGAAGAAATCTCATCAATCAAATACAAATATGGTACGAGCCTGATCACAAACCTCATAATTTTCATCATAGCCATTGGCCTAATCTGTTACAAGACATATACAACGAGGAACAAGAAACTCAAGGTTACAGTCGTGGACAACAAAGATCAACTTAAAAGCTCTTATACCATAAACAGCGAGGACGCAGTTGAGTTTAAGGGGGGAAGAGTTAACACCCTGTACACTGAAAATGCTAATCCAACAGTTGACACTTTTGTGTTGCCAAATTGTGGGAACTTCCGCTCCAAATAAAATAATTACATTAAAATCTGCTGACGGCATGTCTGCTAAAGTAAAATAATTTCCCAATAAGTGTATTGAGCAGTTTGTTTGCAGCGCACGTGTAACGGTGGCAGAGGGAAACAAAACCACAAATAATAATATAAAATTAAGTATAGAATTTGTTAAGTTTAGTTTTTAGTTTCTTTTCTCAGATAAAACATGTATAAAGTTTAATAAAGAAAATTTTAAATAAAAAATTATATTTTTTTTAAATTTTTTAACTTAATAAAAATTAATTTATATTTATAAATTTTTGACAACAAATTTTACAACAAACACACAATTATATTCTATGATGCTAAAAATGCACATAATAACATTTTTTTTAAATGGCTGAGTGCGCTCTTTATTAATGGTAAATATCGTCTGCTAATTGAGTTTTTTCTTTTACTAGTTTTCATCCATAAAATAAATAACAAAACATGCACTAAATCATTTAAACGCCTAAAATCGTCTAACCTAGGACAAATCATAAAATCTGGCAGCCACGTTTTCATTTAATGTTGAATTTTAAATACACGAACATATCGTCCCCTCAATATAACAATAGCGTATGTGCCTCATACGCTATTATTTTTTTATTGCATATTTAGAATTTCCATCATTGATTTTATGACTGGTCAAAATTTCGTCAAATTCTACTTCCAAAAAGTGGGTCAAAATTTCGTTGGAAAAAATAGTGTATAATTTCTTGTTCAAAATTTTCCTTCAATAAGTGTGTAAGCTCATATGCGCTATTTCACTTGAAATTGCCACTCCAAAGTTGTTAAAAGAATAATAGTGTATACGCATTATACTCCATTTTAGCCTGTAGAAAAAAATACAATTTATGAAAACTTAAACTCATAAAGTAGCTTATAATTATATACACTATTGTTTGAGAAATAGTTTCATTCCGACCATCGAAAGCTGCATGACCTCCAAAATTTGTGCCAGAAGGATGTAATTTCTCGTGGATGAGCCAGATGTAGCAGAGGAAGAGATAGAAAACGAATGAACTTCTAGTTATTTTTGATTAACGCAATGTATACCTTAATTTGTCATAATTTTTTGTTAAAATTAACCCAAATTGGAATGTAATGAATATGTGGCATTGAATCTATGAATTTATCACTGTTTTATAATTTTACAAATTGATATTTTTGAGATCAAATATTTTAATAAAAATATCGTAAAATTATTGAATAAAACAGCGTATACCATACAAAATAAAATAGTGTATCAGATACATCATACGAATTCCTCATACGAATAAAATAGCCTATATGGAGGACTTGCACTCTGAATGACATAATTATGGTCTTAAAGGATGCGTAGAATAAAAAAAATTGGTCAATTTAAAGACAAGAAACTGTATTATGTATTCGTCGAAAAATCCAATATGAAGAATTTTTATTTACCGCGATATTGAGGTTTTAATAGACATCGGATTTGACAAAAACTTTAAACACGATTTTCTCAAAACACCAAAAAAATTATACGCTATTGTTATATTGAGGGGACGATATACCTAATGAATATGCCGTGAATGTTGTTGTTACGAGCTGGTCGTAACACCTAAGTCATGTAAGTTAAATACAAAAAAGTTACCGAATATGAAAATAGAAAAAACACGAAACTTAGCTTTGCGTGGTTGTGATATTGTTCATACATTTTTCTGGGCTCTTACTACTTTATGTAGTTCACACATGTACAAGTTATTGTGAATATTTTTATGCATGAAGCTCGCTTTGTATGAAGAACGAGCTAACGAGTAAAAGCGAGTGTTTAAAAGTATTCGAGACTAAAAATGATTTAGTAAACAGCGAGTGCGCTCGCGAGTATTATGTATTGTTGCAGTTCTCTGGTAAACATCGTACCATTTTTGTGTTCACTAGCTATTTTTACTTTTTTTTAAATAAAAATTAAGCAAAATATATATGTATCTTTTTTGAATTTTTGGCGTATTTTAGCGATACGGAAAAAATTAATTTTTTTAGGATTTATAAAGATAATTTTTAATAAATTAGAAAATATGTATTTTACTGCCAAAAACTTGAAAATAAAGGCTTTGGCGATTTTTGACATTGAATTTAGCGAAAAGGGTCAAAATCAATCTGACAACCCTGGTTGTGTGTTGTGTTTTCATTCACATGAAGTTATACATTGTGTTGATTTGTTTTTATACCCTTCACCGAAGGTAAGAGGGTATATATAACTTTGTCATTCCGTTTGTATGTTCCACAATATTGATCCTACACCCTAAAAAGTATATATATTCTGGGTCCTTATGAAAAGCGAAGTTCAAATACGGTTGTCCGTCTGTCCGTGTGTATGTTGAAATGGGTTTCCCGAAAACACCAGAAATGATGTGGACTAGGTTGATGTATATTTATGTCACATATACTCCGTTTAAGTTTGCTATTGAAATTCAGCCAGATCGGTCCAAAAATGACGGAGATATGAGCAAAAAACCACGACTACCTCTATATTTTTCCAAAAATCCCTTGTTGTAGTTGTATTTCTTTTATTTCTGTATATCTTGAGAACGGCTAGAGCCAAAGTTTCCAAATTAGGTACACACATTTAGGTTGCCAATACACACCATCCTACAAAATGTGGGCGGGATTGGAGAAGCGGGCGTAGTACCTCCCGTACAAAAAAAAATTAAAAATTGTATAAAAACCTAAATTTTAGGGCTGCTATATGTCCTATGGATATGACTTATATATCAAAATATCGGAAATTTTTAGTAGAACATATTTTATAAAAACAACTCGGGAAAATCGGTTCAGATACAAAAAAGTTATGACCAAAACTAAATTTTTTTTTTAAATATCCACTTTCGGGAACCATAGATCTCCCCGAGTCCAAGCTTTATAACTAAAGTAAATGGTAAATTTTTTCTTCAACACGTCGGTATATAAATCTGCCAAATCGGTTAAAAAATGGCTGAGTTATAACCGAAATACTGAATCCCTAAAAATTACTCTTTTTTATAATTAAATTTGTTAAAATATATGTATACAGGTATATATAAATGTTTATATATAAATATAACTTAAGTAAATGGTAAAATTCTTCCTTAACATGTCGGTATATTAAAATATCAAATCGGTTAGACAATGGGTAATTTATGAGCAAAATACTGGTATCTTGAAACTCGATATCGAATGAAATGTATTGAATTTGAAATAATAGCATTCGACATCGAGTAACTCGACATTACATTTATCGAGTTTTCATTCGATACGCCAGTGTCTATCGTATGCAAAAAAATTCAATAGTTTATTCGATACGATAGTATCGAATGCAGTGATTAGACCCCTGAATTCCCGGAAATTACTCTTTTTATACCCTTCACGGAAGGTAAAAAAGGTATATATAACTGTAATTTCTACAATATTGATCCTACACCCTATAAAGTATATATATTCTAAGCCCTTATGAAAAACGAAGTTCAAAACCGGTTGTCTTCTATTTAAAAAAAAAAAATTTACCAGTTTTATTTAGTTTTTGTCTAATTGCTATGTATTCTGCTCGCACAATGGTGAAGGGTATATAAGATTCGGCACAGCCGAATATAGCACTCTTACTTGTTTTAAATCAAACTACTGCTTAACACAGAGTTGTTTAAAACCAACCACTGTTTTAACATTGATTCGGTTTTTGTAATGTATCATTCGAATTGATTTAAAAAAAACACAGTATTTACCACAACAATAACTTGGTGTGGAGAACTGTGAAAAAGAAACAAATGCATTCGTGCAGGGATTTAGTATATACCGATAAATGTAAAAAAAGTTAATTTTTCATTTCTTTTGAACTTAATTTTGTAACGACAAAAGTCGCTTCCCTCGTTTTTGCCTACATGGAACATCGTTTAGTTGCGGTATACTATTTCATTTGACATAAGTTATTTAGTATTCATTATTATTTAATTAGTGAAATCTAGTTTATTTTTTTCTTTAAATTGTAATTATTTAAATGTAACGGAAGAATAGAGCAGTAGAGAAACCAAGCGTAAATTTAGGGAACATGCCGACTGAGAAAACACAACCCTGAGGCTGTCGTGGTGAAAGCCGTGAACAGAATGTTGATAGTGGTGAGTTGAGTTTGACACTGTATAAAAGGGTGTGTTTTCATGAAATTGAGTAGCTATCAAACGGGTAAGAACTACCATTGGCGAGGAGATTACATCTCCCCAACTCATTTTTCTTACGTGCATGCTTGAATAGTCAACTTGTTAGAGAAGTAATGAAGCAAGAGGTTACACTTCTACTTTTACTACCGCGACCACACAATCGAAGCGACCTTCGAGCGTGTTTCTCTGCGAGTTGACGGTCAGTGTTAGCGGTGGTCAGGGAGATTACATTTCCCAAAACGCACCGCTGGCTCCGAACGCGTCGTGCATCTATTGCCTAGCCTTAAATGCCAGTCTATAATCGTGTATCTGTGTCGTTGTATGTTAATAAAGTATACGATTTATAACGTTGTAAACTACACGTCTTTTATTGAGCTGCCCCAGCACCCAGAAAAATAGTGTCGTTACAATTTTCAAACTTAGCAATTTAGTTTTGCAATGTTCAATTATTTGTTGCTAAAATTTTTCGTAATTGTTTGACGTTTCTTTTTTATATTTAATTTCAGCCTTCATTTTAATTGTGAAAAGTGACTTGTATATGGACATTTTCAGCGAAAAGTCAACTTTTTGTAACGTAACGCCAGAAGTATTTTAAATTGTTTCTCAAAAATTTGTATGTGTATAGTTTACTTTTTTAAATTTTGGTGTAAAGCGCAACTTGTTCTACACAGTGTTGAAAAGCGCCCATCAATTAGATGCTTTTTATTTTTGCTTTAGCCACTGCCATTTAAATTTTTAATTTTTTTATTAACAGCCAATGGTCTGTTTTTCGTTTGTGCAAAAAAGCAAATCCCTTATTTTGTTTATTTTTATTTTTTGACAATTGCTTTTTTACCAGCTAGCGACAAGAAGTGCCAGCCACATAAAAAGCAAAAGCTCAAAATGTTCTTTCGCCTTTTCCTTTTTTACTTTTTCCTAAAAGACAGACCAAAAAAAACCAAAAATTCTTCTCTGGCTGGTAATAACAAAAAGCCGATTCAATAAAATGAAAAGCAGCTGAAGTGTGTGCTAAAAGCCGCCTGAGCAGAGCTTTTAGCTCTGCAAAAAGGCAGATTACAACGATAAAATACTGATCAGTGTACAAGCAAATGGTTTTTTTTTACTTATGTAAATTCATTCATGGTGGTGAGGAAAAATAAATTTTTGCCTTTCTTCAGTATTGTTGTTGTTGTTCGACAGTTTGCATGACTACCCTGCAAATAATAGGACTAGTCCAAACACGCGTGTAAAGTGTAGTCCACAAGGGACTAGGACTAGTCCAAAAGTAACCCAAACGTTAGGAAAAAACATGGTAATCAAAATGGATCAGGTGGTCCAATAATATTTTTTCAGGTTGTACAACACGAAATACGTGTGTGTGTTTTTTTTGTTTTTGTAAAATATTTTTAGTAAAGGCCCTGCAAATAATATTGGACCACTTGATCCAATTTGATTAAATGGACTACTCCAAGGACTGGTCCGATGTAATGCAAGCAGGGACCCTGTCATTTTTAAAAAGTGTTTGTAGTGAGACGACATGTCTTCGTTTTTTAACGAAGTTAAAACTAATCCTCTTGTGTATACAATAGAGGTCTGCAAGAATAAATAAAAAGCAATTTCAACACACTCTTTTGTTTTTTCATTACAATGTGTCGATCACCCAATGATAACGAAACAAATAAAAAAATAACCAGAGACAAAACAAACAAAAACTCATTCTATTCAGTCAACTCAAGTCAAATGAGTAAATTATTCAAATATAATTTGAATGTAAAATATGTGTACCCACCAAACAATTTTCGGAGCGCTCCTAAATATGACACTTAAAAAATACCTTTTCTTGAGGCTTTTATGATTACCCTCCTAATTTATGAGCAATTCTGATTGATTTCGGAGCCTGTAGAATTCAGGACTCCTAAAAGACTCATTTTTATGAGCAATTTAGGAGCACATTCCTAGAAAACTCTTATTAATGAGGGTTTTCTGAGGGGCAACGGTAGTTTGTTTTCTTATTCTTAATAATTTCAATATTTTGCGTTTGTCTCTCATTATTGTGATCATTTTGCGCTGTTCGGTTGTGATTTTGATAAAATCTTTGAGAAATTTTGTTTGATTCGCCTTTAAAATCAGGTCTTGTTGGCATAACAACCTCCGATATTTTGTCACTTGGATTGAGCTCAGTAATTCACTAATGTTTTTTGTGTACTTTATGTATTAATAGTTGACTAAACATTGTCCTTGTAAATCTTTCCATTAGACAAAACTATCCATTTGAAGCCTTTGTTAAAAGAAAATTAGGTGGTTTTGTTCGTTGAAATTGGTTTAAAATGGTTATTATTTCCATGCACAAAACATATATTAATAAAACTTTTCCCTTAAAAGCTAACATCATAAATTTACAAATAAAATGAATACCCTAATTTCAAGAAAAAGAAACACTCCTATATCACTCTTTTTTGGCTCCGAAATGACTCTTTTAAGGGGTTTTTATGATTGATTTGTGAGCAAAAAGGCTCACAATTTTCCATACAAGTCGTTAAATTTAGGAGTCCTAAAACGCTCATATTCAGTACAAAATTTTTTGACGGTTTCATAGGAAAACACGCTCATGTCTGAGGGTTTTAGGAGCGTTTTGCTCATAAAAAGGAGTCCTAAAAGACTCTTTTAGGACTCACATTGTTTGCTGGGTACCTACACATTATGTATGTATGTGTAAGCTTAACTCTTATAAATAAAAGAAGCCATAAGCTCACACACATATTATGGCAAGGTATTCAAATAAATGTATGCACATTCAATAATTCAAAAATTATTTGAATATTTTTTGTAAACTTGCTCTCTCTAACGGGTCATTCCAATGTTTTGTTATTTATGAATGACTCTCATATTCATTTACAGTAAACAAGTTTTTTATTCAATTCATTCATTCTTATTTTTGTATATGGTTTACTCTCTTCTTATATTTTTGAATGTTTTATAATTGAATAAATGTTGTGCACTTTGAGTAAAGGCAAACAAGTGAGTTATTCAAAGCAGACCTCTAGTATACAATGGAGTAGTTTTAAAACTACTCCTTTGTAACCCAAAGCTGGGTTTTATGGTCCTGCCCAAGGACATCGTAATGTTAAATATACCATGTGTTTTTCCATACGTTTGTGTTGCTTTTGAAGTAGTCCTAGTCCCCTGTGGGCTACATTTTACACGCGTTTTAGGATTAGTCCTATTATTCGCAGGGGGCTTACATTGCAAATAAGAACGAAAATATAAGAATTTAAAAATTTGTTTTACTTTTCATACAAATACCGTCACCTCGCACAAATTGTGACGTTGATTTGATTCTTTTATTGTATAGAAAACAAGTATAAATTCTTGTTGTGTTTGTTTTGCATGAAAAATATCACTTGTCGTCGTAATTATTCCTTCGCAATTGTGTGCTTTTCAGCAACCTTTTGTGTTGCTATTATCTCCTTTTTTGCGGCTATTAGCATACATTGGTTTTTGATTTGGCAACTTTCGGACGATAGCTGTTTCTGGCATTCTTTTTCCTACATATTTTTTCCTACAACATAAAAGTGATTGTCGTTGCTTTTTGAGTTCCATCCAATAAGAAATTTTTGCAATTGTTAAAAAAGCAAAAGTTGGAAAAAGCCAGTTCCCATTATTTTGTGTGTTTATTTTGCTGCTGCTTTTGAAAAGTGTGGGTTTTTTTAGTAGTGGAACTTGTCGGCTTTTTAATTTTGATTTTTTTTTAATTAGGAAAATGGCAAAATTTTGCTGCTTTTGCTAATATGGCGATAGCATTTTAAACCCTGGTTCTACATTTAGTAACAAAAGGGATAACGATTGAACAACATGGTCCGAAAATACAACATTATTTGCAATCTGGCGTTACATTAAAAAAAGTAGACTTTTAGCTGAAAATTCCCATATTTACCTTAAAACGAGCAAAGATTTTTGAATTTGATAGCTTGAAAAATAAATCTATATAAGTTCTAAGTTTACTAAAAAAGGTTTTGTACAAAACTTCTTGCTCAATTCGCAGTCTTATTCAGTTTTGTAATGCAAGTCAAAATCCACTTCCGTTTTTTTAACGTCACGCCAGCGCAGATTTTTGCTTATATCTGCAAACCCTAGCGTCGATTGCTGTAATTTTTTTTCTGAATATAGTGCTACTTCATTACTTTGTATACCTATAAAAACTTTTTTTACAAATTTGACTTCTTCATTTAATTTTTTTACATTTTGTGGTACAAAAATCTCGACACGTCAAAATGGAAATGCCCTTATACTAATGTTTTAGCTACCAGAAGTGAAGAGTAAAAAAAAATTTAAATGATTTTACCTGAACTAACTCCTTGTTGGGTGTGAGCATAAACGATATTGCTATATGTTCCATAGCCGTTAAGAGTTTTGTAGCGTACTTGAAATCCAAATTCAGTATTTTCATTAAGATTTTCTATATGTGCTTTAGTTTCCTTCGTATTTAAAGCGGTCTTGTTGACAGTGTCAAACTCGAGCTTAGGAAACCATCGTACTTCATAAAATTCTATAGGAACATCACTTTGTACAGGTTTATCCCAAACCAAGTCGATTTCAGTACTTGTTGTCGCTACTACACGAACATTACTAACCGTCGATTGTACGGCCGACTCTGTTGTTGAAAATATAATTTCAGCCCACTCTGTAGTTATTTGAGATAAATCAATATGTTGATTATTGCTGGTAGAAACTGGCTTAATACTTTTTCCCATCAGATTGTCCTCTCCGGTTTTTGAACTTTCGTCTTTGTCTTGATTACTAAACGATTCATTTGTATTTTTATGATTCTTTTCGTCAGTTGTGGTATTCTCGATAACATAAGATACACCATTAATAGAGTGTATTTGAATTGTGTATGTGGTTACGGGTTCCAAATTAGTTAATGTCAATTTTGTATCGTTAAAGGTGTCTGCCGATGGTGTAAAAACAACATTAGATGAGCATGAAGTACACACTACTTTGTAAACAATATCACTGCGATATTTCGAATTCTGGCTATTATTGTTGTTTTCATTGGAATGATCATGTACTGGTGTATTCCAAGATAATATTGCACTAATATGATCGACAAATAACAAAGTAAGATTTGTTGGTGGTCCTGGTGGCTTATAGCATGGCATATGTTTACCATCTCTGGGATGCCTAAAGAATCCTGGTAAGCATTTACAAAAGCCGGAAGCTGATTTCGAGACATTGGAATTTGGTGGACAGAGTATACATTTACCTACTTCTACCGAGCGAAATGTGCCGATCGGACATTCTAGGAAAACCAAAACACAAAAAAGCAATCAATAACAGGCATGAACAAATTGCAAAAATCTTACCATTACAACTTTTATTTGCATAATCAGGTTCATATCCAACTTTGCACCGGCATCCGCCTGTTAGTATTGTCCATTTCCCATCACCTTTACACAAATAAGTAGGAGGCTCATAAGGCTCAGCGTTTTCAACACAAGTTCCGTTTTGTTTTTCAATTAATGTTATTTCCCGGCCAGTTGGAGTCTCATTAAAATGGGCAAAATTTTCAGTTACTGCTGGACAAGTAATATAATAAACCTTGACCGCTAAAACGCTTATGCACGCTCCCTGGTCACGAAATGCAAAATAAACTCCCTTCTTAGCAACGGCAATACTTTTAACTTCGGTATTGATATCAACATCACTGTTTTGATTAAAACGTCCTTCACCAGCTGCTATACGTGCAATCAGTTTATAACTATCTGTTTGCCAGGGAGGTGGTTCACGAGTTGCTGCATCAAACTCATAGTAGAGCAAACTAAATGTCTCTTTGCATGAAAGAGCATTTCCTGTAAAAATCATTAACACATTTTTTGGAAGTTAAGTGAAGATAGAACAAATCAGTTTTTCTTTTTTACAATTTTATTATTATTAATTTCAATTATAAAGATCCCTGCATAACAAAAGAAAAGTCAACCAACAATCTAAAAAGAGGACCGCTATTTAGCTACATACTTTTATGGTGGTGACTAATATTCATATAATTAAATTAGTGTTACTATGGGTGTGTGTGAAACGGTAGCAAAGTTTTATGGTGAAATAAAATTGTCAAAAATGTCTACGCTAATGTCAAAATTTAACTAACTATTACTCTAAAACTAAATCGTATTGTTAATGCCATTGTGCGTTTTGTGTATGGTCTTAACAGACGTCAGCATATATCCGAATAAATGCAGCGTTTTCTTGAATTAAGTTTTACTTTATTCAATTTATTGATATTCTTTAATTAGGCTTGAGTTCATCAAATTTAATTTTCATTAAATTATTTTCACTGAGGAAGGAATTTTTACAACTTGGAATTTTTATTAAATTCCATACAATAAACAAACACAAAATTAATAAACAAAAGAAAATTACTTGACAGTCAGTTAAGAAAACTTAAAACGATAACATCGGTCAACGCTGCATTAAATATTAGTAAATTGTTTTTTATTAATATTAAGAAACATGTTAAAATAATAATTATTTTATAGATCATAACTATTTCCCTGAGGATGACCAGCAAAGTTGGTCGAAATATTTTGACAATGTACAAGTATTACAGAGTGAAAACAACTACAAAACACGTTTCACATTGGAAATGTTACATATAATCAAAACAACAACAAGGATGAATTTTAAAGCCGATGTTGATGAGAATTCTGCGAGAGTATACAGACATTTAAGCTCAGTTCATAATTAGACGATGTTGACACAACATAATAAGACTTTATTTCTGCATTTATACTAGTAATTTCTAGATTAAAGCCCAGAAGATGTTTTTCAATGAAAAACGAAATATTGGCAAAATAAATATTGAATAAATTAGAATTATTAACAATAAAACCAGGACCTCGAGCTCAAAAGAAAAACAAGTTCTTTTATTAATACATATTAAAGGTCGAATAAAACACAAAATAAGATTTATTGATAATTTTTCTTGGCTGAGCTGGGATTTGGTTAGACCTCAAGGATTTTTTAAAGATAGAATGTGGTGATTCTTGAAACATGTAAAAATCAACCCGGGTTCAAATCCCAGCTCAGCCAAGAAAATTTATTTATTTCAATTTAAAATACTTTTGATATGATTGATATGTATACTATTTCTTTGCTACTTTTTGGGATCATATTAAATATTATAACTTTCTACTTCATTTTTCGTTTTATTTATTCATGGGAACGTGAGATAGAATGTACATACATATATTATATTTATTATTTTAAATTTTACCGTAATTCAGAAAACGATCGTTTTCAAATCAATCGATTTTCATCATAAACCTGTATATGTCGATTAAGTTCAACAATGTGGCGAAACGGAGGAACTTTGTGAGTTCAACGGTGTCTATTTCCTTATCGTCCTTGCACTTTCTTCAGAAATCTGATGTGCCACCACCCAATTTCACTGCCTACAAACAGTGACCCCTGATTATTCCTATCATGATTCTAAAGCGTCACCTATTCAAACTCAGAAGTAGTTTGTGTCTGCTTTGTTTAATACAGATCATATGTACCTCGAAATTATGCAGCTGTCATCATTTTGCAATTTTTATTGGTTCTTCCTATAACGTGGCAGCCAGTTTTCCAGTGGCAGCCAGTTTTCCAATAATCCGGTACCCAACAAAACTTCCCTTTATATTCGCTTGCTATTTTACTCCTTACAAAATATCCCTTCAATGCTCCCTTACCGATATCATCAATTTCGTCTGACTCTTACTTAAACAATTTAGCTAGGCCAGAAAGTCCTTGCCAATCTTTAATTTCTTTTAGTCAACATGTATGACGTACCATCGTCAACTATTTGTGTAAAGTTAGCAATGTCAGTTAGCTTCGTTTAGTTGCCATTCAAGTATCCTGTTCATAAGCTAAGCCAATTATTCGTACACGTTCCCTCTCACCCTCGGTATTTACACAAACGGTGGATAGTGACTCATTAAAAAAACTAAAACTAGACCTGGTGACAAGTGTTGCCAGGCCAGAAAGTATTGCCGCGACGTCAAAAACAAATTTAGTGGGAAATGATACCATGAACTTAAACACAAATGCAATGGAAAACCCCCCTGTAAAAAGTTGTCAAAAGCCTCAAGTCCAAGTTGGTATGGACAGGTATATAACAGTCCTTAAACGGGGTCGCAGCCCTACATCTTCAGCTGTTGCTTCGGCCTCAAAAATGCCATTTTTTGATAAAATAAATTCCCAAAATCGCTTTGCAATTCTGGAGGATGAATCCTCTGAAGCACCAAACGTAATAAAATCGTCCAAGCCTCCCCCGATATATCTTAGGGAGCAAAACTCAAATGAGTTAATAAAAAGTTTGATTTCGGTAATAGGTGAAAATTCCTTTTACGTAGCTTCAATAAAGCGAGGTATGATTAACGAGACTAAAATACAGGTGAATAACGAGGATGACTTTCGAAAAGTAATTACAAGATTTGAGGCTCTTAATAAAAACTTTTATACATATCAACTGAAGAGCAGTAAAGGTCTTCAGGTAGTGATCAAGGGCATAGACTCATGTGTAGACCCAGGAGAAATTAAAGCTTTTTTGGAAGAGAAGGGCTTTAAAATAAAAAACGTTACAAATATCAAAAATAAGGAAAAAAATCCCCAACCACTATTTCGAGTGGAGTTAGAACCCGGCGACGTTAAGCTCAAAAAAAATGAAACGCATCCAATTTATAACCTAAGGTATATTCTATACAGAAGGGTAACTATAGAGGAGCCGCACAAGAGAAATGGTCCTGTTCAATGTCTAAACTGCCAGGAATTTGGCCATACAAAGGCATACTGCTACTTACCCCCTGTTTGCGTAGTATGTGGTGAACTACATGGTACAGTTCTTTGCGATAAGTCTAAAACCGACCCCAACGTAAAAAAATGTAGCAACTGTGGCGGTAATCACACTGCTAATTATAGAGGATGCCCCGTATACACTATCGTCAAGCAGTCGGTTGGACCGAAAACTAATCCCCCTCAAATGCAGGTAACAAATCAGCTAAACACTAATAACATTCAGGGCCCGCAGCCTAGTAATAACAGAACCTCCTATGCTAACGTCCTAAAATCAAACCATGTGCCGCAAGGTGCTTCGCCAAGTAATGACGAAACTCCAGATTCTAATATAAGTCGTCTAGAAAAAACCATGGAAACATTAGTGCAAACAGTAAACAATTTTACAAACACAATGGGTAATATGTTACAGGAAATTCTAAGAATGCAATCGATGTTATTGCAAGCTGTACTTAACAAGCCATGAACTGTTTAAAAATTTGTTTTTGGAACGCAAACGGCATCCGCCAACATAAAAATGAACTAGAATACTTTCTCAAAAATAAACAAATTGATGTTATGATGGTTTCTGAAACTCATCTGACCTCAAGAAATACGTTTAAAATCAATGGCTACATACTATATGATACCAAGGACCCTCGAGATAGAGCTTGTGGAGGTTCTGCCATTTTGATACAAACCCGAGTCAAACAGTACCTAATGTGTGATCACCGTGAAGACAACCTGCAAGCAACGACTATTTGTGTTGAAGAGCTAAATCGAAACAGTAATTTCTTCTTTATACTCTCCACCTAGATTTTCCATATCAGAAGGCCAATATTATAAATATTATAGATCATTAGGACCCTGTTTCCTGGCCGCTGGCGATTATAACGCTAAACATACCTTCTGGGGGTCACGACTTATAACACCAAAAGGTCGTGTTTTGTTTAACACAATCTCTAAAATGGGCTTTAATGTGGTCGCGAGCGGACAACCAACATATTGGCCTACTGATCAGCAAAAAATTCCAGATGTTATCGACTTTGGCGTGGTTAAAAACATCCCCACAGAAACGATTCAAGTTGAAGCTTCCTTAGAATTATCATCCGACCATACACCTACAATTGTTACTATATCGAACCCAAATAGAATTGTATTTCCGTCAGGTTACTTAGCGACGTCAGCCACACAAATAAATTGGTTAAAATATAAAAAATTTCTCAGTGCCCATTGCATAGATAATATTCCGCTTAGTACACCGGAGAATGTGGATCTCTCTATTGTTAACTTTGACAGTTATCTTAAACTAGCTGTTCAACATTCCAGCGTTACCCCCAAACAAATTAAAAATAATAAAGTATATTCTTCAGATGTCGAGCGGCTCTTGACTGAAAAAAGGAGAGTTTGAAGAGAGTGGCAACTTTACAGATCTCCGCAACTTAAGAATTTATTAAAAGAGTGCACAAAAAGGCTAAGAAAGTTACTACAGACTCAGAAAACGGCTTCTCTAGAAAAATATCTTAAGGGACTTGATGCAACTCCACAATCTGACTACTCATTATGGCGTGCAGCTAGAAATCTTAAAAGGCCAGTTATATCCAAGCCACCATTAAGAAACTTGAATGGTAGTTGGGCAAGAAACGATATTGAAAAAGGAAATCTGTTTGCTAGTCACTTGAAAAACGTATTTACTCCAAATATATCTCACAATATTGCGGTCGAGTTACCACCTGTTGCTGCTAGAGCAGCTATTCCCCTCAGATTTGAGATAAGAGAAATCGAAAAGGCTATTTGTGACTAAGAAGGCACCTGGAATTGATAAGATCAGTAATAAAATGCTTTTAGAGCTACCTCGCATAGCAAAGAAAATTATTCTTTATATTTTTAATGCTATTTTACGCCTTGAATACTACCCTCAAGAATGGAAAGTCTCCTTAATGACGATGATACCAAAGCCAGGAAAAGATCACACAAAAGTTGAGTCATATAGGCCTATTAGCTAATTACCTAATATATCAAAGCTGTTTGAGAAGCTCTTAGCGTCAAAATTAACCCCAATTTTAAATGACAATGGGTGTATACCTAATCATCAATTCGGTTTCAGAAGAGAGCATAGCACAATTGAACAAACCCATCGGATAGTAAACGCCATAAGAAAAGCCTTTGAAGAAAGAAAATATTGCTCCGCTCTTTTCATAGATGTTTCTCAAGCTTTTGACAAAGTCTGGCATGTAGGCTTGTTACATAAATTGAAGCTAAACCTACCGGTTAACACACACAAGCTGCTAGAAAGCTACTTGGTCGGTCGAAAATTTATTATTAAAGAAGGTGATTTTGTAAGTTCTCCTCAGCCAATTGAAGCTGGAGTCCCTCAGGGAAGCATCCTGGGCCCACTTTTTTACTTAATATATACCTCGGACATGCCAACAAACAATTACACCCTAACCTCAACTTTTGCTGATGATACAGCTTTTCTAAGCGTACACGAGAACAGTCGTGAAGCATCTCGATACCTGCAGGATCATATATTTCAGCTCGAACTATGGTTAAAGCAATGGAGGATAAAGGTCAATCAGCAAAAATGCGTACATATAACATTCACTTTGCGTCGGGAAACATGCTCCCCTATTAAAATCAATAATCAACTAGTGCCTCAACAATTGCATGTAAAATATCTTGGTATTCATCTAGATCGGCGTTTAACATGGAAATGCCATATAGAAGCAAAATTAACCCAAATGAAACTAAAAGCAATTCAAATTAACTGGCTTATTCGAAGAAATTCAGTTCTTAGTCTCGATTGCAAACTACTACTTTACAACGCTATTTTAAAGCCAATATGGTGCTACGGTATTCAACTATGGGGCACTGCCTCGGCTTCAAATATCGAAAAAATTCAAAGGCGCCAAAATAAACTTCTTCGAATAATCACAGCTGCCCCTTGGTATGTTAAAAACTCAAATATCCACAAGGATCTCAATGTGCCACTGGTAAGGACTATTATTACGAAGTATGCGGTAAAATATTTAAAAAGGCTAGAGTTGCACCCTAATCCACTAGCTCGAATTATTTTAAATGATAGTGTCCACACTCGCTTAAGAAGAAGAGACGCTGCAGCACTTACCCATTAAGATGAGCGATAAACACCTACATATGTGAACAGAACCCGTGATGAAGAAAATTTTTGTCTGGCACTGGCAGGACATAAAATAAATTTTTAGGATAAGATTTGATTAATTATTGTTAGTTCATATTTAATATATGAAGATTCAATAAATAAATAATGAAAAGAAAAAAAAATAAGCAAGGTATGTTAACCTAATTCTAACTCAGAGTGTTAAGATAACAAAACCGATGTTTTTGCCAAAAATAAATAATTTAAGACAAAAATATAAATAATTTCAGAGAAAATGTATATATACATACATCTACATATATAAAATAGGATGTGTGTATATATGTAAAAGTAATAAAATAATAAAAATAATGTTTATTAAATAAAAGGTCCGCCAAATAACTTTTTTTTTTGAAAATGCTATAAAAAAAACTACTGAATATTTTCTCATATTTCTTTTTTTATTTGAAAGTACAATCCTTCCGGTTAATAATGGAAAATAATTTCATTCAAATGGCTGCCTTGGCTGGCCATGCAGTAGCCTACACGATCGGCCCAATTTTTAAGTACATTATCGATTGTGTGCAGCTGTATTTCACCGATGGATTCACGAATATTGTCCTTTAAAGCATCAATTGCCTCTGGCTTGTCGGCGTAACACTTATCTTTGACGGCCCCCCACAAATAATAGTCCAAATCCAGCTGCGATAATGCGATCTTCAAAAACAGGGCGCAAAACATCGAGTGTAGCTTCGTCTGTGTGGCACGTAGCGCCGTCCTGTTGAAACCAAATGTTGCCAATATCCTCCTCTTGAATTTTTGTGAACAAAAATCGTTCAACATGGCCCGATAACGATCGCCATTGGCTGTAACGGCCACTCCTTGCTTATTTTCGAAGAAAAATGGCCCAATTATACCTCTGGACCAAAATCCGCACGAAACAGTGACTCGTTTTGGGTGCGGGTTTTCTGTGCCCCAAATACGACACTTTTGCTTGTTTACATACCCGCCAAGATCAAAATGAGCTTAATCTGAAAATATGATTTTTTGACAAAATCGGCATCTTCGGTAAGTCGATCGCAGGCCCGCTTAGCGAAGCGAAAACGTATTGGATGGTCAGTTGGGTTCAACTCCTGAACCAATTGGACTTTGTATGGCGTCATACCAAGGTCTTTATGCAAAATTCGTCTCAATGATGTCTCCGAAATGTTCAATTGCTGAGAATTACGGTGAATTGATGTTGATGGCGTCTCACGCACACTTTCTGCCACAGCAGCAATATTCTCGGGGGTACGCACTGTTTTTGGCTTTTCACGCTTTGGTTTATCGATGAGGATGCCAGTTTCTTTCACTTTTTTTAAAAGATAACGAACATACGGAGCTTCTCTTCTTCTAAAATCCGTAGCAATTTTCGCACACATTCTGCAACATTACCATGATTTTCAAAGTAATGTCGCAATATTTCCCAGCGTTGTTCAAGCGTATACACAACCATATTCGTTCAGCGGAAGGATAAAACTAATTATCTGTCAAATCAGCTCATGGCTAACTGTTTCCATTCACGAAATAAGCACTAGTTGAATAGTTGAAAAAAAAAAGTTAGATGGCGGACCCGTTATATGTATATCGTAACCTAAAACGCCCTATCTGACATTATGAAAATTTTACAGGAGAAGAAAAAACTATTTAATGTGATAAATTGCATTCAACTTTTTACAATTAATTTTTTTTTTTCATTTTTTAAATCTACCAGTTGTTTTGAAAATTAACAATGTTGCGTTTAACATACTTACATATATTGTTTTGTAGATAGGAAAGTTTGTTTTTTTTTTTTTTTTTTGCAATAAATCGCAAATGTTGGTCAAAAGATTTAAAAATTTTTTGTGGACATTTGTGTTGATGAAATACATCAGATTTATTGAAAAAGTCGATTTTAATTTTTTTTTAGTTAGGGCCTTTTGCGTTTTAGGTGACAATATATTAAATTTATGCAGAAGCAAAATATAAAGTAGATATTTGGTAACTTTCAAAGTATAAATAAGCATTTATTTCATGTTTATTAAGAAAATACTACACTACAAACTTCACAGAAATAAATATTTAAATATCATGATTACATTCCCCTAATGCATATTCAAACATATGTATAAATATAAAATACTTTTGAATGATTTCCTTAAAGTTCTCAGAAAACTTTCTTTTATATGTGTTAGGAGAAACATCAAAAGTTCTCAAAAAGTTATGTAACTTATTATAAGATCATGCAACTCTTACATAAAACTATTTATACCTCGTTGATCTAAAAAAATCAAATAAATATGCAGGAGTATGCAACATATAAGGCATATAATAGTGGACAAGATTTCCAAAATTGGAAAACATAAACATTTTTAAACAAATGGTGAAACATGCAATGTTTGATTCGGGTTTTTATCAAAATGGCAGAACCTCCACAAGCTATATCTCGAGGGTCATTGGTATCATATAGTGTATAACCATTGATTTTAAACGAATTTCTTGAGGTCAAATGAATTTCAGAAACCATCATGACATCAATTTGTTTATTTTTAAGAAAGTATTTTAATTCATTTTTATGTTGGCGGATGCCGTTTGCATTCCAAAAACTAATTTTAAACAGTTCATGGTTTGTTAATTACAGCTTGCAATAACATCGATTGCATTCTAAGAATCTCCTGCCCATTGTGTTTGTAAAATTATTTACTGTTTGCACTAATGTTTCCATGGTTTTTTCTTGACGACTTAAATTAGGAGTTTCATCATTACTTGACGAAGTACATACTTTGCATTGGCACATGATTTGATTTTAGGACGTTAGCGTAAAGGGTTCTGTTATTACTAGCCTGCATAGCCTGAATGTCATTAGTGTTTACATGATTTGTTACCTGCGTTTGAGGGGGACTATTTTTCGGTCCAGACGACTGCTTGACGATAATATATACAGGGCATCATCTATAGTTGGCAGTGTGATTACCTCCACAGTTGCTAAATTTTTTTACATTGGGGTCATTTTTAGACTTTTCGCACTGGACTGTACCATTAGGGTGGTTACAAGAAATCGATTTTGGATTTTCCATCGGGGCAACACCCTAATATGTGCCAATAGGATAGAAAATGAGATTGGCAAAGTTTCAGCCCAGTCGGACAATGGTACCACATGTCTCATTGAGCATAAACTAAGGAAAAACTGCGATTTTTCACTTAAATTCGTATTTCTTTGTCTTTAAACCGAAACCATTCATTCTAGGAACCTGAGTCGAGTCTTGTTTAATAGGAAATTTTATTCTTATTAATTTTTATCTCTTTAGTTTTGTTCCTTATACCAATAGATAAAGAAATATTTAGCATTTATCAGGCGACGTCGTACTGGTCACATTAAAAGCATAAATTTATGTTTTAAATGATTACAATGTAAATAAAAGAGTGAAAACCCTATATTCACACGTTTTGGATCACTTATAATGGAGTTTTGTAAATTTACTACAAACGGTGAAACTGACCAACATGCGGCAATAAATACTCACCACTGTGTTGGATTATTTTTGCCGTTAAAGTACAGACAAATAATTATGACTCGGGGATTCCCATTGTTTATATTAACAATTCCTACATCACATACATCATATTTCATTCAGTACGAGTGTCTCAATGCGAGTTGTCATATAAATATATAAAGGTACAAGCGTTTTTAGCCGTGTTTTTCGATTTCATTTTTTTAAATTTTCGTGTCCACCTTATCAATGAGCATGATGTCAAGGCAGAGAGATAAAGTTTTTTTAATTGGTTGCATGTCTCATCAAATAACTGGCAGTAAATTACCATCAAATTGCCAAGTCTTGCGTAGTTTATTTTATAATATGCGCCAAGTTAAATTAAACAAAAGAGAAGCTGCTAGACTTACAATAAAGGAGGTTTTGGTGTTTTGGGAGAAAGCAAAGATACCAACCAAAGAAATTAAACATTGTATCTCAAAGCTAGAAAAACTGTATGATAAATTGAGAAAACTTCAAAAAAACTCTTCGAGATCAGCAAGCGCTACTCAAAATCAAAAAGAAGAAGATTTCAAGTTGACATTTGACGACCTATTTGATGTTGCTCATCAAGATGCACTTGCCAAGACAACTAAAGAAGACAGAGAGTTTTTGTTACTACAGAGGGAAAAAGGACGCCCTGGATGCATGGGAGGAGTCGACATGAAATTTGTAAGAACAGAAAAACGAAAGAAATTGAGGCAAGAAGCTGAGGTGGCAAGATTTGAAAAATCAAAAAAATATATGGGTGAGTTCGTATTTTTCATAAACTTTTCAATTATTATTCATATATTAATGTTATTAACTTTCAGAAGGTGAAAAAGATGTAGAGCTGGAGTCTACACCAAGCATAAGCAGCATTTCAGGCGAAGAGGAGCCGATGCAAGAAGATACAAACACTGAATATAATTTTTTACACCGAGAGGAAGCAGAACCAGAAATAAAAAAGGGGAGGTACTGTCGAGGCTCAGAAGAGCTTATAACTGAAAAATTGTCTGTATTGTTAGATAGATGTAGTATTTCTGATAGAGATGCGGTGCGCATTATTTCAGCTACAGCAGAAGCATTGGGCCATGACCCACAGAATTTAATTGTTAGCAAATCTGCCATAAGGCTCCGCAGACAACAATTTCGCCAACAAAGAACTAATCTCATCAAGAGTAGATTCAGAAATTCCGATCTGGAGGGTGCTGTTGTGCACTGGGATGGAAAAATGCTTCCGGATATATTGAGTAAAAGAAATGAAGAGAGGTTAGCCATTTTAATTACTTGTGGCAATGAAGAACAGTTGATAGGAGTTCCAGTCCTTGAAAATAGTACGGGGATTACTCAGGCAAAAGCTGTATTCTCAGCAGTTGAGCAGTGGGGAGCAGCTGAAAAAATTCAGGCAATGTGTTTTGATACCACGGCAGTAAATACTGGTCGCCATAAGGGAACCTGCGTTGTACTAGAGCAGTTTTTGGGAAAAAATCTTCTTTATTTAGCTTGTCGTCACCATATTTTGGAAATTGTTTTAAAGGAAGTTTTTAACTGCAAAATGGGTACATCCACTGGACCTCAACCAGATATTTTTCGTAAATTCCAGTGTGAGTGGTCTAAAATAGACAAAAAGAAATACAAAACAGCTAAAGATGATGAAAATTTTAGAGACAAAATTAGTAATGCAGACCAAATTTCAAATTTCCTTTTTGAACAATTAAAAAATCAGCAGCCCAGAGACGATTATAAAGAATTCATCCAACTTTGCCTCATATGCTTAGGGCGTCTGCCACCGGAAAATACTACGTTCAGAGTACCTGGAGCTATTCACCACGCCAGATGGATGGCAAAGGCTATTTATTGTCTCAAAATATATATTTTCGAGGAACAATTTTCGTTGTCTGTTTCAGAGAGTATGGGTATTAAAGATATATGCTTATTTATAATCAATATTTATGTAAAAGCATGGTTTACCGCACTCAACCCCACCATGGCCCCAAACCAAGACCTAAAATTAGTAAAATCCTTAGTTCAATACAGGAGTATTAATAAAGAAATTGCGGACAAGGCATTGTCTAAAATAGTCAACCATCTCTGGTATCTTAATTCGGAGCAAATTGCTTTTTCATTTTTCGATGATACTTTGGAAAAAAATATCAAAATAAGAATGGTTAAACAATTAAAATCCAATGTAGAAAACGATGAAGTGAATTCTGAAGACAGAGATGTTAAAGCAAAACTTAGTTTCCAAGAAATTGATAATATATTGGATAAAGAAATTGATTACTTTGTTTCTTCTCGGACTCTAAATTTTTTCAAGAGATTTGAAATTAATACCGATTTTTTAAATACTGATCCAGATGAATGGTGTAAAAATCAACATTATTTACGAGCCAAAAAAATTGTGAAAGGCCTAAAAGTAGTAAATGACACAGCTGAGAGAGGGGTAAAATTAATCCAAGACTACAATTCAGTCTTGACAAAAGACGAAGAACAACGACAGTGTCTTTTACAAGTTGTATCTGAATGTAGACATCTTTTTCCAGACTCTTCAAAAGTTACCTTGTCCAAGCCATTACCACCTTAATTTGTGATTTTAAATAATTATAATGTTATAAAAAAACTTGTGTTACGATACACATGTTTGTATGTATGTATATAATTTATGTAGTAACAAAAATAAAAAAAAATATTTTCATTTACATTTTTATTTATTTTATTTTACAACATAGGATAAAAATCCGTTAAAAGTGTTTTGAACTCTATTCTGCGATTATTGAGATATCCACTACGATCTGATAAATGCTAAATAGTGTTAAAAATAACAGTTTCAGAAAAAATATTATTAAGATCAAAATTAATAAGAATAACATTTCCTATAAAATAAGACTTGAGTCAGTTTCCTAGAATGAATGGCTTCGGTTATAAGGACAAAGAAATACGAATTTTAGTGAAAAATCGCTGTTTCCCCTAATTTATGCTCAATGAGACACGTGTTGGCGTTTTCCGATTGGGCTTAAACTTTGTCAATCGCATTTTCTAGACTATTGGCACATTTTGTAGAGGCGCCCCAAAACATAGCCCCTAAAAAAAATTTACCATATACCTTGTAACCACCCTACTGTACCATGTAATTTTCCACATACGACGCAAATAGGGGGTTAATAGCAGTATGCCCTTGTATGGGCAAATTCTTGGCAGTTTAAACACTGAACGGGCCCATTTCTCTTGTGCGGCTCCTCTATCGTGATTTTTCTGTATAGTATATATTTCAGGTTATAAATAGGATGCGTTTCGTTTTTTTAGCTTTACGTCGCCGGGCTCTAAATCCACTCGAAATAGTGGTTGGGGACTTTTTCCCCATTTTAAATATTTACCAAATTTTTTATTTTTAATATTTACCATATTTTTTATTTTAAAGCCTTTCTCTTCTAAAAATGTTTTTATCTCCTCTGGGTCCACGCATGAGTCAATGCCCTTAATCACTATGTATAAAAGCTTTTTTAAGTGCTTCGAAGGTGTTAATTATTTTTCGAAAATCATTCTCTAATTAACCTGTATTT
Organism: Pollenia labialis; assembly: GCA_949318255.1. NCBI lineage: Eukaryota > Metazoa > Arthropoda > Insecta > Diptera > Polleniidae > Pollenia > Pollenia labialis. Next base: position 13,332,127 of record OX439144.1, on the reverse strand, counting down.
TTGTTTCGTTTATACTAACACGCTTGATTGCAGCTACATAAAACGAATTTTCACCTATTACCGAGATCACGATCTTTACTAACTCACTTGAGTTTTGCTCCCTAAGATATTTTGGGGGTGGCTTAAACGATTCATCTTCCAGAATTGCAAAACGATTTTAAGAGTTTATTTGATCAAAAGATGGTACTTTTGAGGCCGAAGCAACTGCTGCAGATGTAGGACTGCGACTCCGTTTAAGCACTGTTATGTACCTGTCCATACCAACTTGTTCTAGAAGCTTGTGAAAACTTTTTTCTTGAGATGTTACCATTGCATCTGTGTTTGAGTTCATGGTACCATTTGTAAGTAAGATTATTTTTGCCGCTGTGGCAGCACTTGCAGGTGAGAGATTATTTTTTTTAACGTATCACCGTCAACCGTCTTTGTAAAAACTGCTTTAGCCGTTAGGTAGTTACTATTGGTTTATTTATTACCATTGCCTTCGTTAGCATGCACTGTCACATAAACATTTCTTTCATTTACTGCCTGTTCATCTATTTTCGAACGAAGACTTCTATCGCTTAACTAACATGTAAAACAAAAACATATAATAAAATATTGTTTTTGTTTTACATGTTAGTTAAGCGATCGAAATCTTCGTTCGAAAATACATAGATGAACAGGCAGTCAGTTTTATTGTTGTTTCATTGTTTTTACTCATGCAATAAATTGTTTTTGTTTTTCACCGTTTTACTGTGCTTTTAATATTTATTGTATTTACAATAATCATACACCATATACCATATGTACATTCGACCGGACTTAAATTTTTTTTTTTTGCAAAAAAAAGTGTACCGCCCCCTCAAATTGTTCCTTTTTAAGCCAATAGTAAAATTCCAAAATCTTAGACTGATTGCCCTAGGTTAAGGCATGCCACATGACCACTAAAGTGGCTAAAACTGGTTTATATGGACTTTTCAAGAGACAAGGCACGAAAATATAAGTAAATGTATGAATTTCATACATACAATATATTTTTTATTTTATTTTTCGTTTTTGATATTTGTTCACTTTTATGTAAAATAATTTTTTTTAATCGTATATTTTACGTCCATTCGCTTAATTTTTATACATATATTAAGAAAAAAAAAACAATTGTAATAATTCAAATTGTATGCGGGGGTAAGAATACACGTCTGTTTCACACTAAAGCACAAACTTTATTTTCTTAAACGACGTTTTTACGTCGAATTATGTTAACAAAACTTGGTTATGTACAGGATACTTTTAAGGCAAACAACCGAAGGGAACTGGCGGAGATTACGTCATAGACATTGGTCACCTTGAATTCAATGATTAGATTACAGGGCAGATGTGTATAAGATTTTCGTGAACTAATATATATATACATTGTTGATGCTCAATATTTTAGTGCAAAGCTGCTGTACCATGAATTGGAAGCTCTTAAACAACACCTGCATACTCAGATTATGTTCAACAGCCAGAGGAAGCCCCATGTTAAGAGCAAAAGCAGCCCTTTAATCAGTATATGATACCACACGTCGGCAAATATGTACATACTACACAAATTTTAATTTCAGTTAATAAGAAAAAAGTGAAGTTGTGTACACTAAAGTAAAACTATGGTTTCTTTATTTATCTAACAAGTACTTACCTGGAAAAAGTGAGCAGTCTCTTATAGTAAATTGAATTTCAATATATAATCGATTAGCAGGTCCACGATCAATAAATGGAGACCAAAGCCAGTTATTAACATTATGATATGCAACATCGCACACTACATAACTTCTCCAATTTATTCCTTTGACAAAATCAGTAAAACTTTCTTCGACCCACTAAAAATTGTAATAATAGAAATAGAAAAAACGATATATTACAAGAATACAGATATAAGTATGTAAGCGCGTACAAAGGATGCCAAACAGGAAATTCCGGGATTTTCAATTTATCAACAAAACATTTTAGTTTTTATTGAATTTTTATGCTTTATACAAAAAAAATATTAATTACTAGCATTTAACCCGCTACTTCGTAAGCGTCTCCTTTTTCCTCGTGGACATATCTGTATGCCACAGTTTATTTTCTCATTCACTCAGGACCTTGCATGTTTAATTTTATCTTTCTAGGTGCAATACCAACGGAAATTCAAAAAGTACCAGTCAAAGAATTTAAAAAAGTACCAAAAAGTGCACTCTTATAGATTCTCATCCACCCAGGACATGGCATCTTGAAATTTATGTTTCTAGGTCCAATACTAATGGTAATTCAAAAAGTACCAGTTAAAGAACAAAAAAGTACCAAACAGTTCCGCAATAGATTCTTATCCATTGCATGTTGAATCTTATGTTTTAAGGTCCAATATAAACGATAATTAAAAAAATACCAGTTGTAGAACCAAAAAGCTAAAAAAAAATATATAAAATTTCCCGTATTTCCTTTTTTTCTGGTACTATTTTTCCCCCATTTAAGTATCAAAAATTTCAGTATTGTAGTGGCAGCCTACAATTTAGTACGAAAATGTCAATGAACGGAGAAAAATGTCTTTTTAAAAAAAGTACCAAAAATAGTTACGATTTTCGCCCCTTAAATGTTCGAACTTCGAAAAAGTACCAAATAAGTGTTCGTATTTTTTTGATAAGTTTCGAATGTGGTATAAACTTTGTTTCTATGCTTATTGGTTCAAAAGATAGATGGGGTGTCAAATAAGTACTAAAATTCAGGTTTTACCCGTTTACAACCTAATAGGGCTGAATTTCAAAAAAGTACCAGACACCTGTCCGCTAATTTTTCTAAAGAACAAGTATTACGTTTTTTTTGTATCCCTTTTAGTTTTGGAGATATAAGGTTACCGAATTTTTCCGTTTTTACCCCCTAAACAATTGAATTTCCAAAAATCCCGTCTTAGTGGATCGATTTGGGCCGAAACCTACCTCCAGCCCAAATTTCACGTTTAAAGCTTCAGGCGTTTAGGCTGTGCGATGATGAATCAGTCAGTCAGTAACGTTACAATTTTATGTATGAGTAGGTGAGTTGCAAAACTCGTTCGTTTCAAAAATTTTAAAAATTGAGAAAACAATTGATTTTGACAGATCTTTAAGCACTTTATGAGAATAAATATATAGATTGTATCGAACCATGTCCTTTTCTATGTTTTTATGTGATCTAAAATTGCAATTGGTAACAAAACTGGTTCGTTCCACTCATCAGACATTCTCAAAACTATCTCTTTGCATTTTCTCTAACAAAACTCGCTGGTTCATTGTTTTAACCTTTCTGATTGAAGTGCGAAATCATATCGTTGATGAAATAGAATCAAATTTGGTAGTTTAAAAATGCGAATTTGTAAACAAGTTCGCTTTGTTATACATATTTGTTTTTTATAAATCGTATTTTGAAAAATATTTTTGTGGCGATGTTCATATATATGACTGAAAATCTGCTGTAGCTCCTGTGGTGAAAGCACTTAGTGAACTACATACATTGTAAATGCCAACCTTCAAAGTGTATGATAATGCAAAAAAAGGAAAAGGAACTCGGTAAAATACATGATATAAATGTGGGGGTTAACCCAAAAAATGATTTTAGAATACTTTTATCTACTCACTTTTGGAAAAATTGGAGAGAAAATAAAGATGTTTCGGTCTTGGACCATAATAATATTGATTATGGAACGGAATAAACAATGGCGAGTACAATAAAAAATGATATCAATTTATTTGTTTAAAAATTCATATTTTTTTAACTCTGCCGGTGGGAGATAAAATACACCAAGCCACACTTTGAAATCTTTACAGCAGACCGCAAAAAGATGTTGAAAATTTAATATGAATTGAATAAATCAGTTTGTCTTTTAGTTCACCTGAACTTGTTTCATGGGTTGCTAAACGTATTTTATTATCTGAATCTTTTTCCCATTCTTTCTATATGCAGACTTTGCTTAAGTCCATGGACAGTGATAGTTTTTTGCCATCAGAACAGAAGTCACATTCATTTTTCCAGCACTTAGAATCTAAAGAAGGATCACATAACATTTTACACCACCAGTCGTTACAGTAGTTTTGTTTTAAGCCTTTCACCTTGTACATACAATTTTCATGGGTGATATATTTGCACTGATCTGAAGAAGTGTCTTGTATAAGCAGCACGTTTTTAGGTCTCAGACTACAAAATTTTGAAAATATTAGGATAAAATTCCTTAAAAATGCAAACAAAATCATTTTCACCTGGACACGTGTATACTATATCTGGCCGGTAATATAAGGCTTTCACATCCTCGTAAAACAAGTTGACATTCGATATGTCCAAGCTTGAACTTTCGGCTGGAGCAATATTCATTTCGAGCGCTAATTCGGTTACTACCGCTCTTTTTTTGCTTGGCGATTGAGGAAGGGCTTTTAGAGCCTTTTGCACAGCTTTCGATAAAGTTTGTTTGGACTTCTCAGGGGATTTGGTACTTACAGAAGGTACGTCAATACTTTGACCTTGATTCCTTATTTTGGCCCTTTGCAGTCTCTTGTTATCCCTTTCCTTAACTCGCAAAGTTTTTAACTGTATTTCTGAAAGACTTTCTCTTTTTCGGTTACGAAGCTCACATATTCTCTTCGATTCATGAAAGCTTAAGTTTGGATCATCTTTCTTACGCTTTTCGCAAAGTTTCCGCATACGGTCAGCACTGGTGGAAGGACGTTGACCGGTCATATTTGGATGAGTCGCAAATGCAGTGCAGTAAATAAAAAAAACAGTTTGTAAATAGCACAAAGATTAAAAGATTTCAGTTATTTTAATTCTTGGCGTCACGTACAGGCACTTTTTATCACGAAAGAAAAACTATTTGTGAAGTATTTAAGTGCAAATTTATGTCAGATTTTAGGTCACCAAAAGTAGGCTGTAAACAACAAAAATCAATTTGTACAGTTGACTTGTCTTACAGTTATTATTATTAAAAGGAATTACGCGTCACGTGTGCGACATAGAAATTTTCCTTTGAATTGTCATTAATTACTCGTGAACAAAGCACTTTACTACAAAAAATATTATGCAGTTTAATACCGCTCACCACTCACTTGGACGCAGAAAAGAAATTTAGTTAGTATGTGAAAAACAGTAGTGGGAGCGATCTCGCAAAAAATGGAGTAAAATTAAATAAAAAAGCTATATTCTTGATACTCTCAAGAAAATAACGGTATTTAAGAAAAATTTATCTACTCGTCACACAGTAGGTAAATTATTTGAGATGAAAACTAAATCTCTCTATGTAGATGCAAAAATATGAAAAAAGTTTATGTGTGTAAAATTGTTCAGATTTCCCTCTTTTTATGGAATGCTCCTTTTCATGAAAATGTATCTTTACATACCATTATTTTCGTAAATATTATTAATTTCTCAATAACATAAAATGGGAATTTAGCACATTTGAAAGAAACCTTGTTAATTAATTTTTGAATCCCAAGAAAAACATTGATAACTAATATGCACGTGGCAGAGCAAATAAACTGAACTGGCAAAATAAAATGAAGTATTTTGTTTTTATTTTCGTTTTTTCTTTACCCACTTACAACTACATTTAGAGTTGACAAAAAATCAACCAATTGTAGTCGGGACTGTAAAAAAAGATATTGTTACAATTAAAACTGAGGTTTATAATTCTTATTCACTTAACAGTTTTATTTGTACAGTCGAACTTCCTTATAGTGAACTTCTATACAATGAAGTTCTCCTTATTATGAACTTAAATCAAGAACACAACTTTTTCGTTCCACTTTGAATGTATTTTGATCTCCGTATAATGAATTTCCATACAGTGAATTTTTCTTTACAATGAACAAAATTTTGGAACCAAAAATACATTTTACGTGTGTTTTTGTCTCCATACAGTGAACTATTTTTTGCAGCTTTATTTTACACTTGTTAGCAACACTATTTATTAAGAAAATAAGAAATGTACCGTAAATGAAAACAAAAAAGTCGCCCGAGTTCAGTGAACGAAAATGACGCACCGGAGTAGCATTTCTTTTGAAAATAGTTGTTTGTAATTAATAAAGTTGAAGAAGGGACATCAAAGAAAAAAGATATAAGTAGCTAAAGAGTTTGGAATTCTTCCCAGTACATTATCAAACATTTAAAAAAACAGGTCAGTTATATGTATGTAGTTAAAACAAAAATACCTGATTATTTTAAATAAATAAAAAACAAAAAAAAAATTTCTTTATAATGAAGTTTCTATATAGTGAAATAATTGTCTGTCCCCGTGGAGATTCATTATAAGGAAGTTCGACTGTATAATATTCTAAGCTTTTCTAAAATCTTTGGATGAAATTTCCTGACGATCTGGCCTAAGCAACCAGTGAAATGCGCATAGGAATAGCTTATCCCTTCAACAATAAATTTCAGTTTCTCAATAATATGAAATGGGAACTTAGCACATTTGAAAGAAACCTTGTTTATTAATTTCCGTTAATGATGTGACAATTATATAATCAATTAATTCACTTTTAACACTTATTTGGAATATTGAAAATATCAATTACTTCCACGAATTATTTGACAGATTTTTTTTGACAGTTTGTACTTTTTACAAAAAAAAAATAAACCGTTCACGCCAATAAGAGTGTAATTTTTCTTTTTTCCATTTTTCCAACCAAAAAAAATTTGAAATAAATACCCTTTTCGTTTTACTTAAATCAATCTCATTTTCAGATTACTTCAATCTCATTATTCGGGATTGAATACGGATAAGTTAAGTATTTCGCAATTGAAAATCAATCTTACTGTACTTGATTTCAGAAAATCCGTACTCATCGTACTCTTAATACCGCTTCGGATTGCTTTGAGTACGGATTAATTGATTTTATTTTAGTGTATAATAATTTAGAAAAATATTTGATTTTTTTAGCTCCACATTTAAGTCAATATTTTTATAGACATTTGCTTTACTCACATGGATTTAAAATAGCATTTAACTATACGATCCACCAAGTTTAAAACAACCGTTTACGGTAACATAAAGCATAATAAAATAAAAATAATGGAACTTTTCACTTTTCTAGGGCCTATTTTACGAGTTCTATTTAAATATCAATTTATGTTTAAAATTCGTTTTTCATATAAAATAACATGAATTTATGTTTAAATAGAATTGGTGAAATAGCTTCTTTGCGTTGTGAAGTGTTCAAGATAAATAGGTAGAATGTACGGCAGTAAACTCATCATATCAATTTATTTTCCTTTTGTTTTCAGTCCTGAAGTAGTGATGGACAAAAAACATCGATGTTTTTAAAACACTCGATGTATTGCGCCGAAACATCGATATAATCCGATGTTTTTTTGCTCCTAAACAATCGGAAAACATCGATGTTTTCTTTCGATGCATCGAAATGACAAATTGTATACAGAACGTGTAGATTGGTATATAGATGTGTATACATATCTATATGTGTTGGAATGACTCCAGTTTGTATATGTAAACGTGGTAAATATTATGCGAACAACTGTCAACACTATTATATGCGGCGAATAAGTTTGGGTTTGTCATCTTTACTCCCAACAAACAGCTTGATAACCACGCGTAATTAAAATAAAAGCTAACAAATTATGCACAAGTTCAACAAAGGAAAATATTTTGCTGTTTGTTTATTGTTTACAGTATTGAAAAAAAGTATTGGGAGATGTAAAATAAACTAAAGATTTTTCGAAAATATAATAATAATAATAAATAATTAAAAAAAATCGATGTATAACAACATCGATGTATTTCATGAAATATCGATGCAACATCGATGTTTTTTTACAGTGTCCATCCCTATCCTGAAGTTTAAAACCTTTTGAAAATTTATTTATAACACTGTCCTAGAATTTGACACTTTTTAATTCGAGTACGCTGAAGCCAGGGTGAAAATCGTTTTTTTTTTTTGGGTTAGCTCTTGTTTATTTTGAATTTTTATCTTTAATGAATAATAAAGTTGTAAGCAGATTTTAATCATTTATGTCAGGTTTTATTAGAAATTTTGTTTTCGATACGCAACATTTTCCAATTTTTTATGCCGTTTTAAAAACCAAAAATTTCAAAATTTTGCAAATCATTTTTTTTTTGCCAAAAAAAAATTGGTTCAAAAATGACTGCCCAGATTAGAAAAAGGTTAAGCCTTACTTGAAGGTAATTTTATAGAGTTGTGTTTAAGTTAATTCAAAAACTAAACCGTTTTTGAGTTACGCAAATATGTGTTGTGCAACCTCCCCATTTTCGAAATAACTGCATATCTCGAAAACAAGATCAACATAAAATATAAAAAAGGTTAAGCGTACTCGAATAAGATTAACCTGCTTGTCAGTTTTTTTTAACTAGCACAGTGTAAATAAATAAATAAAGTGGTGTTTATTAAAAAAAAATTGTATATTAAAGAAACACATTGATCCCGAAAATACTGGCATCGGGATTTTTAAAAATCTATCCTGATCGGCATCTCTAGTTTGTACATTAAACGTCTATAAAATACGTAATTTGTATATGTATACATTAAACATATGTATACTTATATTAATCTTTTATTATGACTTTTGCCATAATCTAATGCTATGTAAATTTATACCGCATTAAATAAAGTTTTAACGGCCAATTTTATCAATTTCAGATAAAACTAACTATAATTTTAACTTCCAGTTACCAAGATAATTTTGGCAGTTATAACCGATAGTTAATTATAGCTGAACTTGGTAAAATTGACCGTAAGAAGTATTTATTTTTATGGTACATACCCCTGGTGTTTGTGCTTGAGGTCCGTACGGGTAACGTGTCCATTCTAAAGTAGCCTCTCTTGTTGTATCAAGAAGTATAACTGAAATTAAAGATTTTTTTTAAATAAATTTTAATAACCGAAATGAGTATTTAAGGAAAGCAATGCCTAGATTGATTTACTAAGCATTTCTTTTGCTATTTTATATGTACAATATTAAAATAATTATAATTTATTAAAATGTTTACATTTGATAATTTGTTTTAATAAGTGATACATTTTATTTTAAAATAAATTAATAAATAGAATCTGGGAATTTATTTCTCATATCGGGATCCCGCTCCATATCAATAATACAAAGTAAATTTGTTTTAAATTAATGAAAAAAACTTTTTTTTAAAAAAGCGTAAGGGAACTTGTTTACAAAGTAAGTAAAAGAAATGCCTAAATACTACAAAAATTAATTAAAGGTTGAAAGAGGAACTTGAATTATTATAACCTTACGCTTTTATATGTAAATTTCGTATCATTATGCTCTAGATCATAGTTAACCAAAACTCTCATTAAATGAAATGCGTCTGTATTGGATAACAAACACGAAACTAAGCATTGCAAATGTAATTAATATTATGAATATTATTTTATAATAAGTTTAAAAAAAGTTAATACAATTAAATACAAAATATACCTCAGTGTTCAATTATTAATTAATTAAAACTTAAAAAATTAAATATATTCAGGCATTATAAATTAAGTTTTCCAAATTGAAGATTTTGTTAATTAAATATATTCAGGCATTATAAATTAAGTTTTCCAAATTGAAGATTTTGTAACAATATCTTATTAACAAAATATGTTTTAAATTTGAAGAAATCAATTTATTTCTCTGCCTTGCAGAGCGATTTCTAAGCTTATTTGGATCGAAATCTCTATTTTTAATTTTTTATTTTGCTCCTCTTGCAGAACCCATTCTTTAATTTTTTGCATATAAAGGTTTTTTTGCTCAAGAAAAAACATTTTTCTTTTTTCCTCTTTTAATTTATTTATTTCAAATGTTTGGTAACATAAAATGCATTGCATGTTACCAAAAGCATTTTTAATGACAAAACAAAAATTTTTGTCTTCCATCATACTATTTTGTTTGCTGGTTTATATTGAAATAAAATCAAAGCTGAAAAAACAATAAAGCTGAAAAAAAACAGTAAGCATCCGCACATGTGCACTCGTCAACACTCAATTAACAACTGAAATCAAATTGAAATAGAAGAGAACAAGCGTCGGTGTGAGTTTTTTTTTATTGTTTTTGTAGCACAATTGTGTACAGAAAATGAAGATTTGGATAACCCTGCTCCAGTGTTACCGTTATGCGACTAAAGTCGCATTTTTGCCCCTTTTTGACTGCCGTGCCACTTTTTTGACCCCTTTGTTTTAAATCCCCTTTTGTATCATTTTGTAGTTTTTTGTGCCCCTTTTGAAACCAAATTTTTTTTATACTGTCAATCAATGAATCCGAGCTCAATTTGAAGAGAAAATAGCATCTAATTTGGAAAAAATTAAAATAATTCAGGAAGAGCTATGTATTAACAATAAAATTTACCTCAAATTTCTAGTATATGTTTTAAATATTATGAATAAATTAAACCTTAATTTTCAAAACGAATCATCACAAATTATATATTTAGTTTCATCCACGAAAGATATTGTATTAGAAATTTTTAAACATTTTTTAAAAAAAGAGTATGTTATGCAAACAAATATAGAACAAATTGATTTTGTTGATGTTCTGCATATAAAAGAAACTCTTAATATATACATATATCGGCCACGAAGCCGAGCTAGAAATATGTACTAACAACATCTTAAGCAGTGATATTGTAGAAATAAAAAACAACATTTTACTTTTTTACCAAAAGCTGTGCAAAGAAATTTTATCAAGAATTAATATTAGCGAAAAGAGGCTGAGTTCATTAAAGGTTTTAGATCCAGTATTTATTAAGTCAGCTGAAGACATAAATTACTTTGAAATTGTTACGGTTTTTATTGATATAAGTACTAACCCAGATGATTTTGTAAAAGAGTTTAAACTTTTAGAAACCAGATCAAACGATAAAATCTATGAAGCAATTTTTAAAATATCTAAGCCTGAAACATTTTGTTACGAAATTGGCAATTTAAAAAACTTTTTGGGTGACAATTTATATCCAAACTTGTATAAATTTGCTTCGTATGTTTTTACTTTACCACATAGTAGTGCATCCGCTGAGCGGATTTTTTCTAAGTTAGTATATTTAAAAATAAAGTGAGAAATAGACTGAAAGTAGATACCTGTCAGTCTATGTTATCCGATTTAAATTTGTATCAAAATGACTTGGAAGATTGGATTCCAAGTGATGAATTGATTAATAAATATAGATTTACGTTTTCAAAAAAATAGATATTTAATATGTAGTTGAAGAAACAACATAACACTGCAATTTATAATAAAATGGATCTGTACCTGATATTAACTATCTTCCTATCAATACTTTTTAATGCTTTTTCCTCGAGGTTTTTTTGTAACTTAATTTTTTTGGTAAAAAAGTAAAATAATCCAAGTGCCAAATATTTATGTACATATACTTACATATATACATATCTCTATCTATTTAAATGTAAAGTTATTTGTATCAAATCATATTATGAACTATTTTTTGTTTTTGTAAGTATTGTTATTACACTATTTTAAGCTCGTTTTATTTACAAGTAATTAGTAACTGTTTTTGTATAAATAATTGAAATAATAATTTTATGCAACAGTTCATTATCGTTTACTTGCAAACAAGACATATTTTCACGATATATGTATATATATAAATATGTGTGTTTTTCCCAAACAATTTGTACTATATACCTATGATGTATTTTTTTATAAATATGAAGTTTATTTTTTGTTGTTTAGTTTTCGATGAAAATAATTTAATAAATACATACGTTTTTTTTAAATTTTCCTGTTTTTAAAGTTGCCCCTTTTTTTCTCAAAATTTCCCTTTTTGTGACACTTTTTTTTTGAAAATCCCCTTTTTGTGCCCCTTTTTGAAAATTTTGAACGGTAACACTGCCCTGCTCTAGATCAGGGATTTCCAAAATTTTTTTGGTTGTGTATTAGTGAGTACCAGAGAGTAAGCAAATTGAGAGAATGCATTTATTTACAGCCGAAATAAAATGTTAGTAATATATTTTATAAGTTGTATAACACAAAGGTACAAAATTAAAAATTTTTTGTGTTGATAAAAAATTTGTAGCAATTCTTTACCAATTCAATGTCGCTGATTTTAAAACTACACTTTTTTTTATTCGGAAGCTTTTTGACTCTAAATCAGTTTCAAATATCTTATCAAACAATTGTAAAAAATTTAAGATTTTTATGTTCTAAAAATTCATAAAAAATAAATATTGCACGCAAATCACAGCTGATAGAAAAAAAAGTCAGTTTTAAAATTAGCGACATTGAATTGGTAAAGAACTGTACAAATTTTCTAGCAATACAAAAAATTATTAATTTTTTTCCCTTGTGTTATACAAGTTATAAAATAAAATCTTCTAAATTTATACTTTTATGGCAGTTTCGTAATAGTAGAATGCTTTTCAAATGGGATGAACTTAATTTATTACGTTGCTTGGAACAAATAAATTTTAAATCCGAAAAAATTTGTTCGCATAGGTAAGTAGTGCCGAATAAAGAGAATCACCTCAATGAATTTTTTTTTAGTTCAGGATAGAACTCGCCATCCAAATCTTTCCAGAACTCTACAATATTATTTTCGTCTGGGGCATTTACTTCGCTTCGTAGTATGATTAGTTCTGATTGAATATCAAATTCGAAGTTGCTTACATCGCAACGAAAAGGGTTTTCGAAAAGATCTAATAGCGGTTGTAAAATTACAAAATCTTGAAACCTGTCTTGAAAATTATTGAAAAGTGTTTCAAATATTTCGGCATATTCATATCTTTTGTCGATTTCGAGATTTCTGTAAACAAGTGAAGTTTTTGGAAAGTTGGAAAATTCACCACTTTTAATTTGGGAAAAAATTAGAAAAAGTTTTGTTTTAAAATTGTGAATGATTTTTCACAAGTCGCATATATTGCGTTCCTTTCCTTGCAATTCCAAATTAAGTTCATTTAACATACTTGTCGTATCTGCCAAAAAAGCTTGGTTCCCGAAAGAGGGTATTTAAAAAAAAAATTTAATTTTGGTCATAACTTTTTTGTATCTGAACCGATTTTTCCGAGATTTTGGTATATAAGTCATATCCATAGGACGTATAGCAGCTCTAAAATTTAGGTTTTTATACAAATTTTGATGTTTTTTAGCCCATTTTTGAGTATTTTGCTCATAAATTACCCATTGTCTAACCGATTTGATAGTTTAATATACCGATGTGTTAAGGAAGAATTTTACCATTTACTTAAGTTTTATTTATATATAAACATTTATATTAACTTGTAAATATATATTTTAACAAAGTTAATTATAAAAAAAGAGTAATTTTTGGGGATTCAGTATTTCGGTTATAGCTCAGCCATTTTTTAACCGATTTTGCAGATACATATATATATACCGACGTGTTGAAGAAGAAATTTACCATTTACTTTAGCTATAAAACTTGGACTCGGGGAGATCTATGGTTCCCGAAAGTGGGTATTTAAAAAAAAAATTTAATTTTGGTCATAACTTTTTTGTATCTGAACCGATTTTCCCGAGTTTTTTATAAAATATGTTCTACTTATTTCCGATATTTTGATATATATGTCATATCCATAGGGCATATGGCAGCCCAAAAATTTAGGTTTTTATACAATTTTTAATTTTTTTTGTACGGGAGGTACCACGCCCACTTCTCCAATCCCGCCCACATTTTGTAGGATGGTGTGTATTGGCAACCTTAATGTGTGTACTTAATTTGGAAACTTTGGCTCTTGCCGTTCTCAAAATATACAGAAATAAAAAAAATACATCAACAACAAGGGATTTTTGGAAAAATTTAGAGGTAGTCGTGGTTTTTTGCTCATATCTCCGTCATTTTTGGACCGATCTGGCTGAATTTCAATAGCAAACTTAAACGGAGTATATGTGACATAAATATACATCAACCTAGTCCACATCATTTCTGGGGTTTTCGGAAAACCAATTTCAACATACACACGGACAGACGGACAGCCGGATTTGAACTTCGCTTTTCATAAGGACCCAGAATATATATACTTTATAGGGTGTAGGATCAATATTGTGGAACATACAAACGGAATGACAAAGTTATATATACCCTCTTACCTTCGGTGAAGGGTATAAAAAGTAAGCAATAAAAATAGTGCGAAACAATAAAGTTTCATTAATACATCAATAAAACACATCTTCTTACCCAAACATTTTACCTACTGTCACATTTGCTTTTATGTGTAGAAGTTATTTACACATAAATTGTAGCAAAACAAGACATTTTACTTGTTTTTTAAATATTTCTACTTACTTAAGAAAAGTGTTTTCAAAGAAAGAAAAAACCCACCGACGCGATTGGTACAGAAACCAAAATATTTTTACAAGCTAAATATAAACAAATTCTTTTGGCTGTTTTTTTTTTAATAATTTCTGCATTTAGGTACGTCTTTTTAAAGAAAGCAAAAGGGACCCTTTTACAGGTATCAAAGTATTTTTTTTACAAACAAAACACATATCGTTAGCTTAAACGTTGCAGTAAATGTTATTGTTAAAAAAAGTTACTTAATAAAATTTACGTTAGCTTTGCTGTTAAATATTTTTAACAACTTAAACTATGTTAAAATTAAATAGAAATGTTATATTACTCTGCATTTAAGTCTTAAAATTTACTCTAAATATTGCACGGATGTTACCAAAAGCATTTTTGACCGCACAATATTTTTGAGTGTAAGCTGAAACAAAATAATATAGCATCCGCTAAACCAGGGGTTTCCATTTCTTTGCACAATTGTGCAAACCACTACAAACACATATTTTTATGCTCTTCAATTCAGTCGTCGGTGTGACTTCGACAAGTGTACATGTTTAGCGGATGCTATATTATTTTGTTTCAGCTTACACTCAAAAATATTGTGCGGTCAAAAATGCTTTAGGTAACATCCAATGCCTTGCGTGCAATATTTAGAGTCTAAATTTTAAGACTTAAATGCAGAGTAATATAACATTTCTATTTAATTTTAACACAATATTAATTGTTGAAAATATTTAGCAGCAAAGCTAACGTAAATTTTATTAAGTAACTTTTTTTAACAATAACATTTACTGCAACGTTTAAGCTAACGATATGTGTTTTGTTTGTGAAAAAAAATTCTTTGATACCTGTAAAAGGGTCCCTATTGCTTTCTTTAAAAAGACGTACCTAAATGCAGAAATTATTAAGAAAAAAAAATAGCCAAAAGAATTTGTTGGTATTTTGCTTGTAAAAATATTTTGGTTTCTGTACCAATCGCGTCGGTGGGTTTTTTCTTTCTTTGAAAACACTTTTCTTAAGTAAGTAGAAATATTTAAAAAACAAGTAAAAAAGTCTTGTTTTGCTACAATTTATGTGTAAATAACCTGTACACATAAAAGCAAATGTGACAGTAGGTAAAATGTTTGGGTAAGAAGATGTGTTTTATTGATGGATTAATGAAACTTTATTGTTTCGCACTATTTTTATTGCTTACTTTTTTATGCTCCAATTATTTGACCGAGCCCAAAGAGTTAAGGCTCAGTAAGTCTTTACTTTCTGTTCTGTTACGAACCAGCTGATTTGTTTTTGTTATTAAATAACCTGTGAAATTGATTAGTTGTTCTGTTCTGTTCTGTTGCGGTTCAGTTTGATAAAATCAAAAACTTGTAAAGTAATTGTAAGTGACCGCAAAATAAATAATAAAAAATACATTAATTAATTTCTTAAAATTTATGTGCATAAAAGTTATTGAAATAAAACAACGGATGGCGCAAAACAAATTTGTCACAAACTTTTACAATTTTGAAACAGAACGGCACGGAACAGAACAGAAACAGAAAGTAAAGACTAATTCTGCCTCTCTTTATTAGGCACTACTTACCTATGCGAACAAATTTTTTCGGATTTAAAATTTATTTGTTCCAAGCAACGTAATAAATTAAGTTTATCCCATTTGAAAAGCATTCTACTATTACGAAACTGCCATAAAAGTATAAATTTAGAAGATTTTATTTTATAACTTGTAAAACACAAGGGAAAAAAATTAAAAATTTTTTGTGTTGCTAGAAACTTTGTAGCAGTTCTTTACCAATTTAATGTTGCTGATTTTAAAACTGGACTTTTTTTCTATCAGCTGTGATTTGCGTGCAATATTTATTTTTTATGAACTTTTAAAACATAAAAATCTTTAATTTTTTACAATTGTTTGATAAGATATTTGAAACTGATTTAGAGTCAAAAAGCTTCCGAATAAAAAAAGTGTAGTTTTAAAATCAGCGACATTTCATTGGTAAAGAATTGCTACAAATTTTTTATCAACACAAAAAATTTTTAATTTTGTACCTTTGTGTTATACAACTTATAAAATATATTACTAACATTTTATTTCGGCTGTAAATAAATGCATTCTCTCAATTTGCTTACTCTCTGGTACTCACTAATACACAACCAAAAAAATTTTGGAAATCCCTGCGCTAAACATGTACACTTGTCCAAGTCACACCGACGACTGAATTGAAGAGCATAAAAATATGTGTTTGTAGTGGTATGCACAATTGTGCAAAGAAATGGAAAAATATTGTGCGGTCAAAAATGCTTTTGGTAACATCCAATGCATTGCGTGCAAAATTTAGAGTATAAACTTTAAGACTTAAATGCAGAGTAATATAACATTTCTATTTAATTTTAAAATAATTTAAATTGTTGAAAATATTTAACAGCAAAGCTAACGTAAATTTTATTAAGTAACTTTTTTTAACAATAACATTTACTGCAACGTGTGTTTGTGAAAAAAAATTCTTTGATACCTGTAAAAGGGTCCCTTTTGCTTTCTTTAAAAAGACGTACCTAAATGCAGAAATTATTAAGAAAAAAAATAGCCAAAAGAATTTGTTGGTATTTTGCTTGTAAAAATATTTTGGTTTCTGTACCAATCGCGTCGGTGGGTTTTTCTTTCTTTGAAAATACTTTTCTTAAGTAAGTAGAAATATTTAAAAAACAAGTAAAAAAGTCTTATTTTGCTACAATTAATGTGTAAATAACCTCTACACATAAAAGCAAATGTGACAGTAGGTAAAATTTTTGGGTAAGAAGATGTGTTTTATTGATGAATTAATGAAACTTTATTGTTTTGCACTATTTTTATTGCTTACTTTTTTTGTGCTACAATTATTTGACCGAGCCCAAAGAGTTAAGGCTCAGTAAGTCTTTACTTTCTGTTCTGTAACGAACCAGCTGATTTGTTTTTAAAACATAAAAATCTTTAATTTTTTACAATTGTTTGATAAGATATTTGAAACTGATTTAGAGTCAAAAAGCTTCCGATAAAAAAAAAGTGTAGTTTTAAAATCAGCGACATTGAATTGGTAAAGAATTGCTACATATTTTTTATCAACACAAAAAATTTTTAATTTTGTACCTTTGTGTTATACAACTTATAAAATATATTACTAACATTTTATTTCGGCTGTAAATAAATGCATTCTCTCAATTTGCTTACTCTCTGGTACTCACTAATACACAACCAAAAAAATTTTGGAAATCCCTGCTCTTGTTACAAGATTAAAATGTACATGCAGACAGCGTTACCGTTGGTGCCACTAAAGTAGCAATTTGCCACTTTTTCGACTGCTTGGATACTATTTGGCCACTTTTACAAATGCACCCAAATGTGATACTTTCTGTAATTCTTGCCACTTTTTTGATACTTTTTACGTTAGGAAAAGATACTTTTTTTCATTCTGTTTTGTTTTAACTCCCATACTAGTCTTGAAAATTGGGTTCCAAGTGAAGACATTCTACGAAAGTATAGAAGTCGTTTTAAGAACAACTAATTGTAAAAAAAATATGTATGTACTGACCATTAATAAATAACACATTGAAAAAGTTTGTTTAACCATTCTAACTGATTCTTATATTTTTTGGAATGCTTAAGACAAAATGAGCACAGTTTTCTCCCATCACGTCACATTTGTCAGATACACCAATTATTGTAATTTCGGAAGATGTTTTGTACCACAATTAATAACAAAATCGAGTGGTATAGTTTTGTTCTATTTGTAAAGCTGATTCCAATAATTTGAAGCAATAACAGACGAATTTGGATAAAAACTAAATATCCTATACTAAAGAAATTAAAACACTTGCACTTAAATTTATAGCATGTATGAATGCCGTGTATTTATTTGTATTAAAGTGATTTATATATAACGAATTTTAAAAAGTGATATTATCGTTTTTTTGTTTAGGATTTCTGATAAATCTGACGTGATGGGAGAAAACTGTACTCATATTTGGCCATAGCATTCTAAAAAACATAAGAATCTGGTGGAATAGGCAAATAAACTTCTAAAAAAATTTTAAAACCTGTGCAATACAATGTCTTAAATAAATCAAAGAAAATTTATTCAGAAAGAAAAGTACAAGAAATACATATATTACTTAATAAACCAAATTACATAAATATCTTCTAATTGCTGCAACAATGTCAGAATTCAAAAAAACATGTTTGGCAGAAAACGAGTTTAACGTTTTTGATTTACCAAAACATTAAAGAAAATATTCAATATTTTTTTTTCGAATTTATTCTATGAGCTATATTTCAGTTATGTATTTTTATAAAGCTTTTTTGTAATAGTCATATTCCTTCAATTTTTCAGAAATGACTTTATACACTACCAGACTATTAGTTATATTGTATTTTCTTGTTACATTTTACCTTAGCTTTCCTTTGGAAAGCAATGAGGTATATTGTATGTAAAGAAAAATTTACAATTATTAGACACCAGCAGAATGTAATGCATTTTCTGGCCTGCTACGGCCTTCGTCAGCATTCTTTGTGTCAAACTGGATAGTGATACTTTATAAATTGAATGTATTTAACTCAACAATTTTAACAAATAGAAACTGGGAATTATTTCCTTCCGAAGGTTACTTTATATTATATTCACAAAGAATGCTGACGAAGGCCGTAGCGGGCCAGAAAATGCATTACATTCTGCTGGTGTCTAATAATTCGAAAAATAAAAAATATTGAATGTAATATAAAGTAACCTTCGGAAGGAAATAATTCCCAGTTTCTATTTATTAAAGAAAATATTTTATAAAAATAACTTCTCGAGAGAAATATTTATTTTAATTTTTGCAACAAATGAGCCATAAGTATGTATGTCTATTGTAATACCATCAATTGTTTTTTAGTGCATATAATTACTACACATATGTTTTTTTGTTATGTTTTTATACCATTTATAACAAGGCCCATTGAAAAGGTCTGTGCAAGAAGCCTGATGATCATTGTTTATGTTCTTTTTAGTTATCAAAAGTTGTTTACATGTGCATGTATACGTTTATGGTATGCCACACATTCACGTTTTTTCCTTTTGCTTTGTATATGTGGTAGTAAATTTTTGACAACTAAAAAGAATCGTATTTTGTTTTTGTACAAGTAAGCAGACCTGATAGATGGGCCTTGATTTATAAAATGTTATTTAAAATTATAATAAATAAAAAAAAGGTAAAAAATACATAATGTGGTGTACTTATTTTAATTTGAAAAGTTGTGCCACTTTTTTTATAAAAATCCCCTTTTCGGTGCCACTTTTTTTTTAGATATCCCCTTTTTTTGGTACTTATTGAAAATATCCGACGGTAACACTGCATGCAGATATAAATAAAATTTCCGTTAGCTATCTGTAATACCCATATAAGTATGTGTATTACCGTAAGTATAACGTAAATATAAAGAGTGAGAGAGAGAGAGAGCAGAGATGGCAAATGCAATTTTAATAATTTTGGAACAATGCAAAATTTTTTTGTGTTGTTATTCAGAAAAAAATCATGATAATTTTAAAGCTTTTTAAGATTTGACTAAGGCGGTAAGGTTATTTTATTAGGACAACGAGGGGCAGTTGGCAGCAATTTCTTCTTCTCCGAAAATATCTAGCAGATCTTTACGAAATGTAAAACATATGTAGATAGATCCATATTAATATGAACAGACAAGCTATATATATTTTTTTCAAAATAGGACCACGAGGGAAGCTCGAGGGTATTTTCCTTTACAACTTATTAAATAGAAATGTTTGAATTTTAAATATTAAGAGAAAGGCGTCTAAGCAAGCGCTAAATGTATTACGTGGCGGTTACAATCTTTCTTATGAGCACAACATACAAATCAATACTTACATGCATACATAAAAAACAATATCTTTGTGTGACAGCAACAAAAGCAGAAGTGCAAAAAAATTGTTCAATTGGATAGTTTTGGAGCGACATAAATTGCGCCCTATCTCCTATTTTTTTTTTAAATACATAGCGTAAGTGTCTATATAAATATGAATCTATCTATGTTTAAAATTTCATTAAAATCTGTCAGATAGCTTCGGAGAGAAGAAATTCCCCTTTCCACCCCTCGTGGTCCTATTTTTTATAAAAATGTATAGCTTATGTGTAGTTTTACATAGGCACTGCTGATTTTACGGACAAATTTATTTTATGTATCATAAATAATATGTACATAGTCCCATACCTGCGTAGTGATCAACGCACATTTTAGTTAAAATTTTTTTTTCATTTTTACACAGAAGTGCCAAAATGGCAGATAACCAAAACACATTCATGGGTATTGAATACCATCTGCATAATATTCATGTATTTTTGTCCACTGAATGTGGTTGCGTGAAGATATTGCCGTGCATAAGTATAAGTAATAACCATACTTTTTGCAACGCACAACCATAGCTGTTCTTATTATTTGTGTTATAAATATGTGAATACACAATAACGAAAAGCGTGGGTAAATACCTCTGTATATTTTTCTTATGGGTACTTGTTGTCATTCTCTGTTCTCTATCAGTCAAATGTATTTCAAGGTTGATGCAAAAAATAGCATCAAACGGACTTCATCTTACAAGATCCACCTGTAATCTTTAGTACAATGTGTTTTAAAAATTGTATCTTGTAGTATCTTACACGAGTTTCCATAGTTTTTTTTATTTCGGTTTCCCGGTTTCAAAATGAAACAAATTAATGTTTATCACCTTATAAACATATCGTCATATCTCAAATTTTTTTTTTTTAATTTTAAGTGTTCCTTCATACTTTCTCGTAACAAAAAATCGGTATTTTATCTCAAACTGAACCGAAGTTATAGCAAAGTATATCTATATAGGGTACATTTTGAAAACTTAAATCGCATTTTGCCAAGCTCGATTTTTTTTTGTAGATATGACTTTGCTGCAATAATGGAGCGATATTTCGTCGTTCGCAAGTTATTGTGTTCTATACCGCAAAATATAAAAAATTGAGATAAGATTCATTTTTAGGTAAACTTTTAGAGATCTGTCGATCTGTGCCATCAGTCTGCTCGTATCATTTATAGTTTTCGAAATATGAGACATTGACTTTGTGCTATACAACACTTCAGTGACAAGCTTCGTATCCTATTGTGTTCTATATGCAAAAAACCGTGCATATAGAACAAACACGGAGTAAAAATACTAAATAAAAAAATAATTTTTTATTTTGTTCTATATGAAAATGTAAATAAAGTTTGTAGTACTTTGGAACTCTTTGCATTGTCTGTTTTTGTTGTATATCCTTTTTGTGACTTTACATTGCAGTTGGCAAATGAAATGAAAAAAAAAAACAAATTAGAGTGCTATATTCGGCTGTGCCGAATCTTTAATACCCTCCACCGACTGTTCGAATATTTCAGGAGGGATATCTATATGATGTCTATTTATTATTAATTTATCTTTATAAAAACAGACATCAGCATTAAAATTGGTTGGTTTGAGGTTTAGATCTATATTAAATTATTTAGCAATTTAAGCTAGTTTGAGTAACAGTTTCAATTCAAATTTTGTTATGATAGCATTATTTTTTACGGTTTTAGGCTTACGGGGCCTAAAGTAAATTATGGACCGATCTTCACGAAATTTCACAGTGTTATTTCTAGTCCTAAAAAACTGTGACGTACCAAATTTTGTTGTGATAGCATTATTTTTATCGGTTTTAGGCGTACTAAACTGTTTTCCGGGAGTAGTGTTTATATGGGGCCTAGGGTAAATTATGGACGGATCTTCACGAAATTTTACAACCTCATTTCAGCGTCGGGGTGTTCAATGGCGTATAGATAACTCCTTTTTAAACTACCTTGCATATGCAGATAACATATGCCTTCTTTCGCATAGAGTTCGTGACCTGGAGATGTCGATGGTTGACCTCCAGTCAAAGTTGGATGGTACAGGTCTAAAAATAAACACAACAAAAACCATACAAGATAACTCTCCGGCATCTATTAATGTAGGTGATAACAACTATGCCATTGTCAACGAATTTTGTTATTTGGGTAGCATGATTACCGCTGATGGAGGTACTGAGATTGACGTGGAGGCAAAAATCAGTAGAGCCAGAGCAGCATTTGGAATTCTAGCACCAATATGGCAAAACAACAACATTAGTCTTCGAACAAAACTGCGAATTTTTGAATCCAATGTAAAATCAGTTCTTTTGTACGGATGCACAACATGGAAGGTGACCAGTATAATTACAAGTCGTTTGCAAATATTCGTCAATCGCTGCCTTAGACGAATACTTCGAATCTTTTGGCCAAATGTTATATCGAATATTGAGCTACTTCGTTAATCAAATCAGATAGATGTGGCTACTGAGATTCGAAAACGAAAATGGCAATGGATTGGTCACACACTTTGACGTCCAGATGAGAATATCGCCAAGCATGCGTTACGTTGGAACCCGTTTCATCAAGCAGGACGAAGAGTAGGAAGGCCTAAATTTACTTGGAGACGTTCCACCGAAGCCGAAATGAGATCTGTGGGTTTAACATGGAACGAAGCTAGAAATGAAGCCCAAAACCGAGTATGGTGGAGAACGACTATTGTAGGCGCCCTATGCTTCAGTGGGAGTTAAAGGAACATATATATGTGTATATATATACATATCAGAATTTTTTGTTTGTATATTTCTGTTACGAGGCTTACTTTAGCTATCCTTTGGCTAGCAATGAAATGATTGTAATTCGAATAATATGAAAATTTGTAAAATAAATTAATATTTGTTTGGCTTTTCTTTGGCTAAAACTAGTAGTGGCAAAATACAGTCTTTAATCATTGGCTTTCTTAATTATTTTTTCAGTGTTGCAAAGCATTTATTTGAGTTTTCACAACACTGATTTCCCTCTTAAAAACTATCCTATACTATCCTATATATAGTGGATGAGAAGGGGACTCATTGCCTACTACACATGCAGGACCTCCATCGGTAAGGGTGCGTACAGAGTGGCCGCTTGTTGCAGAGCCGGGCCGACTGACGCTTATTGCGAGAAAAAAGTAAATAAAACATGCAATCAATAAATTAAAAAAATAATAAAATTGAAAAAGAAAATAAAAATTAAACAAAATAAAATAAAAATTAAACTAAACGTGTACAAATTGAAATTTCATTTGAAATTAAAATAACGGTCAGTTTCAACCAGTAATAATTGTGAATTGTTGTAAATGAAAATGTAATTTGATTGAATACTGGGTTATTGTGATTTCAAATGAAATTTTAGTACTCGTCGAGACCTGACTGTCAAGCCTGGCTTGGCAGAGCAATAAAGGGCTAAGGTACATGCGGTTTTAAGTCGAATAAGAATCATTCATTTCCCATTTGACGCTCCACCATAGCAGCCAGTTCTTTTCATTTGAAAGTAAAGTAAAATTAAATTAAATTTGAAATTAAAATTAACTTGAAATTAAACTTAAACTAAATGTGAAATTAAATTTAACTTGAATTTTAAACTAAATTAAAACCTTAACTTTAATTAAAATTGTAATTGAATTTATACCTAATTAAAATAATAAAAAAAATTATTGTGAAGCTGAAATATCCACATCTACACTGTTCTTCTTTTCACAAGGCAACTCTATCTCAAGGTAAGCTCCAATCTGGAACATTTTAAAGCTCCACCAGACAATACTTGCCTTTTATTACGATTCATCCCTTAACCCACAACTACTGCAATTACTCTACGGAGTAATTACAGATTCGTTGCATTTACAGATTTCTCCCTCTCTTATCCCCTAAGAGAGAAAAATCTGTAAAACTTTAAATAATTTAGGCCACCCAGAGGTCAATTTTATTCAAAACAATATAAATTCAAATATATAATACAAATTTAATAAAATTATAACAATTATAAAAAAATTTAAAAAAACAAACAAAATTTTAAAAAAATGCATACAAACATACATAAAACACAAATAATAGATGAAATATCAGTGCTGATTCTCGCATCTACTATGCACACTCAAACCTGTTTCGCGCATGAACAAGTTCTCGCATTAAGCGTCAGTCGGCTCGGCTCGGCAATAAGCACCCACTCTGTACGCACCCAAAGAAATTGGGTCTGAGGCCGGATATGGTAAACTAGAGATACACATCGGTGGTTAGACCTATACTTACCTATGGATGCACTGTTTGGTGGGGTGCGCTGAGAGTGGTTAGCTATAGGAGGATGGTCAGCAAGGTTCAAAGGAGTGCATCTCTTGGCATCACAGGCGTAAGGAGAAGCACTCCACAGGCAGCGCTGGACATCCTACTATATCTGTCCCATATTGAGCATTATATGAGGAGTGAGGCTGCTAGGAACTTACTTAGTCTGCTTTCACACGTTTCATCTTTTGATGCTCAACTCTTATGTTTAAAGGTGAGAGAAGAAAGAAGAAAGGGGGTTAGTACGGAGATGCCTCTACTCGGTCAGTACGCTTTGTGTTTTTATTCGTCTGTATATGCACAACGATGGCTGCATGTAATTTTTGTGATTATATTGGCATCTTTAAAAAGGAATTGAAAAGAAGTTGAGCATCAAAAGTTGAAACGTGTAAATTTAGACTTAGACTTTACGAGTCTTCCTTAGTTAGTACGAGGTGGGTCTGTTTGATCAGTGTATTAGTCTCGAGAGAATTTCGGATCATAGGACTATGACCCTGGACTTCGGTGTAACACCATCAGTGGAGTTCCCTGATAAGGAATTTGGCCTGGATCCAATGAACTGTTTGAGGGGTGGGCAGTATTTACGGATGGATCCAAGATGGAAACCGGCTCTGGTGCCGGTGTATATATCGCGGACACCGAAGTGAAAAGGTCATTCAGACTCCCAGATGAGTGCAGTGTCTTGCAGGCTGAGATCCCAGCGATCTGAGGGGCGACGGAGTTGATACTGGGTCACATCGAAGAGGGATCTGTGGTGACAATTTACGTCGATAGTCAGGATGCGATCAGAGCATTAACAAATTATACAGTGCGATCGTGCCTGGTCGCACGGTGTAGAAATGCTCTGAGAGAGCTCATGGAGGTATTCATAGTAAGGCTGTGTTGGGTACACGGACACTGCAATATAGATGGTAATGAGGTGGCGGACGAACTTGCGAGAGAGGGTTTAACTCTTGACTTAGGGACGAGGGGTTAACCCCCCTTTATGTCACTACTTTGAGGTAGTACGGAAAAGATTCCGCTATACCGTTAAACGGTCCTGGAGGGATAGAACGGATTAAATGGTGTCTACGGCATTATGACCCGGATTGGACGCAGGGGTAACCAGGGTTCTATTAGGATTGGATAGGAGTGGTCTCAGGACTCTTATAGGGTTCTTGACGGGCCATTGTTCTGTTACGGCTTTCACGAGAAATAGGGACCTTACCATACCGGACTTCTGCAGATTATGCGAGGACGCTGAGGAGCTAGAGACGATTGGGAATGTACTGTGTCATTGTCCTAGGTTGCAGCGTTTCAGGCAGAAATGACCAGGAGATAGATTTCACGACGAACTGGGGTGTATCGCTTGATGTAATCCAGTCGATCTACTGGGCTTTGTCAGGGAAATGGGACGGTTATTTCTGATGAGGGGACTGTAGGGGTAGTTTTGTTTTTCTTTTGTCTACTCTATCTTATAACTTTCTGACAATTAATTTCTTCTTTACTTCCTCTTTATTGAAGGGATTCACAATGGACCGCATTGGTCTCCGAGTGGAGGTGTGCCCTTAGGCGCATAAACCTTCCTAACCTCACCTAATCTATGAAATTAATATTGGATGGGAGAAATGTCGAGATTTCGACGGAACCGAAGTAATGATTTGTTATGAATGTCAAGGATTTAACCATAAAGCTAGAGATTGTAGAAATCAAGAAGTATGTTATAGATGCCATGGTAACCATAAATCAAAAGAATGTGCGGACAAAATTAGGGTTAAATGTATAAACTGTATACGATCGAATCAAAAGTTCAACCTCGGCCTAGATGAAAATCATAGCACTACAAACAAAGAATGTCCGGTGTATAAAAATAAATTAAAAATAAAAATGAGAATGATTGGCTTTAATATATAACAATCAAAATGTATACACGGTATATACACGAATGCACAAGGATTATTAAACAATTTTAATAAAATAGAGATAATTGCAGAACTAAGAAAACCTGAATTTATAATATTAACAGAAACGCATTTAACAAATGATATTGAAGAACACGAATACCAATTGCTAAATTATGATCACTACGCAACGTTTTCAAATTCAACACGAACAGGTGGAGTCTTAATTTATTTTAAAAAAGAATGGAATGTTGAAAAATTTTGCGAAAAAGTTGCCGAATCAAAATATTGGATGTGTGCCTAAAAGTGAAAAAAAAATTCCTTAGGAAAAAATTATGGCGGTTTATAGATCACCAAGCTGTAGGGAAGTGGAATTTTGTGATGCATTCGATGAAATTACAGACGTTATTTGTGAAACAAATCTTGAAATTATTATAGCAGGAGATTTCAACATAGACTGGAGAAAAAACGATACATATAAAAATAGAAAACAAGCAACTTTAAATGATAATGGACTCAAACAAATAGTTTCTGATTACACGAGAGTGACAGAAAATACAAAAACATTAATAGATTTTGTTATTACAAATAATATGATTATATTAGTCAAGAATAATGATGAAAATAAAATTTCAGATCATGAGGCAATAGATATTATCATAAAAAATAAAAATTGTAACCAATCAACAAAAAAGGCAGTGGAAATATTTAAATATAATAAAAATTTGTTTAACAGAGAAATAAGAAATGCCATAAACCATCTAGAATATAATAGCGTAAACGGTATAACGTATAATATAGATAATTGCATCGAAAGTACAATAAAAAAATGTACAAGAAAAAAACTATAAATGAACAAAATAATACAAAACAGTGGTTTAATAGAGAGTTAAAACAACTTAAAAAAGATAAAAATATGAAATACCATATTGCAAAAAACAGTGAACACAAATGACGCCTGGAATAACTACAAATTAATAAGAAATAAATATGAAAAGAAAATAAAGAATGAGAAAAATAAATTTATTAATAATACTATTAGTAAAGCCAAAGATCAAAAACAAATGTGGAAAAAAATTAAAGAATTGGTAATTAATAAAAAGCAAAACGTGATACAATCTGTGATTTTTAATGAATTAGAGTTTAAAGAAAACTATTCAATAGCCAATAAGTTTAATAATTATTTTGTTGATAGCATTAAATCAATTAGAAATTCAATAGAACAAGTGCAATATATAAATCAAATAGATGTAATAAATAGTAAATTTAAGTTTCGTGCAATAAACCTTATTGAACTTAAAGATATTTGTAAAGACATTAAAAATAAACCTGATTTTAATAATGTCTCGATAAATATAATAATGGATAATTGGAATATCATAGGCAAGATTTTGTTAAATATTATAAATAAATCGTTTGAAACAGGAGAATTTCCTGAAAGCTGGAAAATGTCGTTAATAACACCAATAGAAAAAGTTGCTAAAACAAAAAAATGTGAAGAATTTAGACCAACAAATCCACTAAAAACTTGAAAAAGTCGTAAAACAACAACTTGAAAATTACTTCGAGAAAAATAATATATATTTTCAAAATACCATTCGGGTTTTAGAAAAAATTATTCGTGTGAAACTACTTTAAATTATGTAATCAATAAATGGAAATATGTGACAAAGAATAAAAGAATTATGGATATTTTCCTAGATTTTAAAAGAGCTTTCGAGACAATTAATCGTGAAGTTTTATTACAAAAACTTTATAATAACGGGATACATGAAAATGAACTAAAATGGTTTAAATCATACCTAACCGATAGAAAACAAATGGTGAAAGTTTACAACATAAAATCAGAACTTATAAATAATGACTATGGTGTGCCTTTATTTATTATATATATATGTGGCACCCTGTCACTACCAGTTACCAATTACTTTGATAACCAGTTTAACAACTAAAGAAAAATGCACATGTTAGTATGACAGATAAAGAAAAAAAAAAGAAGTCTGCCTGTTTCCTGTCGACTTCGGTGCATTAAAGACGTACATAATTAAACAAAGAATTGTTCCTTAATTAATTAAAATTTAAATAAACATAGTCTTTAGAAATTAAAAGTACAAGCGTTTTTTTTATTAATTCTAATTGGGTAAAATACACGAGATAAACTCCAAATATATTAATGATATGCCAAAAATGCTACAAAAATCCGAAGGTATTTTATATGCAGACGATACATTAATATTTACAGAAGGAGATACAGATCAACAGTGCTACGAAAATATGATACATGACGTAAATAATGTTAATAAATGGTTAAAAATAAATAAATTAAAATTAAATGAAAATAAAACGAAACTTATGCAAATAAATATGAACAATGATACTGTTTTTAAGAAAAATTATCAAATAATAGAAAAAGTTAATCAAATAAAATACCTGGGATTTATAATTGATAATAAATTAAAACTAAATGAACATATAGAATATATATGCAAAAAAATTGGTAAAAAAAATTGGCTTCTTTAAAAGAATACGAAAAAAGGTATCTGCGATTACTGCTATTAATATCTACAACACCATGATCAAACCACATTTTGAATTTGGCTCAACGAACTTATATACTTGCTGCACAGGAACACAAATAGAAGAATTCAAAAACTACAAAATAAAGGAATGCGATCGATATTAAAATGTAATATATATACGCCTATAGATGAAATGCTTAATGCTCTGAAATGGCTCAACGTGAAACAAAGATTTGAGATGAATACGCTTAGCTTTGTACAAAAAATGAAAACTGGAAATGCCCCTGAATACCTCATCGAACAACTAAGATACGTTGGAGAAATACAGCCTTATAACTTGAGAAATGATAACAACTTCAGGCTACCAAGAACAACCACAACAGCTATGCAAAGATCACTTCTACATAAAGGGTTACATCTTTACAATATGCTTCCAAATGATATTTAATATGAAACAAATACAAATGTCTTTAGAAGAAAAATTCTAAATTTTGTTAAGAGAAATTGTGAAAATAGAGATGGTTTTAAATATCATAATTGTTAACTTTAAAAGTATTCTAAATACTAATAAATAAATAAATAATAATAAATAAAAAAAAAATACTGGGAAAAAATTTCATGCCGCCCATTTGGGCACCTACAGAAATTTTTAAATTTTGTAGTAAATATTGATATTAAAGGGCTGCATGAACAACTTCTTTCATAAACATACTGAAATGTGTTAGCGACCGAAGTGTTACGTATGCAACTCTACTTTATTTTGTTTGTTAACTTTACATTCCTTTTATTTACCAATACATACACTATGTACATATATGTATGTATATTGTGCAGAAGTATTGCATCATATTTTTCGTATTCTTTTTCTTTATATCATTCGTCAAACAGAATTCTTTAAATAAAGACGCCTTTAACAAAAACTTATAGAACACGCTTTTTAAATTCTTATAGGTTATGGGCCCAGTGCGATCTTAAAGCGTGTTAAATATATTCATCCACATAAAATTAATAAAAGAAAGTTATTAAGGATATGGCAGGTTCAGTGGTACGTATTGAACCATTAAATGCTGAGAATTACGACACATGGAAACTTCAAATGAAGGCAGTTCTAATTAAAAATGATCTGTGGTCGTATGTCGATGGGTTAGTTCCCTGCCCATTAGCAGAGGCAGATGCTAATAAATGGAGGCTATTTGATCAAAAGGCATGTGCGGATATAACGTTATCTATATCCCCATCGGAGCTAAATCAAATAACGGAATGTCAGTGTTCAAATGCAATGTGGTTGAAATTGAGGGATACGATTGAGTCAAAGGGTCCGGCAAGAAAAGCCACCCTTTTAAAACAGGTTGCATTGGCGCGAATGTCCGAAAGCCAAAATGTAAGAGACCACTTAAATAATTTCTTCGATGCTGTTAAGAAATTAAGGGAGATCAATGTCATGGTAGGTGATGACTTACTTGCCATATTGTTATTGTACAGTCTCCCCACGTCATATGATACATTTCGTTGCGCTCTTGAGACAAGAGACGAGCTCCCGGCTCCGGAAATTTTAAGGGTAAACATTTTAGAAGAAAGTCAGTCACGCAGAGCAACCGAAGAGCGAACGGAGCAAAATGCGTTATATGTTAAAACAAACAAAGGTGGCAAACATTTTACAAAGGCTAACCAACGCATCAACAACAAAAAACAGTCGAATTCTTGTTATAAGTGTGGCAAGCCAGGCCATTTTGCAAGAAACTGCAAAACAAAAACAACAGATAGGCAGGGCGGTGGCGTCATCGAACAGCAGTCAATGTTCAACACAGTAGAGGCTGCATTCTTTTGTGGTAAAGGTGACAAAAGTTATTGGTGCTTAGATAGCGGCTGTACAACTCACATGAGCGCGGATACACACAATTTCATAGATTTTAAACCAATACACAAAACGTTGAGTTTGGCAAATCACCACGAGACGAAGATAACTGGTGTGGGCAGCGTTAACATTGAAGTATGGGAAAAAGGCTACGGATCAAAAATTAGCCTTGAAGAGGTAATGTATGTCTCAGATTTAAGAACAAACTTGCTGTCGGTTTCTAAAATTACAGACAAAGGGTACAACGTGCTATTCCGTAATGATAACGCTGTGATAATGAAGGACGGCCGTCATTTATACACCGCTAATAGAGTCGGAAACCTGTACTATTTGGAAAACAAACATGAACGAGCTGCAGTTGTTGAAAGTAAATCCGGCAGTATAGACTCATGGCATCAGCGAATGGGGCACCTCAACGAATGTGACTTAAAATTTATGAAGAAAAACTTGGTACACGGAATGCAATTCCCAGTGGAGGAAAAATTGCACCCATGTGGAATATGTATTTCACAAAAGCAAACCCGGAGGGCGTTTCCAAAGTGTGACGAAAACAGAACATCTGCTCTTCTACAAATTGTTCATAGCGACATTTGCGGCCCTATGAGGAGTAATTCCATCTCCGGGGCAAGATACTTCATTACTTTTATTGACAATGAATCCAGATATTGTGAGGTATTTTTCTTGAAGCACAAGTCAGACGCTTTAGAAATGTTTAAGAAATATAAGAATGCTGCTGAAAATATCACTGGAAGGAAGATAAAATATCTCCAAACTGATAATGGAACGGAGTATGTCAACACAGAGTTCAACAAATACCTCGAGACCTGTGGTATAAAAAGACGTCTTACTGCTCCTTACACCCCCCAACAGAACGGCATATCTGAGAGGAAGAATAGAACCCTCGCCGAGATGGCCAGGTGTATGCTGAAACAAGCAGGGTTAGCCCCGGAATTTTGGGCCGAAGCCATCAGTACAGCATGTTACATCAGAAATAGATGTCCAACTAAATCCCTTAATGGACAAGTACCATTGAAAATATGGACACAGAAAGTACCAAGTGTGTCACATATGAGACCTTTTGGCTCTAAAGCTTTTGTCTTGATTAAAGACAAGTCAAATGGAAAGTTCGACTCAAAATCGGAAGAATGCATTTTAGTTGGGTACTCAGCAGAAGCCAAGGCTTACCGTTTATGGTCTCCGGGCAAACAGCACGTCATTATTAGCCGCGACGTTAAGTTTTTGGACGAAATGTTCTTTGAAAGCAAAATTAATGAGGCTCGTCATAACCAACGTAATGACTCAGAGTTAATAGACTTCCTTTTTCCTGTGGAAACGATTATGGAAGATGATGACGTCAGAGTTGAGGCACACGCAGACGCGGTAGGTGAAGAGCCAAGGGCGAACGAAGTAGAGAGAGAGTCGAGTGTTAGAAGGCCTGGTTTGCGCCCAAGATAACATCATAAAAATGCTGTCGATATGAAAGAAAATGATCACAACGGCCAATCCTCGTGCTACTGAAGATGAATATTTGGCGCATTTAATCAACAAAACTTGGGAGATAGTAGAACATCCAGATGAGAAGAAAGTAATAGGAAATCGTTTTGTTTTCCGTACCAAAGAAGATGGCAGAAAGAAAGTACGCTTGGTGGCCAAAGGTTTCTCGCAACGTCCAGGGGAGGATTTTGAGTCAACTTATTCCCCGGTGGTAAAATCCTCATCAATTAGAATTTTATCGGCTATAGCGGCGGAAATGAATCTTAAGATACATCAAGTAGATATTGTCACCGCGTACCTCAACGGGGAACTTAGTCATGACGTTTTCATGGAGGTTCCAAACTATTTGACTGAGGTCTTGCGAAAGTTGGAAAATGGTGCATCGATCGGATCGTCGGCCAGCAGAAGTGATAAAGCTAGAGAAACCGCCTTGAAATGGTTGCAAAGAATTCGTAACTGCAAAAGACCAGTATGTAACCTCAGAAAAGCTTTATACGGCTTGAAGCAATCGGGGTTAGAATGGTATCAAAAGCTGATAACTAAGCTAAATGAGGCCTCACTTGTGGCTTCTAAACGTGACCCCTGCCTTTTCACGGCGCGTAGAGCGGGCAGGATATTAATTTTGGCAGTCTATGTGGATGATATACTTTTAGCTTCCGACGATGATAATTGGGTGGACGAAGTTAAGAGATTCCTGGCAGATTGTTTTGAAATGAGAGATATGGGACTCGTACAGTCTTGCCTCGGCATACAGTTTAAACAAGACTTGGCCAAACACCAAGTTTTTCTTAGTCAGACGAACTACATTAATGAGTTATTGCGTAGATTTTCAATGGTAAATTGTAAACCGGCTCGAACCCCCATGGAGGTGGGTCTAAAACTTGAGAAATCTGTAACATCACAGGATGATGTGAGGGGATACCCATATCAAAATTTAATTGGCGCGCTCATGTACCTTGCAGTGATGACACGTCCTGATATATCTTACGCTGTAAATTGTTTAAGTCAATATAACTCGTGTTATAATTTAGTGCACTGGAAGGCAGCCAAGCGAATATTAAGGTACCTAAAGGGTACATCAGAATATGGATTACTGTATCGGAAAAGCGGTATTGATTTATATGGAGTGGTCGACGCTGATTGGGGCGGAGACCAAGTGGATAGACGTTCCTATACCGGGTACGCATTTGTACTTTCTGGCGCAGCCATCAGCTGGCAAGCTCGCAAACAGAGAACTGTAGCTCTCTCTAGCACTGAGTCAGAATACATCGCATTATCTGAAGCCGGCAAAGAGGCCCTATACCTAGATGGAATTTTGAAGGAAGTTGGTCTGACTCACAGTCCAATAACGCTGTACAATGACAGCCAAAGTGCTCAAAGCTTAGCAAGATCTTTCGGATATCACCCACGTACTAAGCATATTGATGTCCGCCACCACTTCATACGGGAGGAATTGAACTCCGGAAAAATTGAATTGGAATACCTGCAGACAGAGGATATGCCAGCGGACATATTAACAAAAGCAGTTACAGTACAGAAACACCTTAGCTGCTCCGTGGTTCTTGGTGTCACTCTCAACAGTTAGAGCATTCTACTCACTTCGAGGGGAGGTGTTAGCGACCGAAGTGTTACGTATGCAACTCTACTTTATTTTGTTTGTTAACTTTACATTCCTTTTATTTACCAATACATACACTATGTATATGTATGTATATTGTGCAGAAGTATTGCATCATATTTTTCGTATTCTTTTTCTTTATATCATTCGTCAAACTGAATTCTTTAAATAAAGACGCCTTTAACAAAAACTTAAAGAACACGCTTTTTAAATTCTTATAAAATGCTTATTCACTGAAAGTCGTGTTCGAATAAAATTGAGATTACCGTACAAACTGTTGTTTTATTCATGCTGCTATGAACACATTTCGTTTCATATCGTAAACACACAGAGGTTGTTCAATGAAACGGGCTTTGTTTCATAGTTTTCATTCTCTCTCATTTATTTTTATTAATACTCAATAGCAATGTTGCCACTTTAGTAAATTCATGTAATTATTTGCATGCGTTGCCCATGTGTAATTTAAATTTCAACACATATGTAGAATCTGCATAGGTACATATATCTACATTGTACATTGTAGATATACATACCTATGCACATATATGTATAGTTTACATATCTGGAATTTAAACAATAAATAAAATGCAAAATATGTTTTTTTTTTGTTTGTAATTTGCATTTTTGAATAATACAAATCTTTGAAACATGGCAAGATTTTATTGTCTTGTAATGTACTGTACACGGCCCTAAAATGAAACGAACTCATAAAAAACACACACATTTTTAGCTGAAAGATGAAAAACAAAAGTAGGAATGAGTTTATGAGAAATTTAATTGTTAGTTTTGTAAGTGTTTTAGGAGTCTGACCACGTGGTTGTTTTTTTTCGAAAGATATTAAAAACTTGAAAATGAATGTAAGTAAATATAATTAATAACGGTTCACGTTTGTCTCGCTAGTATGTAGCATAACAGCTTTTTAGCCATACGTGTTTTTTTTTGGTAGATAATATGTAACATTTTATAAAAAAAAAATTTATTTTATGTATGATGCAAGTTTTTAATAAATAAAATAATTCGTTATTTCCTCACGTTTACTTTTTTGCAAACGGGTTTTTTATTTAAATAGTTCTACTTTTTTCTGTTTAAGACAAAAATATTGCCGAAAATTTTTTAATGTTAGAGAATGTTTTTGAAAATAAAATTAAATATATTTTATTTTATTGAAAATTTACATTCAAAACAAAAATAAATTTGAGTTTTTATTTCAATATTAATGTATCTCTTAAACTTGTTGCATTTACCCCTCATGGTTATTTCTATTTTTTTTTTTAACTTTCTTATGTTTTTATTTTTCTACAACTGGCAACACTGACATTTAAATCATACTGTTTTTCCATGAACTTATTCGAGATTTGTTCAATGGTTGTTCTGTTTCATGGTTGTTAATGTTCATATTCTCTTGTATAAGCAAATAAACTAATTTTTTCTTATTCGTCTTTTAAATATCGAGTGTTCATTGCTTTCATTTCATAGTGTTTTATCTTACTGAATACGAATGAAGCGAACACAAAATTATAATGAAGGTTTCATGAACATCATTATTAAGTTTCATGCAGATGTTTAATTGATATTCCTCACAATGTAATTACGTTTATTAAATTTTAATTACCTTGATCTGCGGTTGCTAAGCTAATTTGCATTATTAATAATACAAAAATTACAATTAATTTCATGATAAATTGGCAGTTTTTTGGAAAATGCATAATTGATGACGCTGATCTTTCACATGCGACGGTGTTTATTAACATTTCTAATGAAGATTTGTATGAAGAAGTAAAAATAATATTGTGGCAGGATTCGTCTTGGGATGAGTTGGTTGATGAGAGTGATGGAGTGGATAATAAATAATTCGTTGTAATAAAAGCTGATGATGATGTCGATGTGTATGATAACGATGATGATGAACTTGTTCTCGTAATTGCTTTTTTGTAAGATAATGGCAAGATAAATGGCATTCTTTTAGTTGATATCGTTGTTAAAATTTGCGTTGTTGTTGAAGCACATAAGGAAGTCTTTTGTTGTTTATTGGAAGCATTTTTATTATAACTATTTTTTGAATTTTTCGTATCATTATTTAATATAAAACTCGATTTGTCATCTGATGAACCAATATCATAGTCAACATTATATACAGGTAAATTATTTTGTTTATGATTTTTATGAGATCGCCTTTGATGTCTTCCATAATAAGGGTACAACATTTTTAAAACTTTTTGGTGATGATGGCGAAGATAACGATGAAGAAGCAACACAAGGATATTGGTTGCAAGCTTTAGCATTTTCTTCTTTTGACAAAAACCGCATGCAAAGAATAAGAAAGCATGCATTTTTCTGTTGATAATGATACTTGATTTCCCAATTGATTTCCCACAGTCATAATAGTTATCTAGAAATATATAAAACAATATGGATTTTTATTATTACAAATGGATAAAGCAAGTATATTTTCATTATTTATCATTTTTACAATAACAATTAAAGGCGAAATTCGCGGTTTATAGTACATTTTAGATGTAGTAAGATCTTAAACCAAAAAGTGTGAGCGTCTTATTGATGGAATTTAATGACAAAGTGGTATTTTATGAAAATTAACTGTCAGAAGTTTAAATTTAAATTTTTCAATTTGTCCATATTTTCAAATTTGAAAATTCTCTGTAAGATGAATTCCATGAAAACGGTAGGAGATGGGAGAATGAAATTTGTGGGAGATTTGTGAACAAAGTGGTATTTTATGAAAATTAATTGTTTCATTAAAGGTGTTGTGTCTTTAAACGAATTTTAAAATTATCTCAGGTCAGTCAAGAATGAATGATTATCAATAACAATTTTAATTAATTTTCATGTTGTAAAATTCCTTTCTTCATAAAAATAATTTAATGAAAATTAAATTTGATGAACTTAAGCCTGATTAAAAATATTAAAAATTTGGATTAAAAACCATAAATAGTTCAAAAAAATAACCACAATTCTAATTTTCCAATATTTTAATATTTGGAAATTCTCTGTTTTTAGTGTTTTTTTTATCAAATATGCACCATAATACCTAATGCAAATCAATTCGATTTGCCAATTTGACTGCTGTCGAAAAGTTTATAATAATCTATTGCACTGCATCAAAAATTAAATTTTCAAAAAATGTGCAGTTAGCTCCCTTACAACTAGGGATGCTAATGGCGAATGCCGACATCCCGGGATTTTTCAAAAAATTTAAGTCCCGAATCCTGGGATTTTTGCATAAAATCCCTGTAAGATGAATTCCAGGAAAACGGTAGGAGATGGGTGGATGAAATTTGTGGGAGATGTGCCAAAAAAAAAATTGTGAACAAAGTGGTATTTTATGAAAATTAAATGTTTCATTAAAGGTGTTGTGTATTTAAACGAATTTTTTCAATTTGCCCATATTTTAAATTTGACTGCTGTCGAAAATCGAACTAAGTTTATAATACTCTATCCCTCGCCTGGGTAACTATCTTGTCGAGATGCGAGGGCTTAAGTGCACTCTACGGTTCTGATCTCATGGGATGATGTATGTGATGAATACGTCCTCGCGGGAGGTCGAAAGCACTGAAGGGGTGTGCAACTAAAGGTTACTCATCTTGTCAGGATAATATGGCGGTAGTGGAATGCACACCTCCGGTCCATTATCAGTACATATAGCACGGCGTGTCAGCCCGCGGGTTCGCCCCTTGCAAGGTGGGGGCTTTACCAGTGGCTGGGGCGCGAAATATGCACTTTAAAGACAACGTGGTTGGTAGCAGTGCCGAGGTTCTGGGTGGCTAGTTAGTGCGAAAAGAAGCTAGTCGTTAACAGCTCCACTCAGCGCCAGGGCAAAGCGCTGTTGAATGTTAGTTGCCTAGTCCACGCATGCCGTCACTGCGTGGTGCGGTCCGTCTGAACGAGCATACTCGTGGGACTCCTGTGGTGAAACTGGGGCTACTCAAGGGTTAGAGGGGCTGACTCTGCTCTCTGACACGGAACTCGATATTGATATATCAGCTCACAGTCAGACTACAGAGCCTGCCTCTCTCATCTGTGATGCCAGGGGACAGCAGAGGGGGCACTCGGGAGAAGATTGTCCACAATTTGTTCGGCATGACGCCGTGGAGGATGGGCCAAACGCCCCTCCACGAGACATTAAGAACTCCAGCCGAACGAAAGAGGAGAAGGCGCAGAACGGTACAAGGAGCTCTCTGGCATATCTGGATAAGATGTCGAAGAGAGATCCTTCAACGTTCTCCGCGAGGGATAGGCACCTTCTGAGAAGGCACCGTCAGAGCGTCGCCAAATTCGAAAGAATTTACGGCCCTGTCAGTACCGTGCTTGGTTGGCCCTATCCTAAGAGAAAGCAGGTGGATAGAGTCGCCGACCCGGACACTACTCAAAAGAGTGCAGGGCCGTTGGAGTCGTCAACCTGCCGTGGAGAGATGAAGAAAGGAGGGGTTGCCCCGATGACCAAAGCGCTCATGTCTTCGGAACGAGCTGTGGAGGATAAGGGGGCGATACCCAAGAAGATAGGCAAAGTGGCTAAGGCAGTGGGCACGGGGAAGAAGGCTGTTAATCCTCCGTTTGATTCCACTAGTGGCTCTCGTAAGGAGGCCAGTAGAGGAAAAGGTGCTGGCAGGAACAAGCCTTCTAAACTAGTCGTGCCGAAGTCACCAAGCTCAGTGAAGAGGGTTGGTACATCTCCGGCTGAAGCTCATAATGGCTCACTTCCCTCTCACTTGCAACATGACCAAGTTCAAATCGAATGTTCACAAACACTACTACCTCTATCCTCCTTCCCATAACCTATTTTCCTAGTTCCAACACAATGCAATGCATTAGTAGGGGCATCCCCTGAGTGCTGGTCCTATAAAAAAAAAAAATAAGGACACTATTAAGAGGATCAGATCTGGAGATGATCAGCCTTTCCATCGAACAAAAGACTGAAGAAGTCGACGAGCCTGGAAGGTCATCTGCAAGTGGCTGTCATCGATCGGAATGATCCGGATGGGAGGATCAGTGCCGAGCTATGGCAGTTAGTGGAGGCTAGGCTTATCGACGAGCTGGCAGCATTCAAGGGCAAAGAGGAGGACGTATCCTTCAATGGTGCGGACTGGGTTAAGGGAGTGAAGGTTGTCAATTGTGGTAACATGAATTCTTTGGAATTCTTAAGGACTACATTAACCCGGGGGCAAGGTTTGAAGTCATACAAGCCTCCGATTTGCCAATTAGGTCCATAATGACAGTATGGATTCCACCACCTGTACGCCCGGTGGAAACTATACTGGCAGTATTGGGCAACCAGAACAATAGGCTTCTTACCGACCAATGGAGGCTAGTGACCTCACTGGTGTGTAAGGAGAACACTGGCAGGGACTTCCGCTTCGCGGTGGATCGGAAGTCCATGGAATTCTTGGAGGAGGTGGGGGGGGGGGTAGTTAAGTTTGGTTTAGGTAACGTCAGGTTCCGGTATCCGAAACATGACAGGACCAAAGAGGTTGTTAGTGATGCAAATAAACCTGCACCATTGTGAAGCAGCCTCAGCCGAACTAGCAAGAACCTTGGATTAATAAAAATAAGGTTTGCGGTTTAGGGGTTGCGGGATACACTCTGTTTGTCCCGTCCACAGAGGACAAGGTAAGAACGTGTATATAAGCGAGGAATGAATTGAATCTTCTCATATCTCATTCTTTCAGGTGCGGTGACTTGACCGTAGTAAATGGAGAAGCCAAAGGTAAGCGCACTCTTACACTGGCTTCGGTGTATATGCCGTACGAGGCGTTGGACCCACCTGGAAGGGTGCAATCCTTGTATTGGGCTGCGATGCCAATGATCATCATAGCCAATGGGGGAGTGCAGACATAAACAAAAGGGGTGAGTTAATGTTTGATTTTATAACTACTAACAATCTTATTATCTGTAATATGGGTAACACGCCGACGTTCAGAAATAAAGATAGGCAGGCAGTGATAGATCTGACATTGGTGAACCGTGACGAGCAACTTGTTGTTGTTTGACGGACTGTACATTTTCAGACCATAGTCGTATTACCTTCACATTGAATTTTGACCCATCTGGGGTTGCTCCATTTAGGAACCCTAGGGGGACAAAATGGGACTCCTTTAAGGAAAGAGTCCGAATTGGATTGGCGCAAAGGGCCTTGGGCGACTTGCTGCCGACTGATCTGGAGGGTGTTGTGAACAAGTTCACTCATCTTCTAAGGGAAAGCTATGAGCACTCCTGCCCGGTTACATTTCCGGGTAGGCGTAAACAGCCCAAATGATGGACCAGGGAACTTCACGTTCAAAGGTCTACGGTTAGGAGACTGTTTAATAGGGCCAAGCTTACCAGAGCACCAGAGGAACAATCACAGGGTGCAGTTCAACAGGTATAAAGCGGATCTGAAAAGGACAAACCGACTATCATGGAGGCAATTTTGTGCATCCATTGATAATGTCAACGAGTTGTCAAGATTCCGACGGATTTTATCCAAGGACCCTAAGGCCCTTGGTTACATCCAAAGGAATGACGGCTCATGGACTGAGTCTAGCTCTGAGAACCTAACCTTACTTATGGATACGCACTTTGCCGGGTGCAGGGAAACTGGAGGTATGGAAGACGGTCAATAGGACGTGATGTCCATGACATAGGAGTATACTTCCACCTGTGTCGAGGAAATGGTAACAAGGGAGAAGTTAACGTAGGCGGTCAATACTTTCGACCCATATAAATCACCGGGTCCGGATGGCATTTTTCCGGCCATGCTCTGCAACATCTCGGACGATGCATCATTTCTGCTGGTGAATGTATTCAAGAAGTGCCCCAGTAGGAGGTATCTGCCTAGGGGGTGGAGAGAGGTCAGGGTGATTTTAATACCCAAGGCTGGTAAAGCGGGCCACTCGAAACCGGGGGATTTTAGACCTATTAGTCTGTCTTCATTTTTGTTGAAGACTCTTGAGAGCCTAATAGATTTCTATCTCAGGAGCAATATTGAGACCTGCCTCATTAGCAACGCTTAACATGCTTACCTGAAGGGTAAATCTGTTGAGAGCGCGTTACATGAGGTGGTGGGTTGTATTGAGCACGGTCTGGACATAGAAGGAGCCTTTAATAACATTAGGATTGAGGCGATTAGAGATCCTTGTTGGAGTTGGGAGTTGAGGACTTTCTGGTGGAGTGGATAGTCTGCATGCTTGGCAGTAGGATTATAAACTCGGGCCTGGGGGATCATGTGATAAGGAGGAGGGTTACCAGGGGGGCACCACAAGGGGGGTTCTATCACCTCTACTGTGGTTGCTTGCGGTCAACGGGATTCTTAGGTCATTTGATTCCATGGGCAGGAAAGTTGTTGCCTATGCGGACGACATAGTTCTGCTGGTCAGGGCAAAATTTCTGTCCACGATCGGGGAAATTATGCAGGTGATGCTAGGCGAACTTTCGGCATGGGCAAAGGATAGGGGACTGGTTGTTAACCCTGTGAAGACTGATCTGGTGCTATTGACCAGAAGGTATAGGATAAAGGGATTTAGGAGGCCAGTGCTAGATGGCGTCGTGTTACCTCTATCGGACGGAGCAAAGTATTTAGGTAACTTTCTGGACTGCTTGGAAGAGGAATAGTCAGGAAAGGATGAGAAGGGGACTCAATGCATACTACACATGCAGGAACTCCATTGGTAAGAACTGGGGTCTGAGGCCGGATATGGTAAACTGGATTTACACAACGGTTGTTAGGCCTATACTTACCTATGGAGTGCATCACTTGGCATCACAGGCGCAAGGAGAAGCACTCCGCAGGCAGCGCTGGACATCCTACTATATCTGTCCCCTATTGAGCATTATGTAAGGAGTGTGGCTGCTAGGAACTTACTTAGACTTTACGAGTCTTCCTTAGTTAGACCTAGGCGGGATGATCACACGAGAATTTTGTACGAGATGGGTCTGCTTGATCAGGGTATTACTCTCAGGAGAATTTCGGATCATAGGACTATGACCCTGGACTTCGGCGCAACACCACCAGTGGAGTTCCCGGATAGGGAATTTTGGAGTGGATCCAATGGACTGTTTGAGGGGTGGGAAGTATTTAAGGATGGATCCAAGATGGAAACCGGCACTGGTGCCGGTGTATATATCGCGGATACCGAGGTGAAAAGGTCATTCAGACTCCCCGATGAGTGCAGTGTCTTCCAGGCTGAGATCCTAGCGATCTGGAGGGCGACGGAGGTGATACTGGAACACATCGTGGGTGGATCTGTGGTGACAATTTACGTCGATAGTCAGGCGGCGCATAGGTCATTGACAAATTATACGCTGCGATCGTGCCTGGTTGCTCGGTGTAGGAATGCTCTTGGTAGACTCATGGAGGCATTTAATGTAAGGCTGTGCTGGGTACTTGGACACTGCATGGTTGAGGGAAATGAGGTGGAACTCGCGAGAGGGGGTTCAAATCTGGACTTAGTGGTAAGGGACAGGGGGTAAAGCCTCCCCTATGTTACTACTATGGTGTGATACGGGAGAAATTCCGTGATGACGTTAACCGGTCCTGGAGGGACGGAGTGGATTGCAGGGTGTCTAAGGCACTATGGCCCGGATTGGACGCGGGGGCAACCAGGGTTCTACTGGGATTGGATAGGAGTAGTCTTAGAACGCTTATAGGGTTCTTGACGGGTCATTGTCCTGTCAGGGCTTTTGCGGGCAGATGGGACAACGCCATACCGGACTTCTGCAGATTGTGCGATGATTCGGAGGAGCTGGAGACGATCGAGCATGTACTGTGCCATTGTCCCAGGATGCAGGGTCTCAGGCAGAAGTGGCTAGGAAATAGGTTTCACGACGTACTGGGGTGCATCGCTGGATGTAGTCCGGCTGATCTACTGGGGTTTGTCAGGGAAATAGAGCGGTTGTTTCTGTTGAGGGGACAGTAGAGAGGGAATTTGTTCTTCATGGTACTTACTAGCTTTCTTATTTTCTAGACTCTATCCACCTCATACTTCTTTTCTCAACCTTTCTCTTTTTCTATCTTCTTTATTTATTTTTCTATATGTTAAAAGGATTTACAATGGACCGTACTGGGGTCTAATCACCGCATTCGATACTATCGTATCGAATAAACTATCGAATGTTTTTGCATACGATAGACACTGACGTATCGAATGAAAACTCGAGAAATGTAATGTCGAGTTACTCGATATCGAATGCTATTTTTTCAAATTCAATAAATTTCATTTTATATCGAGATTTATGATACCAAAATAAATAATTTCGATCAATTTTGCTCGATATCGTATGCGGTGATTAGACCCCTGGTCTCCGAGTGGAAGTGTGCCTTTGGGCACATATCCCTTCTAAACCTAACCTAATCTTATAATACTCTATTGCACTGCATCAAAAATTACTTGGCGCGGCTAATGCCGAAATCCCGGGATTATTCTAAAAATTTAAGTCCCGAATCCTGGGATTTTTACATAAATTTGGGTTTAGTAAAAATGTGCTATTTTTTTATCAAATACAACTATATTAAAATTAACGTGAGTCACCCTGTTAAAAATAACTTCAAAAATTTAATATTAAATCATACTGGCAATGAATCTAATTTTTAACTGGTTAGAAAAAGAAGTCAAGTGAATAAATGTTACATGCAATGCATTTTGTACCGCAGAAAACACAGTGAATGAGAATAGAACTGCGCACGCAAAATGCAAATTGTGCAAAAAGGTGTTAATAAGTTTAGGGGTTCTGCCAAATAATAATTTTCGTTCTGTCGGATGGTAAGCTAAACCTCATTTTGGTCGGTTTGAGAAAATGTACTATTTTATGTCCAGTGTTCGACAAAAATGGAAATTAACCTCAATCGAATAAGAGGAAGAAGCTGAACAGCTCTCTAGACAATTAGACTCAAAGCCATTTAGAAGAAATTTGTACTAATATTGTTTAATTTAAAATAGTTTATAGATTATCGAGGTGTGCTGGAAATCTAAAATGTAAAACGCAAGAAC
This sequence comes from Pollenia labialis, assembly GCA_949318255.1. Lineage (NCBI taxonomy): Eukaryota > Metazoa > Arthropoda > Insecta > Diptera > Polleniidae > Pollenia > Pollenia labialis. Next base: position 13,288,348 of record OX439144.1, on the reverse strand, counting down.
TTTAAACGTCGTTTTTTATTAAAATTTCTGTAAATAAATAATTTTATAACAAATATTATAAAAATATTTCTTTATTAAAGAGCATTATGTAACAAAAAGTATAAAAATTTTATTAAAAGTGTATTTAAAACAACTTAAAATTTTTGCGTTTTACGTTTTCGATTTCCAGCACACCCCTGTATAATTTGTTTTTGATTTAAGTACACTGCCTCACAAAAATATTGGCACAACGAGCTTTTTTCATTTCACGGTCATTTTAGGAGCATTCTAAATATCATTTTGTTGGAAAAATATTTAATATTAATAGTTCATATTATTATTTAAACATTCAAAAAAAAAATTCATCCAAAAATCTGCATAAAATAAATTTTTGGAAGGAATTTACAAAAAAAAAAATCACAATTATGCAGCACAAAACTATTGGCACACTCAAACTTTTATTTGATTTATTCCTTATTTTGTTTATGGTTTGCCAACGTAGTTAAGAAAATACCTGTTAAATTTAGCCAGTAACCGTAATCTAGCAGCTTTTTCAGTTAATGTGATAGTTTGCTAAGAAAATTTTATAAATTAGTCTACAAAACTGTAAAATGAGTCCAAAACAAAAATAAACTAGCACATCTCAGCGCAAAATAATATTGCACCTGAAGAGTCAAGGCAAATCGTACACTGAGATTGGTAAAATAATGAACAGAAGCCGATTCACAATTCGAAAAATTTGTAAATCGTTTTAAAGGGTATTCAAACTTGGAAAATGTTAAAAGAACAGGCCGACCCAGAATATTAAGTGATCGCGAGCGTAACCAAATAGTGCGGAAAGTTAAAATAAATCCCAAAAAAACATCCATAGAGATTGCCGCTGAAGTTAAGGAAGACTTTAAGAAAGACATTCACGCCATGACGGTCAGAAGAGTGCTGTACGAGGCAAATTACAATGCCCGAGTTGCTAGACGTATATTTCTTATTTCTGATATTAACCAAATGAAGCGTTTAGCCTACGTAAAACGATACATAAGCAAGCCTGCCAGCTACTGAGAAAACTTAATACGGTACTACTCTTCTCGGATGAGAGTAAATTTAATATTTTCCGCTCTGAAGGACGAACTACCGTATTGAGAAAACTTAATACGGCATATAAAAAATTAAATCTTGCACCAACTGTAAAACATGGTGGGGGAGGAGTTCTGGTGTGGGGCTGCATGTCGAGCCAACTGTCTGGCCATTAGATCCACCGGAAGCCAGTTCAGTATCGTGAACAGCGCCTTCGTTGGAGTAGATCGCAATGATCCCGTAATCATTAACGCGACAAGTCTGTATACTTTCTCAAGCATCGCGCGGTGTATGCCCTTATCCAGTGCAGTCCACCATACAACGACCCCATAGTACAGGGTCGGCTTTACCACAGCCCCAAAGATCCGATTGACGCACCTCGGGCTCATACCCCAGTTTCTGCCGATTGCACCCCTACACGCATATATGGCAACTATTGCCTTTTTTACTCTCATCCGGACATTTAGTACCTAATAAAATTAAATTTTAACTGAAAAATGTTTATGTTGTAAAATACAAGCGAAATAATGAAAAACTATAAAAAAGTATATTTGATATATTCAACTTTTACACCGAAACTCAACAAAAAAATTAAAATGCATTTGAAGTACCCATAACTTATGTTTCTATCAGTCGAGTTTAACGTTTTATAGCGCAAATTAAAGGCATCCCACCTATCGAGCGAAAAAAATTGCATAAAAAAAATACCGATCCCGTCAACTGTTTTGTAATTTTGACCGCCTTTTCGCAAAATTACACACTTTGAGGCGTCTCTGGAAAAGTTAGAAGATCTAAGGTATCATTAAACTTCGTCTTTAGCTGAACCACAGCGTAGTATGGACAAACGACAATCCTTTTCGAAGGTCAGTTCTTGTCAGTGTTGCCGTTAGGATACGAAAGATACATTTTTCGTATCTTTTGATGACTTCATGTGCCATGTATAATCCTGACATTTTTCGTATCTTTTTAATCTGTACGTAAAATGTGCAGAAATAAAATATTAAATTTTTATTTAAAAAATGTTGTTAATGAGCCGATGTTTAAAAATTTGAAAAAGTAGTTGGTTTAACATTTTACTTCCATTTTCGATGCATGTGTGGAGAGAATTTTAGCCAACTAAAACTTATTAGGACTGATCATCGTAACCGACTCAATACTAATACAATAGCAGCTTTAATTATGGTGAAAGAGAACATTAAGGAAGTTTCAACATACGATCCACCTAAATCGAATATTAATATGAGTGCGAAGTTGTTCTGAGGAAATGTGAACATTGTTTTTATTTTCAGGAAATTTATACATATGAATTTTTTGATATAATCGCCCTAGTATAAACGCCTTAATCGTATATTATATATATAAATGAATTTGTTTTGACAACATCCAAAGATAGTTACATATAATCATTTTTAAAGTTTGCTTACTGTATTTTAAAATTTACATACCTAATATTTATCAGGGTTGTCATAGAAACCAATATTGTCAGAATTGGTTTTAAAACCGACAAGAAAAAATGCTTTGGTGTCATAGAAACCAATGTTATTGGTTTTATGTTCGAACTAGAATTAGTGTCGGTTTTAGGTGTCACAGAAACCAATGTTATCGGTTTTTTATTAGAAATAAACCAAGCAGCTTACAGCTCTTGTTTTTTTATTGGAAATAATTAAAGTTGCTAAAAGCTTGATTCTTTATTTAATTTTTTTTTAACAGTTAGATTTTTTCCACAAATAGAAGTAAATAAAATTGATAAATTGGTAAAATAGTATTTTTAGCATGTTTCCGGTAGTCTCCGGCAGCGGGCTGCTGCAAATTGGCAAAAGTCTTCTTCTCACTTTTTTTGCTAACAGCAAATATGCAACAACAGCAGTGGTCACTAAACTTATTTATAACGTTAAACAACGAATTTGTTTATATTTTTAATAAATTCACTTTTTAATTACATATTTTTACAAAACAATAAAATTACACAAATTAAAACAACAAATGAAATGCAAGATCATCTTCCAATAACAAAAATGCTACAACTACTGATGTAATTTTATTTTATTTATAAGCACTTATCACATTTTAATTATTTGATATCAATTATTTTCACAAAAAACCCTTTTGCTGATATTTTAATGAAAAAATATAATATTTTGTCAATTTTCTGCTAAAAAGTAAAATAAAAAATAATAAAAATGTAAACAACAGCTGTTTCGATATTGGTTTTATTTACATTCGAAATTAACCAAACCAACTTGGTTTCGTGACACCAAATGAAACCAATATTGGTTTCAAAACCGACAATTATCAAAACCAATATTGGTTTCTATGACAACCCTGTATGACTACTTATTTAATTTATTGACAAAAATTTTCTTTACAATATTCATTAAATATGAAATAAAAATGTTATGTTAATAAATGTTAACGATAAAAATGGATTTTTTTCAAAATGTATCTTTTTGGGAAAAAATGTATCTTTTTGGAAACTAAAACGTATCTTTCTCGAAATTTCGCTGGCAACACTGGTTCTTGTAGACTGATCTAGGTGTAGGGGTGACCGTGTATTCAACACTTTCGGAATGCAGTCATGTTAAGTAGCTCAATAACACATTTTTCTTGATATATTGTCTTTGAGATGTTCGAGGTTTCTTTCTCAAATCTTTCATTTTTGAAATTTGCGATTAAGTAAGTCGGCAATTTTTGGGACTATGAACTATTCTGCATCTCAGTTTATTCACTTATCGTATTATCTAACAATGTGCAAAGACTGTAAACTAGCGGAATATCGTCAGACATTGTAGCAGTGGCTTAGCTTGTTGGTTTTGTGCTCTGTTCGATGTAACTCACCAGTTGTAGTGACAAGATTTTTATTCCCACAAAAATTATGGGCATTTTACTACTATGATGCAAAGCAAAACGGCTTAAAATGCACGGACACACCTAGCATTCAATGCGTTTATGCATCGGTCCAAAAAGTAGTTTTAACTTTTATTGACAAGTTACACAGTAAACGCGTAGAATGCATATAAGTATCGAAAGCGTGTTACAGGATTACTTTCTACTTTAGGATATGTCTTAAAAAATGGTCAAAAAAGATACATACGCATGAAACGAGTGGTGTGGACCGATCTCTAGCATAAGAATTAAAAGACAATTTATTACTCTGTTTGATTTTTGGCTCTGATTTGAATGTGTTATTGCTCTTTCTGCCCAATGGTAAGTAAAATTACCACAAGGATAGTTGATGGTATTTAAAACTTTTGGTAGTAGTAAATTAAATTTAATATTTAAATAATAAAAATATCCGTAACGAGGGCTTAGAAACAGTAAGTATCGGGTGTGTTCCAGAATCCGAATCCACTCGAAAGTGGATTACTTTAGCATTATTGGTGTTCTGCATTTCACATCCACATGTTTTTATTCCTTTTCAATTAGAGTAGATATGGGTAGATGAAAGTAAACCGAATCGACTTTTATTGTAATAGTATGTGATAACATTTTTAACAAAAAAATTAATTTTGCTTTTAGCTTAAAATCTTCTTAATCCAATTTAATCAAAATAATATCGTTATCTAAAACGCAAAAGGCCCTTACTAACCCTAAATTTAAAGTCGACTTTTTCATTGATTTCGATGTAATTATAGCTAATTTTTTTTTAACGATTTTTATGTTATTTTCAGACAATTTGTTTCTTTAATCGATTCAGCGATCTCTAAGAGCCACTTTTTGGGTTTAAGATTAAAGTTAATTTAATTCTACAATTAGCTAATCTGAGAATTAAGTAAATCTAGCATCAATGGAATTTGATATTTTCAGGTTGTGTCTTAAACCATGTAGTGTTACCATACTGAGAACAAATAGATGGCAACTTTTTTTTTGCAAATCGTCAGGTGATTATTGTTTAAGCCTGCACGCCGTTTTTGAAAAAAAGAGTTAGGAATGGATTATTTATGGCTTTAATGTTTTCTTTCATATTCCATCTGAGAATCTGAGATAATTAGTATCGACTTTGGTCTACATCCACATTTTTTAGGTTTATTGAATATTATATTGCTACATATTAAAATTTTTTGCATATGGAGCTTATTTTGCATATAAACATATCAAAATTATACTTTACTATTGCTTTGCGCCATTCGAATAATGAACAACGTAGGTTAAAATAAAACGTCACAATAGTTAAAATTTATTGGACACAATGTGAAACATGAGATGAATATGGAGCCCACAACAAAACTAATTGTTGAATATTGATTTGCGCTATCTAACATATATTTTCTTTCCATATTATGTTGTATCTGTAGTTCGAGGCTTATAGGAATGAGTTTAGCAAATATCACCATTCTAAAACATACCAGTCTTTCCTTGTAAAACTCTTTTAACTATCAAATTCATTGTTTTTGCTATTGACTTTCTTTGCTCCACGTGAAAGAAAACATCATAATATGAAATAAAATTTGATATGGAGCACAAAACGACAAAATGTTATTTTAGAAAAACCATTAAAACTTTAGATTTATTGCATGTCAATTCATGAAAATGTAAAGTTTTGTTAAAAACATACGTAGCAATCAATTAGGAGCGTTTTACAAAAATCTATCGGGTAGTTTTTGAAAAAATTGGCTATAAACCTATTTTATCGTTTTTCTCAAAACCGACTTGATGGCTTATAGGCTAAAACAAGAATAACCTGACGAAATGTCAACTTTTTTATCAAAGCAAGATGGATGTTTTCAAAGATGAAGAAGAAAATATCCGAATTTAATATGTTCACAACGTAGAAATTGTTTACTTTTAAAGAAAAAATATATTAATGAAAAAATATAGAAAGGAAAAATTATATAAAAGTGCTTAGCAATATATTTTATTTTTTGTTTATATTTTTGCAACAATTGTTTATGTTCAACATGTGTATGTTGACAGTGTAAATTAAGGTTTAAACCACCACCATTATCCGCTTAAACTAGAAAAAAAAGTTAAAATATACAACTCAAAAAGTAAATACGGAGTTTAAAGTTAATTTAATCGCTAATCTTCAAAATTGGCTCTTAGATTTTGGGGTTGTTTTCAATTGTTTGCGAATTTTAGCCATGTTCGCGATATAAGCGATTTGTTCGAGTAAGTTTTCTGATTCTTTACAGCTTTAACGATTTATAATAAATAGTAGACTTTGATATCATGCCGCTGTCAGCAAATTTATGGGAATTTCCGGTTTTAGGGACTTTAAATCAATTTTATGTCTGGTTTAAAATATTATAAATTTTCGCGAATTTTCGCTATTTTTGCAATTTTTTTTGTTATTTTCCGACATTTTGTTTTTTTAAATGTTAGTGTTTGTTTAAAAGTTTGCAATTTTTCGAGAATTGTAGCCATGTTAGCGATTTTTTCCTGTGATTCTTTACAGCTTTCACGATTTTTAAAAAATATTAGACATTGCTATCATGCTGCGGTTAGCAAATAAGCGATCTTTAGTTCAACAAAAGTATTTTTGAACAAAAACTTCGAATACACAAAAACATGCGGATTTGAGAATAACAATTTATGACTTATGCGGATCCAAAAATTTTTTCGTTTTCAATTCGAGTCTAAACCTAGAACATACCTGTATACCTATAACCAATTTTATTTTTTATATCATTTTTGGTGTTGATTCAAAATAGGGTATTTTTTGGAGCTTAGCGACAATCCTTCCCAAATGCGAAAGGATAACAAAAAATAAATATTTTTTATATGTTATACAATAAGTTGAAGTAAAAACTAAGGTCTATCCAATAGGTCTGCACAAGAAGCCAGATGTTTATTTGGTTTATTCCTTACGTTATCAAAATTTGTTGATAGTTTGCTTAAAATTTGCTTGTCTAAAGGCCTAACCATAATATGCATAGCCTTGCTTAACCTACTGCCAAAAATTAACAAAAAGTCTCTCAAATCTATTTAAAAAAGAAAAACAAAATAAAAAACATTTAATTCCGTACGGAATGTTCGATTAGATTCGCAACTTGCTTGAGCAAATGACAGTTTCATTAAACTTAGCAAAAAGTTTCCTTAAGTTCTATATGGTTTACATCATATAATAAACAAGTATTCGCAGATTTGCTTAAGCCAACTTAAGCACATTGTGGTTGGGCCATAAAAGAGGACTTATACTTGTACATTTTTATTTACGTTTTTGGTTTTTTGTTAAACATACATGCATACAAATAACATCCCAGCCAGCAAAAAACTCCGATATTGTCTGAATCAGACATTTCGTGCAAATGTCTGACTTCATTCTTAGAGACTTCATTCATATTTCTGTTAGACATTGAATAAACTTACTGTCTGACCTATTTCTGATCGATTTCGCTTGGATATATCGGGGGAATTTATGTACAGATATGTCCAATAGAATTCCGATGGAATTCATTCAGATTTGTCTAACGAGACTTGTTATTTTTTTAAAATAATGACAATTGTCATTCAGTTGAAAATAATTTTATTGTCATTTTATTTGGTCAAGATAAAAAGCATAAAAAAAAGGTACGTACGTGTACAATTTAAAATTATGTACATATGTATGTATGTACATATTTAGCAATAAAATTATTTCATTCAGCTATCAGTTAGAAAGCAAAAGGAATCTTAAATATCTATCAGAAGTGCCGACAAGAAAAAAGAATTTCCCACGACATGTATGTCAGAATTCGTGTCAACCACTTACAAAAGTGGGCGTAATTATCTTTAAAATAAGGTATGTCCCATCCTGTAAGGTCTCCCAGTTTGTCCACAGTTTCCAAAAATCCCTCAGAGAATCTGTACTAGTACATCTGAGAATTTGAAAAATTCTTTAAAAATAGGCCAGAGGTTTTTTTCTCAAAAATCAAAATAGATTACAAAAGTGAACGTAATTATCTTTAAAATGAGGTATGTCCCATTTTGTAAGGTCTTCCAGTTTGTCCACAATTTCCAAAAATCCCTCAGAGAATCTGTATTTTTAATAAAATTCTTAATTTCATTCAAATTTCATCAAATATGTAACAAATACGAAAACATTTAATAGTTTGTCATTAATATTTAAACATATTTGGAAAATTGTCCCAAATACGAAAAACATATTTTAAATATGTGAAGACGTAAGATGTTACGTCGAAACATATTTGGTTCGACATATTTATCTTCACCCACATCAAAAATGTCACAATTTTTGAATAAAACTGTTTAGGTATAAAATAAAAAAAGGTTTTTTTCTACAAAAGTGCCAAAATTTAATAAGAAAACACAAAAATGTATTTGAAGTTCAGTTTGAATAAAAATATAAAAAATACATAATAAAAAAACATTGCAATAAAAGAGAAAACTTGACAAATGGAAGAATGGAATAAACTGAGATAGGAACATCTTAAAGGTGTTTGTTTTTATCCCTATGTATTTCTTATGGAAAGATGTTAACATCTTCGCAAATTGTGGAAAATTTATGGTAGATGTTAGATGTTGATCAGTGTAAAAAGGCTATAAGTGAAATTGCCGGCTGGGCAATAATGGGTTAAACCCAGTGTTTAAAAATGCTTGACTTTTTTTAATGCTTTTGTAATTGCTTAACTTAACTTAAGAAAAAGAACACAGTAAAAGCAAAAGCAGAAAAAGTGAGAGTAAATAATTTATTTACTATCACTATGTGTATGTTCTCAGCTTAAAGTTTAAACACTTAAAAAAAAATGCTGTTGCTGTAAGTAATATGTATTTGTTTTTTTTATGTAGTTGCTTGGCTGGATGTATTAACATTTTTTGACTTGATCGCTGTTGCAGTAATTAGTTTTGAAAAAATATTTGACGGTAAGAACTAATAATTGAAAAATATTTTGATGTTGATAATGACCAAGCAGTGTAAAATTTGCTTAGTTTTTATTTTTATTATTTGTTAAAAAGGTTAAACCCCTTGATATTTATTTATTTTCATATGTATGTATTTACATATTTATTGAGAAAAAATACTAAAAACATTAAAGAAATAGGTACCTAAAAATATGGTTTTGCGTAACTCACTAAAAAGAACAAAAATTACTAAGAAATTCAAAATATTCAAAATATATGTATGAAGTGCCAGCCAGCAACAGCAAAGAAGTAAACTTGATGACTTTAGGCGCATGAAAAGTAAAAAAAAAAACATGTACAAAATGTATTACTTACTTAAAGTGTTGCGTTGCTGAATTATTAGGCAAAGAACATACACATAGCGAGACTAAAAAAATTATTTGCTCTCTCTTTTTCTGCTATTGCTTTTTTGATTTTGCCTTCTCTCTATCAAAGTAATAAAAGGCATTGAAAAATACAGTTTTTTAATTTGCAGCATAAAATGTAAACAAAGCAAAAATTTCGGTGCTGTTGCTATTTTAAAGCAAGCAATTTAAACACTGGTTATACCCAATCTGGTGCTATCGTAATCAGTTATGAGGCACTGCCTTGGCCTCTATTATTTAAAAAATTCAAAGGCGACAAAATGAACTTTTTCGAATAATAAAAGTTGCTTCCTGGTATATTTAAAACTCAAATGTTTACAAGGATCTCAATGAGCCATTAGTTTAGACTATTATTAAGAAATATGCAGTAAAATATTTAAAAAAGGATCAAATGAATCCGGATCCAATAGCTCGAAGTATTTTATATGATACGCTCCCTTGAGGAAAAGAGATCCTGCAGAACTCATCCGATAAGAAGAGCGCAAAACACCTATATACAAAGTACATATGTGAACAGAAACATTTTCGTACGGCACTAGGAGGACTTATAATGAAATTATCGTTAACGTTGGCGATTTTCGTTCAACCGATTTTTTATAGATAATTTTAAGGGATTTTGCTTTGGATCATTTTGTCTACAGGCTGGAATTTTATATGCTACAGTTCTAAATATTAGATCATATGAAAGCTTGAAATGATCTGTAAAAAATAATTTGTGATTAAATACCGTTATATGACAAAAACTTGAGACAACCACAATTGTCAAAGTCAGTATAAAAATGCTTTTTAAAATTGGCTTTTAAGGGTTTAGTAGTTTAGCATGTTTTGTAAAAAATGTGAAAGGCATTTCAAAATAATTTATAACGATAACAATACAGCTGAGATCGATTTTTCGTAAATTGAAATTGGTAAAGAATTTAAAAATTTTAATGGTTCTCAGCTTTTAAGTTTACTGAAAAGTTACATATACATATATCAACTTGCTGTTCACCTGAGTTAATATTAGAAATTAATCTCCTTTTTTATAGGTATAAACATTGTAGTGGGGAATGTAAGTTGAGATGAAGCCGCTGTTTATTGTTGATGTTGTTTTGTTTAAGCTTTGATATTATTACAAGTAGAACTGTTGATATAATTCGTTTAACAGTTTTATTTGGTTTAATAGGTATCTTTAGTTTTTCTAAAATCTTTATGGATGAAGTTTCCTGATGATCTGGCCTAAGCAACCAGTGAAATGCGCATAGGAATAGCTTATCCCATCAACAATAAATTTCAAGTGTTTTTATCAATAATAAAAACTGGGAATTAAGCACGAATAACAAAATCTTTTGAAAGTATAAACAAATTTATTTATTCTCGAAAATTCCAATCCTAGTTTCTAAGTGGTTTTGTCTCGATAATTCCCTGGATATGTTGACGAATAGAAGCCCTCGAGGCCTTTAAAACAATTGGAAACACTTAAAATACTTATTTTGAATTTTTTAATATTTCGGTTAATTAGAGAACTCCTGCGATGTATTTTTCGATATTTTGCAAAATGTATACACACATACATATGTACGTATGTATTATATGTAAATACTGTTGAATTAAATAAAGTTATTAAAAAACAGAAAAAAAACCTATGTATTAAAAATTCAAAATTTCTATATACATACCTACAATTTTTTCTTATCCGATTTTTTCTAGATTTGTAAAACATTTTGTATGAAATAAACGTTTTTTGTTTACAACTCAGGCATTTTGGACATATCCAATTTACTTATGTATATGGAATAGATTTTTAAATTCTGGTCTTGAAAAACTAGTAAATTATTGTATTGAACGTTCAGAAAGTATAAACAAAAAAGTACAGTGTAAACAAGTTCAAATTATTTTTTTTTATTCAAAACAGAAAGTGCCATTTATTTATTTATTCAGCGAAGTAGTTATATACACTTGTAAACAATAATTATTAAATGAAAAGTAATTTGTGGATTTTCGTCTTCATTTCACCCAGTTTTCTAATTAACTCTCATTTTCAAAGCCAAACTTTAGGTACATATTAATATTTGAAGAAATAAAAAAAAAATCGGAGAAAATCGGTTAAACTAGATTTGTTGCCAACTTTCATTTGCAACAAAAAATAAAAGTATTCTTTCTGTATATACACACACAATTTGTAAAAACTTTGTTTCAAAAAATTTTACCTGTTCCAAAATTTGTTTATAAAACATAAATAAATATTACTTCCATTTGTTGTTTTGTTAAAAAAAAATTTGCAAAAACATTCAATTAACACACATTTGTATTATTATGGTTTGAATTTTTCTAACTTTTGGAACGTAAGAATAAGTTTTTTTTTTTCTCAATGGATTTGCACTATCTGTTTTTACTTTTTTGTAAGAAAGAGCTTAAGCACAACTTCTTTTATTTTATACAACTATTTACTGAATTTTTTGTTAAATGTCGTATTATTTTCAAAAAACAATTTCTTCTACTTTGAGTTTATAACCAAAAGCTTAACAAAGACGCCAATCATTATTTTTTCGTTCATAATTAAAAAACAGTGTTGCCAACGACTAAAATAAACCTAATGCTGAGTATACACGTTATGAAATTTCGTATCACATGTGGTATGAATTATTAAAGGCCAGTTTACTCGAAAATACAATGTATAACGACTTTGTAGAATCAAAATAATATGAAAAAAAATAAAAGTCTGTTGCAAGGCGAATTCAAACAGGTAAACTCATCTCTACAGCTACAAAAAGCCCCATGTATTTTGTTTATACAATTTTATGGTTAGTTGTCAAAATTTTTTTATTGCAAATCAAAATTATCACTTTTTTTATAAGAGAAATTAATAAATTCACTTCAATCATTCGCAGTTTTGAAATTTTTTTATTATAAAAATAATATTTTTAACGATTTTCATTCAACTTCTTCTCAAAACAAAATCATATTTTGACGTTTGACCATATTTTTTAATTCGCCGTGGAAACAGCTGATGAACGGCTGACGAGATGAGTTTACCTGTTTGAATTCGCCTTGGTCTGTTGTAAGTATATTTCATGTTTACACGGATGGTATAAGAAAAATTAAAAATAATAACAAAACAGCAGATGGTTACAGTTTTACAATTTTTACAAAAACAACATGAAAATTTCTTGAGTTGTTTTTGTAATTGTATAAAAATGCTATCACCGTCAATATACTCCGTTAAACACCCCTGGTGTGAAGAAAATACATAGGCAAGGCGAATTCCTAACAGGTAAGTGCAACTCTAAAACTACAAAATGCCCTATGTATTTTGTTTTTGCAATTTAATGGTTAGCTGTCAAATTTTTTTTATTGCAAATTAAAATTATCATTTTTTTATAAAAGAAATTATTAAATTAACTTCAAACATTCGCAGTTTTGAATTTTTTAACATGAAATGCAGTTAAAACATAAAGTTAAGACTTGCTGTTAAAATGATTATATGTTTATGGCGGCGTACACGTAGTGAAGCTAGAGTTAAAACTTTTCATTATTTTCAGTTCCTTGACGCATCAAGTATGTAGCTACAGTGTGTTTGTGGAAAATAATTAAAGTTATTTTATACCTAAATGTTTGTTTGTATTATATTTGTCTAGTTTACAACCCTTTTAACAAATTAAATAAAGATGTCGAAAAACAACTAAAAAATAGCGTACTGTCAAATTTAAACGTCAATTTATGTATATTATAAAAGAACTTTCAAAAGAAATGTTATAACAATCAAGTTAAAACTTTAACTTGAGCAGTCTCCACTTAACACTTCTTTGCAGTTAGTGTTAAAGTTAGTCATTTTATGTTGTGTGGAGACCCCGGGTAAATGGTTTTGAGATACACTTTACTACAAGTACCATGGTCGTACCAGAATTTACTTATAAACCAAGACGAATTCATCTAAAGGTGGTGTCGGAACTACAACAATCCAAAAACTACAGAAACAACATAGGGGGTATTGCATTGCATTGCTAGTGTATACGGCTCGAAATTTCAACCATGCATATCAAAACACTAACAAATCAAAGCAAATAGGCTCGAACTGTCAAAATCAGATGCCGTTCCGACACCACCTGTAGTTAATTCGCCTTGTTATAAACTGACCTCAGTAACGCACATGATCGCATTATTTTTCTTCGTCGTGTGACTTTTGATGTCTTTTTTTGTTTATTTACATATTTTATAAAGGCATTTTGGTTTTTCTATTATTGGATTGATGTAGTTATGAGGTCACTTTTTAATACATCTGAGTCGTACTTATTTATTTGAAAGAAACGCAATACATACAGCGAATTTTAAAATAGGGTCGCAGAAATACTGCGTTTTTTAAATCAGCTACTTAGTAAATAAGTTTCACTGTACTTCACATGATACACAATACGTATTAACGTACTTTTCAAAGCTCCGCCCACGAAAATTAATTTGTTTTATTTTCGTACTACATGGTATACTTCATAATTACGTGCCCATTTACATTATGCGATTTTTGTCGCTGCGATTCTTGCTTTATTTGGTGAGAGGGGTGAGAGAAATTAAAAGGGGTACGCAAGCGAGTGTACTCTTCGATTCATTTTGTTTCCTCATTAGTTCTCTAATTTGACGATAAATGCATTTAAAGCGCCTATTAGGCGATCATTCGCGGGGGGGGGGGGGGTGCTTTAAAACCATGGGAGATAAGGCCACGATGGCTTTATTGCTCAATTGAATGGGAGATAAAGCCATCATGGCCTTATCTCCCATGGTATTAAAGCACCCCCCGATCTTTCTTGGTATGCCATACTTGGTATTTTGAGAGAGAATACTTTGATATTAGAATATCATACAAAGTATGTATGTATCTCATACTTCTTTACAAAACAAACATTGAAAAGTGAAGGTTGTCTCTATGATGGCGCGTGAATTAGTTTGCTATTTTGGGAATTAATGTGTTATTGGCGGACGCTAACGCAATGTATTTATTTTTTCTTTATTACTTCATAAGTTGCTTCCGGCTTATTTTTTACTTTATATGTCTGTTATGGTATATATCACTTCTTATAGTCCATAATTCTGACACAGTCTCATATTCCTCAATTAAACCTTTTAAAAATGCACGCCAAGCAAAAATTCAAATAAAATTTGTACTTGGTATGTCAGAATTGCTATTACACGAGTAAGATGACATACATTAAAATCAAAAATTTTGATTTTCAACATACCAAAATGACATACACTTTTTTTACAAGTATGATGGTATACCATTCTCACATACCAAATATGATCGTCTAATAGGCGCTTAAGTTGCTGTGATAAAAATCGCACAATGTAAACTTAAGAGCGACTTCAAAGAAGAAACGAAAAAAATTCACGATACTTATTTTGTAATTGTACAATTTGTAGTAACGTGTATACTCATCATTATATTACATTCTCCTGCAACTATGCGCATGTGAACATAACACCATCTTCACTAACCATCGCTCTTCAAACAACAAACAATTTCTAGTGTAAATAAATTTTATTTATGTATTCTTTACTGCAGCGTCCAGACTTGCAATTTTTGTTTCTTCAATTTTTTTAAATTCTGTTTTGAAATTAATTAGTTATGAAATTCTGTTTTTGCAATTTTTGTATTATCATCTTGTCTCTCCCTTTCTCCTTAATTTATTTTATATGTGAACATTAATACACCTACAACACTCTGCCAGTTATAAAGTGTGAGAATTACAAAACAGAAATGCAGATTACATGAAACTTAGTATCCCCCAATCATCTCACCCCCCTCACCCATAACTCAGAAATTTCTGCAACAAAAATTGCAAATCAGGACGATGACTTTGAATTTCACCGAGTCTACTACAGCCATGAAATCTGATTAAGCATGATGCTATAACACATGTTTTAACAACCATGTTAAAGCATGAGAAAAGCTCTAACATGACCACCAGTCTATACCAAAGATAAATATTGCAACACATATTGCAGTAAAAGTCAAAATTATGTTATCTCTTATGTAGACAGAACTTTATTGTACATATATATTGCCGGCAATTTATGTTGCAATAAATGTTACTGCCCGTTTATACCAGAGATAAATATTGCAGTAAATGTCAAAATTATTTTATCTCTAATGTAGACATCACTTTCTTGTGCATATATAATACCGGCAATTTATGTTGCAATAATAGTTAGTAAATTTTCGTTGACAATTATTGCTTACATAAAACGTCAAATTTGGTTGTCAATTTATAAAAAGAAGCAAATTGTGTAGAAAAGAAATTAAGTTTGTGAAATGGTAACAAATTATAATTGAATTAAAAAATTAAAAATAAACACTTTTTCTTTTTCGAGTTTTAATATTTAAAATTATATTACAGTAAAATCTCGGAAAAGTTAAGTCTCGAAAAAGTTAATCTCGCGGAAAAGTTAATCGAGCGGCTGTCTTCACGTGCCGCTCTAAAAAGTTAATTAAAAAAAAACCGAAAAATTCTGAGTGAAGAGAAATATTTTCAGTTACGGTACTTCACGAATACATATGTATTTTGTTTTTACTTTAAGTTAGTTATAATTTAGCACTCCAAAGCATAAATAATTTAATAAAATACTTCAAAAATTATGTAAAAGAGGTGGAAGACTTGATTCTCAAACGCACTAAATTAGTAGCAGCCTACCACAACAAAAGCAAGAAACAAACAACTTTAAAAAGTTATTTCACAACACCTAATACATAACTGAAATTTTTTAATTAATCATAAGTATGTACATATAATATTAAAAATAAATGAAATAAAAATATTATTTACAGAAATATATGCTTTAAGCTTTATTTCGATAAATTTAAAAAACCTTCGGAAAAGTTAATAATTCGAAAAAGTTAATTACCCTTGGGACATTTTGATTAACTTTTCCGAGATTTTACTGTAATTTGTTTAGGCTTGAGTTCTTTTTTACATAAAAATATTAATTTTATTTTAACAAAAAAAAAATAGATTTAATAAAATTAATATTTTTTTATAAAAAAAGGACCTCAAGCGTAAAAAAATTAAAATACATTAATAGTTCTATTTGCTTTACATACAAAAAATGAAGAACCTGATTAGCAACGTTACTGTTACTCCCGGCTAACACTACGTCTTCAAGCGCCATCGATTTGATCATGACATGACCATAACGCCGGCAGAGCAACGGTATTAATTTGTTCATGTTCATGTATGTGGCGAATACGTGCTGATGTTCATGTTCTGATTGACCACAATTTTTGTTGTTGTGGCGTTTGGTTGTATACAGAAAATGCATTGTATGGCCAACATCATGGCGCACATGGATGCTAAGACGAATGTTTAGGCAACGATGGCAGCACATGGACGAAACATGAACATGAACAGTCTACACGAGTAGAATTCATGTGCGACATGCTGTTCTTGCCAAGTTGATGGATAGTGGAGACGGGTAGTAACTGAGACTTACTGCCCGTCTACAACTGACATGACGTGCTGTTATAACTTGAAGTTATAAAAGCGTTGTTAAAACATTTGCATTAACAACCGTGTTATAGCATGAGAAAACTTCTAACATGACCCTACGGCCACACGTGCAATTTGTGATGTCTTAACACAAGCAATAACTCCGGCAGAATAACTTCGTCAAATTGCCAATGTGTTTTATGTGGAGAACACGTAAATATCTTACAACATAAGTTTAAAAACAAGCTAAAGACAGGTTGTGTGATATATTCATAGCGAAGGAAAAGTTTAGCGCTTAAACATAGTATACATCGCTAAAAATAGCAATATTAAATATTAACGTGCTTGTTATATTTTTTTTTTTGCGCTTTAATTTTAATTATTTATCAGCCACGCGCGTATTTTTGACAAGTTGTATAAAAAAGTTAATAAAAAGCAACAAAAAAAAGCTGTCTGTCAAACCTAAACGTCAAGTTATGTTATAAAATAGCTTTCAAGACAGATTATTTAACAACGCTGTTAAAACACAATCAAAACACTAACATGAGGAGGCTATACCTAACACTAACATGATGTTAGTGTTAATGTTAACCATTTGATGTCAGTTGTAGCCTGGGTGTGATGAGTCTATACTTAACACTAACATCATATTAGTGTTATGGCGTTTTCTTTTCTAAAAAAAAGTGTTGCATAAGTGTTACATGTGACTTGGCAACATTTTTAAATTCTTGCCTAATTTTTAAGAAGTGTTTCATTTTTAACGTTTACAAAAGAACACAAATTTCGGCATAAGACAATAAAGTACAATAAGCGCAAGGTAAATTCAATTGCTGGTGGTGGCAAGACTACAACAATTCAAAGCCAACAGAAACAACAGATGTTTTTTGTATTGCATTGTTAGTGTTTACGGCTCGAAACTTGCCACCACCTTGTACTGAATTCGCCTTGATCAAGTGCTGCATTCATGCCCCTTTAATTAAAATGAGTGTTGAACATGTAGCATTTTTTTTAATTTTAAAGGGAACATCATCAGAAAAGAACGCTTTACACTTTTAAAATAACACATATTTTTCAGAAAAGAACATAAAAAATGTAAAAGGCAGAATAAATGCAAAATTTTACTCAGAAAAGAAAACGCCATTAAAGTTAAGCATTTTATGTCAGTTGTAGACTGCATGTTATGAACGTAAAATAAACCACACAAATGACTTGGAACACATGTCAAAATTTTACGTTTGTAAAAATGTTTTTGTGGTGTTAATTGGATCGTTTGCTGTTTGGACAAACATTTAAAGCAATGTTGGTAGAAATATAAACAGATTTAAATATTTGGCAGACATGTTGGATATTTGTCAAGCATTTTGTGTTGTCGAGTGCTACATCGTCGGTCTCATGTAGAAAGGCCCTTACTCGATTTTTTTCGATATTGAGTTTTTTAGTGATTTCAATACATTTCCCACAAATACACCTTGTCACAAGAATTTAATACAATAGTATAAATAATATCAGTTTTGCAAGTAATTGAAGAAACCATATTTAATTATGATACATACAGTTTCTAATATGTTTTTGCCTTCTCCCGTTAAGTTGCAATTATGTGAGTTAGGGCCTTTCTACATGAGACCAACGATAAGTAAACATTTTAGGGAAACTTTGCAGTGTGAAGACGTTGCAGAAGAAGCATTAAAATAATTTTTTTTTCTATTTTAAGCAGCATTGCTCGCAACAAAACAGCTTGTTGTTTAAACCATTCTTAACTCCAAATTCTTTTCCTTAATTTTATATTTCTCCTCCGTTTTTAGCAAAAAGCGAGCAAAATTACAGCAGCAATATCGTCGTCTGCATTAATTAAAAACAAAACAAAAATAAAAATTTAATATTTACGAAATATGTTTGTCTAGTTTATTGGCGACCCCAAAATTGAAACAAAGGGTGTGTTTGCCAAGCCATTTGTGTGGTTTATTTTACCCTTTACTGCTTAATTTTGTTCCAAGCGACATTCCGAATATATTTGAATACGCTTTTATTCAGCTTGAATGGTTTTATAAAATAATATTTTACAAACAACTTTAAGTACAAATTTAAGAATAATCTTTTTACTATGTAGAATTGTTACCAAAACTCAAATTCAATTAAATACAACTTTGTCGTATCACTCTTTTCAATAATAAATTATTATCAAAGTTTTTCTTGGGATTCAAAAATTAGTTAACAATGTTTCTTTCAAATGTGCTATATTCCCATTTCATACTATTGAGAAACTGAAATTTATTGTTGAAGGGATAAGCTATTCCTATGCGCATTTCACTGGTTGCTTAGGCCAGATCGTCAGGAAACTTCATCCAGAGATTTAAGAAAAGCTAAAGATATTATAAAAATAAAACTGTTAAGCGAATAAGAGTTATTAACCTCAGTTTTACCTGTAACAATTTTTCTTGGGATTCGAAAATTAATTAACAAGGTTTCTTTCAAATGTGCTAAATTCCCATTTCTGGGACTGTAAGAAAAGATAAACTCACTGCTTATTGTTGTTGTTTTTGTTTAAGCTTTGATATTGTTACAGGTAAAACTGATGTTTATAACTCTTATTCGCTTAACAGCTTTATTTGTATAATATTTTTAGCTTTTCTAAAACCTCTGGATGAAGTTTCCTGACGATCTGGCCTAAAGGCTAGTTTACACTATTATACTTTGTTACTTTGTATTAATACATGTCAAAAACTCAAGTATTATGTAAAAGTCTAATAGTATGAATGCATGTGTGATGAAAATGACAAGTATTAAAGAAACAATTTTGACATCCCATACGACTTCATCGTTTTTTGAAAAATTTCAAAACAATAATACTTTTCATTGGATCAGGGTTGCATTTTATTTCATGTGTGAGTGTTTATACTTTGTGTGATGGTGTGATTACAAACTGTCATGTTAAATTAAATTTTTTGACAGTCGCAACAAAACTCTTTAGATTTCTATCTCACAAAGTATAATGGAATACGTAAGGTTTGTGAGATAGTGTAATCTAGCAACCAGTTAAATGCGCATAGGAATAGCTTATCCCTTCAACAATAAATTTCAGTTTCTCAATAGTATGAAATGGGAATTTAGCACATTTGAAAGAAACCTTGTTAATAATTTATTTATTTTATTTAATAATCTTGATGCCACTTAAGGCCAATTGATTACAGAGATTTTACTTAAAAACGACTTTTAAAATTCTTGCGTTTTGCGTTTGCGATTATCAGCACACCCCTGATAGTTAATTAATGCTATATTATTCAAGTTTGTTTATTAGAATTTTCAAACAATAATTTTCGTTAATCCTAACAATATAATAAATGTGAAAGTTTGTATGTTTGTTAGTTTGTTGCACAATCTCGGGAAAACTACTTGATGGATTTGGATTAAATTTTGTAGACAGATGGCATATGGCTCAGATTTTAATATAGGGTACATTTAATGAAAAAACTTGGTACTTTGGGTGCTTCTTCTCTTTTGGATTAGTTAGGTATACAGATTGTATATGTTTGAGGGTTGAACTTTAAATTTTTGTTCTCTTAAATTTACCACGGTTCACTTTCTTTTTAATTTAAATAATAACACTTTGTTTTATTTTCAGGTTTTTTGTATTTTAGTTTTTATATTTTGGTTTTAAGTTTACAATTTTGTTCTTTAATTTTTGTTGTTACAACTACTTGTTTGTTTTTATTTATTTCACTGTTTTATGTTTTCTTGTCACTGGTTGAAACTAGAGTGAGTTGTAATGATTTTAAAAAAGATCTACTATTTCAAGAAAAATAATGTAATGACAAAATGTGAAATAAATAAATAACAATTTAAGGACCGTTAATATTTTACAGGGTGCTGTGTTTGGAACGAGTCATCATTAAACATTCCGGCCCCCATGACTTGGTGCAGTTTATCATAGGTCAAAAAAAAAAAGATTTCAATGAAGCAAGGTGTTGGGATGATTTTGACAGATATGGCATCTAGGATCTCACTTCGATTCAAGTTTGCGGGTCGTGTGGGGTTGAAAATTTTGACAGCAATCAAATCTGTTGATGAGAAACTTATAAATGCTTTGTGGGATGCCATACCTGTAAGTAGGAATTCAGTGTAACATTAGTTGGGAAATTTTTTTAAAAAATGTTAAATATATTTTAAAACAAAACCACAATTTTTGAAATGGGTCTGGTAACGACCCCATTTTTTGTCTGGATGTCGACAACTTGACAGTTTTGATCAGTTCCAATATGAGTCTTAGTGATTCGACCCATTTGCCAGTCGTTGGGTGGCAAGTTGTTGTTTTTGATGACCACCATGTCGTCGACTTTCACACTGTCCGTTTGAGACTTCCATTTATATCTGCGATGAAGTTCAGCCAGATACTCGGATTTCCATCTTTGGCAAAATGAGTGGTAGATGACCTTTAGGCGTTTCCAGCGGTTGATGAGGGTCAGGTTTTCGCTGCTCACATCAGGTTCGGTTGGGGTCAATAATGGGGTACTAATTAAAAAGTGTCCAGGGGTCAAATCGTTAGGGTCATCGCTATCAGGGCTTAGGGGTCTAGAATTCAAGCAAGATTCAATACGGGCTAAAATTGTGGATAACTCTTCAAACGTGTCTTTCGTATTCGGCAATAATTTTTTCAGGTGCGTTTTAAAGGACTTTACGCCTGCTTCCCAGAGTTCACCCATGTGTGGAGCCCCGGGAGGGATACATTTCCAGTTAATGTTTTGATGACTATATTGATGAATGAGTTGATTTTGAAGAGTCTTTTGAAATTCTAAACGATCCTTTTTTAAAAGTTCTGCTGCTCCGACGAAGTCGTCCTATAAAGCGAGAAAACGCCGCCAAAAAGGCTTGGGTTGTTAATTCGCTTACAGCCTCTAAATGTATGGCTTTAGTGGCAAAGCAGATAAAGAGGCAGACATAACCTTTTGTGATGAGACAGCCTCGACCAGTGAAGTTTCGTATATTAAAGGGTCCAGCGTAATCAACACCTGTAACGGTAAAGGGGGTTGATATTGTTGTGCGCTCAGGTGGCAGGGATGCCATTATCTGACTTTGAGTGTGTTTTTTGTAAAGTACACATGTTTTGCAGTTATTTATGACGGTTTTTACTAAGGGCTTAAGACGAAAAATCTAAAATTCGGTCAATCGGGTCATGAGCTGATTTCCTCTATGCAAAGTAATTTTGTGCACAAATTCTGTTATCATTCTGGCCAATTTTGATTCGTATGGCAACAGAATTGGACAGCGTTCATTGTACGTTAATTCTGGGGACTGCGCTTAACGCCCATTGGCCCTTATGATCCCATTGCGATCGAGAAATGGCGTAAGGGTTAAGAGTTTACTTCGAGGGGAAATTGGACGTTTGTGAAGTTAAGCGGTATATTCGTCAGGAAACAAAGTTTTTTGTGTCCAAATTATGATGCGATTTTTTGCAGATTGTATTTCTTCTTGTGAAGGTTCTACAGATGAGATTGGACTTCTTGGTATGGGTCTCCCGAAGCGTAAAATGTAGGCTATGACTCGATAGGCGCGGGGTAGAGATGAAAATCGGCTTAGTGGGTCGTCTGTGTTTGTGACTGTTAGAATTTTAATGGTCTTGGCTTCTATATTTGTATCTTGAGGAGGTCGTGGAGATGGCCATTGCTGTTTTGGCAACTTTAGCCACGAAGGTCCACTCCACCATAAACTGTGTGATTCTAACTCACTTGGTGAACAACCTCTACTTGCTAGGTCAGCGGGATTCATTTTTCCGACACTCGATTTCCAACAAACGTGTTCCAGGTACATGGCGGTTTCTTAAGCCAAGTGGGTTACTACATTTTGAAATTTACCGGCTTTTAATAGACTTGATGCCAAGTTAGCTAGCAATACAGCTCCACAAAGTTCTAAGCGTGGTAGCGATAAGCTTTTGAGGGGGGCTACTTGAGTCTTGGATACCAAAAGAGTTGTGTGTATAGATGTTTCTTCATTTTGTATTCGAATGTATAATTAATCAGCATAAGCTTTTTCTGAAGCGTCGCTAAAGCCGTGTATTTCGATGTGACTTAAGGGTGTGTATTTAATCCAACGGGGTATTTTTATAGTTTTAATATTGGGAAAATTATCTACGAATTGGTTTTAAAATGTCATCCCAGTCTGTCTTATCTAACCATATTTGCTGCATGATTAATTTAGCGTCTATTATGATTGGAACTATCCATCCACATGGGTCAAAAAATTTGGCAATTGTAGACAAAACTTCCCTCTTTGTATACGCTTCTTAAACTTGTATATCTGGGGCTGTGAATGTAAAGGAGTCTGATGAAATGTTCCATTTTATCCCTAGAGTCTTGGTCCCGTCATTTTCTGACAGATTTAACCAGTCGAGTGGTAGTAGAGTCTCACTAGGTAAATCCTGAATGACTTGAGGCTCATTAGAGTTCCATTTCATTAGATCAAAGCCGGCTGATTTTAGGACAGAAGTTAATTCTTTTCTAGCTCTGATGGCTTCTTCTATGGTATGACCTCCTGCTAAGACGTCATCCACATACATATTATGTTTAAGAATCTTGGCCGCTAAGGGATGAGTCATTTGTACATCTTCAGCTAACTGAAGAAGCGCTCTGGTGGCTAAAAATGGGGCACAATTAACTCCAAATGTAGCTGTGAGAAGCTCGTAGTCTTTTATGGGGTCATTTTTGGATTTTCTGAATAAGATTCTTTGAAACTTTGTTTGAGTTGGGTCGATTAGTATGTTACGATACATTTTTGTAATGTCTGCGTTAAATACAAAGCGGAAAAATCTCCATTTTGCTATCAAAAGAACAAGATCTTGTTGAAGAATGGCAGGGCAACTATATACCTTCCCGAGTCGTTTCTACGAGTTGTTTGCCTAAAATTGTGTTCCACAATAGTGTCCTCGTCTGACCTCAAAACCTGTTTTGGGTTTTCCTCCACCTCCTAAAAGCGTGTGAGGATTCGGTCAAGGGACGATGTATTCAATAAAGAAATAGTTGTTCTGGATTGAGTAATTTTTTGTGTTGGTCCCCCCACAATCCAGCCAAATACTGTTTTTTGTGCCAAAAGGGATCCAACAGACCGCATCGATGGGCCTATGTCTAGGCCTATTAGCAAGTCGATGGGTATACTTTGATTCCAGTGAGGGTCTGCAAGTTGCAATTTTGCAGCCTCACTGAGATTAAGCATGTCCAACGTTTGAGGTGGTAAATTAGAGGGAAGGGTCTTGAGAACTGGGGCCCAAACTTCTTACTTAAACGATGTGTCCACCCGTGAGCAAAGGTTAAGCAAACATGCTTTAGTTGAGGTTTCAGAAACTGTTTTACTCAAACCAGAAACGTGAACTATGTTTCTTTTAGTGAGTAATTTTAATCGGTTTTTTAGTTTGTCCGATACAAAGGTTGATTGTGATCCAGGCTCTAGCCTGGTATCTTTGACCTCTAGTTTCTATTTCGACAATAGCAGTGAAAAGCAAGGTTTCGCCGTCTGTTTAATTTGTCGATGTTTGTATGTTTTCGCGCAGGGTCAGGGAAGTAAAGTTAGGAATATTTGATCTTGAAGTGGACTGTTTGTATTGGGATTGAGCTGCGGCACTTGTGCTTGGTTGCTCGTCAGCGTTATTTTGTGGCAAGTTTGTAGGCTGGGTCACTGTTGCCTTGTGCAATAAAGTGTTGTGTTTTTGTTTACACAGCCTACAACTGTATTTACTAGGGCACTCCCTGACACTATGACTGATCGACAGACAGTTGTAACATGAATTAGTGACTCTAACGATTTGAATTCGATCACTTACATTTTTTTCTAAGAATGTGGGGCATGATCGTAGTGTGTGTAACTCGCTACAATGTTGGCATGTTATGGCGTTATTATTAAAACTTCTAATGGGTTTATTTTTGTTCTGATTGTGACTCTCAGATTTCGCAATGTTCGTTTGGAATGAATAAATGTTTCGTTTATTCTGGGTATTTTTTGCGACTTCAGACTTGGGAGGTATGGGTTTGTCCTTTGATGATTTTATATTGCCTACTGATTCTAGGGTCTTAAATTTGTGGGTCAAAAACTTGTCAAATTCTTGGCATTTGGGTACTTTAGCACAATCTTCACGGGAATTTTCAAAGTCTTGAACAAGGGCCCTGGGAAGTTTTTGAGCGCAAATATAAATTAAAAACGACTCCCATGTCGAAGTGTCGATTCCTAGTGTGCCTAATGTATGCCTAGAATTGTTTATTGTTCTTTGTAATTTTTTAATTGAGGCTCCCGAGTGTATAGAGGCATGTGGCAGATCCAAAATAATTTTATATTGCTCATTGACCTGCATCCATTTATTTTCGTACCGGTCAACTAAATTTTTCCAAGCCATGATAAACCCATCGTTTGTTAAAGGGACGTGCGTAATTGCATCTCTGGCGTCTCCCCCGGTTTTTTGAGTCAGATACAAAAGCTTTTCAACATTGCTAATTTTAGGATTTCTAATGTATATGGCTGTGAACAAGTCACGAAAACTGGTGTCGGTGTCACAAGGAGGGAGTCTTGTTGATGAAACCTCTCTTTCTACTGGAATATTTGACTGGCCTTCAACTTTTTCCATGGTTGTGTCCGAAAGCGCATGGATTTCAGCGTTGGCTGACGAAAGACAATTTTTATAAGCCATTAGGGCAGCTTGGTATCGCTCCCGTAATATTTGTTTGTCAATTGGTTTATCACCATCCTGATCTAAGTCCCTACATTCTTCATATGATCTTTTTACTTGGGTCCATATGGAGTCTAATTCTACTCGAATAATTTCCAACGCGTGTACATTATCTTCAGCACGCGCTTCTGCTTGAATCTTCTCGAAGTCGACTAAATCGTTTGTGCAACTGACGAATTTTTTTAGGGACATATTTGTAAATTGAAAAAGAGTCAGAATAATAATCAAATTGAGTCAAAAAAAAATGCCTGCTAGCGATAAAAATAAATTGTGTCTTGAAAATTTTGAGTTAAATATTGTATTTATTTTCCCGGTGAGAATTTTCAAAAATTGACGCAATGGTAACTCGGTTTTTATTTATTTGAATAGTGACGTCACGGTTATTTTCTCTTAAAAATTGCAGCTGCAAAAATTTAAAGCAAGAATATTTATTTCTTGTTGTATTCATGCCCAATTTTCAGGATAGTATTTAAATCTATATTAAGTTAATTTTCATAACAAACTTAAATCGTATTTAAAACAGATTGTGTTTTTGAGTTTTATTTGAAAAGTCTTATTTAATTAAGATAAAAGTATGGTAGCACTACTAAATACAAAAAAAAAATATAAAAAAGTGTAATTATCTACAAGGTGGTCTGAAAAAACAGCTGACTGTTAATGCTTTGCCTGTTGTTGTTGTATTTTTGTGATATTCAGGCCACCTTGCTAAAATATTACAATGGAAACTTAAGTTGAAATTAAGTGTACCACATCGGTGACTTATGCCCATTTTTCAGGATAGTATTTAAATCTATATTAAGTTAATTTTCATAACAAACTTAAATCGTATTTAAAACAGATTGTGTTTTTGAGTTTTATTTGAAAAGTCTTATTTAATTAAGATAAAAGTATGGTAGCACTACTAAATACAAAAAAAAAATATAAAAAAGTGTAATTATCTACAAGGTGGTCTGAAAAAACAGCTGACTGTTAATGCTTTGCCTGTTGTTGTTGTATTTTTGTGATATTCAGGCCACCTTGCTAAAATATTACAATGGAAACTTAAGTTGAAATTAAGTGTACCACATCGGTGACTTAAGTTTGATTTAAGTTTTTAGTGAAGAAAAGAATTTTGTATTTAAATCGATTTTAAAAATAAATGTGTTTTAATATCAATCCTGAAAACTGGGCATTAAGTTTGATTTAAGTTTTTAGTGAAGAAAAGAATTTTGTATTTAAATCGATTTTAAAAATAAATGTGTTTTAATATCAATCCTGAAAACTGGGCATCAGGGTTGTTAGACTTTTTTCCTCAAAAATCGTCAAAAGTTTTAACAAAATTCGTCAAAATCGTCACGAAAATTTAACAAAATCGTCAACAAAACGTCAAATATATAAATTTTACAAATTAAAGACAATTTATTTATTGCATGGATTGGTTCGAAAATATAAATCTTTAGCAAGAAATTCTATTTCTGATGAAGAAAGTGATATGGTTAAGTTTTATTCTATTTATTTCAGTAAGTGAGCTGAATATATTTATCATTTAAAAATAAAAAATATATTTGCATTAATGCATAACAAAAATTTTTTTATTTCATTTATCCATATTCAGAAAAATATTAAATAATTTATAAAATCTCATTTGCTTTTAACTCGAGCTATTTTTAAATTATTAACTTTTAGCGATATCTCTATTGCAAATTTTTTTTTATTGTTAAAGGTGCTTAAAACAAAGGATACTTAGAATAACTTACCTAACAGAATTAAATGGGAATTCGCATTTTTACACAAAAATAGAAAAATTCTTCACATGTGATTATGACTTCATCGAATAATGCATTCGTATGTAGCGACACAAATCGAAATCATAAAAAGCGGACCAAATCGATGGCATTTCTATAATTGTAGAATTTGAATTACTAATGCTTCTAATGAAATCCACTTGGTTTGTGATGGGGGAGGAATTTTTTTGTCTAATTTCCAAAAATGTTTGTATTTCGAAAAATTGATTTTTAAGTTTTGGACTGTCTACCAAACCTGCTTGAAAGATTAAATTGTTATAAAATTGATGCCAGATTAAAGTTTAAAGTAAATTTTTTGACGGGATTAAGTCGTCAAATCATAAGTGACTCTACATCATAAATCGTCAATCGTCATTTTGGTAAATTCATCGAAAAAAATCGTCAAAATGACGTAAAATCGTCACATCTAACATCCCTGTAGTGGGATTCTGTAACTTTAAACAATAACAACAGTTGTTATAATTGTCAACCTGTTTTCTTGTTTGCACTAACGATTATGTGATTCTGTAAATTGTTGTTAACAACATAGATAAAAATTAACGTCATGTGGCATCACTGCCAAAAAAATGGTAAAATAACGACAAAAGGCCTCGTTACTCTTACGTAAACGTATACGTTGCTAATCAGCTGTTCCGTTTTCCTTACCAAGCTGCTGTGCAAATAGGTACTCTTACGTAAACGTAACGTTGCGTTGGGGATGAACCTGATAAAATTAAAATTTCTCTCCGTTTTTACGTATCAGCTGTTAAGAATTGTATTTTTGTTATGAAGCAGTGTTGTCAACAAAACTTATTAACCAACGGTTTACTTTTAAATTTTATTAATAAGATTCTCATCAAAACATTAATTTAAATTTGATGTAATGAAATTCAATGTTATGGGCTTCTTGTTCGAACTGAAATTAATGTTGGCATTATGTGTCACAGAAACCAAAGTTATCGGGTTTTTATTAAAAATAAAACAAGCAGCTTACAGCTCTTGTTTATTTGTTGGAAATAAATATTGTTGTTAAAAGTTTAATTTTTTATTTGATTTTATCCAACAGTTAGATTATTTCCGTAGATAGAAGTAAATAAAATTGATACATGTAATTTTCATTTACATTTACAACACAAGTTTTAACAATATTTTAACGCAAAAATCATAATTTATAAAATTATTAAATAAAAATTTAATTAAAAGCTGTAAACACATGAGCCAAAACATAAAACAGCTGATTCGAATATTGATTTTATTGTAAAGTAATTATTTGCATACATTTTTGACAATGCAAATAGAAAAAAATCAGCGCATAGTTCCGAATATTCGCCTTGACCTTATTATATTAAATATATATATTATTTGTTGTTATTTGACCTTTCTTTTTTTATAATTATTTTGAACTATTTAAGCTTGGGGTCTTTTTTAAAAACATACATATATTATATTTATTTATTTTTCTCATTATTGCGCTAACCTTTGGTTAGCTAGCATCTTTAGAAAATTAAATTAAGTTTACAATTAAATATTATAAAAAAATTTTTTTTTCAATTTTTGCTTAGACACATATTGGTTGTATCAAGTTTCATTTGAAGAGATATTAATAAGGGCTAAAAATGTGTTAAGGTCCATAGCTCCAAAACTACATTCTCAGGCGCAATAAAAACTAGATAAAAAATCAAATTTTTTAAAGCAAATTTTGTGCTGGATATGTAAATATATATTAGACCGGGTCGACCTCCATACAAAAAAAAAAAGTTGTGCCAGTCACCCCCTAGAATGAAAGATATGTCAATGAAGTTTCTAAAACAGAAAAAATTTTTTTTTTGCCACGCCCCAAAATACAGCACTTTTGGTTTTTTATATGTAGCGCTGCCATTTAAAGTCCGATCTTATTATATCACATATCGTTGTTCATGGGTTGACAGTGGCTTCATTTTTGCCTTTGGTGACTTTTCAATCCGACATCAAACTCTGGGCGCCACTAATGGCATCTCGGATACTTCCCCCAAATGTAAATTTTTTTAAACGTGCCAAGAAAGTCCTTGAAAAACTAAGTATGTCTAGCTTTTATTATACTCACTTTTATGCCACGCCTCAAAATTTAGCCCCTTTTTTCTTTTTCACAAACATATTACATTAAACCAGGTAGAAGCCAATACAAAAAACAAAAACATTTTCATAATTCATGCTCTAGAATAAAAGGTTTAGTTTGAAAAACTTTAAAAAAATGGTTTTTGCCACGCCCTAAATTACAGCCCTTTTTGTTTTATATATATAGCATCGTTATTTACAGTCCAATCTCATCGTATTGTATATCATTGTTAACGGCTACAATATGAATTTATTTTTAGTGCTTTTTTAGTCTAACTTGAAATTCTTGATGGTATTTATGATATCTAAGATCATTCCGTTCTAATGTCTAATTTTAAAAACGTATCATGAAAATGTGTCTAAAGCTGAATACATTATTCATTTTTCCTATGTAAAATTATTTAAGAAATATAACACATATTTGCAACTAACGATCTACTTGACGTTTGTTAAGTTATTTAAAAGGCAAATTTTCAAATCGTACTTCACTTTGAGATTTTAATCTTTAGTTAAAGGTACGGTTGTTAATATTGACTAGTTTGCATATAAAGAATTCAAGCATTAAAAAATAAAGCACAATGTATTTCAAAACAAGTGAGCTTCCAAAAGAAAAATTACCAACGAATCGCGACGTTATTCAATATTTCTTATATTTAAAATCAATTGGTACCACAACTGTGAAAAAAAATGGAAGTCTGCCTTGCCTCAGTATATTCAAACGGTTATAAATGTGGTTTGTGATTTATGGAAAACTACAGGTATTCCAATTTTGAGTAAAACATCAATAAGAAAAATGTTAGTGCGTATTCTTGAGTTACATTATGAAATTCTTAAAAAACCCATTTTGTATTCTGGTAATGAGTGGAATGTTTTATTTCGAGTTTCAAAGTGTAAGTGTAATGTTGAAACAATGGCCAAATGTAGTTGCCCCGAAATTATCAAAATTCCCAAAAATATATTAAGTTTTTTTATTGACCAGTGTAAAATAAGACTCTTATGCCCAATTTTCAGGATAGTATTTAAATCTATATTAAGAGTAACGAGGCCTAAACACAAACAGGAATAAAAAAAAGCAAATAAAATTAATAAAACTAAACAGAATTTTTTTAGTTTTCTGTTTTTTTAAAAAGATAAGCTAAACATTTTACTATTAAATTAAATGTAAATTATTAAATTGCCATTTTCAAGTTATATTATTTCTTTAAACTATTTTTTTTTATTTTTTTCGACATTTAACAATAAATAAACAACACTAAAAAAGTTGTTTTACTTAACACAAACAGCTGACTTAACGATAACAAGAGTTGTTTAAAATGTTATAGAATAGCAAAATCGTTAATTTGCTTGTTAAATTTTTTAACAATACAATATAATAGTCTGATAGTGTATAAAGT
This sequence comes from Pollenia labialis, assembly GCA_949318255.1. Classification (NCBI taxonomy): domain Eukaryota; kingdom Metazoa; phylum Arthropoda; class Insecta; order Diptera; family Polleniidae; genus Pollenia; species Pollenia labialis. The sequence continues at coordinate 13,257,688 of OX439144.1, read as the reverse complement.
CATTTCTGAAAAATTTAAGGAATATGACTATTACAAAAAAGCTTTATAAAATACATAACTGAAATTTGGCTCATAGAATAAATTCAAAAAATTAAAAATGTTGAATATAATGACAACTATTGTTTAAATTAATTACAGAATCGCACTACTGGTTGTATTGTATAATTTGACTTACTTGTTGTTGTTGGGTCTTATTTCTTTTGTGTCACTACGTTTATTAAGCCTTCTTTTGTTGTTGTGTCTGCCAATAATGCTGTTGTTATTGCTGCTACTGCGCCAAGGAATTTGGATACCGTTAGATTTTGTTCACTTTTAACTTTGAAAATTTTAATTTTTAAACACAATTATGATTTAATTAATTTTTTAATAAAAATCTTAATGTTTCGTTTCGAAATGACCAAATGTTTGGGAGTTGATTTTGTGTGTGTTCTTTTGATTGTTTGTTAACAATATTTTTTAATTTCAGATTCACACTTTAGAGTCACAAACACTTATTTTTTGTAAAATTAAATTTGCACACACGGTAGGTAGGTATTTGTTGTTTTATTTTTTTTATAAAAATTATCCGGTTCGTTTGGACCAAAATGTTTGAGGGTTGAACTTTAAATATTTTGTTCCCTCAAATTTACCACGGTTCACTTTATTTTTAATTTAAATAATAACACTTTGTTTTATTTTTAGGTTTTTTGTATTTTAGTTTTTGTTTTTATATTTTGGTTTTAAGTTTACAATTTTGTTCTTTAATTTTTGTTGTTACAACTACTTGTTTGTTTTTATTTATTTCACTGTTTTATGTTTTCTCGTCACTGGTTGAAACTAGAGTGAGTTGTAATGATTTTAAAAAAGATTTACTATTTCAAAAAAAATAATGTAATGACAAAATGTGAAATAAATAAATAACAATTTAAGGAACGTTAATAATTTACAGGGTGCTGTGTTTGGAACGAGTCATCATTAAACAGTATATATGTAATTTAGCGACCGGAATGTACATATTTAGACACCCTTTGGTTTTCATATGGACAGTTAAATGTCGGTTGTTTAGAGCATCGAGTGCTCAAAACTTATGTTTTTATACATGTTAGCGAAAAATAATAATTTCTATAACTTTGTGTATTGAAATTTGGCCAAGATTCAAATATAGTGTACTTTTTAAGAGGTTAATATGGAGAAAAAGTGGCACTTTGGTAATTTTCATGTTTTTGATAAATTTGGTATACAGGACAAATTTTATATGTAGTTTTTAAGAGGTAAAAATGGGATACACTTGGAATTTTTTCTCTTCTCGACAAATTTTCTACTAATGCAGATCATAGCCTACATCAGCGCCAACAATTTGTATTTTCCTAGACAAGTTCATGTATATTCACTAAACAAATTTAAAAGTGAACTCTTATGTCAATGAATAGGAATTATGTTTTCAAAAAGTTATAAAAACCCAAAATTGGTTTAGAAATACCCCAGTTATCAATAATGCCTTAGACAACTAATATGCCAATTATTACTTGACCGAGAAATGCGAACACAGACCTTAAACATTGTTCAAATTAATTTGTGCATTATAATTTTTTATTCATTTTTTCATGGCTTCTGTACAGCTCTATGAATCGCGGAACATCATTTTGCTTATTAATTTTATTAATAAACATATTTCACTATTTTTTTAGGTTTTTAGTTAAAATTTTAAAATTCCCGCAACAATTTGTAAAAAAAAGAACTTCAGCTTTTGCCGGCAAAATATTTGTGAAAAAAAAACAAAAACAACTCCAAAAGAATTGTAATCAGCTGTTTTCTTGAACGAAAATTGATACACTCACTGGTAAGAGAATTTTAGAGGCAAGTTCGTATCAATTTTTAAAAGTATGAGTGTATTGGTAAAAAAGTGTGAGTGTATTAAAACTTGATAGGCAAAACTTGATCGTGTAACCCTCAAGTAATGTTTTCCGACACTGGTGCATCTGCTCTGGTTTGTTTGAATATTGATATTATTTTACAGGAATGTTATATGTAGGTCAAATCATCAATACAATATTACCGTAAATTTTAAAAAGCTTCACTTAGTTAGTCCTTTATTTTTTCAAAAATACAAAAAATAATGTAAGTACTATAATTTTATAATTAATGTGAAATAGAGCTTACGACTATGACATATTGTCGTCAGTCGAGAGTTTTCCTTAAAATTTACAGTTTTAAACAATAATATAGTGGTTTTGTTTATTAATAATTGAATTCCATTATAAGCTCCTTTCTATAATCCAACGAATCTATAATGTAACGATTTAGTTCTCTAAAAGTTATACTAACATTGTTTAATAAGTTAATTAATTCATTTTCAGATAAAACAAATTTTTTAAAACATTAAAATCTAAATTTTTTAAATATTTTAATCGGGCTTAAGTTCATCAAATTTAATTTTCATTAAATTATTTTTTATGGGTTCGAATCTCAGGTCAGTCAAGAATGAATGATTCATATGATCAATAACAATTTTAATGAATTTTCATGTTTTAAATTTCCTTTCTTCATAAAAAATAATTTAATGAAAATTAAATTTGATGAACAAAAATATTGAGGTAATTTTGTATTAAAAATATTCAAATAAAAAGTGGTAATATAAAAATATACATATTTAAAACATACATTTTTAGATCAGTATGTCAACGATTAAGAAAAATATTAAAAAGAAGCGGATTTGGTAAGTCGTGAGGCGTCCTTATTGTGCGAACTTTGGGCAACTAAAATTGATATGTTGAGGGGCGCAAGGAAGAACTCGCACATATTGGAAGATATTAGTTTGGAGCTGAAGGCTATGGGTGGTATATTAGTTTCAAAGGAGGAGATTAAAACGAAAATACATAATCTTACAACGAAATATAGGTATGGCAAACTTCACGAACGTAGTGCTTCAAATGTAATGAAATTTTTTTTAAATAAATTAAAGAAAGGAAAAGGACAAAGTGGGTATTTCCGGTGGCTCTCCTTCCTCGTGGGAAATGTACCATAAAGTTCATTCCATTATAGGGGCTTTCAAAATGAGCAATTTTAAGGATGCTGTTGAAGAGAGTATATCTGGTAAGTAGTTTAATTTACAGTTGTTATTGTTCCACGGAAAATAATTAAAGTTTAAGTCACTGTTGCATGCGCATATTTATGTACATATGTATATGTAGATAAAAATGGCAGAAAAGTTAAATGAACTAAATAGCTTTCAGTAGAACAATAATTTTAAAAATAAATTCATCTAGGTATAATTTGGAGATTTCTTATGTTTTTTATTGCTATGAAAACCAAACTTAAAAAATGTTTATAGCAAAAAAAAATTAAATTAAATCAACAGTTGTTAAATAAAGATAAATTACTATAAAGTAAAGTACCTAACTTATTGTACAATTGTTATAAATGTAAAAAATTTTGTTTATTATTCAATTTCAGATAACTCCAACACCCAAGAATCGTTTGATAACAGGGAGTTTGAGGTGTTAATAGATGACTCTCAATCAACTTCATTTGAGGAGATGCCGACCACATTTGAAGAAATATCGGCAGCTAGTGAAGAGTTGCCTTCAACATCACAAAATTCAGTGGAAGCAACATCAGGCAACACTAAAAGCAAAAGTAGAGATGATTTATAAAAAAAATTTTAAATAAAATAAAAATATTAGAAGAGAGGGAAGAAAAAGATAGACTAGAGTCAGTTAAATGGGATGAAAAAATGTACAGTTTAGAAGTAGAAAAGAAAATAACATTAGAAAAGATTTCAAATGATAATGAAGAAGTTAAAAATGAAATTTTGAAGTTTTTAAAAAGAGTTAATAATTCCAAATAAATCATTTTTACTTTAACTTCTTAATCGTCATTTGACGATTTGCTTTGTTGTGATACGGACGTGTTTTATTAAACCCGCATACAATTTGAATTAATTTATAATTTGATTTTTTATTTAAATAAACATTTAGCGAATACGCAAAATAAATGATTTTTAAATAAATTATTTAGCATAAAAGTGATCAATTATTAAAAACGAAAAATTAAATAAAGAAAAATAAAAAATATAAGTGAATAAATGTACACACCTACATACTTATGTATGTATGTTTGTATTAAAGACCTGCACGAGTGTATCAGTAAGTATTGTTGAAACTGATACACCAGATATTTATCTGTGACTACTGATATAAATGAGAGAATGAGTGTAACTGATATTGTATGGTTTTGCTTTTGCCCACTCACCATATCTTAAAAACCAAAACAGTTGCTTATGGTTTTGGATTGAGTATGACATAACATTTTTTTTTAATTAAAAATATCTGTTGTCACCATAAGTATTTCTACAATATCTGTGGTTATCTGTTGTATTTTAAAATATTGTTGGCGAGTTGATGAAAATAAGAAAGTTTATAAAAACTTGTATACGATCTCAACCAGGGGTGCCAGATGGTTTTGGTAAGAAATCGGCATATTTTCAAAAACAAATCAGAAATTAAATTAAATAAAAAAATCGGCAAATTACTATTACGATTTTCAACACAATAAAACATTGACAAAAATAAAAAAGCAAAACAATTAACCATTACCTAATGCTTTAAAAAAATTAATAAAAATAAACTTTTTAGAAATAAATTTTAGTTAATTAAAAAATCGCAAGGACCGTAAATAAGAGTTATCCATAAAATTTTAGCTTAAAAACGGAGTCAACCAATAGGTTTGTTCTAAAGTTCTCTTTAAGAACCTATGGTGATCTAGAAAAAAAATTCTCAACTCCACAGTTAAAAATCATTTTTCAACGAAAAAATAAAAGTTTGGATGACCTCTTAAAAAGAGAGTTTTATTTCGCAATCATAAAATATTCGCCCTAAACACCATCAACAAATACAACTCTTTGAAGGATTTTAATTTTTACGTCTAAACACTCATTATGTTTTTCTTCTTTTTTTTATTTTTACGTTGAAATTGTAGTGATCTGACCAGCGCTTTGGTTGTTAATGTACAAAAAATAAGTTTAATAAAATGCTGGTTAAAATCAAACTCCTGAAACGAGTTTTATTTTTTGACGGCTGAATAAAATTCTCGTTTTAACAGTTTTATTCGATATTTTATTCCTCAACTGGGTTTTAATTTATGACGGCTTAATAAAACTCTCTTTTTAATAGTTAAATTTGACCTTTCATTTTTACGTTGAAAAATGACTGTTTTATATGGACTTGTTTGTTTTTAAATCAAAAAATGACTCAGGGACTGAAAATAATTACTGCATATTATTATTTTTTGTAAAGGTAACGAGAAATATTCCTTTATTTTCAATTGGGAATATTTAACCATTATCGTTATATATATTTTATTTTGTTTGTGGTAACCAATGAAAGTAAAATTTATTTTTTTTGGTTAATGATAACCAAATTGGTTACAAATATCTATTGGAAAAAATATATATTTTTCTGGTTATATTTTTTTATTTTTTGGATACAAATATCCAACCTGCTCCATTTTTGAAATAACGGTATATCTCTAAAACCAGAGCCAATCTAAAAAAACGGCGAGTACCACTGGATTCAGTGTAGCCGAATTATTATTTTAAAACGCCATGTACCCGGCTTGTCTGTTTTTCCAACTAGCGTAGTGTAATTTATATAAAACAAACCAAAAATTACCGTGTTGTAAGTATTTCTCAAAAAATAGGCACTTTGATAATTTAGAGGAAAATATCGGCAAAATGCCTAAAAATCGTGAAATATGGCCTGATAACAACGATTCTCGCTTGTGTTGCTGTTGTTGCTCGGCAATTTGTACTGCCACAGCACAGCACTACACACAGTGTGTGTGTGTGCGACATGTCTGGTTTTTTGTTATGTATACCCTCCGCCACAACTAGCTGGGTACACTTAGTTTGTCATTCCGTGTGAAACATTTTTATTATTCGAGCCTTAACCGCGAAAATAACGTAAGCACCAAAATCAATTTTATAGGTGAGAGTTTTTTTTATTCTAATTCATATAAATTTTGTATTAAATTTGTCGCTCACGATAAAATCAGGGACCAAACATAATGGTTATTGTATTTTATTTAGGTTTACTGGAAAATTCCTTTTATTTTCATCTGGTTATTTTTAACCATTATCGTTACATGCATATATTTTATATTGGTTATCGTAACCAATTACAGTAAAAAATATTTTTTTTGTTATACATACACACAAAAAAATCATAGGTAAAATTACCTAAATATATGGTATAAAATTTACTAAGCGCAAGGGTAGCATGGCAGTATCGTAGTTTCTTAGCTAATAAAACTATTAACTTAGGTAATTTCTATGTTCGAAAAAGTATCTAATTATTTTGTTAAAATTACTTAAAAACTTTGAAAATTTACCAATGATAGCAAAGTTATTTTATATTTTTATTTTTGGAAAAATATCTAAGTTTAATTTTGTACCATAGATTTTAGGTAAATTTACTATATACTTTTTTTGGTTACATACTTTAAATAAAATTAATTTAATTTCATTGTAAAATTTTATTTATTTTCCTCAAAAGGGGAAATTATAACAGATATAAAGATAAAATTTACAAACAAAATAAACTCATAGCGAACAATTCTGCATCATTAACTCCAAAATATCATATTTTGGATGAGCGATATATTTTGTAAACCTATTGGAATTTTTTTGTAAAAAGTTCAGTGGAGATATTATGTTTATAATATACTCACATTAATACGTTGTATCTTTATACTCTATCGAATTGTTTTTAATTTATTTTAAATTCAAAAATTTTAAATTGAAATTTAAATTTGAACTTTTTTCACAAAAAAAATTCCAATTGAAAGAAAAAAATCAAATAAACCTACATACATACATATATTAAAAAACTCGAAGAAGGTACCTAACCCAATTAGTAATTATAACAAAAATTTTAGGCAAAACTTTTTTTATAAAAGTAACCGACTTTACTTTCTTACTTATGTATAATTTATATTTGTAACCAAAAAATAATTTACTTGTTTTAATGGTTATTTGTAACCAAATTAATTTATTATTTGTTAAAATGGTTATTTGTAACCAAAAAATTTATTATTTGGTTTAATAGTTGTTTGTAACCAAAAAATTTTTTAGGTGAATTAATGGTTATTTTTGAAGGTAGGTATAACCAAAAAAAATATTTTTTTCTTTAATTGGTTACGATAACCAGAATAAAATATATATATTAAATAATAATTGTAATTTTTAACCTTTACCTATAATTAACCAATATTAATGGTTATATTTATATGATTTTTTGTCGTTTCCTTTATAGGGTCCCTGGATAAAATTGTTTTTGCTATAAAATCGTTAAAGTCATTTATTTAGAAAAAAAAACAAAAATCTAAAATGATGCCGCTTACGTTATTTTCGCGGTTAGGGCTCAAATTCAACTGTTAGTCAAACAATTCCTTTCAAAATAAAAATATTTCAAAACGTTAATATGAATTTTCTATTTTTTTCTACATAATACGGTTATATTAAATAAAAAAACCTAAAGTATAACTTATTAAATTTTCGAACTTAAGGGTTGTTTTTGATATAAAATTTATTTAAATCAATATTTCAGCACTCCTTTGAGTGTCTTCTTCAGGGTTTTTTCTTGATTGTTTGCTATTTTTTTTAAATTTCGGTGCGTTTTTTAATTTTTCTAACCTTACAATTATTCTTACTGTAACATTTGCATTTATGTATGTAGGTTATTTCCACATAAAATGTAGCATACTTCTTTTTTAATGTTTTCAAATGTGTTAACCTACATATTTAAGAAAAGTGCTTAAAACGAAAAAAATAGTTTTGGTTGGTAAAAACCCAAGTTTTTTTTACAAAAACAAATTACATGTGTTCAGTTCTTTCAGTAATTTTTTTTTAAATAATTTTTGTCTACATGTCTTTTTAACAAAAACAACCATAGGCATCAAAGAATTTAAGAAAAAAAATATTACCGTTACTAAAATTTTCAAAAATGTTTGCTTTAAAAAAAGCAGCATACACATTTTTACAAGAACAAATCATGTACGCAGCAGACACAAAGGCTAATCGTGCTGCTCATCAAGAAAAATTGCAAGCGCTTCCACTTGTATTTTCGTCGTAGGTATAATACGTAACTAGTAGTGTTGTTGTTGCTTGGCAATTTGTACGACCATAGTACAAGCAGCCTGTGGGTTTTGTTTTTGTAAATACATTCACGCTTGTTTTCGTTGAAAAATAATTGAAAATAACGGCATCGTACAATAAGTAACTTATTGTATTCCATCAGTATCCACTAGTGTCTGCTCTTGCGAAACAGATATTAACAGATATGATACTCTCTTTCGCTTTTGTATCAACTTACATCCACTCTTTTACAAATCATATCAATATCAACTCATATCAGAAACACAAGAGCACTCATCCATCTGCATCCACTTTAGAAAACACACAGAAACAGATATAAACAGATACATCTGTGCAGGTCTTTAGTTTGTATACATAATCTTGCAAAAACATTTTAATTTTGTAAAGAACAAAAAAAAAAAAAAATAACAAAAATATTAAAAGCACATAATACGGTGAAAAACAAAAACAATATTTTGTATGAGCAAAAACAATGAGACAACAATAAAACTCAACGAAAGAAATTGCTATCCCTGCAAATAATAGGACCAGTCCAAACACGCGTGTAAAGTGTAGCCCACAAGGGACTAGGACTAGTCCAAAAGTAACGACGATGTCCTAGGGCAGGACCATATAACCCATCTTTGGACTACAAAGGAGTAGTTTAAAACTACTTCATTGTGTACACAAGAGGATTAGTTTTAACTTCGTTTAAAAACGAAAACATTCGTTAAAAAACGAAGACATGTCGTCTCACTACAAACACTTTTTAACAATGACATGGTCCATGCTTGCATTACATCGGACCAGTCCATGGAGTAGTCCATTTCATGAAATTGGATCAGGTGGTCCAATATTATTTGCAGGGATGTAACAGTTCATGCAAATGAAAATAATGCTGAAATAAATAAAACAAAACAAAACAATATTAACTACCTAACGGCTAAGCCAATTATTCGTACACGTTCCCTCTCACCCTCGGTATTTACACAAACGGTGGATAGTGACTCATTAAAAAAACTAAAACTAGACCTGGTGACAAGTGTTGCCAGGCCAGCAAGTATTGCCGCGACGTCAAAAACTAATTTAGTGGGAAATGATACCATGAATTTAAACACAAATGCAATGGAAAACCCCCCTGTAAAAAGTTGTCAAAAGCCTCAAGTCCAAGGTGGTATGGACAGTGCTTAAACGGGGTCGCAGCCCTACCTCTGCAGCAGTTGCTTCGGCCTCAAAAGTACCAACTTTTGATAAAATAAACTCTCAAAATCGTTTTGCAATACTGGAGGATGAATCCTCTGAAGCATCAAACGTCATAAAATCTTCTAAGCCACCCCCGATATATCTTAGGGAGCAAAACTCAAGTGAGTTAATAAAGAGCGTGATCTCGGTAATAGGAGAAAATTCGTTCTACGTAGCGGCAATCAAGCGTGGTAATATAAACGAGACAAAATACAGGTTAATCGTGAGAATGATTTTCGTAAACTAACAAACAAATTCGAAGCCCTTAAAAAGAGCTTTTATACATATTAACTGAAGAGCAGCAAAGGTCTTCAGGTAGTGATCAAGGATATAGACTCGTGCATGGACCCTGAAGAAATTAAAACCTTTTTGGAAGAGAAAGGCTTTAAAATAAAAAACGTTACAAATATTAATAATAGGGAAAAAATTCCCCAACCACTTTTTCGAGTGGAGTTTGAACCCGGCGACGTAAAACTTAAAAAAAACGAAACGCATCCTATTTACAATTTAAAATATATTCTCTACAGAAGAATAACTATAGAAGAGCCGCACAAAAGAAATGGTCCCGTTCAATGTTTAAACTGTCAAGAGTATGGTCATACTAAGGCATACTGCTATTTACCCCCTGTTTGCGTAGTATGTGGTGAATTACATGGCACAGTTCTTTGCGATAAGTCTAAAACCGACCCCAACGTAAAAAAATGTAGCAACTGTGGCGGTAATCACACTGCCAATTATAGAGGATGCCCTGTATATAATATCGTCAAGCAGTCGGTTGGACCGAAAACTAATCCTCCCCAAATGCAGGTAACAAATCAAGTAACCACAAATGGCATACAGGCTCCGCAGCCTGGTAATACCAGAACCTCCTATGCTAACGTTTTAAAATCAAACCATGTGCCTATGCAAGGTGCCTCGCCAAGTAATGATGAAACTTTCTAATTTAAGTCGTCTAGAAAAAACCATGGAAACATTAGTGCAAACAGTAAATAATTTTACAAATACAATGGGTAATATGATGCAAGAAATTCTTAGAATGCAATCGATGTTATTGCAAGCTGTGCTTAAAAAACAATGAACTGTTTAAAAATTTGTTTTTGGAACGCAAACGGCATCCGCCAACATAAAAATGAACTAGAATACTTTCTTAAAAATAAACAAATTGATGTTATGATGGTTTCTGAAACTCATCTGACCTCAAGAAACACATTTAAAATTAATGGCTACATACTATATGAAACTAAGGACCCTCGAGATAGAGCTTGTGGAGGTTCTGCCATTTTGATACAAACCCGAGTCAAACAGTACCTAATGTGTGATCACCGTGAAGACTACCTGCAAGCAACGACTATTTGTGTGGAAGAGCTAAATCGAAACAGTTATTTCTTCTTTATACTCTCCACCTAGATTTTCCATATCAGAAGGCCAATATTATAAATATTATAGATCATTAGGACCCTGTTTCCTGGCCGCTGGCGATTATAATGCTAAACATATTTTCTAGAGGTCACGACTTATAACACCAAGGGGTCGTGTTTTGTTTAATGCAATCTCTAAAATGGATTTAAATGTGGTCACGAGCGGACAACCAACATATTGGCCTTTTGATCAGCAAAAAATTCCAGATGTTATAGATTTTGTCGTGGTTAAAACTCCCCACAGAAACAATTCATGTTGAAGCTTCCTTAGTTGTTACTATAATGAACCCCAATAGAACTGTATCTCCGACTGGTTATTTTGCGACGTCAGCCACACAAATAAATTGGTTACAATTTTAAAAATATCTCAGTACCCATTGCACAGATAATATTCCGCTTAGAACACCGAAGAATGTAGATCGCTCTATTGTTAATTTTGACAGTTTTCTGAAGCAAGCTGTTCAACATTCCAGTACTGCCCCCAAAAAACAAAAAATAATAAAGTATATTCTTCAGATGTCGAGCGGCTCTTGACTGAAAAAAGGAGAGTTCGAAGAGAGTGGCAACTTTACAGATCTCCGCAACTTAAGAATTTATTAAAAGAGTGCACAAAAAGGCTAAGAAAGTTACTACAGACTCAGAAAACGGCTTCTCTAGAAAAATATCTTAAGGGACTTGATGCAACTCCACAATCTGACTACTCATTATGGCGTGCAGCTAGAAATCTTAAAAGGCCAGTTATATCCAAGCCACCATTAAGAAACTTGAATGGTAGTTGGGCAAGAAACGATATTGAAAAAGGAAATCTGTTTGCTAGTCACTTGAAAAACGTATTTACTCCAAATATATCTCACAATATTGCGGTCGAGTTACCACCTGTTGCTGCTAGAGCAGCTATTCCCCTCAGATTTGAGATAAGAGAAATCGAAAAGGCTATTTGTGACTAAGAAGGCACCTGGAATTGATAAGATCATTAATAAAATGCTTTTAGAGCTACCTCGCATAGCAAAGAAAATTATTCTTTATATTTTTAATGCTATTTTACGCCTTGAATACTACCCTCAAGAATGGAAAGTCTCCTTAATGACGATAATACCAAAGCCAGGAAAAGATCACACAAAAGTTGAGTCATATAGGCCTATTAGCTAATTACCTAATATATCAAAGCTGTTTGAGAAGCTCTTAGCGTCAAAATTAACCCCAATTTTAAATGACAATGGGTGTATACCTAATCATCAATTCGGTTTCAGAAGAGAGCATAGCACAATTGAACAAACCCATCGGATAGTAAACGCCATAAGAAAAGCCTTTGAAGAAAGAAAATATTGCTCCGCTCTTTTCATAGATGTTTCTCAAGCTTTTGACAAAGTCTGGCATGTAGGCTTGTTACATAAATTGAAGCTAAACCTACCGGTTAATACACACAAGCTGTTAGAAAGCTACCTGGTCGGTCGAAAATTCATTATTAAAGAAGGTGATTTTTTAAGTTCTCCTCAGCCAATTGAAGCTGGAGTCCCTCAGGGAAGCATCCTGGGCCCACTTTTTTACCTTATATATACCTCGGACATGCCAACAAACAATTACACCCTAACCTCAACTTTTGCTGATGATACAGCTTTTCTAAGCGTACACGAGAACAGTCGTGAAGCATCTCGAGAATAAAGGTCAATGAGCAAAAATGCGTACATATAACATTCACCTTGCGTCGGGAAACATGCCCCCCTATTAAAATCAATAATCAACTAGTGCCTGCACATTCGCATGTCAAATATCTCGGTATTCATCTAGATCGGCGTTTAACATGGAAATGCCATATAGAAGCAAAATTAACCCAAATGAAACTTAAAGCAATTCAAATTAACTGGCTTATTGGAAGAAATTCTGTTCTTAGTCTCGATTGCAAACTACTACTTTACAACGCTATTTTAAAGCCAATATGGTGCTACGGTATTCAATTATGGGGCACTGCCTCGGCCTCAAATATCGAAAAAATTCAAAGGCGCCAAAATAAACTTCTTCGAATAATTACAGCTGCCCCATGGTATGTTAAAAACTCAAATATCCACAAGGATCTCAATGTGCCACTGGTAAGGACTATTATTACGAAGTATGCGGTAAAATATTTAAAAAGGCTAGAGTTGCACCCAAATCCACTAGCTCGAAATATTTTAAATGATAGCGGCCACTCTCGCTTAAGGAGAAGAGACACTGCAGCACTTACCCATTAAGATGAGCGATAAACACCTTGATAAGTGAACAGAACCCGTGATAAAGAAAATTTTTGTCTGGCACTAGCAGTACATAAAATAAAGCATTCGAATAAGATTTGATTAATTATTGTTAGTTCATATTTAATATATGAAGATTCAATAAATAAATAATGAAAAAAAAAAAAAAATTGAAATCTTTCCTTATGTTCATTGTATATAGTTATTATATTGTTTAAATTAAATACATGTTTATCTACATTTATTGTTTGTTTATTTTTTAATAAAATGAATTGAAAAGAAATGAATTTATAAAAACTGTCCTTTTTATTATGGAATACTGACAATTTAAGCTAAGAGCATGACGTATTTTTTCAGCATCATGTATCATTTCATCTAAAATATGTAGTTTCATTTTGGGGATATTGCCGATCTTTTTCAAAATGTTTCAGGTCCAATATCCATTTTTGGTTTATTTTGTCATCGTTCTCGTTTAAGAAGTTGTGAAGTATACAGCCTGTTTTAATTAAAATATTTGCATTTTTTGAATCGTTATCGATTCCTTTTCCTATTCGCCGGAAACGAGCCTTAAGATGGCCGAATGCGCTGTCCACAACGCGTCTTGCCTTTGAAAGGGAATAATTAAACGATTTCTTTCGAATGTCGTTTTCAGCATTAAATGGATACGGCTTCATAAGGTTTTTGGAAAACCTAAATGCAGAATCAAGAATTATAAATACTGGCACTTCAACTCCATTTATATGAGTTTTTTCAGATGATTTCAAATTACGTTTTTAAATATCAAAAAGTATACAAACCAAATGCTCCTAGGCATTGTGGTGATCCTAACAACTCAAAGCCATTAACGCAATCTTCTACAGTATCTTTGGTCAATGGAAATTTGTTTAAATATAATTGCTTGAGCTTCCTATAAACTTCATAGCAAAACTCTATCAATATTTTGCAGACCATTGATTTAGAAATGCCAAACAAATTTCCAACACTTCTATATTCGGCAGAAGAACCTAAAGCATACATGGCAACTGCTATTCTCGTCTCGAATGGTATATCCTTTCTGAACGTTGTGTCTTCTTTGTTAAGATTTTTTAAATTTTCACAAAGCTTGAAAAATGTTTCACGAGCCATTCTAAAATCGTTTTTAAAGAATTCATCTCCATTTACTTGACAATCATATTCCCAGAACCGTGAAGATTGTTCCTTTGAGCACATACATACATACGTTTAAAGTTATTTAATGTTTTTGATTTTTTAAATAAAAAAATTACCAATTGCCAAAGTCTGGGGGATTTTCTAATTAAAGATTTCGCAAGAAGAATTAAAATATACTTCTGTACCCTATTTCTTCTAATTCTTCGCCGACGTATTTCTGCTTGGTGATGGCACAACATTCTTGCGTTTGAAAAATAATTACATACCTTATTTTTCATATTGTTATTAGATATTATATAATTTAATAAAAATTCAATAGAATCTTCCATTTTCATTATTATTTTTTTACGTTTTGATTTATTTTAATGCTAAATAAACATAAACATGAAAAAATAACCGTCAAACTTATTTCGAAAATAAAAACACTGAACATCATAATGGAAACACTTCGACGTGTTTTGCTCAAAACAAGTGTTTTTCTTCATAATGGAAACGCACTATTAAGAATTGGGCATTTGGCTAAGAAATGATAGAGAGTTTCAGATTCATTAAGGTTGCATAACGAACATGTTTTGGGCAGATTTTGGCAAAAGCGGGTGGCATTCAGTTCGATTAGATCGCACCTTGCTTTAAATACCATGCTTATTACGTAAACATTGGGGAAACGTTCAAAGTAAAGTTGTTTGCTGTTATAACTAATTTAATTGTTTATAGAACCGATTTGTTTCAGATGCCTTCTTCAATAATAAAGTTTTTTCTTTCAGTTTCAATTTAGTTAAAATTTCTTCTTTCATATACATTCAATCTTCTCTTGTGATACAATCTGCAATTTGAGTTACATTCAAGTCACTGTTAAGTTTATTAATACTTTTAAACCAAAAAAGTTGTTTTTCTTATAATATTCTTGTAAAAAAGTTTGAAAGGCGTTGATTGTTGTAGTGAAAAAGCGTTTTAATTAGGTAATTTAGGTGTAGATCCAAGGTATAAATAAAACTATTTTCTGTGCCGGTTTCTAACATTAAGATGTATGTTGGCGTAAACGAAGGTAACTTTAAAACCTTTTTCAGGAAAAATCTTTGTAACTTGTCAACTTCGTCAAAAAGTGTAAATCCCCATACCTGAGCCCCAAATATTTGAATTGCTCTACACACAGAAAGGTAAATGTTCCACTAAGCTTTAATCGACATTTAATTTTTTCCTAAAAAAAACTATTCCATATGGCATTTATATTGTTCTTAGCAGATGCGTTTCTTCTTTCTAAATGTTTGATAAAAGACATTTTTGGTGTTAATGTTACTCCTAGATATGTGTAATCCGCTGTAATTTTTATTGGTAAGCCATTGAATACAAAATTTTTACGCCGAGACAATCTTCCACCATTTCGAAACATAACCATTTCCGATTTGTTTCTATTAACTTCCAAGTTCCATAAATTACAATATGTTTCTAGATTACCAATCATTTCCTCCATAGTTTTAATATCATCCGCCAGAATAACTATGTCATCGGCATACAATAATAATCTGATATTAACATTTTCTATGTTTACTCCTCCTCCTAGAAAATCTTGTAAATTATTAAGATAGATTGAAAAAAGAGAAGGTGATAAAAGGCATCCTTGTTTTACACCCGATACGGTATCAAACTTTTCAGAAAGCTCTTCTCCAGTCCATACTGAGAATTTTGTTTTACTGTATATGCTGTCTATCATGTTAACCATTTTTGTAGAAATACCAATATTATGTAGCTTATATATAAGAGACTTTCTTGAAACTTTATCGAATGCAGCCTTAAAATCTACGAAAAATGCTTAAAGTTTGCGTTTGTCACTGTTTTTTATATGTGCAATTGCCGCTAGGTTATAAATATTGTCTGAGGTTGAGTACCCACGACGAAATACAGCCCGAAACTCGGTTATAATGTTATGCCTTTCAAGCCATTGGTTTATTCGATTGTTTAAGACTCCCATCATTATTTTTGATATCTTAATTAATTCCTTGTCACCATTTTTAAAGATTGGAAATATTATACTAGCTATGAACATTTCGTATAACTTTCCGTTTTCAAATATAATGTTATAAGTTTTCGCCATTTCTACTAAAAACTCACTTGTGGCATTTTTAAAAACTCGTATGTCACCCTTTCTTCACCAGGAGCTTTGATATATTTTGTTTTTTGGAGAACATGTTTGATTTCTATTGGTGTTATAAGGCAGTCTAAATCATCATCTGAATAATACATTGGAGCATAAATTATGTCATTTGAAATTTGCGGGGGATTTAACAATTCACAAAAGTATGATTTAAATTCACTATTTGGGCTCTCTTGAGTATTTATTTGTTTTACATATTTCTTTAAAGGTATTCTACCATTCTTTACCGTTATTAACCAAGTTTATTCGGGATTCTAAAATGTTGAAGTAAGATGTTTTACAAATGTGTTTAAATTTGCGATTAGCTTCGAGATAATTTTGTTTATTTTCAGAAGTTGAATTCTGTCTATATTTTTTGAAGGCCTTAAAAGACATTTGTAATTAAACCAATTGTTCTTCGATTCTAATATTTTTGAAAATTTATGCGTGGATGGGTTGGCTAACTTTATAAATTCGATTAGATCTTTCAATTCTAGTTCATGTTGAATCTGCTTATTTATGTAAAGTTTCTGATTCAGTTTTTCTTTATATATTTCAACTTTAATTAGAATTGTGGTTATTTTGTTGAACTATTTATGGTTTTTAATCCAAATTTTTAATATTTTAATCAGGCTTAAGTTCATCAATTTAATTTTCATTAAATTATTTTTATGAAGAAAGGAATTTTACAACATGAAAATTTATTAAAATTGTTATTGATAATCATTCATTCTTGACTGACCTGAGATTCGAACCCAGGCGGCTGGTTACCATGACATGTTTCGATCGCAACCACTCGATCTCCTCAGATGGATTTGTCGTCTTACACTCGCAGCCATGGACGACTGCTGACGTCAATAGTCAAACATCAATCCTTAAACCAAATTGTATTTTAACCTTTGGTAGATCGAAATTTGCAAGGGAATTTCCGGGAAAACCCCTAGTTCTGTCGTCTACTTTAAAACTTTCAATATTTTTAAGAATCAAAAAGTAATTTAAATTTTTGGGAATACAAAATTTAAATTTCAAAAGATTTTGTTATTCGTGCTAAATTCCCAGTTTTTATTATTGATAAAAACACTTGAAATTTATTGTTGATGCGATAAGCAATTCCTATGCGCATTTCACTGGTTTTTCTTAACCTACTTACAACTACAATTAATGTTGAGAGAATTTCAACTAATTGTAGCAGGAAATGTAAGATGAGATGAACGCACTGTTTATTGTTGATGTTGTTTTGTTTAAACTTTGATATTATTACAAGTAGAACTGTTGCTATAAGTCTTATACGTTTAACATTTTTGGTTTAATATCTTTAGTTTTTCTAAAATCTTTATGGATGAAGTTTCCTGATGATCTGGCCTAAGCAACCAGTGAAATGCGCATAGGAATAGCTTATCCCATCAACAATAAATTTCAAGTGTTTTTATCAATAATAAAAACTGGGAATTTAGCACGAATAACAAAATCTTTTGAAATTTAAATTTTGTATTCCCAAAAATTTAAATTACTTTTTGATAATAAACAGGCAGGTGCACGGCCTAAAAAACACTTAATTGACAACATCTTTTGTAAGTTGTTGTTGTTTTTTATTTTGTTTTTCTTAACCTACTTACAACCAGCGATGCCAACTTAGTGCTTTTGGCACTATTCATGGTGCTTTTTGATGCTCCAAAACGCCAAAATTATATCCATAGTGCCAAACTAAGAAAAATCACTAACTTGGTGCTTTTTCAATTTTTCGTTAGTGCCTTTAGTGCTTTTTAAAACTTTGATTATAGAGAGGATGATTTAGATTTGCTATTTCGGTTAAAATTTTGAGAAGACCTGTAAAGATTTTAAGATTTAAAATGTGATAAATGAAACTAGCATTCGTTTTACCAAAAACTTTATTAACGAGGTTAGTGCTAGGCTTCCTAGCAATTTGGAAATTTTACAAAACGTTGGACTTTTTAGCGTTGACAACCGTAATAAAAACGATGTATTTACTGTTTCAAAAATAGAAAATTGCTTAGAAAATATTAGCGATTGTAAATGAAAATAAACAAAGAGTTTGATTCATGTAGAAAAACGTATCGAAAAGTTAAAAAACATGCAGTTGAAAACTGTACAAAAGAACGCAAACTTTAAAAACAAAAAAAGTCGTTACTTGGTAAAAGCTAAGTGTTAAATAAATTAAAAACAGCTGTCAGAAACTGCTTTTATAATTAGCGTTGTATAACCTGCCATTTTTCATGATCTTTAGTTTTCAAACGCACGACACTCGTCTCCAAATAACCGCGTAATTAGATTTATTTAAACGGTAAAATAGTGGAAAATTAAAACTCAGCTGATGATGATCGAAATGATTTGGATGATATTATTTTTATTGAAGATAATAATAAAAAATGGCCACTCATCAACGCTGTCGCCTTTTTTTAAATTTTGGAGGTATGTAATATTCGGCACAGCCAAATGCAACTTGTTTTGTGTTTAATTAAATTGTAAAAATGGCTTAGTGCTTTTTTACGCTTGTTTTTTTTCGAAATAGTGCTTTTTAGTGCTTTTTTAAATTTTAAAGTGCTTTTTGCTCTCAAAAAGTTGGCATCACTGCTTACAACTACAATTAATGTTGAGAGAATTTCAACTAATTGTAGCAGGGAATGTAAGATGAGATGAACGCACTGTTTATTGTTGATGTTGTTTTGTTTAAACTTTGATATTATTACAAGTAGAACTGTTGCTATAAGTCTTATACGTTTAAAATTTTTATTTGGTTTAATATCTTTAGTTTTTCTAAAATCTTTATGGATGAAGTTTCCTGATGATCTGGCCTAAGCAACCAGTGAAATGCGCATAGGAATAGCTTATCCCATCAACAATAAATTTCGAGTGTTTTTATCAGTAATAAAAACTGGGAATTTAGCACGAATAACAAAATCTTTTGAAATTTAATTTTTAAGAATTTCATGCGATACTGCACATATATCGTTAACCTCTTCTCCCACACCACTTATAAAAGTAAAGTATCCTACTTCATCTCCAAAAGTACATCCGTTGGCAATACGCAATCCAAAATCATTACACAGTTCAATAAATTGTCTCCCTTTACCATTAATAACACAATCCTTTGAGTTTCTTACCGGTAAACAAGCCTTACAAGATGAACTTATAAAGTCATCTAGATACTGTTGCGCATTGCCAATTCTACTATTTAAGTCTCCGATTATTATTGGATTTCTAAGAGATTCGTTTGTAAATAATACCTTTACTGCATTGAAATCATCTTGCCATGTTGCTCCCCTTAAATATAACGGTATAATATTTACCTATGTACCTTGACTTCTTAGTTCAATTATATCTACTACTCCTTCTGATCTGAATCGCCAATTTATGCTTTGTGTTATAAGATCTCTTCGAACGCCATACACACCTCCACCACTTGCTCTTCCAAATCTACTGTATCTTACTGCTGGTTTCCAGCTGGTATCAAAGCCCGACAAAAATCTATTGAATCTAAAATATGCGTTTCCAGTAACATAAAAATTTTACTACATTTTATATATTTAAAAAAATCTGTATTAAAAATTTTATTTTCTACCCCATGAACATTATAAGAAATTACTTTTAAAGACAAATACAAATCAGATACATTATATTTAGTTTCATTACAAGTATTTTTAAATTTTACAATTTTATTAACATTATTATAATTTTCTAATTAATTAGTATAAATAGAACTTGCAGCGTCACCATAGAGATCTTGTAGAGCATTTTTTCCTGTCTGCTTTCCGCATACCAGATGTTTTTCTCGGTTCCATGAAAGCCACTTCTTATTAATTCTTAATTTCTCATTTACTACCGCAACCTTATACTTTGAACTTACTTTTATGATGGGTTTCTTCAACTGTAGCTTAATTCGTTTATCGAGTTGTTTTTCATTAGTCAGATCACGTTCCAGAAAAATATTTGAACCGGATAAATTTTTTGCATGTCTAAAAACTTCTTGTACCATTTCACTAGAGTGCAATTCCGCTATAACACCATTACCCTCATTTTCATAAATTTTTCTAGTAGATACTATACTTATTTGTTTCTTAAGCTTGAGATTTTCACTACAGCATTTTTGTACTGCAGCTTCCAACTTTGTTTCAATACTAATGTTTTTAAATATAACATTATTTCTTTTTGCATATTCTTGTAGATAAGTAATTTGTTGATGATTCTTTTCAATTTTCTCTTTTAACTTCTCAACTTCATCTTTTAAGGCAATTCAATTCAAAAATCACTTTAAATGCGGAGCTTCAAAAAAACACGACTACTCTCTTTGCTAATCAACACTCATTACCTCATAAGCCACTTTCAATGTTTGGTTTGGAACGTATACGCTTAGGACCACTTTCTTTAAATCAATTTTTTGTACATCAAAATCGATTTTCGACTGGAATCGAACTCGAATTACCATTCCATACTTTGTGCATATTCAAGTCGAATTAACTACAGGTGGCGTCGAACAGCATCTGATTTTGACAGTTCGAGCTTATTTGTTTTGATTTGTTAGTGTTTTGCTAAGAATGGTTAACATTTCGAGCTATAAGCAAAAACCCTGTGTTGTTTATGTTGTTTTTGGATTGTTGTAGTTCCGACCTCATCTGTAGTTGAATTCGCCTTGTGCATATTCTTACGAATAAAAACACAAAGCGTGCTGATGATAACAAGCCTTTCCGTTCCAACCCCCATTCTTTGCACTCGTTAAAAACTACAGAGTAGTGTAGAAATTGCAGCGTGTAAACCAAGACTTAGATGGCAACGCTGTTTATTATTGATTGGTAAAACGTAGACTTTAGTATCTCTTGGATCCTCGTGAAGAAAACAAACTTTTTGGTATAGTTTTTGTTAAGCTTTTAGCAAACTTTTTCACAGTTGGTACAAAAAGTAGTATTAAGTATCACGTGCGTTTTGTTTTGAATGTATTTTAATATACATACATGCATATAGCTTTGCGCTTATAAAATAAAAACAAATAAGCTATGTAGGTACTACCTATCGATAGAGCATAAAATTCTGAATCGATATCAATAAAGGTTATTAGATGACACTCTTGCGATAAAGAGTTATAGCGCGGCAAACTTTAAATTTACAAAATATTTGCATGTACAAATTAAGTTTTATGCTAATAACTCGGAAACGCGATAGAGCGGAAAAATCTGAATCGATATTGATATAGTTTATTTTCTAAGAGACTTGGGGGAGGAAGTTATAGTGCAGCAAACTTTTTAAATTTTCTATACATGTACATATAAAAATTTAGTTTTTCACTAAAGGTAGAAGTACATAACACGCGTTAATTCGTCGACGTTTGTAGTGCGTTTAAAAACTGTCACTTGTTTTTTTAATTTTTTTATTTTATTGAATTTATTCTTTTTGTATAAATATTGTATGTTTTTAAGGCACTTCAATAAGTTTTTCTTTCACGATTCGCCAATTTGTTAAATTTTTCATTTTATTGTCAGCTGATTACTTGTCAAAAAAACACAACGCGTTAAAAAGTTCAAAGTTAACCAACTTTCTGGCGCTAACGCGTCAAAATATTTTGCATGTAGCTTGTTCTATGAAAATACACTAACGCGTGTTATGTACATCTACCTTTATAACTCGGAAACGATTCCGCGTGAGTTACATCCAGACCACCCCAAATAACAATGCCTTCTGGCAAAGTGTAGGGAAAACTAGAAGTTTAAGGTTACATTTTATTTTTTCATTCCCACACTTTGCCAGACAGAAAAATGAGCTAAATTATATTATAAAAAACAGCAACGTAAGCATAAAATCCTTACGTTGCTTGAATAAGTTAATTTTAAGATTTTAATAAGTTAGTCTTAATATTCATTTCAATAAAAAAGGAACGTTTTAACCCTTTGAGTACCAGACTTTTTCTGCCGAAGCGATTTTTTAATTTTTCTTATTTTAATAATATATGGCCCAATAATAGTAACGTCAAAAAAAATTGGCCACCCTGGTCTTCTCCTTGCCCCTCTTTTTGCTTGGCAAATATAGTTGCCTATGGGCTGAAAGAGAATTTTTTTATCCAAAAAATTAAATTGAAAAATATAATGTTTTATGCATTTTTTATTTATTTAAACTATTTAAAAAGTAATTTATAAATAACTAACAATTTAAGATACGTCCAAACGTGGTATTTGTCAAAACAGTCACGTGATGTAAAGCAAAGAAATACATTGCATATAGTACAAAATACATTTGTGAGGCAATATTTGCCATTATCGGCACAACGACGGCATCGTTTCCAATTTTCACGTTTTTCTATTTTATGGAAAGACTTCGGCTATTTTAGAGAGATACTTCCAGTTCTGGTTGCTTTCGGGAATCTGCGCGGTCTTGAACAGAAGTAATTAATTAATCACTTTGCTAAAGCTGCCCGAAAATCAATCAAGGCCACTTTTGTCGCGAAGCTGTTAGCCAACATGAGTTTGCTATATATCACGTAGCTATTATGACCGCAAAGAACAATCGAATATAAAACCGCCATTTGCTTCTGCGATCATACTCATAACCTTTTTTTGGTCCATGAGATCGACACCTCCCATTCCCTTGTTGTAGTGCTGGACAACCAACTGCTTGTCCTGCAACACGCCGCTTCACTTTGCACACCACAGTCGGGTTGTTGGGTTGGACTACTGCACTGTCATAATGCACATTTCTGAAACCAAAAAAGGATAGAAAAATAGTAACTACTATTGCAATATAAAAACTTGCAATTATAAAAACTTACCTTGAAAATTACAAACAGCATTGAACACATCATACGCTTGCGGCATTTCCACATGTGCATTTGCAATGGGTTTTAGAACTTGCGAATGTTCATATATGCAATTCTCCTGAAAGCCGGTGAAAACGGGGATTTATAGGCAATCGTCTCTCTGAACGAGAAAGTTTTCTGGTATAAAAAGTGCCGGCTTTTCTGGTATTACTGCATCATTTGAAGTCGATGCAATTGCCTCATCATCTACAGCAACTTGTACCGCTTTACGACCAACGCGAGCTTTTTTAATTCCAGAAGATTCTATAGGATTAGTTCCTTCACTAACAACTTCTATGGGCTTATCCTTTTAGATTTCCAAAGCGTCAGTTTCTAGAAAAACGATGTCCTCTTCATCTATGTATATATGTATGCAGCAGCTTCTTCCTCATTGGTGTCGCAAAACCAGTTGCTCAATTTCGACCGGAGTAAGGAAAAGAAACCGATCACGGACTGATCCACTCATTTTAATTTTTTTATTTGTAATAACCAAATAATAATACACTGTTTGATCAAAAATAACACTCGAAATACAACAATAATACACTTTCAAATAGTAATGCACGAAATGCGTATGCTGTGATTGATTTCGGATAATAAAGGAATAAAAACAAACAAACAATCAGCGCAAAAAAAAACTTTGAACTTAAAACAATAACAGACAAGATGCGTTTTGTTCAATTGACTTAAAAAAAAAAACAACGTAAAACTATGTATATACACACATACATACAATGATGAAAATAAAAAAAAATATTTAGATTATTTTTAGGTGCGTTTTTTTCCGTTTCAACCCACAGGCAAACATACTTGCCAAACATATTTAGGGTAAATGTGGGCAGGTTGAAATTACACATACTTCCCCCATATATATTTTGAAAGGTAAGAGGTGCCTCCAAAATATACCCAAGGTTAAACCAGGGGCGCCCTACGCTCTCCCCACAACACCCCCTGAAGTAAGGCGGCTTTTTGGCCAAACTTGAGGCCTCCTAGCGGGCAAATGGGGACAGATAGGCCTCTACCACCATCCACATTTTTGTTGCCCCAACCCTCCGCAACAAATACGTTTTGAACATATTTACTCTATCTCTTACGTGAACAATTATATGATGCAAAATCCCCTGGGCAAGGATGTTTGCCTATGGTCGTCAAAGGGCTAAGGAACACCATAAGCAACTAAAACTTTTTATTGTTTTATTTATTATAAGAAAAACTATTGCTAAAGCAAATAGTATAACTAGCACAGTCGAAACAAAAGAACCAAATATTGTAAAGAATATTTTTTTTTGAAAAGAAAAAGACTTTCTAAAACTTCACTTAGTAAAGTAGTAAGTAGTAAATAGTTTTTAACAAGAAGTTTAATCGATGAAATATTTAAAATAAACTAATAAAAATTTATAAAGTGTCAAAGAAGTAAGGAATCAGTAAATTTGACCAAAACAGCAAACTTCAGGAAGTGATTAACGAAGAAAAAATGGAAGAATTAAATCAGAATATAAACGAATTAGAAGCAGTTTTACGCCAACAAGAGCAAAGAATTGCACAACAGAATTAGCAGCTTGAAGCGGCAGCAAGCCGCCAACAACAGCAACAAGAAAACCAAATAAATTTACAACAACATCAGCAATTGTATGTTATTAAATAACAACAGCAGCCTGAGGGACTTCGTTTGAATGCTGAACACGTTATAAACGAGTATAGAAGAATAAAACCCTTTGACGAACGCCATAATGTCAGACAGTTTATATTATCGGTGGAGTCGACAATGGCGCAAGCAATTGGCAACGAACCTCTACTCGCTTATGGTTTGCGGATTATCGTTAATGAAAAACTTGAAGGGAATGCCGGTAAAATGGTAGGAGAACTGGATGATGGCGCAACCTGGAAGCTGATTAAAGAAAAGTTATTGAATGGTCTCCAGCCAAGGAACCCATATGCCGAAATCTTCAACTTTTGCAGAAACGTCAAAGTAAGTGATTTGGACGAACTTTTTACAATATGTTTAAAAGCCAAATCTATATATTATTATATGTATATATAAAAAAAGTGGCGTTAGTTACTACGTTTATAAATAAAGAACGGCTGGACTGTTTTCGATAATTCATACCAATTCGGAATGGTTTCTGACCAAGTAAGAAGAATAGCAAAAAAATCTAAAGTAGGTGGCGCCATTGAAAATTACTCAGTATAAATTAAATCGTAAACTCTGTATTTGACGATGCTTGTATGTGTTTTTGTTAGGTATGAGAAAAGGTCGTAAAGTATATTTTATATCTGAAAGAAAATAGGGAATAGGGCATGAGGAGTAAAAGCTCCCTCTCCCTATATCTGCTAAACAAATCGACCGATTTTCTTAAAATTTTGCAGGAAAATAGTGTAACATCGTGAAAAAACTATAGCCTCAAATTTTTGTCATTTAGGGCGTGAAATAGGGCAAAAGAGGTAAAAGCTCCCCCTCCCCAATCCTTTAAGCTTATCAACCGGGTTTCTTAAAATATGGCATGCAGACACTGTAATATCTGAAAGGAAATAGGGATTAGGGCGTGAGATGGGGCAATAAGGGTAAAAGCTCCCCTTCCCTATATCTTTTAAACTAATGAGCAGGTTTTCTTAAAATTTGGCATGCAGACACTGTAACATCTGAGAGGATATAGGGAATAGGATGTGGAATAGGGCAAGAAGGGTAAAAGCTCCACCTCCCAATATTTAATGAAAATTCGCAGCCAAATAGTATTACAGCTGCAGGAGGGGTAAAAGCTCACTTCCCTATATCTTCTTAACTAATCATCCGGTTTTCTGAAAATTTGGCATGTAGACACTGTACCATCTGAAAGAAAAAAGGCCATAAAATAGGGCAAGAGGAGTGAAAGCTCCCCCCCCCCCATATCTTCTTAACTAATCAACTGATTTTCTTGAAATTTGGCGGGCAAATAATGTAACATCTGGAAAGAACTTAAGCCTATAATTTTTAATATCTTCTTAACTAATCAACAGGTTTTCTTTAAATTTGGCATGCAGACACTGTAACATCTGTAAGAAATAAGTTATATGGCAAAACAACGTTTGCCGGGCCAGCTAGTTTGAAACAAATGAAATGTATCAGCTAGATATAAGAAGATCTTCAGTCTATAACCCCGCTTGTGTCGACAGAGACCTAGTAGATTTACTTTTGTAAAATATAGATGGAACCTTGAGAATACATGTAGGAGAAAGTGACACACTGCAAGATACAATTTCAAAATATACTAGATTAAAACTGCTCACAGACAGAAGAACCATAGATTATAGACATCGAAAAATTACTGACAAAAGGAATCGAACCACAATGATACAAAACCGAAGACGTACATGAATTTTAGGGGTAATTCTAAACAGTACAGTGGAAATGCTGAAGAACAGATAAATATAAAGCAACCTTATTCTGGACAGACATATCGGCGGGACTGGTACCCACAGTTTAACCAAAATAGTAATTTTAGAAGAGATCATTGTCAGAGACAAAACAGGGATTACTTTCAAAACAATCGATTGAATGAAGGGTCTTCAAATAGAACTAGAAACAGGCCAAATGTCATGGAAACTGACAATATTCAACGTGATGAATATTTTATCGTGGAAGCCCAAATTCACACTTGCCCATAGTAAAACTTACTATTGGAAGTAGCAAAATAAATTGTCTGCTTGACACAGGCTCTACTGTAAGCATGTTTTGCGACAAATGGGAGCAAAACTAAATTTTCAAGTAGGCTTTATGGAAGTTAACAACAGGAAAATATTTTTTAACATTTACCCATTTGATATAGATAATGTATGTGCTTTACAGACAACACCAAATAAAATTTATGATCTTATAAGGAATTGCAATTTAAATGAAGAAGAAAATATCAAAATTTTGAAATTGCTAAACAATATAACAAGCTATTTTGCCAAGAAGGTGATAGGTGATAAAAACCTTATTTTTCTTTACAAAATTATTATGACAAAGGAGCCAGATTGCCTTTACAAACGTTTACGGTTTACAAGATCAGGCAGAGCAAAAGGTATACTTCAATTTCGTCATCGGGACCATACTTCTGAATGTCAATTCTTCATATTAACCATACGTCTCTGGAATCAACTTCCAAATAATTTGCAAACCACTAGCAACGCAATAAGGTTTAGAAAATTACTATTGGAATATTTTTCGTGACACTTGTTTGTTTAAATTCTAACGTAAAATTATTTTATTTATGTTATTATTTTTTTTTATTTATGTTTATGTTATTATTTTTCTGTAGCTAAGATTTATATGCACTGTTTTTGCAGTTTTATTTTTAAATATTCAACTAAATTTGTTTAACTTAACGTGTCTGATTCTAAAACTATAAATTATAAGATATTGTGTCTTGTTGTGTTAGAAAATCTAATTAATAAATACAATAACAAAAAATACAAAAAATTATGCATGAAATAGTCACAAAAACTGACAGGCCATATACTCTAAAATTTACAGGTACCAAAAGGTACATGAACAGGAAATTGAGAGACAGATGGAAGAGATGTTGAGGCAGGGTATAATAACCGAAAGCTCCTCTCCATATAACAGCCCACTTTGGATCGTTCCGAAAAAGGAAGATAATTCCGGGACCAAAAAGTGGCGCATTGTTATAGATTATAGAAGCCTTAACGATAACACCATAACTGCCAAGTTCCCAATTCCCAATATAGAAAATATATTGGACAAACTGGGGAGAGCTCAGTACTACAACAAAAGATTTAGCCAAAGGTTTTCAACAAATTATGGTAGAACCAAAACATTGACACAAAACAGCTTTTTCAACCCCTTTGGGCACTACGACTTTGTCAGGATGCCATTCGGACTTAAGAATGCACCTGCCACATTCCAAAGGCTCATGAATTTAGTACTGGGGGAATACATCAATAGAATATGTGCGGTGTACATGGACAATATTCTAGTTTTCAGTACATCACTGCAAGAACATAAAGATAGCTTGAATAAAATTTTTGCTACTCTTGGAAAAGCAAATCTTAAGATACAGATTGATAAATGTAATTTCCTGGCAAAGGAAACTCGTTATTTAGGGCATGTGTTGGCTCGAGATGGAATAAAGCCAAATATAAGCAAAATTAACGCTATTCGGAACTTAAAACTGCCTTCGAACCAAAAGCAAATTAAAAATAAGGGACTACGCCAAAGTAGCGTACCCAATGATATCTTACTTAAAGAAAGAAAGAAAGAAAAGTTAATATTAAAGACCCTAACTACATACAGTACAATACCCATATAAGAAAGCCTTAAAATGCACCGATTTTCTTTCTTATACCTGTAACACGCTTATAAGAAATATACATATTTACTTATACCTGTAACACCCATATAAGAAAGATATTTTCTGTTACATCAGTAACAGAATTTAACAAGTAAGAGTGCTATATTTGGCTGTGCCGAATCTTATATACCCTTCACCATTGTGCTAGCAGAATACAGAGCAACTAGACAAAAACTAAAAACATACACATTCACAATTCTAAAAACTTCATTATAAATTAAATTTAAAAATTTAAAACTGGTAAATATTTTTTTACAATCGTTTTTAGAACACAAAAATTAAAAAAAAATTCTCTTTGAAAAACCAAGATTTGAACCAGAGGACTCACAGTTTCTAAACTCAACCCCATAGACGACTGAACCATAAGTTTGAATATCATTAAAATGAAATATGGCCCGTTTTAGGTTTCACAACTCAACTCAGTTGTGTCAACTCAACTCAGCAAAGTTATAAACCATAACACAAAAATTACAATTCAACTTATTTGAGTTGTTAACCGTAATAGTGGCCTATATTCACCAAAATAATTTGCACCATGTATGTGTGTTTGTTTGTTTCTTTTAGTACATTGTTGTGTTTTTGGTGTTGTTACTTGTTGTAGTATCGACATTAAAATCAACTACACCACTTATATAAAGGGTATAAAAAACAACAAAATCCACATTACCAACACTGCATTATCATAGTCACTGTACTACCAAAACGACAAAAAAAAATACACTAACATATTAATTCTATTTTGGTTTCTACGGTCATTGTTACGGCTGTGGCATTATGTTCAATTAGATGCAATTAGAGGTGACATAAGGTCCAATCAGACGTGACAAAAACATAATGCCACAATCGTAACGACGGCCGTAGAAACCAAATTGTATGGTATGTTTATGTCATTTTGGTAATACAGTGGTTATGGTAATGCAGCGTTGGTAAGGTTATGTCGCTTCTAATTGGATCTTTAAAGGGAAACAAATTGAGGCAGTCGTGGTTTTTTACTCATATCTCACCCATTTGTGGACAGATCTTTTTGAATTTCAATAGCAAACAATTCCGAACCATATGTGACATAAATGTATAATAACCTGGCCCCATCATATATGGGGTCTTCGGAAAACCCATTTCAACAGACAGACGGACATCGTTAAATCAACTTCGCTTTTCATAAGGACCCAGAATATATATACTTTAAAGGGTGTAGGATCAATATTATAGTAATTACAAACGGAATGACAAACTTATATATACCCTATTCACCACCTGTGGTGAAGGGTATAAAAAATGTCCTAAAGAAATATATAGTAATTGAAATAAAACTGTTTAATACTAATACATACTACACATCATTTTGTACTAAATTTCGTTTATTTGTCGTACAAATATAAAAATATAAGTACAGAACTAACTGGCAGGCGAACGAAGTCGACAAGAACATTTTTTTCGCATATTTATATTGAAAACAAAAATAAAAAACTAAAATTTGTTTTTGCTTTCAATACAAATATACGAAAGAAATGGTGTTGTCGACATCGTGGGCCAGGGCCTTAATGTAGAAACATAGCAAAAACAAAACAGGTGATTGCACTTCACTTAAAATCACATTTGATAAAAAAAAGTAATTTGGTAAAAAAAAATATTAATTCCTAGTTTTAAAATTACATTTGATAAAAAATCAGTAAGAATAATGAATACATAGTTTAAAAACATGTGTTTATTTAAAAAATACTAAATATGAAGTAACACTGAACAAATGTAAATTGTAAATTATACACAAAAAAAATCTATTTATTTAAAAAATTCAATTCTTATACACGTACCATTTTCTATGGAATGAGCATAATTTTTCTTCAGAATTTGTTTCTTATAGAAGAGTTTTTCTTATAAGCGAGTTTCTTATATGAGGATTATTTAGCACGCAGATATACTTATACAAATGTGCATTATTGTACTGTAATGTCATTTGAAAAATTAAAACAATTAATCAATCAACATCCCATTTTCAGACTTTAATAAAAAATTTAGGTAACAACCGATGCTAGCAATTTTGCTTTAGGTGCAGTCCTCTCTCAAGAAGGACACCCTATATGTAATGCATCGAGAACTTTAAACAAACATGAACAAAACTACTCAGCAATAGAGAAAGAACTCCTCGCAGTGGTCTGGACCGTCAAATATTTTAGACCTTATTTATACGGCAGGGAATTTGACTTGCAAACCGACCATCAGCCACTTAAGTGGTTGCAAATAAAAAACTCTGCAAGAGACATCAATCCCAGATTGCAGAGATGGCTTCTTCAGCTGGGAGAATACGATGCTTAGATTGATTATATTAAAGGCAGCAAAAATAAAATCGCCGACTTTTTAAGTCGTTTTGATGTCGACATAAACGAAATTAAAAATATTGAAGATCAGAATGACTTCGAAAACTGTAACGACTCAACAGCAGCGACAATACACTCACATCAAGAAGATCTTAACGATCACATTCCTATATTGGACACTGTCGTGAACCGATTTAAGACTCAGATAATCTTGACAAACAACAAAACTAAAGAAGTAGATAAGGTACACGGAAACAAACAGATCTATGTGGACTCAAACAATTTACATAATAATAATCTGAAGGATATACTGAGACAACATATTACGAGGGGTAGAATAGGAATTTTTACTGCCTTAAATGACCATGAATACAACATTTAACAAAATAAAATAATTAAGCTGTTTGGGGGATGCGGTCAAGTAAAATTCGTAAGATGCGCTTAAAGCGCAAATATATGTCTTCCGAGGATGAGGCTTCGAGGCAAATATCTTTGTTGGAATCATACCTAATTTTGAAGGATTGAAGCACAAAATTTACTATCCTAACTTGAGACTTCTGATACATAAAATTTTAAACAATTGTGAGGTTTTTACCGCCGGAAAAAACAATAGAAGACCTATTAAAAAGAAATTTAGACACACGGAAACACCTTGCGATATTAACGAGATAGTTTACGTAGATTCTTATGTAAATTCTAAGTAAAGTTTTATAATGTTTATAGATAAGTTTTCAAAGCCCGCTACGAGTTTTCACTTAAATGACAGAAATAGCTCGACTCTGGTAGAAAAATTTAAACTGTATATATCGATTTTTGAAGAGATGAAAAAATTGGTGTGTGATAACGAATTTAACAATGTTAACGTGAAACAATTCTACGAAATTGAAGGAATAGACATTCACTTTTCCAAACCCAATAGTCACACTGGTAATTCTGACGTTGAAAGACTAAATAATACAATAACAGAAAGAATTAGAACTCTTAACATAGAAAATCGATTACCAATCAAAGAGCAAATGTCAAAAGCAATTGAGTTGTATAATAGCACTTATCATTCAACAATAAAGGATACACCTTTTAGAGCACACAATGGTAGCATTCAAAAGTATTTATTGGGGGATCAGTAAGCGGATTCAAAGCTCTTGAAAATAAAAAAATTAATGAGAAAAGAGAAAAGTACGAAGAAAATAGGCCAATAGGCTTAATAAAAAATTATGCAAACGTTAGACATAAAAAATTCGATCGAACAATATAGAATTAATATCAAATCTGCTCTGGAGCAAGCCAGAAAAAGTAATAACGAAATTGTAAAACGGTATCACTTGGATCA
This sequence comes from Pollenia labialis, assembly GCA_949318255.1. NCBI lineage: Eukaryota > Metazoa > Arthropoda > Insecta > Diptera > Polleniidae > Pollenia > Pollenia labialis. The sequence goes on along the minus strand of OX439144.1, from coordinate 13,225,636 downwards.
ATTGTCAAAGTTAAATTTTTTGGAGGATAAAATAGAGAAATTACAAGATGATATTGCATTAGCAAAAAATAACATCATTCATCCTAGTATATTTACAAAAACAAAAATCGAAAACATCGATATTGATTTTTATAAGTAAAATCGGAGTGATTACGTATAGGGAAAATTCTTTAGCAATAGCTGTACAAATCCCAGATCAAATTATAACTAAACAACTTAGAATGCTCACAGCAGTACCAAATGGCAATTATATGGAAAGAGTAATCATTGTTCGATTAAAAATAATTGTAGATACTTATTTAATAATAAAACAGAAGCAATAGAGATTGACGAAGAAACTATTTTATTAAAAAATGCTAGGAAAATAAATCTAAAACAAACTTGTGACAATCGAAATTTAAGTTTATTTGGAAACTACTTAATCAATTTTAATAACTGTAGCATAACAATTAATAATCAGACCTTTAAAAACAAAAAACACATAATTCATGAAAAATTTTATTTCCCACCAACGCAAATTATTAACGTAACCAAAACTAACCTTGAATTTGACGCCATTATTTTATAACATACAAATAATATTAAGGAAATAAATGAATTGAAAGTCGATAGTAAAAACACATATGGGTTAAGTTTTACACTAATTACACTATGCTAGTTGAAAAAACAGACAAGCGGGGCACATGGCGTTTTAACAAATTTCGGGAACGCTGAATCCAGTGGTGGCCGCGGTTTTTTCAGATTGGCTCTGGTTTTTGAGATATACCGTTATTTCGAAAATGGAGGAGGTTGCACAACATATATTCGCGTAACTCAAAAACGGTTTAGTTTATTGAAATTACTAAAAAAATTCCGCAATAAAATTTCATTTCAGAAAAGAGAAACTCTTTTTCTAATATGAGTAGTCGTTATTGAAACATAATTTTTTTTTTGAAAAAAAAAATTAATTTTTTTATCAAAATTTCGAAATTTTTGTTTTTTAAAAATTCATACAAAATTTAAAAATGCAGCTAGGCTTCTAATTTCTTGCAGACTTATAAAAAAAGAAGCTACAAACAAAACAAGCCACAAATGATTAAAATCTGTTTGCAACTTTTGATTTTATTCACAAAAGTCGACAGATTTTTTGACCTACGGCGATAATATTTGGTATATATGTTGTTGGCATGAACAGAAATACGTTTAATTAAAAAGTGGGCGTGGCCCTGCCCCTTTATAGAAAAAGTAAAAAACGTTATATCTAATAAACAACTGAAGCGATCGTCATCAAATTTTCACAGAAGGCTATTGTTCTGAATTAATGAGTCGTTGGGTTCAAAAAGGTGTGATTGGACAAAGGGGCGGAGCCATATTTTTTCGTGGATGCCAATATTAAATATCGAATATTTTAACAACTGTTATAGTGAGAATATTCAAACTTTGTAGAAGTCATTCTAATGGTATACTACACTTTTGAAAATAAAAATAAAGCGAGTAGGCGCAGGGGGAGCAATACCTCCCATAATATGCAAATATTAATTATCGCGTAACTGAAGAACTATGATTTTAAAAGAAAAATGGGCGGGTTGACGAAGGGAGAGCAATACCCCCATAACACGAAACTACTGAATGCCACGGAATTGTCTAACTACGAAGCAGCTAATAATTTAATAAATAAATTTTTGTTCATATATATTGTAAATACTTTCAGTTTTATTTTATAACGATGGGGGTAGCGAAGCACACCGGGTTAAGCTAGTATTGTAATAAAAAAGAAAACAATTGCTATAAATAAAACTCAAGTTATAACGGTTCCAAACGTATCAAAGAGTCCTTCAGACATTGAGGATATCCTAAGTAAATACAAACCAAAAAAAAAATAATTGTTTTTTACAATGAAATTCAGGAGAATTCCATACAAGGAGTGGAGTAGTTACATCCAGACCACCCCAATTAACAATACCTTCTGGCAAAGTGTAGGGAAAACTAGAAGTTTAAGAATACATTTTATTTTTTCATTCCCACACTTTGCCAGACAAAAAAATAAGCTAAATTATTTTACAAAAAACAGCATCATAAGCATAAAATCCTTACGTTGCTTGAATAAGTTAATTTTTAGATTTTAATAAGTTAGTCTTAAGATTCATTTCAATAAAAAAGGAACGTTCTAAGGAACACCATAAGCAACTAAAACTTTTTATTGTTTTATTTATTACTAGCTGACTTGGTCCGCGTTGCTGGCCCTAAGCAAACATTAGTGTTGTATTACCAGACGATTTAAATTGATATTTAAACGAAATTTACGGCCTTTAATTAAAAATCCATGAAATACCTATCATAAAGTTTTTTTACAGAATAACTTACATATGGTGTAGATATGGGTTCAATGAAAAAAGAAACACATGTATTTAAGGCAAATTGGAAATTATATTTATTGATTACTTCATCTTAAGGCCAGCGCATAGACAATGTTTTTTTTATTTTTATTTGGTGTAAAGAGCCGTTTTCTGATTTTAGGTAAATCGAAATAAGCGGGCGGGTCAAAATTTTCTTTCCGTAAAAACCTAAGTTGGACCATGGCGATAATTTTAAATCAAATCGGTCAAGAAAAAGTGGGCGTAAAAGTAGGCGTGGTAATTTTTTCTTTCGATGAAAACGTAAAATGGATTAATACGAACAGTTAAAAGAAAAATTAGACAAATCGATGGAGCAGTTTTTTGATTTTAGGTAAATCGAAAAAAGTGGGCGAGGCAAAATTTTCTTTCCGCAAAACCTAAGTTAGACCATGGCGATCATTTTAAAGAAAAAATCGTCCAAATCGGTAAAGCCGTTCTCCAGTTATGCGCTTAATAGAAAAAGTGGGCGTAAAAGTAGGCGTGGTAAATTTTTCTTTCGATGAAAACTTAAAGTTGATTAATACGAAGATTTGAAAGAAAAATTAGTCAACTCGATGGAGCCGTTTTCTGATTTTAGGTAAATCGAAAAAAGTGGGCGGGGCAAAATTTTCTTTCCGTAAAAACCTAAGTTGGGTCATGGCGATCATTTTAAAGAAATTCGGTCAAGCCGTTCTCAAGTTATGGATTTTGCCAGGCCCCTCCGCCCCCAGACCGAAAATTAAAAATCAGACTTCACAGTGTCACCCGCCTGAATATTCTGAAGATTAACTGAAAATTTCATCAAAATCGGCCCAGCCGTTTTGGAGTCCATACGTTACATACACACATAAATTTAAATAAAACGATTAAAAATTTTATTCTATTTTAACCTTTATTATTTTATTTGAAGTTTTAAGACTTGAGTCTTAAAAGATTGTTTCTTTAAGACTACTTTCAAAAGACTTAACTTAAAAACTAATTGCAGTTGGTTATATTCAATTTGGCTTTTGGCTCATATTGAATATAAACAAATGATGATAAAAAATAAAACTTACTAAAAATAAAACCTGCACAATATTGTTTTTATTTCAATCATATTACATTCACTCATATTACAAGAGGTGTAAGTATGGTGTGAGTAATTATTTATAAACATAAATAATTACTTGCGATTCGTATTTCAAGAATTAGAATCACAGGGTATTCATATTACGACTGGATATTTGGTCATAATTATGTCGTTGGGTAAAACTCCCCCCGACGAAGATTGGTTTCCAATTTCTGAATGACATTTGGGAAACGATATAATAGTTTTATTTATTGTTCTTTTAGATTTGAATTTAATTATTAGGTACCCAATGATTAGAATTGTTGCAATTACGATTACAATATAAAAGTCTATGTTAATTGTTTTTTGATTGTATTTTAATTCTTCTATGTATCTTATATTTCTAATGTGCTGGTAAGTTAAGTTTTTTATTGGCAATTGTTCTTCAAAATGTATCTGTATTTCTTTAGGAAAATTAGGTATTATTATACTTTTACCGTATGATTTTCTATCATACCATTTTTCAAGAATCTTAATTTTACATTCTTCAACTTTTATAAGATAGTGTCCAGTTAAAGTTATAGGAATTTGATTACAGGTTTGGTTTACAGTTACATTATTCATATTTATGGCAAAAATCAAATTGGAATTTACTTCTATTACATTTATAAATGGATTTTTCCGATAATTACATTGCATTTTTTTATAATTTAGTATATTTTCAATACAGTTATCTTTAATCATGGTTAAATTCTTCTTATGATTGGTTTCAAAATATATAATAGTATCTTTTGTGATACATGTATGCAATTTTTCACTTAACTCTAAATTTTTGTTATTTGGAATTGGTTGGATAAATAGGGTTTCATAAAATTCAGGTGTTAGTTGGGGAATTTGGATTATAATCAGGATATTTCGTTCGATTGTTGCTACGGCTATTCTAATATTTTGTTACTTTTCAAGATTTATGTCATGCTCTTCTATTTCCTCATCAGTTAATATATTTTGGCTAAGAAGCCCTAGGCTTGATGTCAAAAGGATTCCTTCAACCTTGTCAATTATCTTTTCTAGTTTTGCTATCTGGAAGGTGCCCTTTGTCTTTTGTATTTCTAATTTATCCTTTTCATTCGCATAATTAATCGTTGCGTATTCTAAATACATCTTTTTACTTTCCATTTCATATATTTTAGATAATTTGGTCAACTGGTCATCAAAATGTTGGTTTATATTATTTTGACTATTGGATAATTCAGTTGTATTATGGGTATTAGTTTCCATCGTTCTCAACCTATTTTCAATTTCTAGTCTGTCCTCATTGTCCATTGTACCGGAAAAATATTTTAATCCCGTTCCCAAAACATTAATAAGTCCTCGTTTCTGTCTATGTGGAATAAGCATTTTCAGGAATGTTTTCAAATGCTGCAATCAGGGACCGTAAATAACAGTTATTCGGAAAATTTAAACATAAAAACTCTTCATGTTAGAGCCAACGGGGACTTAAAGTTTCATATATCAATAGATTCGAACTGACGAGCTCTTTCAGAATCTGTGGTGTTTAAAAAAAAAAGAGTTTTATGTTTTCCTTCAAAAATAAAACTCATTTTAGGAGTTTTATTTTTTCCGTCTAAAATAAAACTCATTTTAGGAGTTTTATTTTTTCCGTCTAGAATTAATTTTAAATATAAACTGCTCGATAGATTTGTTTGTTAAAAATAACGTGGGTTTTATGGAGTTTTATTTTTTCCGTCTAAAATAAAACTCATTTTAGGAGTTTTATTTTTTCCGTCTAGAATTAATTTTAAATATAAACTGCTCGATAGATTTGTTTGTTAAAAATAACGTGGGTCGCGAACTATGGTTTCTGTGTAAACTTATAGTCGTTATAACTTTTTGCATAAAGTATAAAAAGCTATTATGATTTATTTCAAATAATGCAAACCTTTTTTTACCATTCATTACTCTTATATTTTAAAATGTATTTTAATCGGTTAAGTATTTGTTCAAGCAAACACAAAGTAGAAACCACATAGTGTATCGTGTGTTGGTTACTGGTTCGCCGCACGGAACAAAAATGCTTTGTTCTACATGCTTTGAATGGAACATGCAGCACAGCAATTACAAACAATAATTAGAATTGTGGTTATTTTGTTGAACTATTTATGGTTTTTAATCCAAATTTTTAATATTTTAATCAGGCTTAAGTTCATCAAATTTAATTTTCATTAAATTATATTTATGAAGAAAGGAATTTTACAACATGAAAATTAATTAAAATTGTTATTGATAATCATTCATTCTTGACTGACCTGAGATTGGATTAAAAACCATAAATAGTTCAACAAAATAACCACAATTCTAATTATTGTTAAAGCTAAGGCACGATCTCTATGTGAACATTTGTCCTTCAAGTTGTGCTGAAAAAGGTCAACAAGAAATAGAAAGACAAAATGAAAAAAAAAAAAAAAAAAAAATGTACTTTGGACTTCAAGAAGAATTCTTGACATGAGTACGAAAAACAGAAGTTAGGAAAAACATGTAAAAATCAATTAAAAATGGATAATCATTCAAAAAAGCAAATTTCGATCTACCAAAAGTTAAAATACTATTTAGTTTAAGGATTGATGTTTGACTATTGACGTCAGCAGTCGTCGATGGCTGCGAGTGTAAAGCCTGGTACTCTGTTCAACATTTCACGTGAAATGCTGTCAAAACGCATATAAAAAAAACTTGTGCGGAATATCTATGAAATAATGTTGATAGAGTAGTACTCTGTTCATTTTGTGAAAAAGTTCCGAAATGTTTCTGGCAACATTTTTTTACAACTGCGAAATAATGTAAGCTGCACTTATTTCACGTGGAATTTTTAGCAAAAGCAAAAAAGTATGAACTGATTATTAAATAAGAAATAAAAAATTTAAATAACACAACCGGTAACAGTTTCTTATCCATATTTTCTTTCTTTTTTATTAAAAACAATAATTTTTAGTAAAATACATGTGTGGTTTGTTTACATACGCAAAACAATGTCGCATACTTTGTGGGAATAAAAACGTTAAGTTGTACAAACTCGCATGATAGGTAACATTGATACATGTCAAAATTTTCGTGTGAAATAATTAATGTTGCTCAACATTTTTCACAAATTTGAAGAGAGTACTAGGCTTAAGACAGCAAATCCATCTGAGGAGATCGAGTGATTGCGATCGAAACATGTCATGGTAACCAGCCGCCTGGGTTCGAATCTCAGGTCAGTCAAGAATGAATGATTATTAATAACAATTTTAATTAATTTTCATGTTGTAAAATTCCTTTCTTCATAAATATAATTTAATGAAAATTAAATTTGATGAACTTAAGCCTGATTAAAATATTAAAAATTTGGATTAAAAACAATAATATTTTAAATTTTGCAACGAAAATTTGCTACAATGAAGCAAAACAATGTTTAGAGAACTGTAAAATTAAGGATATCAGGCAATGCTAGAACTCGATATCTCTTAATATATTCGAGATATCAAAAAAGGGATTACATGTTAAAAAAGAGGGTGCCATTAAAATTACAAAAATTGATTTAAAACTTGATATAATTTTTAAAAACTGATTGAAGTTAAAAAACAATTTGTAGATTAAGGATGATGCGGCAAATCATCATGGGTTCTCTCAAGCAACAGTGTGTAGAATTTCAGCCAGAGTGGCTCGTGCCTTAGTTCGCTGGGGCAATTGAAAAATTAAAATGCCTTCATCATGCAGATAAACCTGCACCACTGCGAAGCAGCCTCAACCGAATTAGCAACCCACCTCATTGACAACAACGTGGACGTGGCCTTAATCCAAGAGCCCTGGATTAATAAAAACCGGGTAGTTGGATTAAAGGTCACGGGGTATACCTTGTTCGTACCCCACACAGATGATAAGGTACGAAGTTGTATACTGGCAAGAACTGAGTTTAAATTTATGATTTCTTATTCTTTCAGTAATGGAGACCTCACGGTCGTGACAGGAGAGGCCAGGGACAGAACGGTTCTGGCACTGGCATCGGTATACTTGCCGTACGAGGCTACCGATCCACCTGGTGATAAAGTACGGGAGTTGGTGGAGCACTCGGGCAGAAGCGGCTCGAGACTGGTACTGGGTTGTGACGCCAATGCACACCACACCCAATGGGGAAGTGCCGACATCAACAAAAGAGGTGAGTCTATGTTTGATTTTATTATTGCCAGCAATCTCTTTATCTGTAATAGGGGGAATACGCCAACGTTCAGAACTAGGGATAGAGAGGCAGTGATAGATATAACATTGACGAACTGTAGGGAATTAGTAGAGGACTGGAGGGTGGCTTTGGATTTTTCCTTCTCTGACCATAGTCGTCTGTCCTTTAGTCTAATGTTTGAGAGGTCGAAAGGGTGTCCGTATAGGAATCCGAGAAGGACGGATTGGGATTCGTTTTCGGGAATGGTGCAAAGGAACCTTAGGGTTACACGGAACTGGGGGTCGAATCCGGCCGGTGTGGAGCAACTGGTAGACACCTTCACGGGTGTATTGACCAGTAGCTATGAGCGATCCTGTCCGTTAAATTTTCCGGGCAGACGCACACAGCCAAGATGGTGGACAGACGAGTTGAGGACTCAAAGGTCCACTGTCAGAAAGCTGTTCAATAGGGCGAAGTATACGCGTAGGGAGGAAGATTGGAGTAACTTCAGGGTAAGTTACGGGAAGTATAAGGGAGATATTAGAAGGGCGAAAAGGGACTCGTGGATTAAGTTTAGCGAGTCAGTCGAATCCGTGAATGAGATGTCTAGGTTCAGGAGAATTTTATCCAAGGACCCGGTAGTCCCTGGATTTATTCAGAGACCGGACGGCTCATGGACGGAATCTGGCTCTGAATCTCTCTGTTTGCTAATGGAGACTCACTTTCCGGGGTGCGTGGATCCGGGGTCGGGTGAACAGGCTGTATGTGGTGACCCCTTCTCTGGGTCAGGCTCGGGCGTTGAGGAAAGGGAGACGGTGGGGGAGATGATTACCTTGGATAAGGTAACATGGGCGGTAAATACCTTAGGGTCCTACAAATCGGCGGGACCAGATGGTATCTTTCCGGCGATGTTACAGAATATCGGGAAATCATCACTCCTGTTGTTGGTGGAACTGTTTAGGGTATGTGTGCTGAACGGGTACATTCCTAGAAGGTGGAGGGAGGTTAGGGTTGTCTTTATACCAAAGGCGGGTAGAACCGGTCACTCTAAACCCAAGGATTTTAGACCAATCAGCTTGTCGTCTTTTCTATTGAAGACTTTGGAAAGACTGATTGATCTACATTTGAGGACGAAGATTGACGCCGGCATCGTCAGCGGTGCTCAACACGCCTATCTTAAGGGTAGGTCTGTTGAGAGTGCGCTGCATGATGTGGTTGGTTATGTGGAGCGGGGTTTGCGAAACAAGGAATACACCTTGGCGGCATTCCTGGATATAGAGGGCGCCTTTAACAATTTGAGGATAGAGGCTATCAGGCAGGCACTGGTTGACCTAGGGGTTCCGCTGTTCTTGGTCGAGTGGATAACTATGATGCTTAGCAGCAGAGTTATTCACTCTGACTGGGGAAGTGAACGCTTAAGAAAATCGGTGACTAGGGGGACCCCACAGGGGGGAGTTCTCTCTCCCTTATTGTGGCTCTTGGCCGTCAATGTCGTTCTGAGACGTTTTGACAGAATGGGTCAGAAGGTCGTGGCCTACGCGGATGAGGTAGTTATATTGGTGTCGGGCAAGTTTCTGCCGACAATAAGCGACATCATGCAAGGGGCGCTGGGCGAACTATCGGTATGGGCTAATGATAAGGGATTGGGAGTTAATCCGGAGAAGACGGAGTTGGTTCTTTTCACTAGGAGGTACAAGGTGGAGAATTTCAGGCTACCGGTACTGGGAGGATTGGAGCTTAGATTGTCTGATTGTGCTAAATATCTGGGGGTATTTCTGGACAGCAAGCTGTCATGGGGAAGAAATACTCAGGAGAGACTTAAGAGGGGTCTCAATGCCTACTATGCTTGCAGATCATCGATAGGTAGGAGCTGGGGACTCCGGCCGTCAGTAGTGGGATGGCTGTACACTTCGGTGGTTAGACCCATTCTTACGTATGGATGCTGTGTTTGGTGGGAGTCATTGGGATTTGCTAGTCGTAGGAACCTTCTTTCTAAGGCTCAGAGGTGCGCTTCAATTGGCATTACAGGTGCCATGAGAAGTACTCCTCAGGCTGCCCTGGACGTCATTCTACATCTTCTGCCTATTGAGCAGTATGTGATGGGAATGGTGGCCAGGAGCATTCTTAGACTGAGGGAGTTAGGATTGATAGGGAATGTCACGCAGGGTCACTCACGGATCCTTAGTGTGATTGAGGATTGTGGCTATTGCCTGGGACTACCCGGCTCCACTGATTATGTGGGCACCAGGGTGGACTTTGGGCGGTCGCCGGAGGTAATAGTGCCTTCTAGGGAGAGCTGGTCAGGTAGGAGCAGATTATTTAGTGGATTTGCTATTTTCACTGATGGCTCGAAGATGAGGGGCACGGGTGCGGGAGTCTACATTGAGGATCTGGACATCAGAAGGTCATATAGGCTTCCTAACGACTGTAGTGTCTTTTAGGCGGAGGTTCTGGGGGTATTGAGGGCCGTGGAACTTATGAGGGACAACATTGATAGGGGCTCTGAGGTCACTATATATGTGGACAGCCAGGCGGCTCTTATGGCCGTAAGTGGCTGTTATGTGAACTCAAAGCTAGTTGATGATTGTAGGAGGGCTTTGGAAGAAGTCTTAGGGGAGTATACGCTAAGGTTGTGCTGGGTGCCGGGTCACTGCGACATAGGTGGCAATGAAGTTGCTGACGGGTTAGCAAGACAGGGCTCAGAGATGGAGGACCCTAACTGTATGGAGGCGGTTAGACCTCCAATAGGCTTCTATTTTGGAAGGATCAGGGAGTGGATTATGGGCGCGACCAATCGGGCCTGGGGGAACCGGACGGACTGCCGGGTATCACGGGCGCTGTGGCCGGTGCTTAGCAAGTCCGATTCGGGGTTGCTGCTGGGCATGAGTAGGGTCAGCGTGAGGACCATGATAGGAATGATCACGGGCCACTGTATGATAGGCAGGATGGCGGTGAGGATGGGATCCGAATTATCGGATATGTGCAGGTTGTGTGAGGACCCTGAGGAGTTAGAGACAGTTGAGCACTTTCTGTGCCACTGTCCCAGGTTGCAGGGCAGCAGGCTGAGGTGGCTGGGCAGTAGATTCCTGAACGAATTAGGGGATGTCCCGGGTTGTGGACTTGGGAGTCTGATAGGATTCGTAATGGGGATGGCCTGGCTGCGCGAGAGGAGGCTGGGTGCTGGCCACACGTAGGTCGAATTTGGTTGGTCAGGATTTCTTTCGGGGCTGGTCCGAAACATTCTTTTCTATCCATCTTTCTTTTCTGACTTGTGCTTTCGCTGTTTTATTTCACCTATTTTCCTTCTTTACATATCTTTCTCTAATTAAGGCGTCACAATGGACCATACTGGTCTCTGGGTGAGGGTGTGAAGGAGACTTCACACCAGCCTTTCAACCTAACCTAACCTATTTGTACGCACAAACGTATAAAAAAAACCGACGGGAATTTAGCCCAATATTATATAAACAAATGGTTACTATACCCTGAATGTTCAGGTAAATTATGTTTTAGAAATACATAATTAATAAATCTTTTCCACTTATGACTGCCGTAGTTTAAATGAGTCAACTATCAAACTTGAAAGCGGAGAGTTCAAAGGTATTTTGTTAAGAGACTCAGGCTATAAGCCTGAGAATTAAAAGGAAAACAAATATAATAGGCACTAGAAACTCTGTAAAACGTTCCTTAGGAGTTTGGAAACAACGATTTCGCTACTTTTTAGATGGGTTGGGGGTATATTTGGCAAAAGGAAAAACATTGATTATCGCCCTAGCGATTTGTTCCAGGTAAAAACATTTGGACCTAAAATATTTTGGCAGTTATATGTGACTAAAAAAAGTTTTGTTAAAGCCTAGGAGGTTTTTTTTCAAAACATCTGCGTAATGTTTCCTCTCTTTTTCTTAAAATCCTTATATTCTCATTAAGGCTACTGTGAAATCTTTCAACGTCTGAATTTCCTGTGTGACGATAAGGAGTAGTAAAATGATATTCCACGTTTGTTTTCTCTAGAAAATCTTTAAAAGGTTCTCATTAAATTAAAAAGAATAGTGAAATGTTTTATAAAGTTTAATGGAGTTCTCTCTTCAATTTTTTGTAGCAAAGCATACTTGGAAAATTTATCAATCAACGTTATGTATGCGTCCTTTGTGTCTAAGAACCATATATCGGCATGATATATCCTGTATGGTCCAATAGGAGTTTCTGTTCTTTCAAAAGGAAGTTTAACCGGATGCCTTTCTATTTTGTAATTACAAATCTCACAATTATTTATGACTCTAGATATTTCCTTTTTAATATTCGGGTAATAGTATTTTTCCTTTAATTCTTAATATGTTTTGTCGATACCAGGGTGATTATTTTCATACTTATGGTGCTTCATTATAATTTCTAGCAATTTCTCTTTTTCTACGTTCTCCAGTAATTCTATAAATTCTAAATTTTTTTATATTCTTTAACTTAATTACTTCATCCTGAATCATAGTGTATAATTCCTCAATGTTGCAATAAATTACCACGTTTTCCTCTTCTTTGATTATTTTAAGTATTTTCTCTAATATTATTCTGACTCCGAATTTGTAGTTTCTTTTTAAATTGAATTTTCTTTTCGTAGGAATCTTCTTCTTGTTTTTCAATTAATATTTGTTTACTTGCAAACTGTAGAGGACTTCCTGTAACCTAAATATGATCTAATCCGTCATCCTGAGCGCTATGTAACGTTGGTACAGGCGAGTTCTGCCTTTTTCTTGTTTCTTTTCTAACATTTTTAGGCTGAACAGTATCCCTTTCTACTATTTTGAAATTTAGTTTTTCGTTTCTATGCTTTCGTAAGATATGCCTTTTTAAACCTACTTTGCTTTCAAATACACCATTACAAAACTGACATTGAAAAATGTGAGCACCGTGCTTGTGTTTTACATGTTGGTTTAAAACCTCTTTTCTTTTGTAAGCTTTATGACACGTTTCGCACTCAAAAAGATTCACCTCTGCACTTGTTATCCTTGATAAGGCATCTGCCACTTTATTTTCCATTCCTTGTACATGGCTTATATCAAACTCATATTCGTTGAGCTTAATTTTCCATCGAATCATCTTTGAATTAGGTTCCCTTAGGCTAGCTAACCAAATTAGTGGTTTATGATCTGTATGTAATCTAAATTTTCTTCCATATAAATAATAGCGGTTTTCACCCTTGATAGTAATATCCCTTGTAGTCCTTGTAAATTTTATTAATTTAGTAAAAGTACTAAGATTTACAACACTACAACAACAAAATGAATTAGACTGAAATTTACTACGCTGTTGTTGAAAAATCCAACAAAAAGCTTTAGTAAACACGTTTGTAAAATTACCCGGAATAAAACCGTTGAAGAAACTATATCTGTCTCTTTTCCTCACTCAGCAACTTCATTAATTTACAATAAAAACGAAAAAGACACTCATGCTTTGTAGTATAAAATCGTATTAAGAAAAGCAGAGTTGTACACTTAATACAAAGGGTGAAAACCGTTTATGTCTATACTGACCACAAGCCCAAACTATAGCAAGTAATTCTTTTTCAATTACGCTATAATTAATTTCATGTTTGTTAAGTGTTCTTGAAGCGAACGCTATAGGACCATTGGCTTGGGATAGCACAGCACCCAATGCGTAGTTACTAGCATCCGTGGTAAGTAAAAATTCCTTTTCGAAATCAAGATACCTTAATACCATATATGAAGTCAGTATTTGTCTCAACTTGTCGAAAGATTCTTTAAAGTCGGTGTCATTTGCGTTGATCTGACCGTCCTTTTTTAACCTCAAAGTAAGCGGCTTGGCTATTTTAGCATAATCTGGGATAAATTTCCTGTAATATGCACTTAATCCTAAAAATGCTTGTAGCTCTTTTACAGTCTTCGGTATAGGAAAATGTCTTATGCAATCAATTTTTTAAGGATCTGCTTTTATTCCATTTGCTGTTTCAATATGCCCTAGAAAATTAGTCTCTGATTTCAAAAACTCACTTTTATTTAGCGACACTTTTAAATTAGCTTCTCTTAACGTCCGAAATATTTTTGTCAAATTGTCAATATGTTCCTGAAGGGAAGTCCCAAACACTAATATATCATCCATATAGATAACACATATTTTATTAATGTATCTCCTAAGTATATTGTTCATCATTCTCTGGAATGATGCCGGGGCATTTTTTAGTCCAAATGGCATACGTTTAAATTCGTAATGGCCATCGCTTGTGGAAAATGCAGTTTTTTCCTGATCATTCTCGTCTACTTCTATCTGATAAAATCCTTTGGTTAAATCTAACGAAGAAAAATAGTTAGCTCTTCCTAGCTTGTCTAATACTTCGTCAATAATTGGTATGGGATATTTATCCTCTCTTGTTTCAGCATTCAGTCTCCTATAATCTATGACTATTCTCCAATCCTTCTGCCCCAACTTATCTTCCTTCTTCGGAACCACCCATATTGGGGAATTATATGGAGAGTCACTTGGAGTGATTATACCCTGCTCCAACTTTTCGGATATTTGTTTTTTAACTTCTTCCCTATGCACTTCTGGATACCTAAATGATTTTGTGTAGATTGGTCTATCATTTTTAGTAGGAATTTGTAAAGGTAAAGTCATCTCCCTGTTTATAAAATATGTCAGAAAAGTCGTTTAAAAGGTTTTTAATTTTAATAAGTTCTTCCTTATTAAGATGTTCTAATCTCAATTGTTCTTCTACTCCCAATTCATCCAGATGATGTAATTCGGGTAGGTTTTCTATATCACTGATTTCACGTTTAATTAATATTTCATGTCCCTTTTCATTTTGTCCCTCGAAATATAAGGGCAATTCTTGATTGTTAATTATTATTCTTTTTTTCTCATAGTCTATAATAAAATTATTGTCACGCAGTAATTTTGTTCCGAAGATGCCATTAAAAGTGGGATGAAAATTAAAAATTCTGAAAGTTATATCTTTTTTTAAAACAATTTGAAGATCATCTTTTTTAATTTTTGCTTCTTCTTTTATTTCTAAATATCCCGAGGCAGTTCTTATTTGTAAAGGAGTTTCTAATGTATAAATAAATTTTTTTGGGCAATGATCCCTTTGAATTAAGTTCTCAGTAGAACCGGTATCTATTAATATTCTTGTTGTCCGTTGGTTCTGTTCAAACAGAATATAGGGTAATTTGTGTCCGGTGGCTTCCTCGCCTGGGAGGCCATAAATTGAAAAATTTTGAAGTGTTGAAGGTTGCCGTTCATTAATATGATAGTTTTGTCTAGTCTGTTCACTTATGTCCATAGCTTCTGTGACATTTTGTCTATTCCTATTCTGATTAAAACTCCTATTAAAACTAGCTTTATTGGAAAAATTGGGATTTGTATTGGGGTTGTAGGGATTAGGATTTTTATAAGTTTTAACAAAACTATTATTATTATTGTTGTTATTATTGTTATTATTGGGGTAGCCTTCATGATTTTTTGCTTTATTTTCGAAATTAAAATTTCTTACATAACTTTGGTTTTTAAAATTATTAGTATTAATACTATTCTTTGATTTTTCATATGACAAGAGATTCGCCTGTCCAAGCTCGTGCAGAGCTACTTCTAAAGAATTTGGTTTAAGGGCACAAAGGACTGTTCTTAAGTTGAGTGGCAACTTATTTACGAAAACCTTTAATGCTACCTTATTATTATGGTTGATTTCGGATGGACTCCCGTCCAGTCTATGTCTTTGATTAAGCAAAGACAGCTTTGCTTGAATATAATTGTAGAATTGTACTACGTTACCCCTATATTGGGCACCTTTCATTTCTTCGTATAAAAGTTCGGCGGAGGCTAAACCTCCAAAATTAAGTTCTAACAAATTCTTTATCTCAACCCATCTAGATAAGTGGGGATGTATTTCTAAAACTACTCTAGCCTTACCCTTTATTTTTTCTTTTATTATGGACAAAAACATTCTCTGGGCAGGAGGGGTGTACTCTTCCATTGATGAGATTACATTATCAATACTCTCCAGGAAGGGGAACAAGTCTTCTTTTCTCCCATCAAAATCCTGGACTAACCCAAGAAATTTTAATGGGTCAATATCCCTAACCATTGCTGGCTGAGGATATTGTTGCTGCAATTGCTGGAGCTGCGCCTGTTGAAGCAATTGTTGTTCCATCTCCCGGTTGCTATCAAATACTTCTTCTCTTCTGGATTTTTTCCCTCTGTTATCCACTTTATTATAGCTGCCCAAGCAATTTCGATGCATGGTGACACTTGTTTCACAATACGAAGTTTATTATGTATTCTTTTTTGTTCTAAATTATTTTTTGTTTGATAAATTATTTTTGTTCATTTAAGAATCTTTTTCACAGATTCTACACTTTGAAAATATATTTTTTAGAGAAAAATATTTTGTCCTTTTTAAATAGGAATATAAAACCCGATTTTAATTTATTTTTATTTGCCTCCTTTTCGTGGAGTATTTTTATCCTTTTTCGTAGGATCTTTTTTACAAGATAGATAAATCTTTTTTTTTATCTATCCTACCGTTGATAAATTATTTTTATTTATTTAAGAATCTTTTTCACAGATTCTACACTTTGAAAATATATTTTTTAGGGAAAAAATATTTTGTCCTTTTTAAATAGGAATATAAAACCCGATTTTAATTTATTTTTATTTGCCTCCTTTTCGTGGAGTATTTTTATCCTTTTTCGTAGGACCTTTTTTACAGGATAGATAAATCTTTTTTTTTATCTATTCTACCGACTGCGCCAATTTAAATAAAACGATTAAAAATTTTATTCTATTTTAACCTTCTTTATTATTTTATTTGAAGTTTTAAGACTTGAGTCTTAAAAGATTGTTTCTTAAAGACTACTTTCAAAAGACTTAACTTAAAAACTAATTGCAGTTGGTTATATTCAATTTGGCTTTTGGCTCATATTGAATATAAACAAATGATGATAAAAAATAAAACTTACTAAAAATAAAACCTGCACAATATTGTTTTTATTTCAATCATATTACATTCACTCATATTACAAGAGGTGTAAGTATGGTGTGAGTAATTATTTATAAACATAAATAATTACTTGCGATTCGTATTTCAAGAATTAGAATCACAGGGTATTCATATTACGACTGGATATTTGGTCATAATTATGTCGTTGGGTAAAACTCATACATATGTACATACACACATCCTATTTTATATACATATACAATTGCTAAAGCAAATAGTATAACTCGCGCACCTATCTAGCTAGTACCAATCGATAGAGCGGAAATCTGAATCGATATTGATATAGCTTATTTTCTAAGAGACTTGACGGAGGAAGTTATAGTGCAGCAAACTTTTTAAATTTTCTATACATCTATGTATATCTATGTATCTATCTATCTATCTATGTATATACATATCGAGCCTTTGGTGCAATATCGTAGTCACTCAAAATTTGAATTTTTTGAGCTGAGTATGCAGAAATGATCTTTGGGGAAATATCTATCTAAAGAAAAAAAGATTATGATTCCATCTCTAACTGTTCAGATCTAACAGCTAAAAATGTCTTTATTGCCTCTAGCTATTTCCAACCATATTGATATTAATATAAAAAAAATATTTAATATTCACCCTTATCGTGGTTTGCGTATTTCAAATACGCCTGCGATTGTTTTGTAATAGATTAAATAGAAGGCGAACTTATTTTCTTTAATCTATTACCAAACAGTCATAGGCGTATTTTAAATACGCCAACCACGATAAGGGTGAATATTAATAATTGTTCACCTTTTTTATTTATTTATTTAATTTATTAGTCTATGGAATTCATCCTTACAGACTATTTATACAACACAAATGTTAATTACTCACATAAAATAAATAATTATGAATTAAAAAAAATTATTATTTTACTTTTAGTTACATTAGTATTTAAAGAAAAATCTATAAATCTATACAGTTCATTAAATTGAATACACATTCTCCTGAGAGGATCAGCGTTTGCATAATTAGCTCTAAAAAATTGAACGGATAATGGTGAGAAGTATCGTGTTGGTCGTTGAGGAATGTTGAACGAAATATTGTTGATCAGAAAACCAGAACAAACATCACCGTTAATAATATTCAATAGAAACGAGACATTTAACATAGATCGTCGGCTTTTTAAGGTTGGCAGCTTAACAAGGGCGAGCCTGCTGGTATATGATGGAAGACATAATGGGTTGAAATTTAAACTTCGAAGACAGAACAACAGGAATTGTTTTTGCACAGATTCAATCCTGTCGATATAAATTTGGTACATAGGGTCCCAAATAATGGAAGCATACTCCAAAATAGGTCTCACAAGTGATGTGTATAAAGTTTTAGTTACATAAGGGTCATTGAATTCTTTAGCCCACCGTTTTATAAAACCAAGAACTCCTCTGGCTTTGTTTACCATAATTGTTATATGATTAATGAAACTTAGTTTAGGATCCAATAAAACACCAAGATCTAAAAAGCTATCCACTTTTTCTAGTTGATAATTGCCCAGCATATAATTTACAGATATCGGTCGCTTTCAGACAAAACGCATATATTTGCACTTTTTTAGATTCAGCTCCATTAAATTTGAATTACACCATTTGTAAAACGAATCTAAGTCATTTTGAAGTAAAACATGGTTGGAGTATTCACTAATACTCAAGAAAATTTTCACATCATCAGCATACATTAAAATACTTGAAAACTGAATAACTTGTGGTAAATCGTTTATAAACAAGGAAAATAAAAGCGGTCCAAGGTGACTGCCCTGTGGTACCCCGGATGATACGTTTATATTTTTCGAAGATTCATTGTTGAAAAGTACTCTTTGCTTTCTATTTGTTAAATATGAGTTAATCCACATTAAGCTAATATTAGCAAATCCCATCAAATGTAATTTCTTTATAAGAAGTTTATGATTGACTTTATCAAAAGCTTTGCTGAAGTCTGTATAAACTACATCTGTTTGTTTTCTTTGAAGAAACCCGCGATTGACTATTGTAGTAAGTTGTAATAAATTTGTTGAAGTTGAACATCTTTTTTGAAAACCGTGTTGGAAGGGAGAAATTAAAGTGTTGACTTGATGACATAAGTGATCCGTTATAAGTTTTTCAAACAATTTTGGTATAATACTTAATTTGGCAATACCTCGGTAATTTGTAATGTCGGACTTGTTCCCAGATTTGAATAGCGGAATAATGAAGGAATCTTTCCATTTATTTGGAAAATACCCATATTTTATTGATGTATTAAACATAAGTGTTAAAGGAATAGCTAAAACATCTGCACATTTAATTAAGATGACACTAGGAATTTTATCAGGTCCACTTTTGTAGGAAAATTTAAGCTTTCTTAATCCATGAGAAACTGTTGAAACATCAAACAACGGAATATTAATTGTTTGATTAGCGGTAAGTGTATATGGATAAATGTTTGAATCATCAAAAATTGCGTCCGAATATGTAGTTGAGAAAAAGTATGCAAACAAATTACTTATAATAGCATCATCACTGGATTCATTATGCTGAAATTTCATTTTAGCCGGAAAGCCAGTTGTTTTCCTCTTAGAGTTAACAAATTTGTAAAATGATGTTGGATTACGTTTAAAGCTATTTTTCATTTTGATCAAATAGTTTGAGTAACATGATTTATTCAGAGTAATATATTCAGCGCGACTAATACAGTATTTCCCATGATCAACAAGAGAACCAGATAGTTTGTACTTTTTGAAATCTTTATTTTTTTTATTTTTAACTTTAGCCAGTGGCTTGGTGTTCCAAGGAGGCCCGGATAATATTTTGGTAATTCGTTTCGGAATACATAAGTCCATAATTGAATACATCGTGTTGTAGAAGGCATCAGTCATATGATCAATAGCAGCAGTTGTGTTCGAGGGACAAGTTAATAGGTTTTTCCAGTTCGTACTAATTAGAAGTTCATTTAACATTAAGTAGTTTGATTGCGTGAAACAGTAACATTTATCAATATTTTTAGAACATTTATTTACAAGTCCAGATGGAACGGATATATTAATTTCAATGGTAGAAATTGGGTTTATTCGGTTTATGTAACACTCCTCAGTTTCATTGGTAAATATTAAATCCAATAATTTAAAATTATTATTAAGTATACCGTTAATTTGAAAGAGACTCATATCATGTAAAATATTGAAAAGCTCATCACACTTATTATTTGAATTAGACGGAACAAAATATTTATCATCAGGTAAAAATTTCCAGGCTATTGAAGGTAAATTGAAATCACCAAGAACAATAACTGAGTCATCCGGATAAGCATCACGAAGAACAAATTTAATAGCTTCGCCATGTGTATCATATAAAGACTGAGGGGATGATGGAGGGATATAAGAACAAGTGATAAATATTTTTTTGCTTTGAAGTTTGATTAATACAGCAATAAATTCGATGTTGGGTGAAGAATCAATTAATAACACCTCAGATGGTAAAATACTGGAGACCGCAATAAGAACACCGCCACCATTCGTTAAGGTACCACGGTCACGTCTAAAAATGTTATATTTATTAGAAAGTATTTCAGTATCCAAAAAGGTATTGTTTAGCCAAGTTTCAGTAAAAACGATTACGTGATGATTAATGCTAAAACTTTTTATATACAAATCAGATAGTTTAGTTCTCAATCCACAGACATTCTGGTACACTAATGAAATGTTATCACCAGTGAAAGCTCTTAGTTTTTTGGAACATTTAAAACGTGTGGAGGAAGACGGCCAAAATTAATTGATCTTGAATTTTCCCTGTATTTATATTCACGAACCAAAGTATTTTCTGGCCAAAAATTTGGGTCAAGTATACTTTCAAAAAGATCAGCAGAAACAGTTACTTTAAAAGATGTTATCGATCTTGGTTGAGAAAAAACAAACTTATATGTTGAAATATCTGCGTTTGGACCCACCTTAGATTTTACGTAAGAATCCACTGCTTCAGCAGTAGTTTCAGAAGCTAAACGAGAAATAAAAATGGTTTTTTTTAGGAGGAACAGCTCTTATCGTAAAATTGTTGATTTGACCAGTATTAATAGCAGGGTCAGGTTGATTTGAGGCTACTACAGCATAACTCAACGGCGTATTAGTATTAGTAAGTGTAGATGAACACGGAGTACTTATAACATTTACTACAGGCACAGGATCATCACGTTTATCTTTATTAGCATTTCTTGCTGATTTACGGCGTTTTGGTGAAGATTCAGGTGGAGATTTTAAATTTTCCAAGGATTTGAAATCATCAAACAATTTTCCATATGCAGAAATACGCTCAGATAGTTTTGCAGCTTCCTCTTGCATATCCAAGAATTTATTTTTAGTATCCTGGAAAAAGCGGTAAAAACTAACACCAATTTTTCTACAGTCGTTGCAACACCAATGTAGCCCTTTATTATTGTTGATAGAATCAGCAACAAGCCCAGAAAGGCCACTACACTTAAGATGACAAAACTCGTGACACAACCAGCAAACAATTATTCTTTCCCCGTCACCTTTAATCGTACAATTTTTCATCAAACATGCCATAACTATTAATTTAATTTATTAATATTATTTGGTTTTTATTTATATTATTTATTAAAATTTAAATTTTAAAATTGAAACTTTGTTATTTTTTTAAGTGTATTGTAATAAAATATTATTGTGAATGAAAATCAGAAATGGCAACGCTTCTTTCGAAATTTGGCAGAAAATAGGAGCAGCTGATAAGTTTATTATTTGTTGTTACTGTAAAATGTATGAAAATAAAGTACATGCACTTGCTTATTTGTTTACTATTGTTATTGTTGTTATATTTTTTTTTTTTTTTTTTTTTTTTTTTTTTTTAAAACATTCCTCTTTATTTAAAAACTTGTAAAAACATAACTTTAGTAAACAAAAATGCTATCAAAAATATGGCTGAAAACTTCAAATGCATTTTTCTCAGTTTACGATTTTTTAAATTACTACGGTATTGCACCAAAGGCTCGATATATAAAAATGAAAAATGTTTGTGTGTTTGTTTGTTTGTATGCTGGCTGATTGACTCCTAAACTACTAAACCGATTTTCCTGAAATTTTTACAGTAACACCACGTAAGCCCTAAAAATAAAATAGGCTACTTATTTTTCGATAGGAGCAGGGGAATTGGTACCCCCATAAGATGCTTATATCAAATATCGCATATCTTAAGACCCGCTGCACGCATTTTGTTGAACTTTTGTTAGTAGGATCTTCTGAGCTTCAAAATTGAAATAAAATAGCAGCGGGGGAAGTGGTACCCCCATAGGACGCCAATGTTTAATATCGCATATCTTAATAACTGTTATAGTGAGAATATTCAAACTTTGTAGAGGTCACTCTTATGGTAAACTACACTTTTGAAAATAAAAACAAAGCAGGTAGGCGCAGGGGGGAAATACCTCCCATAGCATATCGCTCAACTGAAGAACTATAAAAAGGAGAGTCTTCAAAGTAACATCACGTGAGCCCTATAAATAAAATAGGCTACTTTTTTCGATAGGGGCAGGGGAATTGGTACCCCCATAGGATGCTTATATTAAATATAGCATATCTTAAGAGCCGCTGCACGCATTTTGTTGAACTTTTGCTAGTTGGATCTTCTGAGCTCCAAACTTGAAATAAAATAGCAGCGGGGGAAGTGGTACCTCCCATAGGACGCCAATGTTTAGTATCGCATATCCTAAGAACTGTTATAGTGAGAACGTTCAAACTTTGTAGAAGTCACTTTTATGGTATACTACACTTTTGAAAATAAAAATAAAGCGGGTAGGCGCAGGGGGGAAATACCTCCCATAGGATGCATATATCTATTTTTTGAACAGTGTAGCGAAGCGCACCGGGTTAAGCTAGTAAGTATATAAAAATGAAAAATGTTTGTATGATTGTTTGTTGGCTTATAGACTCCTAAACTACAGAACCGATTTTCTTGAAATTTTTACAGTAACCACGTGAGCCCTAGAAATAAAATATGCTACTTATTTGTTCGATAGAGGCAGGGAAATTGGTACCCCTCATAGGATGCCAATATTAAATATCGCATATCTTAAGAGCCGCTGCACGCATTTTGTTGAACTTTTGGTAGTAGGATCTTCTGAGCCCCAAAATTGAAATAAAATAGCAGCGGGGTAAGTGGTGCCCCCGATAGGAAGCCAATGTTTAATATCGCATATCTTAAGAACTGTTATAGTTAGAATGTTCAAACTTTGTAGGAGTCACTCTTATGGTATACTTCACTTTTGAAAATAAAAATAAAGCGGGTAGGCGCAGCGGGGAAGTACCTCCCATAGGATGCATATATTAAATATCGCTCAACCTAAAGGCCCAACCAGAACATGCATGTATTAGCTGAAGCAACTATCAAAAATTGACGAAAAGTCTGTCAAATGCATAAGCAAATATAAAAAGACTTTTAGGTGGCCATAATGTACTTAATATCTATTTAACCATTGTTGCATATTTGTGCAATATTTTGTTTTTTCGCAAGTACTTCAAACTAAAAAGTACCAAAAAGTCCAACCGTGTATTTGTTTATTTTATGCTATTTAATTTGTAAAGAATTTAATAGTAGATAATTTGTGAGTTTCTTAAAAAAATGGAAAATAAATTAAAATATGTAAAAGTCCATTTAAATTTATTTTATTTTTTATTGTTATACATACACAGCTGTTTTCGTACGGAATGTGCATTCAGTTTGGCACTTTGTTTAAGCAAATGACATTTGACGAAACTTGGCGAAAAGCATCGTTAAGTACATTGTAGCTTGCCATATATGTTTTATATGTATTCGCACAGCTTCTTAAGTCGACTTAAGCCACCTCATTCATGTTCTGGTTGGGCCTTAAGAACTATTAAAGGGAGAGTCTTCAAAGCTACTATTATGGTAAACAATAAATTTCAATATAAAAATGGGTGGAGTAGACAGAGGAGGAGCACTTTTTTTCGATAAGGGCTGGGGATGAGGAACCCACCATAAGATGCCAATAGTAAGTATTGCATATGTTAAGAGCCGCTGCACCCATTTTCTTGATTTTTTTTCAGTAGCATCTTCTGAACCTCAAAATTTAAATAAAATAGTAACGGGGTAAGTGGTACCCCCATAGGATGCCAATGTTTAATATCGCAAATCTTAAGAACTGTTATAGTGAGAATGTTCAAACTTGGTAGGAGTCACGCTTATGGTATACTACACTTTTAAAAAAAAAAATAAAGCGGGTAGGCGCAGGGGGGGAAGTACCTCCCATAGGATGCATATATTAAATATCGCTCAACCTAAGAACTATTAAAAGAAGAGTCTTCAAAGCTACTATTATGGTAAACTATAAATTTCAATATAAAAATGGGTGGGATAGACAGAGGAGCAGCACTTTTTTCGATAGGGGCTGGGGAAGTGGAACCCACCATAAGATGCCAATAGTAAGTATTGCATATGTTAAGAGCCGCTGCACCCATTTTCTTGAATTTTTTTTTCAGTAGCATCTTCTGAGCCTCAAAATTGAAATAAAATAGCAACGGGGTAAGTGGTACCCCCATAGGATGCTAATGTAAAATATCGCATATCTTAAGAACTGTTATAGTGAGAATGTTCAAACTTGGTAGGAGTCACTCTTATAGTAAACTACACATTTGAAAATAAAAATTGAGGGGGAAGGCGCAGCTGGAGCAATAGCCCCATAGGATGTATGTATTAAATATCGCGTAACGTAAGAACTATCTTAGCTAGAGTCTTCAAACGTAGTTAAAGCCAAGAGAACTATAAATTTTTAAATAACAATCGGCGGGGTAGAGGAAGGAAGAGCGGTACCTCCCATAGAACGAAATCATTTAATTCCGAATATCCAAAGACAAATGTCTTCAAGCATTATAGGATCCACTCTTATGGTAAACTACACCTTTCAAAATAAAAATTTAGGGGTTAGGTGCAGGAGGAGAAATCAATAATATATAAGTAAAAAAGCGTATGAAATTTTGTTCCCTATAGACTTCTAAGCTACAGAGGGTTAGAGATCTGGTTTAAAAATATTTTACTATTTTATTTCGATAGGGTAGCAAAGCGCACCGGGTTAAGCTAGTGTGCATACTATAAAAACTAATAACTCGAAAACTATTCCGCGTGCATACATCTAGCTAGTATCAATCGATAGAGCGTACAAATCTGAATCGATATTGATATAGTTTATTTTCTAAGAGGCTTGGGAGGGGGGGGGGGGGGTAAGTTATAGCGTTACAAAATTTTAATTATTATTACATATTTATATGTGTCTGTTCAATCAACTTTGTAAACAAATAATGATCAAGCAGAGCTGCCAGTTTATTTTTGCCATAGTGCTGCCATATCAAGCGCTTTCATTAGTTTTTAACACTTTATTTTGTAACAAAAGTGTTTAAAATTTGAAGATAAACAATTAATTAAGAACTTAACATTAGTGCAATATAGTAGTACCAATTATTAGAAAAGCAAATTGGAAAATCGAAATAGGGGTTTGCCACATTCAAGAAATTAGCCTAAAAAAGTGTAAAATTAAAAAATCCATATGTGTGTATGTATAAACGTAGTTTGTTACTATTAAAAACAGATAAATTTCATTATAAGAAATATACCAAATTAAGAAAAGCTTAAGCTTGGAAGAATTGTATTCAAATAAAAAATACAAAACAAAAGAATTACTAAAATCACATAAAAAATTAAAGTATTAATATAAAAAATTCCACGGAAATTAAAAATAAAAGAAAAGATAAAATTAACTTTTTCAATAGCTGTTCATTCTAAATTATTTTCTTCTAAAATTTACAATTTGTTACTGTTTTTCAAAAATTAAAATATGTATGTTAAATTTATTCAACACTTTTTTAAATAAAATTTTAATCAGTTTCATATAATTTGCAATTATGTTTTTCAAATTTGATTTCTTTTCTTGTAAGCCAAATTCACTATTATTTCAATTTATTTTATTCAAATTAATATTATAAACATATATTAAATAGAAAAACGCACAAATTTGTTAAAAAAAATTTAATATAAAATACTTTTGTAAAAACTTGTTGAAACACAAAATTTTTTCATTTTATATTTTTCTCTTTCTAATAAATATAATTAGATCTATCTCGACGTACGATGTAGTACGCTTTTACGATTGAACCAACTATTGTGTGCCTTTGTATTAAATATTACACTTTCGGGTCTGTTCTGAAAATCACGTGGTTTCAAATTACGTGTTTTTGAATATCACACGTGTGATTTTGTGGTCTTCCGTCATACCGTTTTTGTATTTCTCGGTGTGCTTTCGGCAATTGAAGATCACACCAAAACACACAAAAACGAGACACTAAAATATCAAACGTGTGATTTTAGTTGGCACATGTGATTTGAAATCACGTGATTTGAGTAAAAGTGATTTGCAGAACAGGCCTGTTTATTATTTGACAATGTATCTACGTCATACGCTATTACGTTTATACGGTGCAATTGTGTTCCTACGGTAATTTATAATCTGTTCTTTGATATTAGAATTTTTGTTTTTTTTTTTTTTTATTTGAAACCCTTTTAACAACTTTTATTTATCCCAATAAGCACTCAAAAATTTAATATCAAGTACTTAAAACTAAGCTGGAAATAAACTTGAGTTTAAATGCATTTTTAAATGCTATTCAAGTCTAAAAATATTTTGCTAATATTTACTTGATTTTAAATTCCCATTTTGCTGGAGAATGCCAATTGTTTTGCACTTGATTCCAGCAAAGTTGCTTATTGGGTCTATATGTATATATGAAAATAATCCCAAAATGCAATTTTGCTAGAAATCAAGTGCAAAACAATTGTTTTTATTTTATAAGCGCAAAACTATGTGCATGTATGTAAATAAACATTCAAAACAAGGCGCACGTGTGAATAAATACTACTTTTGTATCAACTGTGAAAAAGTTTTCCACAACCCAAAAGTTTGTTTTCTTTTTACACGTATCACTTGGAGACGTACGTCTATGTGGCAACATTTTTTTTGCGAAATAAAAGAAACATGAAATAATTGAATTCGTAGCAATTTTCTTTCAGTCGTTTTTCGTATGTATCGAAAATCTTGTTCACCAAAATAAAAATAAAATTTTACTATTGAAAAGTTTGAAGACATAGAGAAGCATATTTTAATAAAAATTATAAAAGTTAGCTTTCTTAAATTCAAATCATGGATTTATAAAGAAAACAAGTAAGAAATCATAACAATAAGAAAACATTAAAAACAGACAAAAAAATACAAAATAGTGCATATACCTACATATCAGTTGTAAACAAATAAAAAAAATTAAGTAAAATTGCAGCTTGTGGGTAAAACTGAAATATGTAAGTGTTTTTTTAATAACATAATAAACCAACTAAGTCTTATTTCTTGACATTTTTTTTGGTATTTTTTTTTAATTATGTTGTATATATGCAGAAATGTACACATAAACAGTTGTTTGTATGGAAGTGCATACATATGTATGTATGTGGAAACAAATTTATTGAAAGTATATACATATATTTATCTACTTTATATCTATCTATCTATGCACATACATATTTGTTGATTTTTATTTAAAAAATTTAATAGAGTTTATAAACATTGCTAACTTGAATATTTTTTTCATTACTTTTAATTAATAAGATTATTCTAATAAAAAAATGCCCTTGTCTGAAGCTGCCAGACCACAAAATATTGCATATAAAGTCTAAACTAATCTACAATTGCAATAATGCTTGATATTTAATTCTATTTGCCTAAAACTGTTTGCAATTACTTTAAATTTACAATTTTAAAAATTATTTTAGCAATACAAATATTAATGAAAAAACCGTAAAAATAGTTGCTAATCAATCTGGTAACTTTATTATTGTGTCTGTTTCTTACTGCCTTTCTATACCAGAGATAATTATTGCGACATATGTATATTTTGCAGTAAATGTCAAAATTATGTTATCTTTAATGTAGACAGCAATTTTTAGTACATACTTATTGCCGGCAATAATAGGTGCGTTTGAGTACTTTTGCAGTAAATGAGTAAACAGAAAAATTTGCTCTCACAAAAAGCTGTTGTGCAAAAAAGTACGCGAACGCAAAATTTGTAAAAATTCGTAAAATAAAGGCAACAGCTGATGGCAAATAATTGAAGTGTTAAAAAATGTTTACACTTTTGACTACTTAACTCGTTTTCTTATCGGTACTCGATTAAAAGCTTTTTATAACACGAAAATTTTTGGAAAATACAAACAAAATATTTTATTTAATCTTTCATATTTGTTTGTTTTTAATTTTATTTGATTTTACTAATTTGTAGCGGGTTAAATTATTTAAAAGAACATCAATAATTTTTTTGCTATTGATTACTTAAGTCCCCAAGTACTTCACACTACTACAACCAGAGACCTGCGCCTTGACGGCTGAGCCGCGCCGCCGAATATTTTTAACAGCCGCCGCCGCCGAAAATTTATCGACAAAAGTCGGCTTAAAATCAGCCGCCGGTTACAGTCAAAATTTAATTTAATAGAATATTCCCAACAATAAATGCATAACCAAAATTTGTTTACTAACTTATTTGTAACAATTTTATATAAGTTGTTACACTTCTTATATAATTTGTATACTTTGTAATATTATGGTAGAGCTAAAAAAATTTGTTGGAATGCTAGTGGTAACATGCAATCTCCACCTAACTTTTTTCACAATTAAAAATATTTTTGAATTATGAATTATGATTTTTGTATTGTAAGGTTTTTTGATTCTTTGCAGCTTTAACGATTTTTAATAAATATCAGACTTTGCTATTATGCCGCTGTTTGCAATTTTTTGCGAATTTCCCCTAATTACAATTTTTTTATCGAATTTTTACCACTCCTTGTAGTTTAAGGGTCTTTTAATCAATTAAGTGGCTTGCTTGATATATTCAAAACATTCGCTATTTTTGCCAATTTCCTGAATTCTTAAAATTTTCCCGAATTTCTATAGTTTTCGAATTTTTAAATATTTGCGTTCCTTTGTTGCTCATTTTGGCATGCGCTGAAAACCGCTAAACCGAAGTCACCTATTTTATAGGACACTATTAACACTGTTGATTTATATGTCTTTATGTCTTTATGTCATTACTATACAAGCATAAAGATCTGTTACATATTTTAAACAAATTTCGATTCGAAAGCTTTGGAATGACGCAATTCCGTTTTTAATACGTCACGAAGTTTTATTCGATACGAAAGTTCATTCGAACACGTGTGAGATGATTTGGGCCCTGGTAAAATTGTTCCAGAATATACCACTATTGGCTTTATTGACAAAATTTTTTTCCATTCTTTTTATTTTTAATAAAAACAGTTTTTTTTAATAAATAAAAATGTTAAAGTATAGTCTTTATATGTTTTTAAAGGTTTTGCGGTAAAAATTTAAAATCCCATTTAGGAATAGATTATAGTCACAAGCATTAAAATAAGTATATATGCAAGTTTCTTTTATTATTCAAACCAAAATATAAAATTTGGTTAACAAAATATTTTTTAGTTTAAGTCGGCTTAAGCCGGCTTTGAGCCGCCGCCGGCAATATTTTTGCAAGCCGCCGCCGCCGACAAAACTTGATGGCGCAGGTCTCTGATTACAACTCTAAAAAATTAACTTAACAAAAAAAATTTCAGAAGTTTGTATTTAGCCAAATAAATGCTTCACAAACAAGATTAATTTATTAATAGTTATTCACTTTTTGTTTTGGTTTAATTTTTATTTCAACTTTTCTTTTTTCACAATTTATATTCATTTTATTTGTTACTTTTGTTTGTTTACCTTTTGGAACATATGTTTTTTTGATTTACTAAATTTTACTGCAAAAATTTCTGCAATAAAAATTTGTAAATACTCAGACAAGAACTGTCACTTTCCGCTCTCAATTTGTGTTCTAATTTACTGTATTTTGTGTACTCGAACGCAATTTCGTAAAATGCAGTAAAGTTCAATAATAAATAGTAAAAACTTTTTGTTCTCGAACGAAAAATGGACTAACAATTATTGCAACATAAATTTCCGGCAATAAATATCTACAAAAAATTGCTGTCTACATTAAAGATAACATAATTTTGACATTTACTGCAATATATATACATATATATATATATGATCCCATCGATCCTATAAGGAGCATAGGGCCTCGTTATTTATTTTTCATTACCCCAGGTCTACACCAAAGATAAATATCTCAGCAAATGTGAATTGAAAGCTGTGACATAGGCTGCACTCAATTTGTAAAGGCGCCCGTACACGACATGTTTTTGTCATCTGACATGTCAAATTTCCCACTGCAAAATACATACATGTCGTGTGTTACCTTTTTAACTTTGCTTCTGAAAAAGTCAGACGCAAAGTCATCTGACAAAATTTTAATTAGAGCGTGCTCTGTTTTCTTCTGACAAACCTTCTGACATCACTGTTGTTATTTTGAAAAAGAAAAAAAATGTTAGAAATCCATGCCGCAAAGAAGCTGGTAGCGGCGGTGCACTATTGACGGAATCAAGGCGCATTCTACAGGTAAACTCATCTCGTCAGCCGTTCATCGGCTGTCTCCACGGCGATTTAAAAAAAATTCGTAAATGTCAAAATATACAGGGGTGTAATGGAAATCGAAAACGTAAAACGAAAGAATTTGGCAGTTCTTTTTATTAATCATTTTATCTAATTTTTGTTAAACAAGAGAAGAAGTTGATTGAAAAGTGCTAAAAATATTATTTTTATAATAAAAAAATTTCAAAACTGCGAATGATTAAAGTGAATATAATAATTTCTTTTATAAAAAAGTGATAATTTTAATTTGCAATAAAAAAATTTTGACAGCTATCAATTATATTGCAAAAACAAAATACATGGGGCTTTTTGTAGTTAGTTGTAGAGTTGCACTTACCTATTTAAATTCGCCTTGGACGGAATCATTAGCCGGCTGAGGTTGTTATTTTACAATACCTATATGTTTGTTCTTTTAACCTTTAAATAGAAATAATGTACATATATATATGGGCAACTTCAAAAATTTACGGACCCTAGAAATTTTTTTTTATTTGTTTTTTTTTTGTCTGACATCAATGTTGATTTGCGTGTGTATAAACCGATATTTGAGCATGTGAAATCCGTTCGCGTTAATCAATTTTATTAAACGGCGCAAATTTTAAATCCTTAAAATTTTTTGGTGCGTTTTCAATTTTAGTATCAAGCTCAGTAAAGTCTTCTATTCGATGTACGTTTGAGCGGAATTGATACAGCGCTTTTGTTGTCACAGGGTTGAAAAAAATTATTTTTTTTGCACTTTATCAGTTTAGAATCTATTTGGATACCTAAACATGTTCCCATGCCATGTTTTGATATAAAAAAATGCTTAAAAAAAATTGTTTTTTCGCAAAAATTTTCGCCTCAGAGATGCCCTTTACGAAGTTACTCACATCACGCAATACACTAGCCAACTTAAAAGGCAATTCAGATTGTCAGACGTTAAAAAGAAACATTTTTAAAACATTTACGCTAATTTCTTTTAAGTTTGTGATGTCCGTGATACGTTATTGGTGCGCTGACACCAACTTGATATACCTCAAACTTTATAAAATTACGCAGTTTTTTTTAATTCTGCTCTCAAAACTAATTTTTATTAAACGGCGCAAAAACCCTATGTAAAATCTTCAAAAAGTTCAAAATTCGGAAAATTTTGTTTTCACTTGTAAACCACCATGCAACTTTTCACCCAGCAGCGATATCAAAAAATTTTTTTTAGTGGATATATCCTTCAAGTCTAGTGACTATATTTTGTATTTACAGTGCACTCGGGAAAACGTCAACACTCGTTTACGTCAACATCCCAAAACGTCAACCTTTTTTTTTTACATTGCCTACTCTAAAACATCAACCCAACCATAAAGCTCTAAAACGTCAACTCTGAATAAAATAAAATTTCGAATTTAGCAGCAGTTAAAATACACACATTTGTACACACACACATTTATTTTATGAAATCAATTCAGAAATTGGGAATCCACCTGGATAATGTTTCTAATTCGTGTGAAATTGAGGAGTTGGAAGTGATCGATGATGAGGAGAACGATTTAGATACAAATGTGCAGACAATAAAACCAAGCGAAGCCGTCGAAAAATTTAACAGGGCTTTGGATTGGGCTCAATGCGAGAATGTTGAGCAAAATGACTTAAATGTGTTAAGACGTTTAAGAGAGAAGGCTCTCTTCCAAGTGTTGGATAGAAAAAAAGAGCAGAAAAAAATAACAGATTTTTTTTAAATGCATATCTGTGCATGTAAAATTAAAAATATGATCTCATTTAAAATGTATTCTTTTAGTTCCAGTTGTCTTCTATGGTTTTAGTCAGGTTGAATGCCTTTTTTATTTCCTTTTTGAATTTGTTTATGTTTGGATTTAGTTTATAATTAATAAAAACGTTTAAAAGCACATTATCGATATGTTTTTTATTTAAAAATTTTACATTCGTAAACGTCAACAATTTGTGTTAAACGTCAACACCCGCGGTTTTAATTAGTTGACGTTTTCCAGAGTGCACTGTATTTGGATATAAAAGCTAAAAACTATTACAAAGAAAATGGAATGGATGAAAAAACTCTTGCAAGTTTCAAATCGTTGTTTTAATTTATCAAATTTTAGATGACCACCAATTCTTAAGGAGACGACTTTTCAACGTAGAACTTTGCACGTCATATCCTTCAAGTATAGTCATCCAAACCCTGTACAACGTTTTGTTCAATTATTAAAACTTAACGAAATAAGAGCCTTAAAATGTCGGTTTCAGCAGGTGCTCAAAAAATTTGAAATAGCCCATTCGGTAACCTTATATCTCCAAAACTAAAAGGGATACAATAAAAACGTAATACTTATCGTTGTTCTTTAGAAAAATTAGTGGACAGGTGTCTGGTACTGTTTCGAAATTCGGCCGTATTACTTTGTAAACGGGTAAAACCTGAATTTTAGTACTTATTTAACACCCAAACTATCTTTTGAACCAATAAACATAGCAACAAAGTTTATACCACATTCGAAACTTATCAAAAAAATACGAATACCAATTTGGTACTTTTTCGAAATTTGAACATTTAAGGGGTGAAAATCGTAACTATTTTTGGTACTTTTTTACAAAACATTTTTTCCATTCATTAACATATTCGTACAAAATTATGGGCTCCCACTACAATACTGAAATTTTGTATACTTTAATGGGAGGGAAAATAGAACCCAAAAGGGGAAATACGCGAAATTTGATATTTTACTTTAGCTTTTTGGTTCTACAACTGGTATTTTTTTAATTATCGTTAATGTTGTACCTTAAAACATAAGATTCAACATGCAATGTCCTGAGTGGATAAGAATCTATTACGGAACTGCTTAGTACTTTTTTGTTCTTTAACTGGTACTTTTTGAATTTCCGTTAGTTTGGACCTAGAAACATAAAATTCAAGATACAATGTCCTGGGTGGATGAGAGTCTAAAGGAGGGAACTTTTTGGTGATTTTTTATTCATCGACTGGTACTTTTTGAATTTCCGTTGGTGTTGGACCTAGAAAGACAAAATTAAACATGCAAAGTCCTGAGTGAATGAGAATCTTTAAGAGGGGTTTTTGGCACTTTTTGTTCTTTAACTGGTACTTTTTGAATTTCCGTTATTATTGGACCTAGAAAAATTGAATTCAACATGCAATGTCCTGAGAGGATAAGAATATATGAGCGAACTTTTGGTACTTTTTTGTTCTTCAACTGGTACTTTTTTCAAAATTTTGGTTTATATTGGTCTTATGAACGTAAAATAAAACCTGCAAGGTCCAGAGAGAATGAGAATCTGTAAGATGGATTTTTGGCACATTTTTGTTCTTTTATTGGTAATTTTTGAATTTCCGATAATATTGGACCTTAAAACATCAAATTAAACATGCAAGATCCTGAGTGAATGAGAATCTGTAAGAGGGCTCTTTGGTACTTTTTTATTCATT
Source organism: Pollenia labialis (assembly GCA_949318255.1). Lineage (NCBI taxonomy): Eukaryota > Metazoa > Arthropoda > Insecta > Diptera > Polleniidae > Pollenia > Pollenia labialis. The sequence goes on along the minus strand of OX439144.1, from coordinate 13,192,024 downwards.
AACTGGTACTTTTTGAATTTCCGTTAGTATTGGACGTAGAAACATTAAATTAACCATGCAATGTCTTGGGTGAATGAGAATCTGTAAGAAGGATCTTTCTGGTAATTTTTCGATCTTTGACTGGTACTTTTTTATTTTCTTTAAAATTGGACCTAAAAACAGCAAATTGAAGATGTTCCCACTTGCTTTAAAAAATTTGATGATTTAATAGAGCAGCCGCATAAAAGATTTTCGAATTAGATTCTGTAAGATATTATGTCAAATTTTATTAATAAAGAAAACGCTTATTCGATTCGAAGAAAATAATTATTTTTAAAAAGAATTACAAGTTTTGAAGGAAGTGCTTAGAAATCTAAATGTCTAGAAATTATATAATGTAACTTTGACTATAAAGGCAAACCTCCGTAGAAAGGAAACGTGTTTTCTCATTGAAATCTTCTTGATAAAAAATTAGAAATAGGCTTTCAAACGATTCTCTAAATGCTTATACTGACTAAAATCCTATCTTAAAATAAATATCGTGCTAAAATATGTTTAAATAATTTAACTTTTTTTTGGTTTTATATAAATGCTGATGGCTTTGAATTAATTCGGTGTCAATAAGTGCTTAAGTCTATTTGTTTAGTTTTATAAGAGAACATTTCTAAACTTTAAAGGTGGCTTTTGGAAATTTACTCCGAATTTATTATAATCATCAGTTCTCTGCGGTATAAATTAAATTGAATAATATTTTGCATCGATTTGCGTTGAGCGGGAATTCCCCTGATATCAAAAAAATTGAAAAATAAATCCCGGAAATGAAAAAGTGCGGGAAAAGAATAACTCTACTCCTCAGGAGCCACCATTGGTGCTTTTGGCAAAGTTTTCCCGAATTCTTGAGCATTGACTAAAGTCACCGGAAAGAGGTTTCCTTTCCCTTAAAAGATTTACTATTGGTTTCCTTAGGTTTGGTTAGGTTCCATGGGCAGCCATCAAAAGACAGCTCACTTGGGTCCTTAGTTGGTCCCTTTGTGATACCCTGCGCCAATGCCCATCCCTAAGAGCAGTTACTCAGATGGCGTCACTGCAAAGTCCAACCACTTCGTCTTCCTAGTGAAGAGAAGGAGCGATTTAAGTTCCATCCCAGATAGATCCTCCAAGCAGGCAAACACCGCTTCCCCCAGGTATTCCTCCCTAATGCCCCGCAATCCAGGGCAATGACAAAGAAAGTGAAGCACAGTTTCCTCTTCCTCCTCGTTTTGACAACTTCTACAGTAGTCGTTAAATTCCAGACCCGTTCTTCCAGCATGAGTCCCCACTGGCCAGTGTACAGTTACAACCGATAACACCGTCCTAATTTGGTCCTGCTGAATCCAAGTAGAGAGCTAGTTCTCCGTCCATCATATCCAGGCCAAAGGATCCTGGATATCGAGCAGGTGGATTCACAGGTCCACCGCGTCTGCGCAACTCCCTGTATCCATATTAGCGTTACCCTTGAATGCTTCGCAATCTCATCCAAAGACATCCGACATTCTACAGTTAACCTAGATGTCGTGTAGACACCCGCTAGGGAAGCAAGGGCAGCCTTGCTGTCAGTAAATATACGTATATCTCCCGATATGTGATGATACCTCAGCCATTTTGCCGCCCGCCTTATAGCCGAGATTTTCGCCTGCAGGACACTACATCCATCCGGCAGACGAAAGGAAACCTTCACATTCAGTTCCTCTATGAAGAAACCTCCGCTGACCCTCTCACCTTTCCTCGAACCATCAGTATAAACCCCTAAATTCGGTTCACGGAAAGTATTCAAAAGCACCCCGCACAAAGGAACGGCACCGGGGTGCAGAAATCCACTCCATCAGGGACAATCGACCGCATGATGCACTCCAGACACTGAGTACCCTCAAAGCAGCCTCCATACACTGGGACATTTTTTTTTTTTTTTTTTTTTTTATTTAAATTAATTTAGTAGTATTAAAATACTTTACAATAAATTCTTTATTTTAATTTTTGCTAAACAAATATTATATTATAAAAAGCTCTGTTGGTTACTATTATTCCTAACGAAATATACAATTTTTCTTTTAAACTCATTAGTATTTCTCTCATTTTTGACGTCTATGGGCAGCATGTTGTATAGATGTAAGCCTTTGTAGAAAAGTGACCGTTGCTTTGCAGTTGTTGTTGCTCTTGGAAGCCTAAAGTTGTTAACATTTCTTAGATGATATGGTTGAATTTCCCCTACATAGTTTAGCTGCTCTGTTAAATAATCTGGTGCATATCCCATTTTCATTTTGTGTATAAAATTTAATGTATTCATTTCAAGTCTTTGTTTAATATTTAGCCATTTTAATGCATTAAGCATACCTTCTATTGGTGTATAAATGTTACATTTTAATATTGATCGCATTGCTTTGTTTTGCAGTTTTTGCAGTCTTTCAATTTGTGATTCTGTGCAGCATGTATATAAAATAGTTGAGCCAAATTCAAAATGAGGTTTTATCATAGTGTTATAAATATTTATAGCAGTCAATACCGATATTTTTTTACGTATACGTTTAAAAAACCCGATTTTTTTTTCCAATTTTTTTTTGCATATGAACTCTATATGTTCTTTAAATTTTAATTGTTTATCTATTAAGAAGCCAAGATATTTAATTTGATTAACTTTTTCTATTACTTCATTATTGATTTTAAATACCGATTCATTGTCCATATTAATTTGCATTAGTTTAGTTTTATTTTCATTTAACTTAAGTCTATTCATCTTTAACCATTTGTTAACATTATTTATATCATATATCATGTTATCGTGACACTGTTTATATGTGCATCCTTCCGTAAATATCAGTGTATCATCCGCATATAACACTATTTCGCATTTTTGTAAAATGTTTGGCATATCGTTGATATATATGATAAACAATAGTGCACCCAAAATTGAACCTTGTGGTACTCCATATTCATTTTCTATATACTCAGATTTTATATTATTTATTTTCACCATTTGTTTCCGATCCGATAGATATGATTAAAACCATTTCAGCTCATTTTCTTGTATTCCGTACATATAAAGCTTTTGTATTAAAATATCTCTGTCAATTGTCTCGAAAGCTCTTTTAAAATCTAAAAACATTGCCATAATTTTCTTATTTTTCTCCACATTTTTCCATCTATTGATGACATAGTTTACTGTTGTTTCACATGAAAATTTTTTTCTGAAGCCAGATTGATGCTTATTTAATATATTATTTTCCTCAATGTATTTTTCAAGTTGTTGCTTTACCACCTTTTCAATTATCTTTTCACACGTTTTTAAAGTATTTATGGGACGGAATTCTTCACATTTTTTTGTTTTTACAATTTTTTCTATTGGTGTTACGGATGATATCTTCCAGCTTTCAGGGAATTCACCTGTTTCCAATGATTGGTTTATGACGTTCATCATGATTTCTCCTATAATGCTCCAATTATCTAATATTATTTTCATAGAAACATTGTTAAAATCAGATTTATTTTTAATATCTTTACATATAATTTTAAGTTCTTGTATATTTATTGCACGAAATTTAAATTTGTTGTTTATCACAGGTATTTGATTAATATATTGCACTTGGTCTATCGAATTTCTAATTGTCTTAATACTATCCACGAAATAATTATTAAATTTATTGGCTATTTGGTAGGTTTCCTTATATTCTATATCATTAAATATCACAGTTTTTATCACATTTTTGTTTTTATTAAGTACCAAGTCCACATTCGTTTCTGGTCTTTGGCATTGCTTATTTTATTATTAACAAACTTATTTTTCTCATATTCGAGTTTTGTTTTATATTTATTTCTTATTGTTTTATAATTGTTCCATGCTACACTTGTGTTCACAGATTTTGCTATACCGTATTTCGCTATTTTTTCATTTTTTAAAAATTGTAGTTCTCTACTAAACCACTTATTTACATTGTTTTTTTCGTTAATTGTTTTTTCTTCATAAATTTCTGAATTGTGTTTTCTATGCTGGTATCAATATTATAAACATTATTATTTACGCTCTCATTCGCACTATATTTTAGTACACTATTAAGTTCTCTATTAAACGAAATTTTGTTGTATTTGAATATTTCTATTTCTTTTTTAGTTGTTTTTTCATTGTTTCTAAAGGGTGGTTAAATTTCAAGGGCCGATGTTGATTTTGAATAAAACACAAACTATTTAGGAAATTATTGTAATTATTGTAATTTTATTTATATTGATATTACTCAATTATGTATGGAACAAAATATCGGCCAAATGGGCGCCGCGACCACGGCGGCACACCTCCATCCGATGGTCCAAATTTTCGATGACCCTGAGGCATAATGGAGGTTCTATGCCGTTAATGTGCCGAATTATCTCATCCTTTAGCTCTTGAATTGTTGCTGGCTTATCGACGTACACCTTTTCTTTCAAATAACCCCAAAGAAAAAAGTCCAACGGTGTCAAATCACATGATCTTGGCGGCCAATTGACATCGCCATTACGTGAGATAACACGGCCATTGAATTTGTTGCGCAAAAGAGCCATTGTTTCGTTAGCTGTGTGGCAAGTGGCACCATCCTGCTGAAACCACATATCGTCCACATCCATATCTTCCAATTCATATGCATAATGTTCATCAACGACGAGCGTGAGAGGTGCAATTGTTGGGCACGACGACGAGTTGAGGTGGACGGCTCTTCAGCCACACTATCGCGAACAGCAGCAATATTTTCTGCAGTACGAGCTGTACGAGCATGCACTGGTGTTCTGACATCTTCTACAGAACCGGTTTGCTCGAATTTTTCCACGATTTTTGCGCTTGTACTCACATTTGGACGATCAAATTGACCAAAAAAATCACGAAGTGCACGATATGCATTTTGATTTGAACGCCCATTTTCATAATAAGTCTGGATAACTTTAACACGTTGTTGGATTGTGTATCTCTCCATGGTTCAAATTGAGTAAGTCTGAAATTCGGAAAAAAACTTGGCGTTTAGGTGTGGTTCACATTCAACATCGGCCCTTACAATTTAACCACCCTTTATTTTGAATTGTAATATCAATCGCTTCATGATCTGCTATTTTGTTTGCACTGTTATTTTCTACGGATACGTTGTTATTATTTGTTATTACATAGTCTATTAATGTTTTTGTATTTTCTGTAATTCTCGTGTACTCTGTAACTGTTTGTTTCAGGCCATTGTCATTCAAAGTTACTTGAATTCTATTTTTATATGTTCCATCTTTGCTCCAATCAATGTTAAAATCGCCAACTATAATTATTTCATAACTCGTTTCACAAATTATTTCTATTATTTCATCAAATGCATTACAAAATTCTACTTCACTGCAGCTTGGAGATCTATAAACAGCCATAATTACCAAAAGTGTATTTTTATTTTTTACCAGATATGCACTCATCCAAAATTTTGACTCTGCAATCTTTTCACATAACTTGTTCACCTTCCATGTTTTTTTAAAATAAATAATGACCCCACCGGTTCGTGTAGAATTCGATAATGTTGCATAATGATCATATCCTTCTAATTGGTATTCTTCTTCGTTTATATCCTCTGTTAAATGAGTTTCAGATAGTATTATATATTTCGGATTTTTTAAAGCCGCAACTACTTCTATTTGGTTGAAATTGTTTAGTAATCCCTGAGCATTTGTGTATTACCATTTATATTAGTTAATTGTTAAACATTAAACCCCATTCTTCTCATCTTCACATTTAGTTTGTTTATGTATACTGGACATTCCTTACTCAAAGTACTGTGATTCTCATCTAACCCTAAATTTAGTTTTTGGTTTGATTTTATACAATTTATACATTTTGAAATTATTTCTTTATTGCATTCCTTTGCTTTATGGTTTCCGTGGCATTTATAACATATTTCCTGATTCTTGCAATCAACTGCTTTATGGTTAAATCCTCTACATTTATAGCAAATTAATACTTCGGTACCGTCAAATACTCTACATTTCTCCCATCCAATATTTATTTTCTGAGCTGATAATATTTTCGTGTATGACTCATTATCAATTACGATCTTCGTATTATATATTACTCTGTTGTTTCGTTTAAATTCAAATGATTTAACAGGATTTATTACACTGTTATTTAAAAACTCATTTTGTTTTTTAATTTTTTCAATTAATTCACTGTTTGAATATTTAAATGTCATGTCTGTAATTGTTACGCTCATTTCAATATTATTTGGTACTTTAATTTCGTATCCTTCACTCATTTCATTTTGTATAGCTTTTTTAATCTTTTCTCTTTCTTCATTATTTTCACTCTGGATGACCACTGTTCCATTACTTCTATTTTCAACATTTGTTATTTTTAAATGTACTGGATTCACCCTGTTGTTTAAGTCTTCTTTTGTTTTTTCTATTTTTTGTTTTTCTTTTGGTTTAATAATTAATGGCACCTGTTTTTTTAGTTCTGGCAGTACTATATTTTTTTTAACTGTGTCTGCAAATGACAGTTTGTTTTGCTTATCATTTGTTTCTTTAATTACTTTTTTGATCTCGTTGCATATCTTCACATTACTTTCTTCGATAGTGTCACATATTTTGTTTTTGTTTTTGTTTTCACAATTGTTTATGGCATCACAAAAATTTTTAATTTCATCTACACTCTTTTCGCATATTTTTTGTGCATTAACTATTTTTTTAATTCTTTCCTCGTACCGTTTTTCTATTGCTTCCAACAATTGTTTTATTTCATTTTCACTTTGTTTCAACGATGATTCAAATTCATTTTTATATTCTACTAAATTTTGTTTGTTTTTGTAAACACCATTTTGGATATCTTTTAATACCATATCAACATTGTTTATATACTCCATACAATCATTACACATAAATCTCACAAAATTATTTGCATCCAAAATCTTTATTGAGTACTGATCAAGACCAGAACATTTGACCGAGGAGTGATATACTTTTTTGCACACCCCCTCACAACTTATTCCAGTTTCACCACGTATGCACTTTTGCATCTGTGACACTGGCTGAGTCAGAAAAAATATATTAATTATCAATAAAATCAATGTTTTTTAAGTAAACTTTTACTTTCCCGTGTTATCGTTTGTTTTATTTATTGTTTTTAAAAGTCTCTATCTTTTTTAAACAACACTTTATATATTTTTTTAAACAATTTTACGGAGCTTTTCGAATTGTTCGTTTCTTCTTCGCACATTACGCCAAAGTGCCTCCCTGTGATGGCCACTGCAACATCATCAGCATACGCCACCGTTTTGATCCTCATGTCGTCCATCCTTGCCAACATGGTGTTCATAGTCAGGTTCCACAATAGTGGGGACAGAACTCCCCCTTGGGGAGTACCCCTGTTCACCAGCCTCTGAACACTGGTTTCACCTATCGTAGAGCAAATGACCCTATTCCGTAGTAGATTGTCCACAAATCTACATATGCCAGCGTCGATCCCCAGACTCCTCATGGACGTCTTGATAGAGTCCGGGTTGACATTGTTGAAGGCCCCCTCAATATCGAGAAAGGTCACCAGTGTGTACTCCTTGAATTCGAGCGATCTCTCAATAGTTCCGACCAGAGAGTGAAGAGCCGTCTCAACAGACCTGCCCCTTGTGTAGGCATGTTGAGAGGCAGAGAGTAAGCAACTTGGGATGGTCATCCTCAAGTGTATATCGATAACCCTCAAGAGTCTTAAGAAGAAAGGATAAAAGACTAATCGGTCTGTAGTCCTTCGGCTCGGTGTGAGAAGCCTTACCCCCTTTGGGTATAAAGACCACCCTACACAGGGTCCATTTCACAGAAAGATACGAAAATCTAGCGCATCCCCTGCATATGGCCAGCAACCAGGGTATTATCAGGGTCGAATTCCTCTGCAGGTCCGCCGGAATTATACCATCCATACCCGGAGATTTATATGGGATAAAGCTACCGATAGCCCACTTAATCCTATCATAGTCCAATAAGATGGACATAGGAATGGGAGTCACCTCCCGCACCTGATCCCGTGTGTTTCTTGACTATTCGTGGTCCAAATACCATCCGATTTCCGGACATAGGTCGGGACAACCGGGCTCGAGGCCATTACCTTACGTAAACGGTTCGTCTCAGAGGATCCTTCCACGCCGCACATTGGGTTGAAATTGCTAAAAACGGCTCTTAATTCAGGCGTTACAGATAACACTTATTTTTTCGTTTCGTAGTATTAAATGGGTCATTAGTAGTTAAAAAAAATCAGTTTTGAAAAAAAAAAAATTTTTTTAAACTCCAGGGATATCCGTTTGCCTGCCCGTATGAATATTTAAATTGCTTTGCAAACTCCATTTTTAAAGATAAATGAATGAAATTTGACGCATATGATTTTTTTAGGTTAGTAACTCAGAATACAAAAATTCAACGGAATCGGTAAATGATTTCGTATAGCCCCCATACAAAATTTTCCCGAAAATAGGCCATACTAATCTTTATTGATTAAAAAAGTTTTTATTAATAAAAATATATATATAATAAATTTACATTTTAGTTTTGATATTATTAATCTTCATATTCGCTGTCACTAAAATAAATATCATCGGAATTATTTTCTTCAGAAATTTTAGGTAACATTAGAAGGTCCAATACCTGCTGTGGCAACACGCTACTTTTCTTTTTGTAATGTTTGCTCATATTACTAATAATAGGATCAGAACTTATTAAAAATCTATTGAAAATATCTTCATTGGACTTTTCGCGACTGCATTTCCGTGAAAAATGTTCTCTGTATGATTTAAAATCTTTATTGCGAGCTTCCTGCGCTTCCTCCGATAACTGACCAATAGGTAACAGTGCATGAGTAATAATCTCCGAACCATGTATTAAAAATTTATGTAAAGTAAATTTTTTGTTTTTTTTGCCATAGTTTTTTTGCTGCATTCTTCAAATGAAAGGTGTTTTCTTCCTCGTTTTGTTTCTGATATGAACGAAATTTCGGTATTAAGCCAACTTTCGTTATTTTTTAAAAAATCGTTCTCTTTTCTGCAACTTTTAAACCATCGACTTTTAAAATCATTGCAAAAAATATAAAACCTGTTTCTAAAATGTTTCATATCTTGAGGATTGTACCTTTTAATTAATTCAGTCTGCAAAAACTTTATTTTATTATAAATTCTTATAGAGTTTGCGTTTTTCATTATATTATAAAGCTCTCTTCGGGAAATGTAAATACCAGAATTTGTTCCTAAAATAAGAAGTTTAAAGTAATTGTTTTTTTTTTCTGTCACGAGTAACGAGTAGTGTTTGTTCACATCACTTTTAGACAATAACACCACAGTTTCAAAAAAAAAAAAAAAAAAAAAAAAAAAAAACAGTCACAATTGAAACAAACAAAAAGAAAGTTAAAAAAACAATTATTCACGTTTCCAACTATGTTAAAAGTACTTAAAATTATACATACCCAACAGTTCAAACTTGAAGGACCATCCCAATACTTATTAAAAGGCTAGATATTTCAACATGTGCTTTTGCAAAGTCAAGCACCTGTTCGCTGTTGCTTCAAAAGAACATATTAGCCTGTCCAATGACAAGTACATGTTAAAGTCCTATGTTATTTTACCAGTATTGGAGACGGACCTTCAGTTTGGTACTGCTGGGTAATAATATTAAAAATAGGAATATTGATAATGAGAAAATTAACAAAAATAAACAATAACAAAACTACATACCAAACATATGTATGTACACACTTACATGCATACATGAATTTTTCTTTGATGTTAAATTGAAAAACTATTTTTTTTCGTTCTTATCGCAAAAAACCCGCAAAATGTTTTTATATGATTTGTAAGTAGACATATCATAGAAAACTATAAAAAATTTTTTTTTACCCAAGCTTGCCCAAACCGAATTTGAATTTCTACTTAAAAGTAAAAAATTATTGTTTTTTAGACCAATTTTCAAAAAAATATTAAAAATATTTCTACAACAAAAATATTTAACTGGGGTACATATTTGAGTTTCCAAATACCTGAGGTTGAAGGTTCCATTGTAAAAATATTACGTTTATGCTATTAAAATATAAAAATTTTATTAAAAAAAAATTTTTTTTTCAATTTTTACCACTGTTTTCAAAAACTTAAAAAATGTTCAACTTTAACAACGCACAACTCGAAAAGTAAATAACAAAGGAAAATGAAAAAGATAGTTAGTGATGCACAATTTTGTTTACTATAACCTGTAATTGATTACTTTTAAAAAATATTAATTTTCAATTTTCAATTAAGAGCCATTATTGGGAATTTCAACCCAACGTGCGCCGCTACAGAAGTTCCTCCAAGCAATCCTTTTCGCTGATCTAACCAGGTTTCTAAACCTATTCAATGATGACTTATAGTCCGCCCAGTTTCCATGGCGCTTTGCCACATTGAAGAACCTACGACAGTCAATTCTCGCCTGCGGAATGTCAGGATCCCACCTTGTTGGCCGGTTCCTACCCCTAGGCTTACACGCCAAGGAAGTCGCCAACTGCAGTGAGTTCGAAAGCAGATCCACTGCCGCGTCGATCCCCCCGCACACAAAATAATAAAGTAGGTAATTTTACCAAGGCGTGCATAGGCAATTTCATTTTATATAGAAATAAAAAACTATGGTTAATTACCTTAATTAATTGGTAATATATACAAGAAGTATTATCTAAAACTTTTGTTAATATTACTAATCGAGTTAGGTATCTTCTTCGATTTTTATAATATATAAAGTTCTATTTTATTTTATTGTCAAATGGAATTTTCATTGAAAAAAAACGTTTAAATTAATTTTTAAAAAAAGGTTGTATAAATAAAACTTTCTTAAATTAATTATTTAACATTTGTAAGTTAAATAAAATATATACTTTTTAGATCCAAAAATCCATTAAAAGATATTTCAAGAATCAAACAAGGAAAAATAATAATTTAAAAAAAGCTATGGACTGTTTTATATGTAAAAAAAATTTTACTTCTCCACATATTCTTTGCGGGCATTTAAAACGTGTTCATGATTGCACAAAGTAAAAAAAAAACTTTTTATATTTGATGAAAATAATTTGTATGTTATATGTAAAAATGAAAACTGTATTTGGAATGATCATTATATTGCATACGAAGTTTTTCAAAATAGTCTTAAAACCATAACAACCTTTTCAGCAAAATTATTTGATGGACCTCCAGTTAATTTAAACATGCTTTCAAACGGAAAGTCAATGATAAGAGTAAAACGATATTTTAACTAAATTATTTCCAGTTTTTTTAATAGTACCAAATTATAGCACAAATTTATTATGGAGGAAACTGAACTTAATTTGTTGGAGTTAAATACCCAGTAAAAACTTCGATTACTTTTTCAAAATGAATAGCTTCTCTCACTCATTATTTAGTAGCCTTCTTCTATAACTACATCTATAACAACTTCTATAACTACTTTTTTCTTGATGTATTAATGTAAAAAAATAATGACTTACTTTTGAATGCGTTCATTTTGGGACATCCCATATACAATTCATTGGTTCTTTCAGTAGAATTGTAAGTAGTGCTCTTATGTTGTTCTGATTACTTAACACATTATTTTGTAGGCGAAGTTTTTACTGGGTAAGAATGACATAAGCAAAGTAAACATAATAATAAGTGATATAGAATACTTTTACAATAACACAAGTGATAATGATGGTGAAGAAGATGGTTTATCTAAATTATTAAAGCAATTTAAATTATTTGAAGAATTATATGAATTTTTAAAAGGTAAACAATCAACTGAATCGTTTTTATATTTAATTTAGCACTTTGATTTGCAATTAAAAAAATTCAATAAAAATTTTCAAACAATATTTTATTAGAGAAAGAAATAACTGTAGAAGCACTTAAATATATTAAACCACGTCACGAGATATTTAAAGATGAAAAGATTTGTTTAAAAATGTTATTAGAACATAAACAGTCAAAGTTTACTTTGATTCTGTATGATTAAGGAAAATTCAAATTCTAAGATACTCGTAAAAGTCAAGTTAAGCACAATCCTGGCATCAAACTAAGAAACCACTTTCAAAACGTATCTCTCTTTACAAATTCAAGATAATTTCAAATTCATATAGTACATAAATACAAGCAAACCTTTATTCGAGCGACAGTTTGCTTTACCATTTAAATTCGAAAAGCTGTAATAAAAGTATTCCAATAATATTTCACGAAAATTCGAGAACAATTGCAACTTATGAAGATGTACATATACTTTTACCTGGTGATTGGTGATTTAAAATTATAATCAAATCAAGTACTTAAACAAAAACATCAATCAAACCTATCAAATCTCTGAAGAATTACAAAAAATGACTATATATATATGTTTATTTATGTATATACATATATGTTTTTTTATTATAATAACATTATAAATGAAGTTAACTGTAAATTTTAATTTGTTTTAAAGCAATAATGTTTTAGTGTATATCATCATGTTTAATTGCATACTTGTATTTGCATAAATATGTACATACATACATACATACATATAATCCTAATAGAATTTCTTTTAAAAAGTGCACAGTTTTAAAAAAAAAAATATTCAATTAACCTTCAATTTATGTTGTTCTACAAAATTTGACTTAGATAATTTTCCAAAATTAAAAATATAAAATTACTTTTCTTTATGGATATATTACCAAACATAAAACCATGAATTCACTTTGCTATAATTGGTAGTTTTCCAAAGTTTTTAAGTTATTTTAACAAAATTTTTAGATCCTTTTTCGAACATGGAAATTACCTAAGTTATTAGTTATATTACCTAAAAAACTTTGATACTGCCATGCTACCATTGCGCTTAGATAAATTTATACGATATTTTTAGGTAATTTTTCCTATGATTATTTTTGTGTGCAATATCATCAACCCCAGGAGGGTCAGATAGAGACCGGACCAGAGAGGAGTGTTGAACCCCCCAGTCCGTACGTCTCCTGTTCAATATAGCCATCGATCCTGAAGACCTAAGCCCTAGCCTAAATTCCACATATCTGTGATCAGAGAGCGAACAGTCATTCGACACCATCCAGCTCTCGATCATATCTGTGTGGTTTATACTAACTTGCGTGACATAAAGAACCTCACACCTATTTGCAACAACAAACGTAGGCTCACAGCCCCTATTTACTACTCCTAAATTATAATTAATAATAAAGGAGAATAGTGACTCACCTCTTACATTCGTATCCGTACTACCCCATATAGTGTGGTGCGCATTAGCATCGGCGCAGATTATCACCGCTGTCCAGTGCGCGCGGCCTTTATAACTGCATAACGGATGAGCCCGTTGGGTGGGTTCTGCCCGTGGTCATGCGCCATGTACACCGAGACCATCCAGACTATACCGTCCGGTGTCTCAAGAGCAACAGTTGTAGTATCTTCGTCACTGTAATCAAAAAGAATGAAGATATTCAACGAGTTTTTAGCTAAGACACAAGATCTTATGTTACCTGTACCTTTCGCAAACAATAGCTTGTAGCCTTTGAGGTTAAGTCCGCAAACCCGATTCTTGTGAATCCAGGGTTCTTGGGCCATCACGAGCTCCTCCCCTCTTTCTACCACTCGGAGAAGCAGTGCAGCAGATGCTGCTTTAGAGTGGTGGAGGTTGATCTGTACCACCTTCACCATGATCCATTTTGGCGACCACTGTGATGTTGACGTCCTCCTGGTCAGACTCCAGCAGCACGTCCTCATCAACCATATCACGCAAGTGATCAAAGAAGTCACCCACCAATCCTGAGACAGACTGGGTATCCTCTTTGTCACTTGAGCCCACGGCATCGTCGCAAGCCATGCTTTCCTTAGGTTGCTTGGCCTCACTTACCGATGGAGCCGGATTGCCCTTTTTGTCACTTCGGAAGACACGGAGCAAGATCGTCTTAAAACCATTGTGGAGCTTGCCCTGCCTCTCCCTTAGTGGCTTCAAGGATTGCTGGATGATAACCACAATCGCCGTCCTCGAGGACCCTTTAGCAGCTGAAACCTTCACTATTTTCCAGTCCTGTGTGGGCAGTTGAGGGTTGCAGCACTGAATGATCTTCAAGATATCCTCAGGCTCAGATGGTTCGGCGGGGATGGTGGCGATTGATCTCGGCCTTCGTGGTATCTCTCCTACTAACACCACGTCAAGCCTGGCACCTTCCCAAACCTCTCCTAGTAGTTGGATGGCCTGCTTAAAAAGCAACGCTGAGCGCTCATCTGCGCAAGCCATCAGCTTCACGTGACCCTGGTACCAGCCAGCGTCATCGCATTGAGGGGGTGGTCCTGGATTCTCCCTGAGGATCGTCCAGAACACACCCATGATTTTTGTTTTACCAAGTCCAACTTGGTATGGGAAGTTGGCACCATTGTCAACACTCCTGTCGATGATGGCTCGTACAAGGTGACCTTTGGCCACCTCGCTAAAAGATTTGTTCATCGGTTGCGATGAAATTTTGGGACGTTCCGTCCCTGGTTGCTGTTTCGCGGCTGCAGCTTCCTCCTCCGAACGTTGCCGTTTAGGCATTGTCACCTTTCCAGGGACTGGAGGTGTAGCACTTGGCAGTCCATCTATGTAGGCTCTTGCCCATGCCAATGAAGCTTTTTGTTCATTTGTGAGGTCTTCAGCTTTCTTGGAGCCGTGAAGATCAATGAAACGCAAGGCAGCACGCGTTGTGTTAGATGCCCTCTTTGTAGGTTTTTTGTGCCATGGGGACTTTCTACGTTCGCCGAGTTTGGCGGGGGGTGGTGCAACCTTGGGATTGGATGTTATCATCGCCATCCCTCCTTGCACAATGGACACATGGGAAGCTGCATTGTTGGACGACTTTGTCATACTCAACATGGCAGCACCCGAAGCAGGGGTTTTATCCGTTCCAATAACGGAAAGGGCTTGTGCGGTTTTGGAGTTACTTACAGCGAAGTTCAGTTTTTAGAGCAGCCGCCTTCTGGTCGAGCTGCCTTACCAATTCCGATCAACCTGGGCCGATCTTCCTTGGTTGCCTGGGCTGTTGTCCTTATTCTTGCCTGTTCGTCATCAGTTTCCGTTACTTGTTTTTGTTGTGTTTGTTTTTGTTGTCTAGAATGTTTCATTTTTGGTCCCACGAGTGTAGGGGAATTGAAAGGTCCGCCACGTCATAGCCCCCATTAACGTGGTAGGGGCGTGGTCTATTTGCTGAGGTGCCCAGGTATCAGCAAAGCTATGTGATAATACAGTTGGTAACCCCTGACTGCAAACCAACCGATAGGCACGGGTCGCATAACACCTCGGTTTAGGGGATGGATAACCTTTCGTCGCCAAGGCCTTTAAGTTCATTGCCTTCACCTCGGGAGTCGCCAGTTGCTGGCAAAACACCCGGGCCAAGACACGAACCACAGCCAAGACTTCAATATTGTTATCCATAATAGTTGGTTTCCTTTTAACTGAAACATTAGTGGATTTTCTTAAAGTTGGTTCTTCCATACAGATACGCTTGGAAGAAGCCGTTTCTCGTGGTACACGTAGAAAGCTTAGGAAAATTCTCAATGTTAAAAATTGTTTTTTTATTAGGAAGGTAAAGTGGGAACTTGGCTGCTATAATACTCTGATGTGGAAAAAGAAAAAGCTTTTGGTTTAAGTGAACCCACCGTATCTATTTTCTGTTGTACAAGTTAAACATAGGTTGGCCAGTTTCTTGCGAGGCCTCGTGTCCACCACTACAGTTGACACATTTGTTTAATAACTTACAGTCAGAGCCATCATGATCGTCTGTACAATTATCACATACGATATTGTATCTAAAACATGCACGAAGGGAGTGGCCGAAGCATCAGGTTTTTTTGCATTGAAGGACTGGTTCGCCGATGCTAATATGTGAGGGTAGAACAACCCCAGTGAAGCATATGCGAACAGATGCAATATCCACCCGCTCGTCTGTACCATTGTCTACTTTTCGAGAGAAACTATTAAGGTTTTTACTTTAAAAGTTGCAAAAATGCGAAAAAACAAAAGTGCAAAAACATAACAACAACCACATAGACAATTATTTCGCACTAACGATGCAAAATTGTCAGGGCCCAAGTAAAGGGTCCGCCAAATAACTTTTTTTTGAAAATGCTATAAAAAAAACTACTGAATATTTTCTCAAATTTCTTTTTTTATTTGAAAGTACAATTCTTCCGGTTAATATTTGAAAATAATTTCATTCAAATGGCTGCCTCGGTTGGCCCTGCAGTAGCCTACACGATCGGTCCAATTTTTAAGCACATTATCGATTGTGTATTTCACCAATGGCTTCACGAATATTGTCCTTTAAAGCGTCAATTGTCTGGGTTGTCGGCGTATTACTTATCTTTGACGGCACCCACAAATAACAGTCCAACGGTGTCAAATCGCAGTTCCGAGGTGGCCAAACGATATCAGCTCTGCGGCTGATAATGCGATCTTCAAAAACAGGGCGCAAAACATCCAGTGTAGCTTCGGCTGAGTGGCACGTAGCGCCGTCCTGTTGAAACCAAATGTTGCTAATATCCTCCTCTTCAATTTTTGTGAACAAAAATTCGTTCAATATGGCCCGATAACGATCGCCATTGACTGTAACGGCCACTTCTTGTCCATTTTCGAAGAAAAATGGCCCAATTATGCCTCTGGACCAAAATCCGCACCAAACAGTGACTCGTTTTGGGTGCATGTATGCGCGCGAGTTTTCTGTGCCCCAAATGCGACAATTTTTCTTGTTTACATACCCGCCAAGATCAAAATGAGCTTCATCTGAAAAGATGATTTTTTTTGGCAAAATCGGCATCTTCTGTGAGTCGATCACAGGCCCACTTAACGAAACGAAAACGCTTTAGATGGCCATTTGGCTTGAACTCCAGAACCAATTGGACTTTGTATGGCGTCATACCAAGGTCTTTATGCAAAATTCGTCTCAATGATGTCTCCGAAATGTTCAATTGTTGAGAACGACGGTGAATTGATGTTGATGGCGCTTCACGCACACTTTCTGCCACAGCAGCAATATTCTCGGGTGTACGCACTGTTTTTGGCTTTCCACGCTTTGTTTAATCGATGAGGATGCCAGTTTCTTTCACTTTATTCACAAGATAACGAGAATTCGGAGCTGACGGTGCTTCTCTTCTTCCAAAATCCGTACACATTCTGTGCCATGATTTTCAAAGTAATACACAACCATATTCGTTCAGCGGAAGGATAAAACTAATTATCTGTCAAATCAAACATGAGCTAAGTGTTACCATTCACGAAATAAGCACTAGTTAAAAAAAACGTTAGATGGCGGACCCGTTAAGTTCAAGATTATCAGAGTAAAAGTATAATAACCCCCGTATTCATAAACCATTATTAAATTTAATAAACGTTTATTAAGGATAATTTCCACAGTAAATTTGTTCTTTAAACCTTTATTAAATTAAAAAAAATTTATGAATACAGTGGTGCAACTTTTTATGGCATTGCCAAATGGAACAAAATGGTTAAAAAGTTCTTATAAAATCAACTCAACACTTAACAAAAAAACAGGAATTCTGGAATAATTGAAAAAGATTTATTCAAAAGGTGAACCCTGTGAAAATAAAACCATTAAAAGATAAAAGGCTTTTTAGAAATTTCGAGGTGTTATAAATTTGGCTTATAAATAAATAAGAATTAACAATTTTGTGTATTTCTCAAGAAACCTACAGCTGAAATTTATTAAAAAAATTTAAATGGTAGGTGCGTTATCTAAAAAATTGTTTTGTAAAAGCTGAAAATTGGAGATGCAATGCAGATGCCGGTATTCTTGTTAAAGGTTTAGAAAATGGTATAACTACTTTAAATGATAAATTTGTTATTTAAAAATTTCCTGAAATGAAATAAATCAAAGTTTATTTCTTATTTATCCAGATAAATTACGAAGAATGTGCTGTCATTTTGATCGACTTAAATATATATTTTGTGGGAAAATTTATGCTGAAATGGACGTGTTTGACATATTTACGTCTGATTTTCAAGTTCTGATATGCTAGGAAATGTGATAGACATACATTCTACTACAATACAAATAGAAAATAACATAGAAAGTCCATTGGAATGGTATTTTAAAAAGCTTTTTTTTTTTTTTTTTTTTTTGTAATAGTCCTATTCCTTAAATTTTTCAGAAATTACTTTTTTATACACTACCAGACTATTATATTGTATCTTATTGTTACATTTTACCTTAGTTCGTGACGATTTTGGCGAATTTTGTTAAAACTTTTGACGATTTTTGAAGAAAAAAGCCTCACAACCCTGCATAGGGCTAAAAATCAAAAATTTTCAACATCTTTACAAAATGTTCCTATCACATTTTATTTCATTCTACATCTTCCGATTATTTTAGTGTAATCACTAGAAAAGTGGCAATAAATTATATAATTATTGTGGCATAACTGACAAAATGGCATTTGGTTTTAAAGCAGCGTTAGTCCCAATTTACACTAGGGACATTTCTTGCCGGACATTTTTTGAATTCTCTTTTAATCTTACCTGACGCGTTTACATAGGAAACATTAGAAGTCAGACAGAAATTAATACTTGTATGTAAACTACGAAAAGTAAGAAAGAGAAATGAAAAAATGTCTAGTACAGATAGTCATGTACTACACACTATACCTTTACGACCCCTCGCCATCAAACTTTGTCTGTCCGGCAAGAAATGTCCCTAGTGTAAATTGGGACTTACGATATCTCAAGTTTTTTCTTTTTTGCAAGCCTTATATAAGCAAGAATTCTTTCATTTCATTAACTCTGTTGTATACAGGGTGTCACATCCTGTTCAAAATGATGTAACAGCGTTGCTTAAACACATCGTCAGGTGGTTATTGTTGCCATTTTTGAAAATGAATTAGGAATGGATTATATATGCCATCAATGTTCTATTTAAAATTCCAAAATCCATTTTTTGATATCTCGTATAGAATTTGAGATATTTAGCATTGATTTTAGTCTACATACATCCACATTTTGTAGGTTCATTGAACATTTTATTGCTACATATGGCAATTTTATGCATAACAAAATTAAACTTTACTATTGCTTTATGCCATTCGCAAAATAAACAACGTAAGTCAAAATAAACCATCACAATTTTCAAATGAAAAGAAAAAAGATATAAAAGATTTGCTAATATGCCTTCCATCTGAAGATAAAGAATATAAAACAAATTTACTAAGAACAAGTAAGAGTGCTATATTCGGCTGTGCCGAATCTTATATACCCTTCACCATTGTGCGAGCAGAATACAGAGCAACTAGACAAAAACTAAATAATTTTTACATAAGTATACATACATACATATTCACAATTCTAAAAACTTCATTATAAATTAAATTTAAAAATCTAAAACTGGTAAATATTTTTTTACAATCGTTTTTAGAACATAAAAATTAAAAAAAATTTCTTTGAAAAACCAAGATTTGAACCAGAGTACTCACAGTTTCTAAACTCAACCCCCTAGGCGACTGAACCATAAATGAACGTTGTTTGAATATCATTAAAATGAAATATGGCCCATTTTAGGTTTCACAACTCAACTCAGTTGTGTCAACTCAACTCAGCAAAGTTGTAAACCATAACACAAAAATTACAATTCAACTTATTTGAGTTGTGAACCGTAATAGTGGCCTATATTCTCCAAAATGGTTTGTACCATATATGTGTGTTTGTTTGTTTCTTTTAGTATAGGCAGTGTTGTCTTACCGTAGATTTACCTTTTTAGCGAGTTTTTAAGTAGCAAAAATAATCAAAAATTCCCCGTTTCTATTTGTTAAAATTGTTTCGTTAAATAGATGAAATAATAAAATCATATTGGGCATTATGCTAATATTTGTAAAGAAATGCAAAGGGAGGGGGGGGGGGGGGGGAAATAAGAGACAATCGGATTTGAACTTCGCTTTTAATAAGGACCCAGTAGCCCGTTTCTGTATTTTTCGCATCGTAAAATTTTCCGCATGAAACCAGTGAATCGGGACAGAAACAGTGCAAAATGAAACAAAAAATGGTTTTTCTCACACAAGTGTTTCTGTATCTTTCCGTTGCGAGAATTATCTGTCATTTTAATAATTTTCCAGCAATTATTGGAAGGATGTGAGAAAAAGTGTTTCTGTAACAATATTTTGCGAAAAGTTTCTTACAAGAACTGTCAAATTAAGTCGCATTTGAAATTGGTGCGAGAAAAACAAAATATAGATATTTTAAATTTAAAATATGTTTATATACTATTTTTGTAATATAAATAAAAAATAAAAAACATTTTAATTATGAATGCGTAATTTAAATGATGAAAATAAATAAAACACCATTGTTATATTTTGTTAATTAAATTTTTTTAAGCCTTTCCTTGTTTTGGTTTTATTCAGGGCTGCCAGATAAATTTGTGTGAAAATCGTCAATTTTTTGAGAAAATAAAAAGATCGTCTTTTTGTTTTAAAAAATCGGACAATTTAAAATTAATTATAAACAGATTTTGTTTGATTTTTTATTACAACAAAATCAAACAAAGACGTAGTCAAAGTTCATGGGTATTTTATACATACATATGTACATATAAATTGTCTTTTGTTCGAACTTAATTTTTTTTAATGTATATATATTTTATTAAGCTTGAGGTCTATTTTTTATAAAATTATTTATTTTCTTTGATCCGATAACAATTTAGAATTGTTTTTTTTCCCTGAAGAAGTCTCACAAAGGCGTGACAAAATATCATATTAAAAATAAATTTTAACAAAAAATAAAATAAATATTTTTATAAAAACAAAAAGAAGTCAAGCTTAATAAAATAAACACACAAACTTATTTAAAATAGATATATACAAATACCAAGAAATTAATAATTTTTAAAATTATTCCGCTTAGATAACAGTAAAATAAATATTTAGGGTTTTTATTTTTGCGAAAAACCAAGGATTCATAGTGACGACGTTGTTTTAAATTTTTATCGTATGTGTCCAAATAGGATATAACTGAAATTTAAAAATTTAGGTTCACAAATGGCTGAGATATGAGTGCAAAACACGCCTCCAATTTTTACCCATAAATCTATAATTTACCTATTCTTATAACTATTAACTTTACTTTTTCTTTTCCACCTGAAATATACGTAGTAGAATACCTGGTAGTTGAAATCGAAATTGCCGAAATATGGCTTTGGCATAAAAGTGTACATATACATAAGCTAAGAATATCAAATATGTATATAAATTTGTTGTTGCTTTCAACAGAAATTCATATTGTCTTTTTGAATTTTCAATGCCACAAAATATGAAGTGTTTGAAATTTAAAAATTCGATATGAATTTTTATAGAAAGCTACAATAAAGTTATAAAATATTGTTGATTTTGTTTTTGCTTTCGTCACTTTTTAGAAAAAATCAGTAAATCGGCACGTTTTCGGAGCAAAAATCGTGGAAATTAAGATAAATCGTCAAATCTGGCAGCCCTGTTTTTATTATATTTATTTCTTTTGTTGACGTTTCGCTTTCATTTGACATTTAATTCTGGAAATATTCCAGTTCAAACTGAATCTGTTTTGTCTGTTTTCGCATTTAAATACAGAAACACTTTTTTCTCGCAAATCGAGAAACGATGGAATTTTTTGTTTCACACTTCATGTGAAAAATTTTACGATGCGAGAAATACAGAAACGAGCTACAGAATATATATACTTTATAGGGTGCAGATATACAGCAAAAAGTAATAAAAAATACCACAACCACAAGGGATTTTTTTGAAAAATTAGAGGTAGTCGTGGTTTTTTGCTCATATCTCAGCCATTTGTGGACCGATCTTTTTGAATTTCAATAGCAAACAATTCCGGAGCATATGTGACATAAATGTATAATAACCTGGCCCCCATCATATATGGGGTCTTCGGAAAACCCATTTCAACGGACAGACGGACATCGTTAAATCAACTTCGCTTTTCATAAGGACGCAGAATATATATACTTTATAGGGTGTAGGATCAATATTGAAGAAATTACAAACGGAATGACAAACTTATATATACCCTTTTACCTTCGGTGAAGGGTAGATATAATAAGTAAGTAAAAATCATATTTATATATAACTACTATAGTTAACTCAAAAAAGCTGTCGTTTTCGAGTTAAGTACAAAACTATTATAGATTATTATACATTTTTGTTCATTATAACAGCAGAACTGTTTTTGTGTTATATTGCTAATAAAATATAAATATTACAAAATTTAAAAACCATAATATATTTTCTTTCCATGTTATGTTGCATTATCACCATTCTAAAACATATCAACCTGTATGTACTTCAAATCTCTATCGCCTTCATTGTTTTTGGAAAGGACTTACTTTGTTCCACGTCAAAGAAAACATAATACGAAATAACATTTGATATGAAGCACAAAACGTCAAAATGTTATTTCAGAAAAACCATAAAAACTGGATTTATTGCATGCAAATTCATGAAAATGTATAGTTTTGTTAAAAACATACGAAGCAATCAATTTAAGCGTTTAAAAATATATGTCAAGTAGTTTTTGAGAAAATTGATTGTAAACCTATTTTATCGTTTTTCTCAAAACCAACTTGGTGGCGTATAGGCTAAAACAATAATCACCTGACGACATGTTGTAACAACCGTGTTAAAACACAATCAGTCTACAACAAGCTTTGCCAGAATTGCAGATTTATCTGCATTTTGCAGTTTTTATCCCCAAAATTGTCAAAATGCAGATTTAAAGTTTTTTGGTTTAACATTGCAGATTTTTTAGCTCGGGGGAAACTTCTTTACATTGTCATTTTTGTACTATTTCCACTTCTTACATTGATAAATAAATATAATTTATCAACCATTCATGGAAGAACCGTGTGGAAATAGATTCATTAGTAGAAATTTTAAGCATATCTTGTCTGTTGTAAGTGTACAATATATTGCTGTCTATCACCAGAATCCAAAGTATTATGTTGAAAACGGTCATCGAGCAAAATGAACGTCAAAGACAGTAAAGCGTATATTTTATTACAACTGTTTGCACATAAACATTACTGTCAACCACATATATGAAACTGTAAAAGAAGTTATTCAAAATTAAAAAATAGTAAAAAAAGTGTTGTAGATACATACAGATGTACAACATTTGTTATTTTAAAAATCTTAAAATTCATTGCATAAATCGTAAAATCGGCAATAAGCCATTTTTAGACCCCAAAATCGCCAAAAGACGATAAATCGTCAAACCTGGCAACCATGCTCGTGTTGTTTTCCATATCCAAGGCCCATCTATCAGGTCTGCTTACTTGTACAAAAACAAAAAATGATTTTTTTTTAGTTGTCAAAAATTTACTACCACATATACAAAGCAAAAGGAAAAAACGTGTATGTGTGGCATACCATAAACGTAAACAAACGTATACATGCACATGTAAGCAAAATGTAAACAACTTTTGACAACTAAAAAGAACATAAACAATGATCATCAGGCTTCTTGAGCAGACCTTTTCAATGGGCCTTGTCCATATCTTTCGATTATTTTAGTGTCACCGCTAGAACAAAAAATAATTAGTAACCCTGCGGCCACACGGTCAAGTTTTTTTGACAGTCTTTTACTTACAGTTTGTCAAAATTTAAATAAGCGGTTTTCACCCTTGATAGTTAAGTCGCTTGTAGTCCCTGTGAATTTGATTAATTAAGTTAAAGTGCTAAGATTTACAAGACTGCAACAACAAAATGTATTAGACTAACTTACTACGCTGTGGTTGAAAAATCCAACAAAAAGCTGTAGTAAACACGTTTGTTAAATAACCTAGAATAAAGCAGTTGAAGAAACTATATCTGTCTCTTTCCCCCACTCATCAACTTCATTAATTTACACTAATGCTTTGTAGTATAAAATCGTATTAAGAAAAGCAGAGTTGATCACTTAATACAAAGGATGAAAACCGCTATAAATTGAAAGCTATGACTAAATTTGTAAGCAATTTAATTTCAAGATGTCGTCAAGAAAACAATTTATAAAGAAAACTTGTAATCAGCTGTTAAATTGAAAGTAAAATTGCCAAACAAATGGAAAGGTGAATTGAAAGCAATCTCATGGTCAATTTAAAAAGTGTGTGTTATGGCGTTTTCTTTTCTGAATAAAATTCTGCATTTATTCTGCCTTTTACATTTTTTTATGTTCTTTTCTGAAAAACATGTGTTATTTTAAAAGTGTAAAGCGTTCTTTTCTGATGATGTTCCCTTTAATTTAAAAAAATGCTACATGTTCAACACTCATTTTAATTAAAGGGGCATGAGTGCAGCACTAGATCAAGGCGAATTCAGTACAAGGTGGTGTCAAATTTCGAGCCGTAAACACTTACAATGCAATTCAAAAAACATCTGTTGTTTCTGTTGGCTTTGAATTGTTGTAGTCTTGCCACCACCTGTAATTGAATTTATCTTGTGCTAATTGTACTTTATTGTTTTATGCCGAAAGTTGTGTTCTTTCGTAAACGTAAAATATGAAACACTTTTTAAAAATTAAAAATGTTGCCAAATCACATATAACACTTATGCAACACTTTTTTTAGAAAAGAAAACGCCATTAGTAAAAAAGTGAGAGTGTTTTGCAAATTGAATGGCAAAACTTGATCGTGTGACCACCAAGAAAGAGTCTAAACACATTGTTTGCGGTGCGGTGCGATTTCTCGTTGCGGACATTTTTATCAATTTATTTGTGCATTAATTTTATCATGTTTTTTGTTTACAATTATGTTGTGAACATCGCCAATTATTCAAAAACTATAGCAACATCAGCAAGAGAACGAGTTTCAAAATTTTAGAAAGAAAAAAAAGGAACGCAAAGATAATCAGGGGTGTCATGGAAATCGAAAACGTAAAACGAAAGATTTTAATTTAATGCCGTTCCGCACTGCGGTGTTTTGTTTCAAAATCGTATGAAAAACCGCAAAAAGGGTAATTACCGTACGGTTAACATCACTGAGTAGGGCTTAAAACTAACATCTTTCAACATCTTTACCCTAGGCCTACACTAAAGAAAATTATCTCAGAAAATTGGCAATAACGTCGGCAGAATAACAGAGCAATATTTCTTATTGCTCAGCTTATGTTAAAGGCATGGGAAAACTTATTTATGTTAACTCATAATTTGAAAAAAATCAAGGAAGAAGGTGCAGTGTTAAAACTGGCGCAATCTTCAAAAATTATTTTTATTAATATAAACTTTCTAATTAGACTTTATTATTTAAATGTATATTAATTTGTTTAAGCTTGAGGTCTTTTTTTATACAAATATTTATTTTATTATTTTTTTTATTTTTGTTAAAGTACAATTATTATTTTTATATAAACAAGAACTCAAATTTAAACAAATTAATATTCATTTAAATAATAAAGATCGAATAAGGAAAAAATTATATTAATTAAAATAATTTTTGCAATTTTATTTTAGTGTTAACTTAATTCTTTAATTAAATTATTTTACTACAATTATAATTTGCTACAATTTCACAAATATAATTTCTTTTGCACACAATTCGCTTCTATTTTAGTTTCTTTTTTGCTTCTTTTTTTAAATTGACAACCAAATTTGACGCTTTATTTTAGCAATAATTGTCAACGAAAATGGACTAACAATTATTGCAACATAAATTTCCGGCAATAAATATGTACAAAAAATTGTAGTCTACATTAAAGATAACATAATTTTGACATTTACTGCAATATATGTCGCAATAATTATCTCTGGTATAGACGGGCAGTTAAAATATGTTATTTTTTCATTTTATTCCATTCTACATCTTTCGATTATTTTAGTAACATAATTTTGACATTTACTGCAATATATGTCGCAATAATTATCTCTGGTATAGACGGGCAGTTAAAATATGTTATTTTCTCATTTTATTCCATTCTACATCTTTCGATTATTTTAGTGTCATCACTAGAAAAGTGGCATTATGTTCTATTATTATTGTGGCATCACTGACAAAAAGAAGTTTGTTTTGAAAGCAGCGTTACCATTTGTCAAGTTTTCTCTTTTATTGAAATATTTTTTTGTTAAGTATTTTATATTTTTAAACAAATCGAACTTTAAATACATCTTTGTGGTTTCTTTTTAAATTTTGATACTTGTACGAAATTTTTTTTTTTTTTAAATTGTGACATTTTTGTTTGATGGTAAATGTTTGATGTGAGCAATGTAAACGAGTGTTTCACATTTTCTACATCTTTGATGGTAGATGTTAGATATTGATCAGTGTAAAAAGCCTATTACGATGAAAGATGTTGCTAGTTTGTTTAATTTTCAACATCTTCCTGGCATTCCTCTAACACTGCAGTTCTACGTTCAAGTTTTTCTTGATACATAGCCTTTTACATATATATACGGTTTGTCAAAGTTTCCAAAAATTAAATGCTGTAACGTAGGCTTCAGGCAAATTTTAAGCAATTTACTTTCAAGGTGTCATTAAGAATACAATTTATAAAGACAAACGAAAAGTTTGCTCACTAACCTTGTAATCATCTGTTGTGTTGAACATAAATTGAAACACTCAACTTGAAAGAAAATTTAAAGACAAAAATTTTATTGTTTTTTTATATAGACTTTGACGTTGAAGGCCCCATGTAAACAAGAGCTATTATGCTGATGTGCCATACCTTTACAACAGCGTCATGGTTGTTTCAAGAACAGTAGTGTTTAATTTATTGTTTGATAAAACCCACATGATAGAAATAAAAATTGGAGATACAAAAAATTGCTAAATTTACAACTTCACTATTAAACGCCGCGTTACTTAGGAATGCTTTGTACTAATTATGGGCTTGTGCAAGGCGAATTCAACTACAGGTGGTGTCGCAAATACAACAATCCAAAAACAACAGAAACAACATAGGGGGTTTTCCATTGCATTGTTAGTGTTTACGGCTCGAAATGTCAACCATGCTTAGCAAAACACTAACAAATCAAAACAAATAGGCTCGAACTGTCAAAATCAGAAGGCGTTTCGATACCACCTGTAGTTAATTCGCCTTGGGCTTGTGACAACTAGAAAACACGTTTTTGCTTAGGTTTGGCTGTAAGATGTGCTCAAAATAAGGAATGGTAAAACGATTTCGATTCCAATCGAAAATCGATTTTTCGTTAAAAAAAAATCGATGTTTTGCAATCGAATTTACTTATGCGATTTTATACTGAAATCCATTATTGGTGTTTTAAAATCGATTTTTTTATCAACATTTTAGCAATTCTTTATTTTAATCTCTATTAAACCGATGAAATATGTGCGTGCACAATGCAACTTGAAATTTTTTGAGAGTTCATAAGTTTGTATTAATGTTTATGCAGTTGGCCAAGTTTGATGTAAAATAACCAGTTGTAGTTTTACATATTTACCTATAAGCACCCTTAGTATACTTCGTACTTTGATATAGGGTCCGTCGTTCTTCAGAAATTGAAGTCCCTGATAGAAAGTGAACAAAACAGTCTTAAACGTTTCGTACCGAATTAAAATTTAATCAGACCAATGTGTGAGCGATATTTAAATCAATTTTTTATCAGAGTGGAAACACAAATTAATTTACCCTAAGAAATACGAAATTACAAGGGAATATCTCTGCATCCTTTCGACAAAAAAAATGAAGTATTCCCCTTTGTGATATAATGCTGGGTACACACTATGCAATTCATTTACGCAACGCGTTTCTCATTAAGATTGCATGTTTTGACACATACACTGCAATCAACAATGAAATCATAAACGCAATGTCAGTTCTGGTTTTTTTTATATTAACATAAACATCGCGAGAGAAATGCGTTTGAAAAAATGACACGTGGCCTAAGTGAAATAGCAGCAATTATTGTATAAATTAATAAAATTTACCCAATCCTCATTTTGTTCAATTGGCATTTTTTTAAGTTTTTTACTTTTTTATGCGGTTAAGAATTTTTTTTAAAGGTAGATGCTTACATCAAAGAATCTGTGCTTAAAGCTTGCTTGTTTTCAATGTACTAAACAGATAAAAAACATGCTATATGTATTATGAATGAATAAATAAATATATAAAAAAAATCACGATACAGACAGTGCAATCTACAGCAATGCAATCCCACAACATCAAAATATTTTGATGTTGGTGAAATCTTGACTGCAATCTGAAAACACGAATACACACGATGCAATTTACAATGAAATTTGCCTGATTGCGTAAATGAATTGCATAGTGTGTACCCAGCATAAGTTGCAAATTTATCGTAAACGATTTTGATCGGTTTTTAAAATTGGAAAAAAAAATTTATCGAAAATCGATTTTTGAATCCATTAACCATTCCCTAGCTCAAAAGTTAATAAGTCTGGGTTCACATTATGAAAGTTTGAGTTTATTGGTGAGAGGGGAAGAGAATATGCTTTTTTCTCTCCTCTCTCACCCATAAACTCAGACTTTCTGAATGAAAACTTTCAAAGTGTGATCCCAGACTAAGACAATGTCAATTTGACGATTTGCTTGGTAAAATTTTACGATTTTTAACACATTTTTCCTGGCAACTATGACTCACATCGTTTTTACACGAATCAAAACAACAGAGTTGTTATACACTAATATAATTGTCAATATTCGTAAATTTTTTTTCTCCATACATACGTAACATACAAAGTCGTTGGTACGGTTTTCGTAATAAACGTGTACATTTTCGTTGTTTCGTTCATAGAATGGTATATATTTTTTATAATAATTAAACTTTATAAAAAAAACAGAAACAGTTTTAAAAACAAATAAAAATACTCTTTCTGCTAAAGATGGACATAAAAAGTAATAGTAAATTTTAATATAAATAAAATAAGTTCCCTTAACGTAAAGGAAAATAACAATATTGTTTAAAAAAAAAATTGTGATAGTTAATAAACTTCTATTAAGTTTTATAAAAAAAAATCTAGTTTTTGATAAAAAAAAAAGCGAGTGCTCTTCAAATGTATGTATCTATGTATGTACATTTAAATACAAAAATTAAAAAATATGAAAAAGTATTTTTTAATTGCAGTAGTATTTGTGTCTGCAATTGAAATAGAAACAAGAAAAATAAAAAATATTAAAAAATGTGTATTTGTACAAGAGCATTCACTCGTAATGAGGGTAATGCGTCAATGTGGCATTAACGAATTAGTATAAATGAAAGCAGTAAACGAAGCTTAGCTAACCAACTAAATAATGTTATATGCATGTGTATTTACCGATGTAAATACATTCATGAAAATAAAAATGAACTGTACATACATAAATATGTATGTATTAACATATTCACGAGTATAAAAAAGAAAGATGAAAAACAAATAATTTATAGTTGCCATATTTAAAACTTTTTAAATATGCATAAAAAAATATACATAGAAATCAGAATTGTATCTACACCGTTCGGGGCAGAGCACCAGCAACAAAAATTTTAATACAATAATGTCTCTTCACAAAAAGCAATCTGCAAGTTTAAACAATAGTTTTTTTTTGTTCCTAGTAGTATATACACGGTAGTGGCTAATTAAATAGCAAATTTAAAAAAATTAACTCAAACAGAAAGTTAACATTTTAAGTAAGCACAAATGCTGCAAAATCATGGGAAAAATATGTTCCAACATTCCTTTGCATATAATTCTTATAAGAAATAATCAGTGTTGCCAGAAAACTTTTGACTCATATAATATGCTCTGAAATGAAATGGCCAATTTTTTACCTACATATATAAAGGCCTAACCATAGTATAATAAGTACCAGGTATGTTCATTAGGGAGAGATTTTATAATTTACCCATGTTATGTCAAAATAATTTATTTAATTTTTGACGCTTGTTTTAATTTTTTCCATATTTTTTCTTGTTTGACGTTATATGGGTTTTGAAATTGAGAACAAATTTTCTAATGACTATACCTTGTACTTATTCTACCATGGGCCTAACTATAATATGCTTAGGCTGGCTTAAGCTACTGTCAAAAATGAACGAAAAGCCTGTCAAATGCTTTAGCAAATTATTGTGGGCTTTTGGGTGACTATATTGTTCTTTTTATATTTCCTTAAAATATCAATTCTTTGACATAATTTTTTTAGTGTCTACAATAAATAAATATACTTCCATGAGCATGTTTATTTTTATTAATTTTAAAAACAATTAAAGACAAAAATAAAGGAGTACTAAAAATTCAATTGTGTGTGTGTTTTTTTTAATATTTTTCAATATGTAACCAAGAAACAGCTGTTTCCTCAAGCAAAGTACGATAAGTTTCGCTCTTTGCTTAAGCAAATGGCACTTGACGGAACTTTACGAAAAGTTGCTTAAGTACATTATAGTTGTGTACTTTTGATTATATGTATTTGCACATTTGCGTATGTATGCTTAAGCACATATTTAGCCCTTAAATAATTTGGGAATTAATTGTATCCTCTAATTAAATTCGGCTTAAATTTATTTTACCGACGCAGCTCCAGATAAATCAACAAACATTACCCAGGGTGATAGAAAATTAAAAAGTAAGAAAATATAACGTGGAAAAAGTGGCGCGTAAAATTACTATAGAGAGAAATTGGAGTTAGCGAAGCCGGTGTTTGTTAGATCATAGAGGAGAAAAATCCTTGTGCCCGGCCGAAGTTCGTATAGGTAGAGTAACTTTAGTTAGCGAAACCGGTGTTTATTATTAAATAAATTTTCATTTTATTGGAATAAACTACACAAGTATTTTCTACTACCGTAACATTTTGATATAACATTTTGTAAAAACTGTAATAGAACTTAAATAGGTAGTATACATTTTGTATATTCAGAAAGACCTATTAAGAAGAAAATCATATATTTGTACATACATATGTATATGAAAGCTTTTGAGGTCTATTACTCGTTTTCGACAGTTTTTTCACTTTACATTTTGTTTTTAAATTTTCTATCACCATAGCTAGGTACATTTATTTTATTTGGAGCAACGTCGGTAAATTTAATTTAATATAACATAACTAATATTTGTGTGTTCGTATGTTATGCGCTGCCAAACTGCTTACCCGATCACGATCAAATTTGGCCTACTTTTTCTGTTAACCTCCGGGAAGTTATGTTGTGACACCTCGAATATAAATACAAATATACTACACTAACTACAAGTAATTCGTAAGGCAGCATTATATTGCAATTTTTGAAGTTCAAGTGCCTAGAATTCCTGTAAAACTAATCAAATTGAAAAAAATTAACTGTCATTTGAAAAAATATTTTCAGGTTTTTAACGATAGGTAGTACAAAGTTTGTAAACGATGCAAATATTTGCAAAAATACACACATTGGCTGAGTTCCAAAACATCATAATACTTTGCAGACGAAGTCAAAAATGTACCATCAAGTTTAACGATGCAGAGTTTGGTCATTGTGAACGCATCGGTAACTGTTTTGACGCACTTTGGGACAGATACCATTCTAAAATTTTACACGGTTGCATTGTAGAATGCGTTTAAAAAAGCGAGTTGCTTTGCAACTGACGTTTTGGAACTCACCCATTTTTACAACACAACAAAAAAAGGAACATACATATATGTATGTGCTTCATTTTACTATGTTTGCACTAAAAAAAAACTATGAGCAAAATTAGTAGCGCATGTTTGCCCAGTTGCGAACAAATGCAAACAATAACATTTGAAATATTTAGCGCCATTGTTAAGGAAATTTATAAATTGAAATTTTTTCGTGGGTTTTAATATAATTAAGAGAATTAAATTTAAATCATGTAAAAAGAAAAACATTATTTTAATATGCTCGCGTATAAATGTTAACAAATGCAGATTTTTGACAGTGCTGCCAGAGTTTTTTTTTGTGTTCCCAGAATAAATTTTTTATAAAATTGCATGCACTTTAAATTTATAAATTTGCACTATGACCATCGTGAAAACCCTTTTTAAGCTTAGTCTAGATATGTTGAATCAGCAGATGTATGCTTAAAAATAATAACAAATGCCTCTATCAGCATATTCAATATGTTAGGTGTCTACCCGATATGCTGAAAATACTAAATTTTTCAAAATATGCCAGCAAATAACATTTCAAAATACATATGTACATATAAGTAAGCATACAATTTTTGTGTCTACACGATATATTGAATTTTGTATGGAGTTATATTTGTTGAGTAATGAGAACATTTGTTTAAAAATCAATTTGACAATTCTCTTTTTAATTATTTTATTTAAA
The DNA here is from genome assembly GCA_949318255.1 of Pollenia labialis. NCBI lineage: Eukaryota > Metazoa > Arthropoda > Insecta > Diptera > Polleniidae > Pollenia > Pollenia labialis. The sequence goes on along the minus strand of OX439144.1, from coordinate 13,159,816 downwards.
TTTGTTCATCATTGAAGGCTTTTTTATTACACAATTTAATAAATAAAAATAAATTATCGCCATTAGTACATAAATCCGCAAAAAATTAAAAAAATTAAAGACTGGATTGATCTAAGTTATTAATAAAGCCTCACAGTTAATTAATTTATTTCTGTTTTACCCCTATGGTTAATTATGTGCCGACCAGCAGAATGTTTTCGTTTGATACCACACCACCATAGTATCTGCAACACCTAAAAATATTGGTCCTATAACCAGGATGTCCGTCCGTCCGGCTTGCTGGCTCTCCACTTTGTAGTGCGCAAAGTACAGGTCGCAATTATTTGATGATATTTGGTACATTGGTTCTAATTATTTATTGTAATTAATCGGTTAGGAACGGTCCATAATTTCTCAAAGATCTAAATATTCAGCGCAAAAAACACTTATATGATTCATAACCTTATTTTCTTTTATCGGGACCATGATTGCCCATGAGTCCCAAATAAGGTACTGTCTCAAACATTTGTTTGTATAAAGGGCATTAAATGGCCGGACTTAACAGACTTGTTTATCGTATATAACTTAATTTAACCAAATTCAAATAAACTTCATAATTTGCATCAGCTTAGCCGTATTTAAGAGATATGTATTTGGTATTTTTTTGTCGGTTGAGCGTTAAAAACATAAGTTAGACCAATTTTCGATACAATTACGCAAGTTTTTTAACCGTTTTCAAGTCCCGCTTTCTACGGGAAAATAGTGAGTTGTATGCCGATTATCACAAAATTGCATCGTGTTATTTTTGTCCATTTAATGCTTACTTTGACTTTATTTTACCACAATATCGTTTTTTACGGTTTTAGGCGTATTAAAATGATTTCCCAGAGTGGGCTTTATATGGAACCTATGGTAAAATTAATTTTTTAGGGTGTTGGGGTTCTGGTTTAAAAGAAGAAAATAAAAACCGGCAAAAAAGAAAAAAACTACTAAGCGAAGCTGGTGTTTGTCATACCATATACATACATAGTTAAATAATACCCATATTGAAACAATTACATAAACCCAGTTGGCCCCGTTTTTAAGACATCCTCGAAGACGGATGCACGACAATGTTTATTCCTGCATGACATGTGAGGGACAGCAGGAACAAATCGTCGATTATCGATTTTTATCAAAAAACAAAAATCTAAAATGTCGTTGGTTACATCATTTTTGCTATTAGGGCTCGATATGTTTTATATTTGACTCTTATAAGCAATCCTAAAGTTGACGATCAAGTATTAACTGCATGTTATCCATTTTCCAGCCTTCATCAACATTTTTTGGTCTTACTGGTTAGAGCTAATTTGTAAATTTTTTGTAGGTATTTAAATCAACAATTAAAAAAAAAGAATATGAGAATTTTAAGAAATCCAAGCAAGTGATTAAATAGCTTCAAAGAAAACTTTGTCGTAAATAGCATTTATACAAGACAACTTATAAGACAGTGTCGCTCACACAGTCCCCCATGGTCCTAAATATAAGACTACTTATAAGACAACGACGCTCAAACTGTCGTGTACGACGATTTCCTGTAAATTCTCTTCTAGAAAACCTAAACGACAGGGGACAAGTCGTGCATACATCATTGACGAAGATGTCGTCAACGGTAATCCGGCCAACTGGGAAGTATATAAGTTACTACCACATGTTAACTCAAACCTACATATTAAACAAAAAGATTTATTAGATTATAAATGTTAAATTTTGATAACTTTAGAACTTTATACGTTACCGTACCATCCATTCTATTATGGTTTATTTATAATTTGATAAAAATTATTTTTCATAAAGCTTTTTGTAAAAAAACTGGTTTGCTGTCGCCCCTCAACACAAGTTGTTATAAAAAAAAACTTTTTATTTCTCTATAACTCGTCTAATTATATAACCTTATACTCGCCCCAAGGCATAACGCACATCCTATCTTTAGATACAAATGATAAATAAATAACACCAATAATGTACACGGCCCAGTTAGGGAAAGAGCATATCCCAGTAAAGTAAAAATATCAAATACTACGCAGTGAGTAAGAACATTTAGGAGGAGAAGTGTTTACCAAGTTTTAGTTTAAAGACATTGTTTGAGTGTGTAAAAATACGCAGCTCTAATGGAAGTCCATTCCAATAGCTCGTTACCCTAGCTAGAAAAGATCTGGAGAAATCAGACCGAAATATTCTTTGAAAATTAAGATGCGGATTTCTATTTCTAGGCGAAAAAAGAAAAGAGTTGCACAGCACAACAGGTCTACCACTTTTTACTACTTTATGAAATGTACACAAGTTACGAACTTGCTCATAATTATCAAAACCACAACCAAGGAAGTCTTTCACAAAGCCAGAGATATGGTCCCCGCGTCGGACATTGTAAACAAATCTGGTAATGGCATTTACTAAGCGCTTTAGTCTAGTAAGGAGGATACCGACGGTACCAGTCGTAACCTCAAAACCATAAATAACACAGTGCAACACGAAAAAAACTAACCATATACGGACAATAAATAACTATAAAGGACCCGTGTCTCCCAGTTTTGCCCAAAGTCATGTACTTTTTTTTTATGGGCCACTAAATATTTAGGGCCTCGGTGTCATTTTTGCAAAAAAGTGATAATTTTCTCAGGCTCATATCTTGCAAACCGTTCGGAATTTTGAATAACCCTCTGAGACAAAGTTGTAGCTCTTGCCATAAAGAACAAAAATTGTGAACATATAAAATCAAAAAACTTCATCTTCAAGATCAAAATCGCAAAAAACTTGAAAAAATCGATTTTTTTTTACCTTTTTTTCCCTGTTAAGGTCCATAGATAGCAAACCGTTCAAAATTCAAGGAAACAATCAACTACACAAATGTATGTAAGTAAGATCTCAATAAACAACTTTGCTCTAGCATATAAACTTCCGTGGAATGTCATAACGTCCGGAGTCATACCGTCCATGGACACTATGACACTCCAAAAAGTGTCATTACGTCCACGGACACTTTTCAAATGGACTTTTGAAAGTGTCATAAGGTCCGTAATTACTAAAGAGGTTAAATACAAAAAAAGATATACATATACGCTGAGAAAAACATGTTTTATTATGGTCACAACCAACAAAACTATTTTTAAAGAAACTAATTTAACCATAATATGGTTGTCGGTTACAATGATTTGGTTAAATTAAACATATTATGGTTAAATTTTTTTTAAAAATGGTTTTGTTGCTTTTTCTCTGGGTGTATATATTAAATATATAACGAAAACACTTTTGGGCTAAAGGATTTTTTTCTCTATGGTATAACAAATGCCGGCTTCGCTAACTAAAGCTTATGTGGACAGCCGGCCTTCGGCCGGGCACAAGGATTTTCCCCTCTATGGTATAACAAACACCGGCTTCGCTAACTAAAGCTTATCTGCACAGCCGGCCTACGGCCGGGTGCAAGGATTTTCTCCTCTATGGAACAACAAACACCGGCTTCGCTAACTTAAGCTTCTCAGTATAGCCGGCCTTTGCAAAGTGTCATAACGTCCGTGGATGTTTTGTCACTTTTCTGATGAACATTATGACACTTTTAAAAGTGTAATAGACAATCGGATTTGAACTTCGCTTTTCATAAGGACCCAGAATATATGTATATACTTTATAGGGTGTAGGATCAATATTGAAGAAATTCCAAACGGAATGACAAAGTTATACATATATACCCTTTTTCCTTCGGTGAAGGGTATAAAAAGAGTAATTTTGGGATTTCAGTATTTTGGTTATAAGTCAGCCATTTTTTAACCGATTTGAAAGATTTATATACCGACGTGTTTAAGAAGAAATTTACCATTTACTTGGGTTATAACACTTGGACTCGGAAAGATCTTTGGTTCCCGAAAATGGGTATTTAAAAAAAAAATTATTTTTCCGAGTTTTTTATAAAATATGTTCTACTAAACATTTCCGATATTTTGGTATATAAGTCATATCCATAGGACGTATGGCAGCCCTAAAATGTAGGTTTTTATACAATTTTTAATTTTTTTTGTACGGGAGGTACCACGCCCACTTCTCCAATCCCGCCCACATTTTGTAGGATGGTGTATATTGACAACCTAAATGTATGTACCTAATTTGGAAACTTTGGCTCTTGCCGTTCCCCAGATATACAGCAATAAGTAATAAAAATTCCACAACCACAAGGGATTTTTGGGAAAAATTAGAGGAAGTCGTGGTTTTTTTGCTCATATCTCAGCCATTTGTGGACCGATCTTTTTGAATTTCAATAGCAAACAATTCCGGAGCATATGTGGTATAAATGTATAATAACCTGGCCCCCATCATAAATGGGGTCTTCGGAAAACCCATTTCAACGGACAGACGGACATCGTTAAATCAACTTCGCTTTTTATAAGGACCCAGAATATATATACTTTATAGGGTGTAGGATCAATATTGAAGAAATTACAAACGGAATGACAAACTTATATATACCCTTTTAGCTTTGGTGAAGGGTATAATAAGAAATTACAACTCAACTGGGTTGAGTTGTAAACCGTAATAGGGGCCTAAGAATCATTCCTAGGAAGTTCATATGCTCTAGAAAGTTGTTTATTGAGATCTTAGGTACATTTTTGTGTTTGATTGTTTCCTTGAATTTTGAACGGTTTGCTACCTATGGACCTGTAGTGCGATTCACTAACTTTTATAACGATAATCGAATCGTTAAAATAAATATAACGAAAATTTATCGAATATGCTATTCAGTAAATTTTTTAACGATATTCGCTGTCGTTAAAAGTCAGCTGTTACTGTAAGCAATTTTTTGTCGATATATGTATTAGGGACCAAATTTTGTATGCTAGATTTTTTTATATAAGGTTGTAAATATTACAGTATCTTAAAAGGGCGGTAACATCTTTGATATTATCGTAAGTAATACATTTAAACAGATCCGGTAAACATATTTTTACGAAGAGTGAGATTTGTGCTATTCTGATAGCCTGACAGTTAAAGATTAAGTGATTTATATCCAGTATGGCATTAGATTGACATAGGTTGCAAACCGTTGGTTGTGTGTTAAAGAAGATGTGTTGATGCGTTAAGAAGGTATGTCCAAATCTTAATCTTGTAAATTTTTCTATGTCGAGTGGTGACATTGTGTGAGGGTATAAAGCAGGAGTTTCATAATGGTTGAACGTTTTATAGATGGGTTGGTAGGTTGCCCAATTTGCAGCTTTAGAGTTTTGAATACTTGTTGATGTTATTAATTTTATGTCCTCCTTATTTGCAGAGGGATATGTTGTTTTTAGGGGCAGAGGTTGCAAATTTAGCTGCTTGATCAGCAAAAGTGTTGCCCTCTATGCCTATGTGACTAGGAGCCCACATTAGTTTGAATTTTGTGTGAAACATTATCAATAAGTCTCTTATTTTTGATGTAGTATTATTTTTTTTTTAGTGTTTTGGATTGCAGTAATTGTAGATTTAGAGTCGGAGCAAATTATATATTTACCTCGAGTAGTTTTATACTTATTTAGTGTATGGAGTATGGCTGTGTATTCAGCGGTAAAATGGAGCTTCTGTGGTTTAGTAGGCCTAAGAATTCTGTCTTTAAATTGTGGTTAATGACCGCAAAAGATGTAGCAGTTGAAGTCTTAGAGCTATCCGTGTAAAGAATTTTCCAATTGATGCTATTGTAAAAAGAAGAGGGATAGCGGAGTGGTAGTTGTGTGGAAATATTATGAACGTGTCCTTAAATTTGCTGTTCATTCGGAAATAATATTTTGGTGATGAATTTCGCCAAAAAGCTATCAAATCTGTGTTTAATTGTTGGTAAACCGGATTCAGCCATCAGGTTTTTAATGGGGGTAGTTTTTAGTACAGCTGAATTGTAGATTGGAGTAATTTTTTTTAGCTGGGAGGAGGATGTTTTACCATAAAGAATCGAGCCATAATCTAGTTTTGAAAGGATGGAACTGCGAACGACGTTAATAATTGCATTTGGATGTGAGTTGCTTTTTTTGGATGTAAGGCATTTAATTAAGTTAAGACGTGAGTGAAGAGATTTCTGTAGTTGGTCTATGTGCCAAGACCAAGTAAAATTATTGTTAAAAATTACACCAAGTATTTTTAGGCTGGTAACGTTTTCGATACTGATTCCTTGAATATCGAAGCTGCGGTTATTGCATGAAAAAAATAAAGTTTTTTTTGCATATGTGTAGTATTTTGTTTTTAAAAAAAGAAATTTTAGATCCTGTGTAATTGCATCAGGACATTATATCTGCAAAAAGGGACTCAGATTCGTATTGCATGTCGAAATTCGGTTTATGTTTCCATAAAATATATAGGTCATCTGCATACATGACGTGTTTAAAGAACTTATTATTTGATATGATCTTGTTAAGTTTATTTGTTGCGATTTGGAATAACACTACTGATAACGGAGATCCCTGGGGTATGCCATTATGTAATGGTTTTAATGATGAGTGAGAGTTCTTGGCTCTAATTATTAATTTCCTATTGGATAAAAAAGAAAAAACATATTTCAAAATTTTGTTGCCGACTTTCCACTCTTTTAACTGCGATATTATTGTGTGAATGCCAATGCGATCGAAGGCTTTTTCAAAGTCAATAGACATAATTGAGAGGTGGCTTGCGATGATCTATGTACGTGAGAGCATCTATAGTACCTTTTCCGGATTTAAAGGCGACTTGGTGAATATCAGAGAACTTGTTTTTTTAAAAGAAACCAGATAAATCTAGTGGCTATAATTTTCTCAAGGACTTTTAGTTTTAGTTAAAAAAGTGTTATATCTTCTTCGAGAATTTTTGTGGCATTATTTGGTGTATAGTTTATATCGCTATTAGTGGATTTCTTGTTGTGTTTGAAAGTCCGATAAAAATTGTCGTCATTAGATTGTTGAGACCACACATTGCCAAAGGTATTGGCTATATCAATTGAGTTGGAGATTAGTTAGTTATTATGTACTATATGGCTAATGCGTGTTAGTGCAATTTTGCTTCCGTAAATTATTCCAGATTTCGGCCATTGGAGTATTTGGGTTGATTTGGCTTGTGAAGTTAAAGAATGATTCCCTTTTGGCTTTCCTGCATTTAAGTTAAAAAATCTAGTAGGCTTTTTTATAGGCAATTAAGTTATAAGTGCTAGGATTGTTTTTAAAAGCTCTAAAGAGATGTTGTTTATTATCCCGCAGGATTTTTTGATCAGTATACCGCCAGTATGAAAATTTTTTTCCTATAAGCGTTTCTATAATGGGGTATGGAAGAGTATGCGGCTGATATGATGATTTTTTGAAGTTTGGCGGCTTCTATATTTATTTTTTTGTGGTTAAATTGTTTTGCTGTGTTGTTGACAGTAAGTTTCTAAATCTGGCGTAGTACTAGTGTAAGAGGTTGTGGGCAGATTAAATTTTATGTGAATAGGGAAATGACCACTGCCGTGGAAGTACTCATCGTTCACTATAGCTATTGTTCACTTTATCATAACTTGAGAAATGATAACAACTTCAGGCTACCAAGAACAACCACAACAGCTATGCAAAGATCACTTCTACATAAAGGGTTACATCTTTACAATATGCTTCCAAATGATATTTAATATGAAACAAATAAAAATGTCTTTAGAAGAAAAATTGTAAATTTTGTTAAGAGAAATTGTGAAAATGGAGATGGTTTTAAATATCATAATTGTTAACTTTAAAAGTATTCTATATACTAATAAATAAATACATAAATAATAATAATAAGGAAAATCACGATGGGTAGTGCAAAGTGTGCAAACGATGCAAATGCGTGCAAAAATACTCCCATTTGCACAACACACAACAAAATGTACGTATTTGAAATTTGCTCTAATATACTTCGTTTGCAATAAAAAACCATGAGCAAAATTAGTAGTGCATATTTGCTCAGTTGCAAACAAATGTAAACAATAACATTTGACGTATTACGCCATATTGTTTTTAAGGAAACTTATAAATTGAACATTTTCGTGGGTTTAATATAAAATAGAGAATTAAATTGAAATTAATTGAAAAGAAAAAAATGTATTTTAATTTGCTTGTGTATAATTGTAAGCAAATGCAGATTTTTTTACAGTGCTGCCAAAAGTTTTTAGTTTTTTACACATTGCAAATTTGCACAATGACCATCGTGATTACCCTTAATAATAAAAAAATAATAAATAAAAAGTAATGGCTCTCAACAAATTTTCATACACAATTCGTATAATAAGTTACATGGATAAGAAAAAACATATTTTTGGTCAAAACACCAAATTTTTACCCCCTGTAACTCAGAGAGTTTTTGTTTCTAAACTACTTTTAGGACTAACCTTGATGCAAACCATCCCGATCGGATAATGACTTGAGATGAAAAGCCCATATATATTAATTTACATCTTCATGTTCTTAATTCATGATGGTGAAGAGTATAAAAGATTAGTCATAGCCAAATATAGCACTTTTACTTGTTTTTAAAAGGATTCGTTAAAAGCTTTCATTGTCCCTAAATTTAATAATTTCCATAAATTTCGAAATATCTTGAAAATTTAGATTTTTAAATAAATTTTTTGTTTAACCCATAATTTATTTATTTAAATAAAAACCTTTTTTTTTAATTTTTTAAATTATTTTAAATAATAAGATTTTGTTTGTCGTGCTTAATTCCCAATTTTTGTTCGTGATAAGCTAGTTTCTTTCCGCATTTCAATTGCTGCTTAGGCCAGAAATTGGAAGAATTCCAACCAATTGTAGTGGGGAATGTAAGAAAAGATAAACTCACTGTTTAATGTTCGTATTTTGTTTAAGCTTTGATATCATTGCAAAAAAGACTTTTTGAATGTTCACTCTGCAGTTTTGTTTTCTAATAAATTTTGTTTTTGTTAACATATTTTTGGGAGAGGGTTTCTTGATGATCTGGCCTAAGAAACCTGTAAAATGCGCAAAGAAACTAGCTTTTCCCCCAACAATAAATTTCAGTTGTTTACGAAGAATAAAAACAGGGATTTAAGCACAAAAACAAAATCTTATTATTTAAAAATGTTATTTATAGAATCTCAAAGAAATAAATACTTAAGCTCAAGTTCATGTTTTTTTAAATTATTTTTATTTATTTAAATATGTATATTCAATATTAATTAGTATTTTTGTTATTTTTGTTGAACTATTTATGGGTTTTAATCCAAATTTTGATATTTTAATCAGGCTAAAGTTCATCAAATTTAATTTTCATTAAATAATTTTTATGAAGAAAGGAATTTTACAACATGAAATTAATTAAAATTTACTGATAATTATTCATTCTTGACTTCATAAAAATGATTTAAGAAAAATTAAATTTGATGAACTTTAGCCTGATTAAAATATCAAAATTTGGATTGTACCCAATATTTCGATATTTCTTGAATATCATCATCAGGGATAGCAAATTTGGTAAATACATTTTAATTGTCATAAGGACGAATTCTATGTAGATGGTAAGAATCGGTCTATAGTTTTACATATTCCCCATAAAAATTTCTTTCCAAACAAGACTCTTTGTGTCCGTAAACCATCTAATTATGTTGGTAAATATTTAAATTTCATTTGCACCAAAAATATTTTACTGCCAAATAAATTTTTTTTGAATCGGTTCACGTTTCTCCAAATCCATAAATAGCTTTAACTTCCTTTTAAATGTAGAAACTAATCAACAATTTAGCGACCGTCTTTATCACAAAAAATTTCATGTGGATTTTTAATCCAAATTTTGATATTTTTTTTATTAATTAGGCTTAAGTTAATAAGTTAATAAAAAATTGACCTTCCAACGAAGCAGGTTTGTAAGGGAGAAACATAAACGTTTCGCTTACCATTGCGCTGCCGGAAGGCATGAATTTTATATGGCGAGTTCCCACTTGGAAGCAATACATTGTTGATATATAAAGCGCATATAAAAATTGTTGTATGTAACGAACGGCCTTACACACTGAATGCTTTGATACAGTTATTTTTTAGTATTCTCGCTTACAAACCTGCTTCGTAGTAAGGGAATGCCGTAGCTCTTGAAATGTTATTTTTTTTTATAAAAGTTGTTGAGAGTTCTTTCACTTACTTTACTGCATTTCTGTATGTCTTATTGCGTAGCGCATAATTGTGCGCTTATTTTTTTAAATGTACCATTAGTGCTTCGCAAAATGATAAAAAATTTTATTGGGTAATACCTAGATAATCGGCCTTATTGTGGTTGTCGTTGTCGTATACGACTGTGTAATAGATTAAAGTAAAACACAACATGTGTTCTTTAATCTACTACAAAAAACGACACGTTTGTTTACGAAAACGACAACCACAATAAGGCTGAATATTTAGCACAAAAACCTCTTATGTAAATTTTAACCTTTTAACATAACTTTGTTTTTGTAAGCCGATGGATGACTGCCCATCATTTCCAAACAGGGCTAAATCTCGAAAATTCGTCTGTTTATACTATGGTGTTTGGGCTTTACCGGTTATAATTTTAGGATTGTGTTTATTTAATGGAACACTTAATAAAATGTTGAAAATTTTGTTTTCAAATTAGCAATTTTTGAAATTTTTGGGGCATATTTTTTACAATTTTCAGGGGGGTTACTGCGTATTTCGATTTGAAAGAAATCATTTACGAAATTGAACAATTTGTACTATATATCACGATTTTCGTAATATTTGTTTCGTTTGTTTTCAAGTTTTTACTGCATATTTAATGCGCATAAAACGTGTTTTAAGAGCATATTTCTGGTTTCCTTGCTTATTACAATTGTAATGATTGTACTTAATTTGAATATTGCTTGGTCTATATTTTAGATATACATGGATGTTCTGGAAATCGAAAACGCAAGAATTTGGAAATTGTCTTTAATACACTTTTAATTTATTTTTAATAATTTTGGTTATAAAATTCCGTTAAATAGAGAAATATTTGAATAATATTTATCATAAAATTCTTTTATTACAGAAATCTTATTCAAAAACGGCGTTTAAAATTCTTGCGTTTTGTGTTTTCGATTTCCAGAACACCCCTGATACATACATAATTTGATTTTTTTTTAAACTTTTCCATGATTGTATTTGTTTTAAGAACTATTTACTGATACTGATATATACATAACATATATACATAACATGATGACTATACCTTTTCCTGAGTTAAATTAAAGTAACTTCGCTTAAAAGGGAATTATTGTAGAAAACGACAAGTGCTTTGCCCACAAAAAATGTGTAGTAGTTCTATTTAAAATAAATAAATAGTGATTTTTTTAAGAATGCAGGAGGCAATTTAAAATATATAACTTGCAGACAATTTTAACTATATAACTCTTATAAAATCTAAGAATATGTTCAATAAAGAAGCTCAACTAAAGAAAAAAATTGTAACTCCTAACATACAATCATAACATTTTTAAGAAGATTCTTTTGTTTAACAACATTAATTTAATGTTTGTCTGTAAAAATTTGTCAGTGTTAAATCGAAAGTGGAAGCAAGTAAAAGTATTAAAAATTTGGAGTCGTTTTACGCAGGCGCACAATGCTAGCAGCGAATTTACCAGTATGTCAATATACTGGAATGGTAAGATAAAAACCTTTTTTTTTTAAATCCAACATTCATATTTCAAAAATGGTTTATTTATTTAAGACTATTACACATACGGCCTTTTTTTCTGACAAAAATGTTAAACCTATTCTGCATTTCGAACATTAACAAAAAACAGCATGTTCTTTTCAAAATATTTCGCACAAAGAAGCGGCAAATATGGTTATTATTTTCACTGAACTTTAGTTCAGGGGGATATAGTACCATTTTTAACTTTTATTACACCAGCAAGACTTGTTTACGTTTAATATTTTTGTGAAAAGGGCGGCCTAAAAATTAAAATAATAATTTAAAAACGGACAAAAATAAAGGGTCCGCCAAATAACTTTTTTTTTTTTGAAAATGCTATAAAAAAAAACTACTGAATATTTTCTCAAATTTCTTTTTTTATTTGAAAGTACAATCCTTCCGGTTAATAATGGAAAATAATTTCATTCAAATGGCTGCCTCGGCAAGGTCTTTATGCAAAATTCGTCTCAATGATGTCTCCGAAATGTTAAATTGTTGAGAACGACGGTGAATTGACTTTCTGCCACAGCAGCAATATTCTCAGGTGTACGCACTGTTTTTGGCTTTTCACGCTTTGGTTTATCGATTTTTTCACAAGATAACGAACATACGGAGCTGACGGTGCTTCTCTTCTTACAAAATCCGTACGCAATTTTCGCACACATTCTACATATAACATTACCATGATTTTCAAAGTAATGTCGCAATATTTCCCAGCGTTGTTCAAGCGTATACACAACCATATTCGTTCAGCGGAAGGATTAAACTAATTATCTGTCAAATCAGACATGAGCTAAGTGTTAGCATTCAAGAAATAAGCACTAGTTGAAAAAAAAAGTTAGATGCCGGACCAAAAACAAAAATGTCAGATGGAGGACCCGTTATATAATAAGAGAAGAATAATTGGAAACTTATTCGTTACCTGATAAAGAAAGGGCTGCCAGACTCAAAGTTGGGGATTTTATGCGAGTAAAAAGGACAAAGAAAGTCATTTGGAGATTGGGGATTTAAAAAAAAAATCGGGGATGTCTTTTATTATTTACGCTTATTTTTCTTTTTTTTCGTACCAAGGTACATTTGTAATTGTACCATGTGCCGTACATAAAATAGGAGAAAAAACCAACTAATACAGTGTTAAGTGCTTAAAAGGTACTTAATAAACTTATGTTATTATACTTGAGTGTGTTTTAAAAAGTTATAATTAAAAACGGAATCTAAAACCGTTGACAACACTTTTTGATTTTTTAAAGACAATTTTCAAGCAAATATTTCTTTCCCAAAAAAAAGTAAATCGTTACCTGAAACGCAAAAGGCCCTAACTAACGAAAAATGAAACATCAACGTTTTCATTGCTTCTGTTGTATTGCATCAACACAAATGTCCACAAAAAAATTTTGGAATCTTTTGACTAAAGTTTGCGATTTTATTATCAAAAAACAAAAGGTCCTATCTACAAAAGATACTATGGTAAACGCTAAAAGGCCTAACTGACAGTTTGCATAATAAGCAACATTGTCAATTGTCAAAACGACTGGAAGGTTTTACAAGGAAAATAGAAAAAAATTTAATTATAAACAATTAAAGGCGATTTATTTGATTTATTATTTCATTTTGAATATTTTTTGCTTCTACTGTGAAATTTTCAAAATGTCAGATAGGGCCTTTTGCGTTTTATGTGACGAAATATGAAAGACATTAAAATAATGTTTGGAAAAAGAAAACCTGGGCTTTTGTTAAGTACTTATTATGCATCGAAGTATTAAATAAATGACGGATATACATACATATGCATTTTTATTGTTGATTTTAAGGATGGCTAAAACTGATTGAACAAGCTCCAAATCTTTTAAATTGGTCATTCATCTTCACAAACTGCATATTGTTCTGCTTGTAATTCCTCACTGGAATCACATAAAAATGATTTAAAAAAAACGACGAAAAATATTTATTTGGAGATTTCTTATTAAAATTTTGTCAGAAAAAAAAACAAAAAAAAAATAACTTCTTAAGGTTTTGATTTTTAGTTTGAGGATTTTTCGGGATTTTTTTTTAATTTTTTGGGGACAAGGAAAAAAGTACCTGGCAGCCCTGGATAAAGAGAAGGAGTTTATTTTAAACTCGGTTAATAGAAACCATTTGTCTAGTGTTAAAAGCTTTATAGAAAAAGTAGTTCATTAGTATAGTAATTCACGGATAAATGCATTCATAAAAAATACATAAACCTAAATGCTGTTAAACAAGAAGCGCATTTAAAAGAATCTTTGTTAAATGCGTTACTAACGCATTTAACAGAAATCTCTCCTAATTGCGTTCGCAATGCAATTTTAAAAAATGGAGTTTAATGTTGTTTGAATAAATTAGTGTAAACATTAAAATTAAATGACACAAATATAAAAATCTAATTTTTTATAACGTAAATAAAAATAAACAAATAACTAAAACAAATATTAATAACTTAAATATGCATGCAAATATTCCCCAAAAAAACGAACATATTTCAATTCATTTAACAATAATTAGTATTGTGGTTATCTTATTGAACTGTTTTTAATCAGGTTAGGTTCATCAAATTTAACTTTCATTAAATTGTTTTTCAACGAAGAAAGGAATTTTTACAACATGAAATGAAATAAAATAAATTGATAATTTTTTATTCTCGACTGACCCAGGGATCGAACTCACTGCCATTAGCTTTTTTAAGCGAATGTTTATTACAAAATATATTCAACATTAAGTCGATGTAACTACGTCATACTTCAATAATATTATATATAAACGAAGAAAAAAATCAATTAATTCCTTCGTGCAAATAACCGTAAATTTTTGTTTGATATTTAGAGTGTAACGCAGTTAAGCGGGATGCAATTAAAAGAAAAATTTTATAGATCACGGAAAATGTTTCACTTTAGAATCATTTAAGCGTGAAACTCACTTAAACATGATGCACTTATCCGTGAAGAACTGTGTTAGATCCAGTGCACATTGAGACAGCACATTACTTTTTTAGTGCAGCTTTTGATCTTTTGACCACGTTCGCCGCAGCATATATAGCAGCTTAAATAATCATTTGTGCTTTTGCTTCTAGTAGTATATGATTCCATCTTCCTTTTCATCTGCTTCCCATTTTTTCTGCCATTTTATCAACAGAATGTTCCTGTCTTCATACTTTACATTTTTCACATATTGGGAATTAATATCTCGATTTGTTGCTGCAGTTAATCTTGCCATATTTCTTCTCTCGCTAAAATAAGAATTCAGAAAGAACTAGAGCTGAACCTGCAGACAGTTATATATCCTGATATTACCCTTTAGACACTTACTCCCTGTGGTTTTTAAAGCTGTATTTTTCCTTTCACAGCCAATGCAATGCTAGGAGCAAGAGAATTTCCCTGTTAATATCCTTTCTAGCGGAGTCTTTGCGGTTTTTAGAGATGAGAAATTGAGTCGACTTTAAACTTTTACCAAATTTATATTTTTACCCCGTATTTTTAATTTCGGGGTTATTAACACTCCACGAGATAACTTATGTCACGTCATCTGCATACCCAATTATGAACGCACCTTTTGGGAGCTCTTAATCTATGTGTATCCATTGGAACAAGGTAGATACAATTTTCAATACCAAAATTGGATCCTTTATATCTGGTATCGCTTTTCCAGTATATATTTTCTTATTTGTGATCTTATAGCGCATTCCCCATGGATCGTCGTCTATAGAGTTGCATATATCCCTTGAGAGGGTCTACACCTACACCAAGGGCATGTTGTAGAAACGGCGCTTCACTCACTGGTTGGCTACATTGAGAAATCCCTTGAAATTCGGGAATACTCGCTTGTGGCCTTTCTGGACATTGAGAGAGCTTTAAATAACGTCAGATCCGACTCCATCTTGAAGTCGATGATGAAGTTGGGTGTTGAAGATGTAATTTGTAGATTTATTGGTAATCTCCTACAGTAGGATCATTGAATCCACGATGGGTGCTACCAGTGTGTGCAGATTTGTGCACAGGGGCATCCCGCAAGGAGGGGTTCTCTCCCCTCTACTATGGAACTTGACGATTAACACTTTGTTGGGTCATTTCGACAGATTAGGGATAAAAACCGTTGCGTATGCGTAACGGTGGCGGTCATGGGTAAAAACCTGTACACACTATCCCGTTGTATGGAAACTGCATTACAGATTCTAAGCTCCTGGAGCATCTCTTGTGGGCTTGGTGTCAACCCACAGAAAACTGAGCTGGTACTCTTTACCAGGAAGTACAAGGTTGGTAACTTTAGGCTTCATAGGCTAAATGGCACGGAGCTGATGATCTCAAACAATGCCAAATATTAGGGCGTGATTCTCGATAGCAAGCTATCCTGGGAACTCAACGTTCGTTCAAGGGTTGATAGGGCCATTGTGGTCATATACACCTGCAAGAGATCCGTTGGCAGAAACTGGGGCCTTGGCCCCAGGGGCGTTGAATGGATCTTAAGGCGGTGGTAAAACCGGTTTTCTTCTATGGATGGGGTCATAGTGTGGTGGCCTGCCATGTGTAGGGAATGGGACTGCAGGATGCTTGAAAAAGTATATAGGTTGGCTGCTCTGATGATCACGTGATCACTTCGGTCGACACAGACGAAGGCGCTGTTTACCGTGTTGAACTGGTTGCCAGTTGACATCATGGCCGAACAGAAGGCCCTAACTTCCGCGATTAGACTGGGGGCGGTGGGCCTATGGTCCACGCGGAACTACGGTCATGCCAGGATCACGCTGCGTGCATCATACGACCAGGCGGGCCTGGGCTATTGCACTCCTGAACCCTCTTTCGGTGCTTTGTTCACGGTTAATGATGGTAATGTCGATGAGCTGTTTGGTAACACGCGATCTCTGGAACCGGCTCTAAGGGTTTATACCGATGGTTTCAAGATGGGCAGCAGAGTAGGTGGAGGTTTCTTCATCGATGAATTGGGCATTATGGTCTCTTTTAGGCTGCCGGATGGCAGTAGTGTTCTGCAGGCGGCAATCTCTGCCATAAGGCGGACGGCAAACTTGCTGAGGTACTATCGTATATCGAGGGATATATGTTTATTTACGGACAGCAAGGCTGCCATTGCGGCTCTGGCTGGTGTCGTCACGATATCTATGTTAACGCGGAAAGCCGGATGTGTCTAAATGAGACTGCGGAACATTCCAGGGTAACGCTGACATGGGTACCAGGGTACAGTGGATGTATGGGTAACCAGACTGCGGACAGCCTGGCCAAACGGGCTGTCTCTTGGACGACATGTTCGTCGATGGTCTGATCAGCATTTCGACGGCCCGCTGCAAGACTCTTATCAGACGAGAGTCGTACAGAAGGGCTCAGAAAAGATGGCAGGGGGAGCATACCCCCGCGTACTACTTGGTCTCGGAAGGGACCGGATAAGGACAGTGATGTCGATCATTACGGGTCACTGAGTGATAGGGACTCAGGAGGATGGGTCTTGCTTATAATGAATTCTGTAGGAGTTGTCATGATGAGGAGGAGGAGGAGACGGTGTTTCACTTTCTCTGCCAATGCCCTGGTCTGGGGAGCATTTGGCTTAGCCATTTTGGAAGTACAGTGGTCGTATTCTGTAATTCGCTAAAGCTAAATCTCTATCGATAAAAATCTATAAAGTTGGTTTACCGATTTTTGGCTACGAATTCAATACTGTAACGTGCGTTGCTAAATTTGGCATGCCATTAAAATTTAATTCGCCGCAAGTTTTACTTTTAATATCATCGGAAAAATTTTAAAATTTTGTATTCTCTAAGGTATTTTAGCGATCGAGATTTAGCTTTAGCTAAGCGAATTACAGAATGCGGTTGTAGAAATGTCATGTCTGGACGATATGTCCAATGTGGGACTGAAATCGATCTCCCTGTTCTGTAGAGATCGGGTTGGTTCGAGGCTTCAGTGAGCTCTGGGGAATAGTCTGGTTGATACTGGCTGACTCCTGTAACTGGCTAGGGGTATCTCAAAGGGACCGCTATAAGGACCCAAGTGAATCGTCGTCGACGGCTGCCCGTTTAATCTAACCGAACCTTACCATATATCCTTCCATTTTTTGTTTCTTTTAATAGCCTTTCTAAAAGCGTGACGTCAGAGTGTTACGTGTAGCCACCCTTGAGGCGTGTAAACACTCAGTTCTTAACTCCAATTTCTCGGGTCCACCAGAAAGCTTGTTGCTTTCTTTTTTACATTCTTTTATTTTCAGTATACATATGTACTTGCATTTCAACATCTTATAATAGTTTCTGTAATTATGTTCGCCGCAGCTATATCCTCAAGATTTGTTATTTGTTTCATTTACAGCATTTTGTTTTTAACTTCGAAAACGGTCCACCTAAGAAAGTTAAGGTCAACATTTGGCTTCATATTACTCCCATCAATATTAAAAGATAAATATATATTTATGGTCACTTATAGCCCATTTACATTAGAACGAAATTACTGACTGAAAGGTTTTTGTGTAATACATAAATTTTTTAAAAAAAAAATCATTTTTAAATTTAAATTACATTACCTTTTACCTCTAATGGACTAGTTTAATTTAATTAATATTATTTATGTTTCATTTTATTACTTTTTTCTTAAAGTTTTTGAATTTTTTTAAACCGATTTAAGGTCGCAATTTTTGTTTATTGTTAAAATGTAATTGTTTACTTTTTACAGAGAAGTATTTAAAGTACTTTAAGGAGAAACCCATAGTTGCATCACTTAGTACAACTACATTTTAAGTTAATTTCATCAAAAACAACTAGATTTGAATCGAAATCTCGTAAGTACTAGATTTCGTTGCATTGCAAACATTTAAAGTGGCATACACAAATATTTCATTTATGGCCCCTATTACAACCCTCGCTTTGTTGCGTCCTCCAGCTATGCTTATGAGTCACTGCGTTTACTCTGTTCACTTATAAGATGTTGTTTTCGGTAAACTTATGAAACAGTATGTCTAGTGCTTGTCTTTCTTTTCCAAGATTATTCTTAGTACTTTTTTATGTTCTACGTTTTTCCTGCTTGTTACACACCTCGCACTTCGAATGAAATGTGCAATATCCCGTAATCCAGCTTCATGGCATATTATGCTTTGAGGGGTTTCAACACAATCTTTCGATCTATGAACACTTTTACATCATCTTTTGGAAAGGTTCGTACGATTCACTCCTGTACTTTCTCCTGTTGAATGTCCTTGGTCTAAGATTCTAAAGAATTTTACGATTTGCTCTTTAAATCTTATAGTGCGTTTACACCTACGCCATAAACAGCTTAGTTGTTAGTTGTTTATGATGATAAACTAGTTTGAGAATCCTGTTTATCCATACAAATTATAAACACGTTTGTAACCAGCTTTTGAGATAAACAACCAGTAATTGTTAATGCAACTCTGTTTTTTTTTTTTAAATTTTGTTGTGGCAACGCTAGTGATATTTGAAATATCTTCAAAAATAAAAAATAAATACTTATAATAAAATTTTTTTTTTATCTGTGAAAAAAACGTAAACAATAAGAAAAATAAAATAAATAAAGAAAATGTTTGAAAAATTCCAAATTCATAAGAAATGTTAGTTTTTTAATATGGACAACGGAAATAAAATGTATGCATGAAATTTTTTTTTTATAATTGAGGCTAAAAATGTTATGACTTGTCAGAGATAAACAACTTGACTGTCAAAAATGCTGATGTAAATGGTATAGTTTATGAAAGTAGCTTACGATTATAAACTAGTTTGAAATTTGAAAGTGTAAATGAACTATTACTCTGCATCGAATTCACCCTATTATAATTCTTATTTGAGCTATTAGCTTTGAAGCAAGATTTGTTGGCATGTGAACTAATGCTTGTTTAGTTTTGCCATACGACTCTAATATTAAGAATCCTAAATTCCTCTTTCTTTCCAAAGGAGCATTAATGACTTCGCATTCCTCAGTGGATTCATCTATGTCTCAGATATTTACGTTACTTGTTTTGATTTCTGATCTTACGGATAACTTCTTTTAATTTCTTAGCTTAACCTTCTCCTTTCCTCAGTTTGATAAGTAGCACACCTGCTTTCGTTCTTCTTATTTAATTTATTTTAACCCTTAACATGGTTAATATTTGTTTTCATGTATCTCAAAATCTATGCAAATTTTGTCGTGTTGTCAACTTTAATTGCCAGCGCTTCTCCAGAATCTTGGATATCCCTGCTTTCCGTGAAGATTCTTGTTTATTTTCTACTTACGTACAACTTGGTTCCACGTTTTTCCGTTTTGTTCTGTGCTGTGTTACTAAAAATCATCTTTTTTGATTATGTTTTATTTCACTTTCTGTTGTTGCTATGATTTGACGTCATATTATTTCCCTGTTCATTTTTGTGTTTAGATTTTATTTTTCAACAAAACACAAACACTAACAATTACTGCCCGAAGAGCATTCAAATGAAACACTCTTTGTTTTGTTATGAAATTCTGCATTAAAGCTTTTGTTTTTTAGGTGAAATTACACTATATAAAGTGCATGGAAGTAATGTGCAATAGTGAAACATAATATTTTGAAGGTTTTTGTGCAGCCCTTTAGTATATGTACATATATTTAATCCCGATAAATTATTAAAATGAAAATCTTCTAATCAGCTATGAATTAAGTAAAATAAAAAAGTTTATAAACAAAAATAACATTATTCTTGTATTTGTTTAGTTTTTAAAGGGTAAACAATTAAAAGAACAAAATTTTTTGATTTTAAATTCGTCAATAAATTTTGGTGTGCATACATTTACTAGAAAAATTAATAAACATTAATATTTTATAAATAATAGTAATTAATAAATAATAAAATTTAATAAATTAAAACATTACTTTGCAATTAAAAATTTTGTACTTTTATGTCCCGAGAAGTTATAAACATTTGTTGCAATTAATGTAAAAAAATTTCATGTTTCCACTATGAAATGTATGTATGTATGTATATTGAACGATTTTTACAACTTGAGTGGTAAAACTAAATTTCAATTATTTTATTATTAATGTATCAGGTTTGTTCTGGAAATCGAAAACGCAAAGCGCAAGAATTTGGAAGTTGTTTTTAATAAACTCTTTTATTTCAGAAATCTTATTAAAAACGTCGTTTAAAATTCTTGCGTTTTGCGTTTTCGATTTCCAGAACATCCCTGTATATAAATTGTATAAATTAAGTAAAACAACAAATACAGCTCAAACATTTGTTTCCGTTCTGTTTAATTTTAGCCTGGACAAAGCAACAGTAGTATTGCTAACTCAAGCCTTAATAATAACAGCAATAGTAATACACAAAGCACAAATTGCAGTAGCAATAAAATTTGTAATCAAAACAACAACAATATAACAACATCTATTGGTAGCAACAATCATAATTCACTTGCTATCTCTTCATCAATTACAAATAATAACCAAACAAATACAAATATTAGCAACAACAACAACGGCAATAGTAACAACATTTTGTTAAACAACAATTGTAGCAGTGGTGTTGGTGGTAGTAACAATAGTAACATCATTATTGGCAATAATGGTGGCCTGGCTCTTGACCATCATATTGGCGGCTTAGTAGGTGGAGGAACTTCAACAGCAGCGGCAAAAAATCAGTTAGAGCAATTAAACACAATGCGTGAAGCTCTCTTTTCTCAGGATGGCTGGGGTTGCCAGCATGTCAATCAGGATACAAATTGGGAAGTGCCAAGTTCACCTGAGCCCACAAATAAAGACCCCTCAGGTCCGCCGATGTGGAAGCCAACTATAAATAATGGTACTGATTTATGGGAATCCAATTTACGTAATGGAGGTCAACCAACAACACAACCTGTGCAAAAAACTCCATGGGGTCATACGCCCTCTACAAATTTGGGCGGTACTTGGGGTGAGGATGATGATTGTACCGATGCCAGTAATGTTTGGACTGGTGGACCAGCGGGCCCATCGGCTGTTGTAGGGGTTTCCGGCGTAACGGCTGGTTCTGGTGCTAGTGGACCATCAAATGGTCCTCAATGGGGACAAAATGTTGGGGTAACGGGAGCTGGTGTTCAAGCTGCTGTAGCTGCTCCCACTTCAATAACAGGTGTTGCACCTGGAGGTAAAATACAATAGTTGGCTACTTTTGACTTTTTTATATATGTCTATTAATGTTTTTTTAAAGGTTCGACTAGTGCAGGTGGTGTCAACTTATCAGGTACACCAGGAGCTGGGGGAGCAAATGGAGCTGGCAATGGATGGGGTGATCCACGTGTAAGCGCAATGGGCGGTGGAGGTGGCCCATTAGATATGCGATCTGTTGATCCTCGTGATCCCATGCGAGCTGCTTCAGCAGGTGATCCGCGTGATCTAAGAATGCTGGATCCACGCGATCCCATTCGTGGCGACCCACGTGGTATTTCTGGAAGACTTAATGGCACTTCGGAGATGTGGGGACAACATCATCCAATTGCCCAACACCAACTACCAGGTCTAAATAAAATGGGCGTAGTAGGCCCTAATGTTGGTGTAGTTGGCAGTGTAGGCGGAGCTCCAGGAACAGGAGGCTTAACCGGTCCCTCTGCCGTGGGAGGCTTAAATGCAGCTGGAAATGTGGTTGGTTCACAATGGGGTGCACCACAACAGTCAGTTGTGGGGGCGCCCAAAGATATGGTGGGCTCAATGGCACCTAAACCGCCTGTTAGTGGCTCTGGGTGGGAAGAACCATCACCACCACCACAACGTCGTAATATACCAAATTACGATGATGGCACATCCCTGTGGGGTCAACAAACACGTGTACCTGGTGGAGTAGGTGGGGGAGGTGGTTCGCATTGGAAAGACATGTCCGATCCCCTTAATCCCCGAAATCATTTAATGCGCAGTGCAATGGCTGGCCAAAACTCTTCAAATGTACCGAATTTGGGTGGTGCTGGGGGTGGCACTGCTGGAAACTCTAACTCTACTAATGCAGGTGGTGTCGGCGGAACCGTTAATCATAATAATCCAATGGGTGTGGGAGCAGTTGGTCCCCCTGGCGCTCGACTAGTATCAGCCATAAATGGTCCTGGCGGCTTGGGTGGTGGTCCACATAAACCCGACAATGGCATGTGGCCACATCCTGCTGGTCCGCCTAATGTACCTACTACGGGCGTCGGTGGTAATCGAAATACGGGTGGCTGGGGTGATGTGGAAAACCATAATGTTATTGGCGGCGCTTCATCAGTAAGTGGGAATGGTGCTGGTAACTGGGGTGATGACAAAACCAATCAGGGTCTCGGCAACATGGGTCAAGCTGGTAATTCTTGGAATGAACCTCCCAATGCTTCGGCTTGGAATAAATCCAATCAAGCCAAATTGGCTAGTGCTGCAAATAGCACAGGTTGGGGAACTGGCGTATCTAATGCAGGATCCGGTGCTAATGATTCGAACGACTTAAATCCAAACGATTGGGCAACAGCTGCCCATAATTCATTGATGAGTAAAGCTCAACAGCAGCAAAAACTAGGTGGTGGTGCAACAGTAAATCTTGGTGGTATTAATAGTGAACTAATAAAGCAAAGTAAACAATATCGTATGCTGGTGGAAACTGGATTTAAGAAAGAAGATGTTGAGCGTTCGTTAATCGCTACCAATATGAATTATGATGAAGCCACTGAAATGTTAAGGTCGAATTTGACAGCTGTTAATGCTAGTGTTAGTATGGATAATTGGAGGCGTCATGACGATAATTTGAGTTCCTATGCTGATCATAATGCCGCTGTAGCGGCTGCTGGTGGCTCATTTCCTGGGCGTTATACTACAGGAGGAACACAACCTGCTATTTCATTCCCTCCGGTAAGTATTTTGCATATGTAATATAATGACATCAAAGAGAATTATCGAAATTTGTTTGTTCTTATCGCAGAATAATCTTTTAAATTCAATGGGTGGTGGTTCTGTCGGTGGTAGCGGCGGTAATAATCCACAATTGAATGCCCTTAACTCAATGCAGCCCTTGCAAGTGCAAAAGTACCTTAATCAAGGCCCACATAATGTCGGTGCCGGTGGACCACAATCTGTGAATGCTGTTGCCTTTGGTCAAGGTTCTAATGTTGCTTCTGTTAATGCTGCAGCAGTTAATGCTGCCGCTGTATCGAATAGCACGAATCAACCATCAACCCAACAATTACGCATGTTGGTCCAGCAAATACAATTAGCCGTACACAGCGGTTATTTGTCTAGCCAAATATTAAATCAGCCATTGGCTCCTACCACACTACTACTCCTTAATCAATTACTTAGCAATATTAAGGTAAGTTAAAATTTATAACTGATTATGAACAATAATTTTCCTAAAACGGATATGAGTGTGACCGAAAACGTATGCAACACGAATTTATACATGCTTATTGATAGGCCCTATTGCTCAACAGTTTGGGCCATTCTGGCAGACACTCTTTTTACTACGGAACACATCTGAACATATGCATGAAAACTTAAAAAGTCACAGCAAATAATACAAATTAAATTTACTTAACCTACAACAAATTGTTATTTGTAACAAACAACTGTCTTAAGCAAGTTTTAATTTTTGGACTATTTCAATTTATTCGTAGTTTTAAAATTATTTTGTTTTTTGGAAAACCGCTGTCAAATTTAGTTCACAATTACAACGAATTTAACCGAAAGATTATCGCGACATTTTTGCCAAGATAAGTTTTAGAGCTTGTGGTTTTTTCTGTTATATCATAAAATATTTAAAAAAAAAAAAATGTTGAATTTAATATAAAGTAACCTTCAGAAGGAAATAATTCCCAGTTTCTATTTTTTATTTTCTCTTAAAATTTCTAAAATAAACTATGTTTCGACTATAAAGGGTGTGTGTGAAACGGTAGCAAAGTTCTATGGTGAATTAAAAAGTCAAGAATTTCTACGCTAATGTCAAAATTTATACTAGCCCCCAGGGCTAGTGAATTTTATTCACCTTAACAGTGTCAGAATTTTACTTTCATGATTACTTTGCTACCGTTTCACACACACCATAAGCAATAATGTGTAAAAATGATCGAAAAAATGGTATTACCCTTGCTAAGCGTTAGACAACATTATTATAGATTAGAATGTTTCATTTAGGTGGTCTATTACAGGTCTAATCTTGTGTAGACTATCGGGATTTGGATGATCTCTTGGAAGATGTTTCTCATTAATATTAAAGTGCAACATGCTTCTTATGGTCTCAAACTATTTTCTGGCATGACGGTTTTTATTGATTCATAAACGAAGTTATTATTTCAACAAGAACGCACACTAGGGAAATGATGGACCGACATAAAAAGCAAAATGTCAATGAATTTTTTTAATTCGGAAACAGTTGTAACGAAAGAGCTCGATGGGTTTGTTTGAATTAGTTTCATCTACAATTTTTTGTAGAAATTGTGTAGTAAAATAATATTGAAACATTTGGATCTAATGTGGCGGCTTCGTGTGTTATTTTAGAGGCATCAAAATGCAGTTGATCTTTTTTCCCGATAAGGCTACGTCTATCAAACAAATTCATGAAGCTACCTGGACCATCATTTGGGACATATGGATTTGCTTGAAATGCAAGTCCGTCTTCATTTGTTTCTTATACGCCTATAATTCGTCTTCTTCCGTTAAATTTTCCACGATATCTCTTGCAATCGTGTAAAATTGATTCACGTTTGTCTTCCAAAGCAGCTAAGATTTCTTTGATATCCTTAGTTTTTAATTGTCGAGACATGCTATGTTATAAAATCGTTATCTCGTTAGATATTAGTATGAAAGTCATTCATTTACATTATAATTAATTATATAGTTGATAAAACAATAATACAAAAAAATAAACATGAAATAAATTAATCTGAATAAATCCAAGGCTCTTGTGTTTAGACCGAATAGAACTGATTTGTTGGACTTTGACTTTAAGCTATGTGGTTCTAGTGTTGATATTGTTAGTAGGTTGCGGTGCCTAGGTGTTATAATTGATGATAGATTGTTATATGAACCTCATATAGATAATGTGTGTGCTAGAGTCTGTCTAACACTACGTAGGTTATATCACCTGAATCTATCCCTGCCTTTACAAGTTAAGCAAACTATTGCCCATTCCTTGCTTATGTCGCAAGTTAATTTTTGTGTTGAGGTTTACTCGGGTTGTAATATGACGAACAAAAGGAAGATAAAATTTATTGTGCACAAAATTGTGAGATTTGTTTATGGACTTAGATTGAGAGCTCATGTATCCATACATGTTGAAAATTATTTGAATCTAAATTTGGATGATTACCTTAAATTTCGGTTGCTAATTTATCTTTATAGAATTATTAAATTTCAGAAACCAGTTCGTATTGTAAGAAATCTAACATTTACTAGATCTCTTAGAAACCCCCAAATTATTATTTCTTGCATACATAGCTCAATATATGAACAATCATTTGGTGTACGAGCTGCGCGTTTGTGGAATTTATTGCCAAGAAATTTGCGTTCTTTTACAATGTCAGTAGTAACTTTTAAGAGCAAACTTCATGATTTTCTTTCTTAATTTGATAATATTTGACTTTTTGCTGATAATAAGGGTTATTAAATCTTATATTATTATTAATCTTTTTTATAAAACACATGTTGTGGGAGTCGTTAGGATGTTAGGTTGTTAGTATGTAAGGATGATCTCATAGATAATAATTACTTGTAACATAATTGTAATTGGCCAAATGGCTATATGTATTACAAATGGATAAATAAATAAATAAACTTTACGATTAGTGTACCGATTTTGCATGTTGATGCGATGTAAAAATATCACAAGAAAAATTGGCTTTTCTAAATAAATTTATCAACACACATATGTATAATATAAATATTTTTCGTTTGACTTACATCCATTCTATCCAAAAATAATTTTTCTTTTATTATTATATTAATTTTTATATAAATAATCGCACTTATAACACAAGTTCAGAATGTACTAATAAAGTGACCTCACAAGCGCAGCTGTTTGCAGTGATTTTCTTCGTGTGTGACGTTTGTCGTAATTTTTTTTGTTTATTAACATTTTTTATAAAGGCATTTTGACATTTGTCGTCTCAATTCTAACAACAAAATGCCTGTTGTTTTTTCTATTGTTTCATTGTTGTAGTACTGAGGTTACTTTGTTAATACATTTTGCCAAAGTTAAATTCAAATTTCACACAAATCACAATGAATTTTGTAAAAAATAACAAAAATATCTATCAGAAATTCTAGCTACATTCGATAACGGTGAATCCCCTTTTTTAATTTAAATACAAGCAAAACAACATTGCAAAGGTTGCCACATAGTGAAATATGGGAGTTTAAACTTATGATGCAGATATACATACATATGTACATCGCTATGCATTTAAGGGTTAAGTTTTATCGCGTGTATATTCTTTGTATTATTATCGATATTTATCGGTTGTTCAGATTTCACTATCGATATTACAATCGACTGAATGTTTGTACTTAAGCAGGAAAAAATTAATTATTTTGTAAAACTCCAGCATGTCCACTTTTTTTTTGTTTAAGGCAGTTTCTCCTGTTATTTAATATTTCACCAACAGCTGAAAAGCACCTTTCTGAAGGAACCGAAGTAGCAGAGACTAAGATTTTATTGTAACATTAGATAATGTTCTAAATTTGTTTTTATTCTTCACCCAAAAGGTAATCGGTCTAGAGCACGTTTCCTCTAATGGTCCTTCGTTCATTATATTGCCTTATGCTCGCAAATGCATTTGCATTTTTTTTTACAACATTACAAAAAAATGAGAAATTTCAGTCCCTATGTAAACATATACAAATTTTGACAAAAGTGCCTCTAATTAGCAGTACAAAGAAGCGCAGCTGAGCTATCGATACCACCTGCTATTCTTTTTGTTTGTATACATTACTGTTATTCAGCGCGAATTATAAATAAGCAAACTAGCGGTGAAAAACTGTGGTAAAAGCTGCTGTTACTTGTGCTGGGATACTATGAATATTTTCTACTATCGATATTTATCGATAATTCAGATTTCACTATCGATATATCACACACATCTTGGCATCACAGGGGCAAGGAGAAGCACTCCGCAGGCAGCGCTGGACATCCTACTATATCTGTCACCTATTGAACAGTACGTAAGGAGTGTGGCCGCTAGGAACTTAATTAGACTTTACGAGTCTTCGTTAGTTAGACCTAGGCGGGATGGTCACACGAGAATCTTGTACGAGATGGGTCTGCTTGATCAGGGTACTTCTCTCGGGAGAATTTCGGATCATATGACTATGACCCTGGACTTCGGTGCAACACCACCAGTAGAGTTCCCGGATAGGGAAGTTTGGAGTGGATCCAATGGACTGTTTGAGGGGTGGGCAGTATTTACGGATGGATCCAAGATGGAAACCGGCACTGGTGCCGGTGTATATATAGCGGACACCGAGGTGAAGAGGTCATTCAGACTCCCCGATGAGTGCAGTGTCTTCCAGGCTGAGATCCTAGCGATCTGGAGGGCGACGGAGGTGATACTGGAACACATCGTGGGTGGATCTGAGGTGACAATTTACGTTGATAGTCAGGCGGCGCTTAGGGCATTGACGAATTATACGGTGCGATCGTGCCTGGTCGCTCGGTGTAGGAATGCTCTTGGTGGACTCATGGAGGCATTCAATGTGAGGCTGTGTTGGGTACCTGGACACTGCATGGTTGAGGGAAATGAGGTGGCGGACGAACTCGCGAGAGGGGGTTCGAGTATGGACTTAGTGGTAAGGGACAGGGGGGTAAAGCCTCCCCTATGTTACTACTATGGTGTGATACGGGAGAAATTCCGTGATGACGTTAACCGATCCTGGGGGGACAGAGTGGATTGCAGGGTGTCTAGGGCATTATGGCCCGGATTGGACGCGGGGGCAACCAGGGTTCTATTGGGATTGGATAGGAGTAGTCTTAGAACGCTTATAGGGTTCTTGACGGGTCATTGTCCGGTCAGGGCTTTTGTAGGCAGATGGGACAATACCATACCGGACTTCTGCAGATTGTGCGAGGATTCGGAGGAGCTGGAGACGATCGAGCATGTACTTTGCCATTGTCCCAGGGTGCAGGGCCTCAGACAGAAGTGGCTAGGAAATAGGTTTCACGACGAACTGGGGTGCATCGCTGGATGTAGTCCAGCTGATCTACTGGGGTTTGTCAGGGAAATAGTGCGGTTGTTTCTGTTGAGGGGACAGTAGAGAGGGAATTTTGTTCTTCACATCACCTACTAACTTTCCTATATTCTATACTCTATCTACCTCATACTTCTTTTCTTAACCTTTCTCTTTTTCTATCTTCTTTATCTATTCTTATCATATTGAAGGGATTCACAATGGACCGTACTGGTCTCCGAGTGGAAGTGTGCCCTTGGGCACATAACCCTTCTGAACCTAACCCTAACCTAACCTATCGATATATCGATATTACTATCGACTGATTATTTGTACTTGAGCAGGAAAACTTAAACTAGTTTTTTATCAGGCTACAGTTCGTTGTTTTATCACTATATTGATGAGACGTATGTATGTATGTACTAGAGGTCTGCAAGAATAAATAAAAAGCAATTTCAACACACTCATTTGTTTTTTTTACTACAATGTGTCGAGCACACAATAATAAAAAAACAAATGAATGAATAACCAAAGACAAAACAAACAAAAACTCATTCAATTCAGTCAACGCAAGTCAAATGAGTTAAATATTCGAATATAATTGGAAGGTAAAATATCTGTACCTACACATTATGTATGTATGTGTAAGCTTAACTCTTATAAAAAAACAAGCTTACGCACATATTATGGCAAGGTATTCAAATAAATGTATGCACATTCAATAATTCAAAAATTATTTGAATATTTTTTGTAAACTTGCTCTCTCTAACGGGTCATTCCAATGTTTTGTTTTTTATGAATGACTCTCATATTCATTTACAGTAAACAAGTTTTTTATTCAATTCATTCATTCTTATTTTTGTATAAGGCTTACTCTCTTCTTATCTTTTTGAATGTTTTATAATTGAATAAATGTTGTGCACTTTGGGTAAGGCAAACAAGTGAGTTTTTCAAAGCAGACCTCTAGTATGTACTAGAGGTCTGCAAGAATAAATAAAAAGCAATTTCAACACACTCATTTGTTTTTTAATTACAATGTGTCGATCACCCAATGATAACGAAACAAATGAAAAAATAACCAGAGACAAAACAACAAAAACTCATTCTATTCAGTCAACTCAAGTCAAATGAGTAAAGTATTCAAATATAATTTGAATGTAAAATATGTGTACCTACACATTATGTATGTATGTGTAAGCTTAACTCTTATAAATAAAAGAAGCCACAAGCTAACACACATATTATGGCATGGTATTCAAATAAATGTATGCACATTCAATAATTCAAAAATTATTTGAATATTTTTTGTAAACTTGCTCTCTCTAACGGGTCATTCCAATGTTTTGTTATTTATGAATGACTCTCATATTCATTTACAGTAAACAAGTTTTTTATTCAATTCATTCATTCTTATTTTTGTATAAGGCTTACTCTCTTCTTATCTTTTTGAATGTTTTATAATTGAATAAATGTTGTGCACTTTGGGTAAAGGCAAACAAGTGAGTTATTCAAAGCAAACCTCTAGTATGTACCCACGTTATATTAGATGACAGTTTTTAAAAATCGTGCTGCTGAAAAGCGCCTTTCTGAAGGAACTGAAGTAGCAGGGACTATAAAATATTTTCTTGCAACTTTAGATAATGTTCTAAATTGGTTTTGATTCTCAACCCAAAAGGTATTCAATCTAGCGGATTTTTCCTCTAACGGTCGATCATTGTTTTATTCTATACTCGCAATTGCAATTACATACATATATATATGCAAATTTGTTACAACATTACAAAAATATTTGACATTTCAGTCCCTATGTTCAGTCCCTATAAAAATTTCGACGTAAAGGCCTTAAATTAGCAGTAAAAAAGCACATCTAAGCAATTCATAACACCTGCCATTCTTGTTGTTTGTATTCATTGCTGTAATTCAGCGCGAATTAATAATAGCAAGTAAAAACTGTATGTGTATAGCTGCTGTTAAATGCCTTCATAGCTGTATTTAAAATAATAATAATATCGATATCAATATTTTTCCTATCGATATTTTCGATATTTTAAGACTATCGATAGTACTATCGATGTCAATTCACTAAAACGAATAATTGCCAATGTGTTGGAATTTTCAATCTGCGTAATATGGAAACAGAATATATAGCATTCTTTATGTCTTTGTTATTTAATGTATTAATTTCTGTTTTTTAGCTTAAGCTCTCTTTATCGTTTAGTTACGTTTAATTTTTTATATATAGTAACATTATTTACTTGTTTATTATATTTTTTATTTATTTAATAACTGAAGTTTGTTGTTTAATTAGTAGCTTTTTTTAACCATAAAAGGCCCTAGCGGCTCGGTTATGTAATTGTAGATAATAAAATAAAATAAAATAAATAATCAGGGTCGAGTTCCTTTGAAGGTCCACCGAATTTATACCATCCATACCTGTAGATTTATATGGGCAAAAACTGTCGACAGCCCAATTATGATTACGGGTTACAACTCAACTCATGAGTTGTAATTAAGACAACTGGTTGTGATCAGTTGCAATTTTTGCTATGTTTTTGTTCACCACACTATAGTAAAGTAGTAAACCATAATACAAAAATTTAAATATTTCAACTCAACTGAGTTGAGTTGTAAACCGTAATAGGGGAATTAATTTTAAATAATTAAGTTTTCGGTTATGAATTTTAAAATAACCCGTTTTATTCAAATAATTAAAAAATCCAAAAAAAACTTTATTTGAATGAATACAAAACAATTCAAAATGGTAAGAAACCAATTAAAATACATTGTCATAACTTAAGCTGGATGTCCACATACTAGGCGTTTTTATCATGTTCCATGCAACGCTTTTAATGCGGCATCATACAAGTAAAAATAACATTTTTATTTGTCAAAATCAGCTGATTGGATTGAACGCTGCTTGTAACGCTTACAAAAGTAGAAAGTAATCCGACTTTTCGCATTCAATAACGTTATTTAGATTATTCCTGTAGAATAAACCTCTTGAGTAACACAATGTAAACACAATGAAAAATACTTGTTCCGGTCTTTATTTAACGCTTTATAATTTACCCTCAGTCACTTTAACAACCAGCGTTTATTCACAGCTTACTATTATGATCTGCACACTTTAATGTTTGAACTAATACTGACTTTAATGTAATTTTTTTGAGGGTCTATTTAGATTCTAGCGCAAGCATCTCGTTAATTCGAAAATATTCGAGCCATAACTTTTGGGGGTGTACTCTCTATTGCGATGAAAAATAAAATTGTAGCAAATCTAGCGATTGGTACTCTTTAATAAGTTTGCGCATATGTCTTTCGCATCTTTTAATTTTTTTTCTTTTCGTAAATCATCGCTTTATTTTATTTAAATTATCCAATTTCAAATATTTTACACACTTTGGCATTTCATTACTGTAAATCCGTGCCATCTTTAATTTTTATTGCCACTATTCAGCTTAATTTAAAGAAAATTTTGCGTAATCGATAGAGAGTACCAAGTTGGCATTTTGTTTTCGCATCGAAATTGTTTTCGAATCGCAATAAAGAGTAGACCCCCTGCTATACTTTTCAAACTTTACGTCTATTATGATTTTTAACATTATGCAACTATGGCATTATGAAGCTGTATTTTAATGAAATGCATATCTTAACATTACATTTTTATCTAGAATTTTCTGTACATTGATTTCAACACTAGAATAACACATAGCTAATACAATAACAATTTAAACTAATAAGATAACTAATATATACAAGATAGCTAATAAAAACAAAATAACGAATAAATGTAACTAATTCTTAACTAAATTTACTTTCGTAACACTGCCCAGCACTTAAGCCTGTTCGTCCCGATTGGGCTCAGATTCACCTCTTCCATAAGGAACTAGCCGTTCTTAATATACAACTTTCATTTTAGCTCTTGGTCTTTTGTACTTCTGTATTCGATATACAAAGTCATTTAATGGTCACCGAGTGGAAGTGTGCCCTTGGGCACATAACCCTTCTTAACCTAACCTAACCTAACACAGTACAACATTTTTCAGGTGATTAATTCGGGACTCAATTCTCAATTCCCAAAAAGAAGAACTTCTGCATCATTATGGTGATCATGGTACCTCAATAAATAATTTAAAAATTAATTTGAAGTTAGTAAGTATCGTATAGGGGAATTTATCACGTTTTAGGCTCTTTTGTTTGTCATAACTCGAGAACCACTAGTCCGAATAAGCTGAAAAAAATTAAGAATTACAATTCCCAAATTTACCGAAAACGGTAAAAAAAAGTGTCAAGTCCCATTACTTTCACGTAAAGTCGCATAACCTATGAACAAAATGACACATAAATCATGAAAATCGATGAACGCGTTTGAATTTCAAAATTTTTCTAGAGATATCCACAAAATTGTTGGAAAAAACATCGATGACTTTTTTCTTGATTCTTTATTTTGCATGAAAATAAACATTCCGATTCATATTACAGCTATTCTTACACAGAAAATATGCAATTTTTATATGTTATCTATGCATGGAAACAAAATTTAGAACATTTTCAATTATTGTCACTATCCATCCTCGTTGAAGTTGACGCTTGTGGTTCTGATGACCTTATTTTCTTCGTAGGTTGTTCATATTCATATTCTGAGTCTGCATTATCATCCGAGATAGACGTAATATTCAAGGGCATGTTTTGTTCAGTGTGTCCACAAATTTCAAACTGCATAATTTTAGAACTCCACCAACAAACCTCCGCAAGCAATGCATCCAATTTTTTGCCTTTGAAATGCTTTGTCATTGGCATGGTCACCTGGTGGAACCTCTCTATTTGTTCGTCCGATTCCTGAGGTAATTGTGCCAAAAAGGTTTCAAGGTGGAAATGCAAGAAATGTAATTTTAACGTAATGGATGTATTCATTTTTTAAAATAATACAGCAAGTTGTCCACTCGTGTCTGTATGTCATCTCGCTGTACACGGTTCTTTCCTAAAACGCCTTCGATGACTTGTTTCAATGCGTACCATGCACATAGGGGGTTATAATGGTTCGAAAGCATATTTGTGAAATATTCGCTTTTCATTAATCATCATTCAAATTGGTCGGATTGGTGTAAACTGATTCGGCTTGCAGGGAAACAGTATCCAGACTCGGAGGTTTGGGTGTATCGGTACCAGCAGCGCGTTCAACTGGAAGTGGTGCAGTAAAAGCAGTAATGTATTCTTTTGTTTTCAATTGTTTTCTGTTTAATCCAGAACGAGAATTTATGAATGCGTAGCACCTGGCTTCATCATGTCCAGTTAGGTCTTCCACCTAAATTACTGGCTTCATAAAGAAAACTGTCCACCTTTTCCATGTATCCACATTATAAGGGTATTACAACAATTTTTGCAAACTGTGTTCGGCGTAAAATTTGTACCACTTAAATCTGCTTTATGACATTCCTCAGCAATCAATTTTTTTCGATCCAGTTGGTCTCTTTTTGGGACGATATGACTACAAACGTAACAAAAATTATCCAATTGTGGGCACTTGTTATTTTCCATATTTGGAAAATAAATTATATGTTTTGTTGTTATTCACTTTTAAAAACCGGGGAAAAGTTCTCTTGTACTTCTCGCGTTTGTCGACTCTTGTTAAATGACAAAAATTTATCAAGGAGCACCTATAAATACTACAAATATTTCAATAATTTACTGGCCGGTACTTATGATATATGATTTCGAAACGTTGCAAAACATGAGCACTCATAAATGTGGGTGCAATTTCGGTTAAAAAAATAATGCAGGTAACTAACGGAAAACCCAAATAATTAAAAAAAGTGTCCTTTCCTTTTACCCTGAAAATAATAGGACTAGTCCAAACACGCATGTAAAATGTAGCCCACAAGGGACTAGCCCTACTCCAAAAGTAACCCAAACGTATGGAAAAAACATGGTCTATTTAACATTACGATGTCCTACGGCAGGCCCATAAAACCCAGCTTTGGGTTACAACCCAGTAAAAAATGTGCTCCAAAAGGAGCAGGTTTTATGTATGAATGCATACCTCAAATCGCTTCAAACCTGCTGATAAGATGCCTGATTTTTGTATGGAGTGTTCCCGGTTTGGAGGACTATTTACTGCTGACAATAAGCGCTTTTTTAACATGCAAACAAAGCACTCCTAACGCGCTTTTTTAAGGGATAACTATATTTCCATATTCATTGATGTTTTGCTTTTAATTGCTTAAATGCATTGTTTCAATAATTTTCGTAAGCCATTATATATTTTTATTTTTTTTTTCGCTTTAAACCCTCATCGTTGTCAGCACTAAAATAGCAGCTTTTTCCTATATTTTATTCTTTATCATTTACTGCTATATAAAAGCTCTCTTATTGAAGCGCTCGATTATGCGCTTATTCTCTTAAGTGCTTCAAAAAACCCAAATTTTTTTTACTGGGAAAGGAGTAGTCTTAAAACTACTCCATTGTATACACACTTCGTTAAAAACGAAAACATGTCGTTAAAAAACGAAGACATGTCGTCTCACTACAAACACTTTTTAACAATGACATGGTCCATGCTTGCATTACATCGCTTATTACTTTGCTACCGCAATCATAAAAATCAAAATGTAAGAAAAGATAAACTCACTGTTTATTGTTAATGTTTTTGTTTAAGCTTTGATATTGTTACAAGTAAAACTGAGGTTTATAATTCTTATACGCTTAACAGTTTTTTTTTTGTATAATATCTTTAGCTTGCCTAAAATCTTTGGATGAAGTTTCCTGACGATCTGGCCTAAGCAACCAGTGAAATGCGCATAGGAATAGCTTATCCCTTCAACAATAAATTTCAGTTTATCAATAGTATGAAATGGGAATTTGGCACATTAGAAAGAAACCTTGTTAATTAATTTTTGAATCCCAAGAAAAACATTGATAACCTTTTGTCGAATGGATAACTAGGATGCTTGGTAGTAGGGTTATTCACTCGGACTGGGGAAATGAACGCGTGAAGAGACTGGTGACTAGGGGACCCCACAGGGGGAGTTCTCTCTCCCTTGTTGTGGCTCTTGGTCGTCAATGTCGTTCTGGGACTTTTTGACAGAATGGGTCGGAAAGTTGTGGCCTACGCGGATGATGTAGTTTTATTGGTGTCGGGCAAGTTTCTGCCGACAATAAGCGAAGTCATGCAAGTGGTGCTGGTGCTAAGTATCTGGGAGTATTTCTGGTCACCAAGCTGTCTTGGGGAAGGAATGCTCAGGAGAGACTAAAGAGGGGTCTCAATGCTAACTATGCTTGCAGATCATCAATAGGTAAGAGTTGGGGACTCCGGCCGTCAGTAGTGGGATGGCTGTACACTTCGGTGGTTAGACCCATTCTTACGTATGGATGCTGTGTTTGGTGGGAGTCATTGAGATTGACTAGTCGAAGGAACCTTTTGTCTAAGGCTCAGAGGTGTGCTTCAATTGACATGACAGGTGCCGTGAGAAGTACTCCTCAGGCGGTCCTGGATGTCATTCTGCATCTTCTGCCTATTGAGCAGTATGTGATGGGAATGGCAGCCAGGAGCCTTCTTAGGCTGAGGGAGTTAGGATTGATGGGGAATGTCACACAGGGTCACGCACGGATCCTTGGTGAGATTGAGGCTGGGGGCTACTGCCTGGTATTGCCCGGCTCTACTGATTACGGGTGGATTTTGGGCGGGTGCCGGAGGTAATAATGCCTACTAGGAAGAGCTGGTCGGGTAGGAGCAGATTATTTGATGGATTTGCTATATTCACTGATGGCTCGAGGATGAGGGGCACGGGTGCGAAGGCCTACATTGAGGATCTGAACATCAGAATGTCATATAGGCTTCCCGACGACTGCAGTGTTTTTCAGGCGGAGGTTCTAGGGGTCTTGAGGGTCGTGGGACTGATGAGGGACAACATTGATAGGGGCTCGGAGGTCACTATATATGTGGATAGCCAGACAGCTCTTATGGCTGTGAGGGGCTGTTATGTGAAATCCAGGCTGGTTGATGATTGTTGGAGGGCTCTAGGGGGAGTCTTAGGGGAATATGCGTTGAGGCTATGCTGGGTGCCGGGTCACTCCAACATAATCGGCAATGAGGTGGCTGATGAGTTGGCGAGACAGGGCTCGGAGATGG
The DNA here is from genome assembly GCA_949318255.1 of Pollenia labialis. NCBI lineage: Eukaryota > Metazoa > Arthropoda > Insecta > Diptera > Polleniidae > Pollenia > Pollenia labialis. Next base: position 13,122,951 of record OX439144.1, on the reverse strand, counting down.
AGGATCCTGACCGGGTGGAGGCAGTTAGGCCTCCAATTGGCTTCCTCTTTGGAAGGATCACGGAATGGATTCTGGATGCGACCAACCGGGCCTGGGGGAGCCGAATGGACTGCCGGGTATCAAGGGCACTGTGGCCGGTACTTAGGAGGTCCGATTCGAAATCGCTGCTGGGCAAGTGTAGGGTCTGTGTTAGGACCTTGATAGGGGTTATCACGGGCCACTGTATGATAGGCAGGATGGCGGTGAGAATGGGATCCGACTTATCGGATGTGTGCGGGTTGTGTGAGAACCCGGAGTAGCTGGAGACGGTTGAGCATATTCTGTGCCACTGTCCCAGGCTCCAGAATAGCAGGCTGAGGTGGCTGGGCAGTAGATTCCTGGGCGAATTAGGGGACGTCTCGGGGTGTGGACTCGAGGGTCTTATAGGATTCGTAATGGGGATGACCTGGCTGAGCGAGAGGAGACGGGGCGCTGTCCGCGCGTAGTGTGAATTTTGGTTTAGTCTTTGCTTTATTTCTCTATCTATTTTCTGATTCTCGGGCTGTCATTCTCTATTTCATCTACCTTTTCCTTTTCACCTTGTCTATCCTAAATAAGGCGTCGCAATGGACCATATTGGTCTCTGGGTGAAGGTGTGAAGGAAACTTCACACCAGCCTTTCTACCTACCTACCTACCTTTTGTTTATTACTTTTTTTTAATTCTGAGAATCATAAAAAAAGTCATCAATGTTTTTTCCAAAGAATTTCGTGGATATCTCGAGCAAATTTTTGAATAAAAGCGAAACGCGTTCATCGATTTTCATGATTTATGTGTCACTTTGTTCATAGGTTATGCGACTTTACGTGAAAGTAATAGCACGACACTTTTTTACCGTTTTGGATTTTTTATGAATTAAAAATAAAGAATTTAAATTTTTTGGGCAAAAAATATTTTTTTTCTTCATACATTTATTTATAACTGCGAAACTGTTGCTTATGTAGCAACGTTGTATGAACAGATTAAAGGAATTGTAATTCTGAATTTTTTTATTCGGACTAGTGGTTCTCGAGTTATGACAATCAAAAGAGCCTAAAATTCCCTATACGATACTTACTAACTTCAAATTAATTTTTAAATTATTTATTGAGGTACCATGACCAAACTAATGATGCAGAAGTTCTTCTTTTTGGGTCTACTTTCATAAGCAATTGTACATTGTAATGGAACATTTAATAAGGTTTCTTACAAATCCATGAACTTTATTTAGATTATCTTGTTCTTTTGAGGTTTAATTTTTAGAATTTGCACCCGTTGGTATGGGCTTAACGCCAAACTCTAGGTTTCCCGGAACTCTGAGCTCTGTTCCAAATACAATTTTGCGGGTGCAAAAGAGATGGAGTCGTGGACAGCTGATATATATGCTAACGCGAATTTTGAAATATGCTCATCTCAGTCTTTGTTGTGTGCAGACTTTATTCCGAAAATGTTTTTCTAGTGTGCGGTTAAATCTTTCAACCATACAGTAAGAATGCTTACAATTCACACATTTTCTTGACTATAGCAGATTCAAAATTTCTACCCTAGTCGGAATGGAATTCTAATGGAACGCAATCGTTTACAAAAACGCCCAAAATCGTTCTGGCTTGTGATTTTTTTCCATTTGTCCCTTTTTAATACGAAATTTTGGGCTCCACTCGGACTCTTCCACCCTAATGTCCAACTTTTTTTCAAGAAAATCCTTTCCCTTTGTGACTTAGTAAGTCTAGCTTTAGATAAACGCCTCAAAATTTAGCCCTTTTTCCTTTTCGCATACATGTTACACTAAACCAGGTCTATCACAATACAAAACAAAAAAATGTTCACCAGTCAAAAAAAAATTGTGTTCCACGTCCAAAAATGCAGCACTTTTTGTTTTTTTTAACCAGTTTAAGGAAAAACTATCCAGACTAGGCAGCCTATCTGACATTGCCTCAACTTGGATCAATGCGCATAGCGACAGTTACGGTAATGAACAGGCAGATGGGCTGGCCAAGATTGGAGCCTCTCTTGATATTTCACAGGATGTACCCGTCGCAAAACCCCTGGTAACTATCAGAAACGAAATCATCAGACACCATCTGGATATGAGACTCGGCCTACCTTTTAATGAATGCTGCTGCAGGGAATTTGGAACTGAGGATATAGCATTACATCGCCTATGTGATTGCCCAGCGTTTAACTCAACACGACATGGATTATTTAGGAATTACCTTCTACAAGGACTCTCTGAGATATCGCCGGGGAAGCTCGGCAATTTGCTGAAATATCCCAACGCAACGGGCTGGCTTTAGCCATCTCAGCATTGCCCTGGGTCACGCTTGATCGGGGGTTCCTATTCTTCATAAGTTGTGTGATGTTTCGACTCTACTTGCAGCACTACGCGTGCTACCACGTTAAGCAACCACGCCATCTATTGGAAAACAGAAAAGCTATACCGAAACACTCCTCACGGTCTATAGAAAATATGAGTAAAGTTGTATGAAAATCGGTTCAGTAGTTTTCGAGTTTATCACTTACAAACAAACACGTAATTTTTATATAAATTTTTATATAAATATATTGATATACATAGATATCTATAGATTAATAATGATTATAAACTTTGTAAATAAATATTTTTTTTACTTATTTTAATTTTAGCATCTACAAGGGGCCCAGCAATCTTTAGCACGTAGTGGTAATAATGGCAATACGCTGCTTGCCATTGCCAAATATAAGCAGCAAATACAAAATTTACAAAACCAAATAAATGCACAACAAGCAATATATATAAAACAGCAGCAAGCTTTACAACCAACGCCACATCCGGCTGCTACGCATATCAATAATACAAATAACGAATATTTAAGAAGCCACGATGCCATATCAGCTTTGCAGGGCAATTTCTCAGAAATGAACTTAAACAAGGTATTAAATTAAAATTTTTGCAAAAGAAATTTTAATAACTTTTAACGTCTTTTAATTAACATAGTCTGGTGGCTATCAAGGTGCACCAAATCAACAATCTAGATTAAATCAATGGAAGCTTCCAGTATTAGATAAAGATATAACTACGGATAGCACAGATTTTTCACGTGCTCCTGGCGCCACTAAACAAGGTGGTAGTTTAAACACGACAAATTCGAGTAATATGGGACCTTTAGGTCTACAAGGTGATGGGTAAGTGAGATATAAATTATTATATTTAAAAATACTTGCGTTAATTTGCAAGCGGAACTATTGAAATTAAAAAAGATTAATTTAATTGATGTCCCTTTTGATGCCAAAAAATTAATAAATTAATATATAAAAAAAATCAGCTATTAAAAACAAATCTACTTAAAATACTAAATAATAAAATATGCACTATTTAGGTAGGGTAGGTAGGTCAAAAAGGATAGTGTAATTAAACGAATATTCGGCGACCATAAGGATTGTTGCGAATCGCTTCAATCTTGAAGTTAAAAAAAAAAAAAATACAAATTTCATTGAGTTCGGTTCACTGTTGTACTTAGTAAAGCCCTGCACCAATGAATTTGAATGCCGTTTTAAGCAGTGTTTAAATTGCTTGCTTTAAAATAGCAACAGCACCGAAATTTTTGCTTTGTTTACATTTTTTGTTGCAAATTAAATAACTGGGGTCTAATCACCGCGTACGATATCGAGCAAAATTGATCGAAATTATTTATTTTGGTATCATGAATCTCGATATAGAATGAAATTTATTGAATTTGAAATAATAGCATTCGATATCGAGTAACTCGACATTACATTTCTCGAGTTTTCATTTGATACGTCAGAGTCTATCGTATGCAAACACATTCGATAGTTTATTCGATACGATAGTATCGAATGCGGTGATTATACCCCTGTATTTTTCAATGCCTTTTATTACTTTGATAGAGAGTAAGCAAAAAAGCAAAAGCAGAAAAAGAGAGAGCAAATAATTTTTTTAGTCTCGCTATGTGTATGTTCTTTGCTTAATCAGTCAGCAACGCAACAACTTAAGTAAGTAATAAATTTTGTTCATGTTTTTTTTTTTTTTTTTTCTTTTCATGCGCTTAAAGTCAGCAAGTTTACATCTTTGCTGTTGCTGGCTGGCACTTCATACATATATTTTGAATATTTTGAATTTCTTAGTATTTTTGCAGAGAGAACTGTTTAAAGATCATTACCGTTAGATTTTTTTTTTTTTTTGCGAAAAAACTAATTTTTGTTCTTTTATTTAGTGAGTTACGCAAAACCATATTTTTAGGTACCTATTTCTTTAATGTTTTTAGTATTTTTTCTCAATAAATATGTAAATACATACATATGAAAATAAATAAAACTTCACATGTTTTTTTTAATTAATTTGTTTATTTTTCAGCTTAAACTTATTCATATGTATATTTGACGAAATATGTACATATCAAGGGTTTTAACATTTTGTACATATCAAGGGTTTTAACCTTTTCAACAGATAATAAAAATAAAAACTAAGCAAATTTTACACTTAGCTTGGTCATTATCAAAATCAAAATATTTTTCAATTATTCTTCGATTTACACGCAGCGCCATAATTCTTAGTTCTTACCGTCAAAGATTTTTTCAAAACTAATTACTGCAACAGCGATTAAGTCAAAAAATGTTAATACAGCCAGCCAAGCAACTAAATAAAAAAAAACAAATACATATTACTTACAGCAACAGCATTTTTTTTAAGTGGTTGCTTGGCTGAATGTTTAATCTTTAAGCTGAGAACATACACACAGTGATAGTAAATAAATTATTTACTCTCACTTTTTCTGCTTTTACTGTGTTCTTTTTCTTAAGTTAAGTTAAGCAATTACAAAAGCATTAAAAATAGTCAAGCCTTTTTAAACACTGGTTTCAAGACGTTCGTTTGTTTTTCAAATACTGATTGTCGATTTCACATAAAGCACAAAAAAAATATAAACACACAAATGCAAATGGATTTTAATTGGTGTGTTATAACCCTGCAAGCAACCCAATTAACTTTAAGCTAACTTTAAGTTAACTTTTTTTAAGCTAGTTGTGGTTGATGCCTGGATTATTTTTAATGGAGCCAACTGGCTATTTTAACATTGGCATGCCATAGGAAGTAGTCAATTGTCCGACTTTGCAAGACTTTTCAACTAACTTAAAGTTAGCTACTTAGTAGTTAGCTTAAAGTGCTTTAGGTAGTAGTTAGTTAAAAGTTAGCTTACTTTATGTTAACACCATAAGCTAAATAAGGAAAATATTTTATTTTTAACAATAAAAACTATTTTATATTAATATTTTTCTTTTTATTTTGAATTCAGTTATGTTAATATTTATGTAATTTTACTTCTATTTTTTATGCATTCTGCATGGACTTTTCGTTTTTTTTTATAAACTTAAAGGCATTTCTAATGTCCATATCTCCCTCATTTGAGACAATTGATCGGCAGGCGTCTTGTCGCGTTAATGATCACGGGATCAATGCGATCTACTCCCACGAGGGCGCTGTTTACGATATTAAACGGCTCACTGTAAGTCACTTATCGGGCGCGAGTTGCGCAGATGCGGTGGGCCTGTGAGTCCACCTGCTCAATATCCAGGATCCTATGGCCTGGATATGATGAACGGAGAACTAGCTCTCTACTTAGGTTCAGCAGGGACCATATTAGGACAGTGATATCGGTTGTGACCAGACACTTGCCGGTGGGGTCTCATGCTGGAAGAATGGGTATGGAATTTAACGACTACTGTAGAAGTTGTCAACACTAGGAGGAAGAGGATACTTTGTTTGCCAATGCCCTGGATTGCAGGGCATAAGGAAAAAATACCTGGGGGAACCGGTGTTTGCCTGCTTGGAGGATCTATCCAGAATAGAACTTAAATCGCTACTTCTCTTCACAAGACAGACGAATTGGTTGAACTTTGCAGTGACGCCATCTGAGTAACTGCTCTATAGGATGGGCATTGGCGCTGGATATCACAAAGGGACCAATAAAAGACCCAAGTGATCTGTCTCTCGATTGCTGCCCATGGAACCTAACCTAACCTATCGGCAGGCGTCACTGCGACACATTAAAATTTTGCATATACAAAACAATTAACACTTATACAAATTAAAATTTGAAAAAAGCAAAAGAAAACAAAGACAAGAAACAAACGAAAATATTAAAAAAAGAAAATAAAAAAATTGCCGCACAGAATTCACTCGCATTGATTTCGGGGAATTTCTGCATTTATTAATAGTTAGCTAATAGTTAGTTATTAAAAAGTTAATTATAAATGCGTTATTTTTGTAGTCGACTACCAAATTGCTTGCAGGGAAACGACCAAATACGAAGTGTAAAGAGAACGGAATATACTCCACACAACAACAAAATCACACTAACTACACCAAATCACACCAAACAACAGCAAGGCGAATTAACTACAGATGGTGTCGAAACGTCTTTTGATTTCGACAGTTCGAGCCTATTTGTTTTGATTTGAGATTGTTGTAGTTCCGACACCACCTGTAGCTGAATTGGTCTTAAACAACAGTAACAAAATAGGTGATATGAATTATCTTATTTTTTTTTATTAGGTTTTTTTTACTTGAATGTGTTTTCAACAAAAAAAACAACACTTCTTTTAAGGCCCAAAAACAATGATCAAAGTACTCATCAAGCATTGTGGTAGTATTAGTGAAAATGTGTTTGTATGTGTGAACGAACGAACGAACGCTTGATGAAAAATCAAAAAATTTAGATATGATGGCGAATATTACGTCCAGCACACGTACACGTTGAGTTCGCCGGCTATACAAGCATTTGACAAGTGTATTTGGCCCTTTAGGTTGCTTATATTTTTTTTATTTGGAATCCCAGCAAATATTATTGGACCACCTGATCCAATTTCATGAAATGGACTACTCCATGGACTGGTCCGATGTAATGCAAGCATGGACCATGTCATCGTTAAAAAGTGTTTGTAGTGAGACGACATGTCTTCGTTTTTTAACGACATGTTTTCGTTTTTAAACGAAGTTAAAACTAATCCTCTTGTGTACACAATGGAGTAGTTTTGAAACTACTCCTTTGTAGTCCAAAGATGGGTTATATGGTCCTGCCCTAGGACATCGTAATGTTAAATAGACCATGTTTTTTCCATACGTTTGGGTTACTTTTGGACTAGTCCTAGTCCCTTGTGGACTACTCTTTACACGCGTGTTTGGACTGGTCCTATTATTTGCAGGGAAAGCACGATGTGCATTATTTGAATGACTGCAAACCAACAGCGAATGTTTGCAGTTGCGCAAGTTTCATTGCATGACCGCAAACGAGTGTATTTGTTGGTATTCATAAAATGCGATTTTTTTGCAGTCACACAGCGTATAAGAAAATCAAGAAAATAGTGATTTTTGCAGTTCTCTGGTGTGGAGAACTGTGAACAAAAAACAAATGCATTCGTGCAGGGCTTTAGTACTTAGCACCCTTTTGGGTTGTTAATCGTTGTTAAAATGTTTTTTTGCTCATTTCCCTTGAACTAAAATAAAAAAAATTCAATTTTAATTTATGTCCCTCCTTATCCTTAAAAGTTAGCTTTAAGTTTTAAATATCGTTCATTAGATATTCGATCTTTCTATAGTTCGCAAATGCGAACGCGAATATTCGTAGGTCCCTAATTATTTATTAGGGTTGGCGACGAGTATTTGGGTACATGGTTTTGGCAATTGTTGAAGATTGCCAGGCTGTTAGGACTCATAGTATATGGAGGGTTTCTGTTTAAAAATGCCATTTCATATAAAAAATTTTAATTTAAAACTGGAAATAATCAGAATATATACGTATTTTTTGACAACATATTGAAAATGAGATAATATTTTGACAATTCCCTACATTTGCCTCAAAACAAAAAAATCTGTCGTTTTATCCCTACGCTTGAAAATTTCCGAAAAAATCCCTACAAAAAGGGAAAATTCCCTACTTTTGGCATCACTGGTTACGAACCTTTTATTAATTAAAAATTTTAATGAATATCTGGGCCCAGATCGTCGCAGTCGTGATCAAGTAACTGATCGAAATTTTACTTTTTGAAATCGTCCCATTCGTTATCAAACAACTTCTATCGAAATTTAAGATTATGCCATTCGATAACGAGTAGTCGATCGAATGCCGTTACTCGAAATGTCATTCGATAGGTTAACAACTTTCGGTAAAACATTAAATTGTTTATTTAAAAACAATTTACACACTTATTGGGAATAATTTTTAGATTTCTTCAACAAATGGCTAAAAATGTAAGTATTAAACATTTTTCAGCAATAAGAAGAAAATAATAACATTCAGTTTTGCAAATTTTAGTTTTCGATAGAACCGATTTTTGTATTGTAAGTTTTTTGATTCTTTACAGCTTAAACGATTTTTAATAAATAGCAGACTTTGCTATTATGCCGCTGTTTGCAATGTTTTGCGAATTTCCCCTAATTAAAATTTTTTTTATTGAATTTTTACCACTCCTTGAAGTTTTAGGGTCTTTTAATCAATTAAGTGGCTTGTTTGATATATTCAAAACATTCGCTATTTTTGCCAAAACCACAAAACCGAAGTCACCTATTTTATAGGACACTATTCACACTGTTGATTTATATGTCCTTATATCATTACTATACAAGCATAAAAATCTATTACATATTTTAAACAAATTTCAATTCGAAAGCTTTCGAATGACGCAATCGCGTTTTTAATACGTCCCGAAGTTTTATTCGATAAAAAAGTTCATTCGAACACGTGTGCGATGATTTGGGACCTGGTAAAATTGTTCCAGAATATTTACTTAAAAAGATTAATGTTCATATATACCACTATTTGACAAAATTTTTCCCATTCTTTTTATTTTTAATAAATAAAAATGTTAAAGTATAGTCTTTATATATTTTTAAAGGTTTTGCGGTAAAAATTTAAAATCCCATTTAGGAATAGATTATAGTCACAAGCATTAAAATAAGTATATATGCAAGTTTATTTAATTATTCAAACTAAAATATAAAATTTGGTTAAAAAATTTTTTTTTTTAATTTAAGTCGGCTTAAGCCGCCGGCAATATTTTTGCAAGCCGCCGCCGCCGACAAAACTTGATGGCGCAGGTCTCTGGGTCCAAGATCAATATTGTAGAAATTACAAACGGAATGATAAACTTATATGTACATATTTACTTTTTGCACCTGTCGCGAAGGGTTTAAATATTACATACCATTAACAATAATTCCTTAGATATAAAAGTAAATTACGTTTGTTGTAATTCTAAACATAAAAAATATATGAATACTAATTTAATATAAATTTAAAAAAAAAACTATACAAATTAGCTCCGCAGCCAAATATAATTGCAAAAATTTTAACTAACTTCGCATAATTATTCTACAGAAATGTGTTTTTATTGTTTAGGACGTGGTCAACTGGACGTAACATAAACGATGGTTGGCCTGACCCCTCAAATGATAGTGAGAATAAAGACTGGTCAGTTGGACAGCCTTCAACTGCAACTGCATATACCGATTTGGTTCAGGAGTTCGAGCCTGGAAAACCTTGGAAGGTAAATATTTCAAACAAAATCAGGAAATGGAAAACTTTATTACAAAAAACAAAACCAAAACTGGCTACGGATACATTGATTTCATTTCCTGATTTACAAATGATTTCTATGTACAAACTTATCTAATTTAAGGGTTCGCAGATAAAAAGCATTGAGGATGACCCAAGTATAACTCCTGGAAGTGTAGCTAGATCTCCATTATCAATAAATCCGACGCCAAAAGATGCTGATATTTTTTCTAATGCTGCTAGCAAAAATTCCCCGACTGATTTACCATCATTAGGACTAACGTCATCATCCACATGGAGCTTTAATCCATCATCCAGCAATCAAACATTTCCCAGGTATTAAGTATACCTTTTGAGTTTTATACAAATAAACAAAAATTTCTTATGTACAAATTTTTTATTCTAAAGTTGGTCGGATAATACACAGCAAGAAATATGGTCTTCAATGAACAAGACTTCACGCGGACCACCACCTGGTCTTGGTAGTAATAAGTCGGGTGGAGGCGGTGTACCTAATGTAACAAATCCCGGCAATGCTAATGGTTGGCTAGGCGGTGGTCGTGCAGGTGGCTGGTCGGGAACAAATTCTAACTGGAACTCAAATTGGTTACTACTTAAAAATTTAACTGCACAGGTATGTGAAATGTAATATGAAATAAACATTACAATTAAAAAATGTATGTCTAAAGATTATTACCATACATATTCATAAAAAAAAACGTAATCTTAATTGATATAAGACAATTGTTATTTATATCAGTAGAATCTCACAAATTAGAACCACTTTGTGGACCGGGCAGTTCGAATTTCTGGACATTTTTTTTGTACAGAAAATGATAAAAATATAATGAATTAGTGATAGATATGAATAGTTGTGTAAGCTTTACTTTAACTCAAAACAGTTTTTATTTAATAACATTTAATTAATTGAACATATTTTGTATATATTTTTTGATCTTTCACACGTATAAACGCTTCACTTTAACCTTCAATTATCAACTGACCCAAATTTGTACAAGCATAAAAAATTTCATACGCATATGACCGAATTATACACACCACCAATAACTCGGTGATTCCCCGTTTTATTTTTACTTTAATGAGCGAACAAAATAATTTTTAGTGAAAAAAAAAAATAAAAATTCCAGAATTTAGAACCCCTGTTCTAATTCTAGAGCGTTTAATTTGGTTTTTCGCCTATTAAGTTCAAAATCATAAAAAAAATTTTCCTTGTATAGAGAAATAAAAACAAAAAAAAACCTCAGGTTCTAATTTCAGGTCGTCCAATACATTGAAATGTCCGGTTCTAATTTCTGGACGGTGCGAATTTGTGAGATTCTACTGTATGGGGGATTTCATGTCAAGTGACCCAATTTTGATCTCGATGTCCTCCGATTTGGATGAAATTTGCACCAAGGTCCTATTGGATAGTAGTTTAGACACAAATTTTCAACAATATCGGTCTAAAAGTTTCTGAGTTAGTGGGGGTCAAAGTTTGACATTTTGGGCATACAGGTGTTCTTTCTCATCCATGTAACTTATTACCTATTGGTGTTAGCAAAAGTTGTTCCAAGTTGCTTCGATAGCTATTTGATCAATATTTTGAAAAATTTTTTTTTTGTTTTTTTACTATTTTGAATTTTTTCCTATTTGTGTTTAAGTGTTTCTAAAGCTTTAAATAAAACGTATGCAAAGAAACTAGACAAATTAACCTTTCCGACGGTATGTTACAAACCCAACTTATATTTTATACCTTTGATACTGTAATGCCCACAATATGTTAATCCCAGGAATAAAATCAATTTTTTCTGTAGAAATGTTGACAAATTAAATTCTTCTTATTAATTTGTAATACAGTAGACTCGCGATAACAAAAACACCGCCTTACGTGAACACCGGCTAGCATGAACATAATTTTTTTTACACTGACTACTCTGTCGCGTGAACACAGTAAGAAAGCCCTATAACGTGAACAATTGTAAAATTCATGGAACATAGAAAACGTTGTTTTCTTTTGAACATTTTTATGCAATCACTACTTTTTTAAAAACTGGGGTACCCCGTAAATGATTGCTTATGAATATATTCTGGTATTTTGTGTAACGCGAGCTGTTGATTTGCTTATTTTGTTTTTAGTTTAATATAAAGTGTGTCGTGAAAAATGTCGCAAAAACTACCAAATTTTTTAACTTTAAAGGAAAAAGATGATGTAATAGAAAAAATAAAAAGAGGTCTCCGAGAAAAGGCGGTGTTCAGCTTTTTGCAAAAAATGATAACCCATTTTTTTAAATAATTTTAATGTAAATTGTTTTTCTTAACAAAGCAAATACGAATATGAATTAATGAATATGAATTAATAAAAAATATATGAATTTGAGTTAAATATATGTCTATTTTATTTTTAAGATGTAAAAAATTACACCTTCGTAAACATGAACAACTTCGCAAACGTGAACACGCTTAGGTTTTAATAGTTCACGTTACCGCGAGTCTACTGTAATAATTAAATTAATATAAAATTATAATAATAATAATTTCTAATAATAATAATAAAAAGATAAATAATTTAATAAAATTTTATCTTAATCACATTTTATATCCTAATTTTTTTTACATTTAATTTGTTGTAGCTGATGAAGTGTTTAAGTTTGCAAATTTTCAAATACCCAGTCTTTCATCCTCCCTATGTATCGCCCTTATTTTCTGCTTTTTTGCCAATCCTTTGTTGGCGTTACTTCGTTTAGCTGTTGATTTCGCTGCTGGTTTTGGAAAGAAATCGCATTGAGTAAAGGCAGAAAACTTTTTCAACTTGAGTCTTCCATCGTCAAGCGGTATAAAAGCATAGTATTGAGCGGTGCCATCGATTGTTCCAGCAGCATCGAATCTGCTCTTCAGTGCTTTCATTGTTTCCGCATGATCCTCTTTGCTACTAAAAACTATTTCAGTTTCTTTACAATAATTCTTTGCCCAATCGAATAAAGTAGCCGCATCTAAGATGCGATCATTTCTTTTGAGGTTTGCTCCAACACCATCACATGCTCCTTTACCATGAGCAGTAGGATGAAAATGCCACTCCGCTGGCATTTCAAAATCTTTTTCATGAGCGAAAAGATTTGCGAAGCTACTTTTGTTTTTAAAATGTTGACGAGCTCCGTCCGAAATGTAGTATACCTTTTCTACTGTAATTTAAGATAATTAAGTATTATCTTCTGATATTCATAAACTAAAACGGTATCATGTTTTAAATCGTCGGATATGATTGCCATACTTTTGTGTTCCAGTTTTTCATCTTTCATGTAGTAAATAACTACTGTGAATATAGTTGTTTGGTCGTTATGTATAGTTCTCTGCGAAATCAAACGAATTCACCAGACTTCAAATGTATCTTCAATTCCTTGAAGAATGACCACTGCTCTTTGACTAAAAAGTCATGGGTTCTCAAATTTAGCAATCCTCTACACATTTCTTCCACAAAATCATCTACATTTGAAATTATTGTTTTCAATGTGCATCTTTCAGTCTGAAGCCAAGATTAAAATTTGATCTCCTCAATACATTCTCGCTCAAAAGAGTTAATACAATTCTCTTTGATGAATGTTGTTTCCGGGCAATTTGAACATTCGCCTAAGTGGCAAGAAGTTGTTGCATTAGGACACATAGTCAATTTAAGGCAATCGCGTTAATCGTGCAATCCTTCTTGTGAATCATCTGCTAAATACCTTAAGTTAATTTCCTTTAACATCAGTTTAACATTTTGATGGTTAATGCAAACGCATATTATGTGAGTTCCGCTGCTTCCTGCTAAAACGCAGTGTTTTGGCCTCAGTTGGGTAAATTTTGTGAAGACAATTTTGACATCATCGTGTTCTGTTTGAAATGTTGCGAATAACTCATTCATTTGCATTTGAACTTTCTTGCCATCGATTTGTATGGACATCCAGTCTTTCATCCCTGGCATCAAGCGACTCATATCATCTCGCTAATAAAACTGAGTTACTAGAGCTTCAGTTTCGCACTCTAAAGCTTTCCACTTCTTTTTGTTTGGGAGTGTGAGAATACCATGCTCAGCAACCAATTTTTGTTAGCAATTTTTTTTTTTTTTATTATTTCTTCATTTACATAACCGAGCCTATAGGGCCTTATGCAGTTAATTAATGCAATTCTTGCATTTCGTTGAGACGTTCCAAACTCAGCCATTATTTTTGCACAACTCCATGTGGATGGAGCAAGCGTAAGAAGTTGAATTCTTTCAGCTCTGCTCTGTGACGTCTTGTATTTCTCTTTTATTTGTTCCAGAACTTCTACTGCATCCTTATGATATTTGTTTTGACACTCATTCTTTGAACGTATACCTTCTACTGAAAAGCTAGAATAACCATCATCATCAACAGTTCTGTCATCATTCTCAGAATTACTTTTGTCTTCATCTGGGATAACTTCAACGCAAGGCTCATTACTATTCAAGTCCGGTAATTCGTTAAACTTTCCCAGCTCTTTCCTGCATGACCCAAAATTTAGCGTAGGGAATTTTTTTAATAAGCCGCCAGAAATATTTCGCATATCCGATGATCTGTGAACTTTTTTGTTAAAGGGATTTAAACAAAAAGAAGCTTTGCATTTTTCGGAGCTGTAGACATTGTAAAAATTAATTATGTAAATAACACACGCTTAGACGTAACGCTGTTTCAAAAAAACTGAATACCGAAAGTCTTCAGAATGACAATAAATAGTTTTTTTAAGATCATATAGGTAGTGCATTTTAACGAAGGTGTCTTATTTGTTTTATAAGGGTGAAGAAGGGCTTATAATAAAAATAATAAAGTACCTTTTTTAACCAACTATTACTAATAATAATAAAAATAAGCCACCTGTAAATTTTCATAATATTAAAAAACTGCCTGTTAACTTCTATCTCTCCACCCACATTTTAAAGGCAAGTGTCATAAAATAATAAATCAACTGGTATTTCGGAGAATGGCCATAAAATATTTCCACCTGATTTAAAAACTTGTCTCTGATATTTTGACAACAAAAATTACATTTAGTATTACGTGCACTCAAATCTGTATATTTTTTTATGTAGGAAAAATTAAAAAAAGAATTATTTGTCAACATTTCTACAGACAAAAAGTGATTTTATTCCTGGGATTAACATATTGTGGGCATTACAGTATCGAAGGTATAAAATATAAGTTGGGCTTGTAACATACCGTCGGAAAGGTTAATTTGTCTAGTTTCTTTGCATACGTTTTTTTAAAGCTTTAGAAACACTTAAACACAAATAGGAAAAAATTCAAAATAGTCCGTATGCTAAAAATTGAAAAACCCTCGTCTAGAGTTAGAAATTATTTTTTTTATACATAAGCCACTCGCATCACAAAAAGCGACCAAAAGTATCTTAAAGGAAAAGACATAAGCTTTCTTTTGAACAAAAAAAAAAAAAAAAACATTCCCGCTAAAAAAAAAAATAAAAAAAGTTTTAAATTTAAAAATCAAATAGCTATCGAAGCTACTTGGGACAAATTTTGCTAACACCAATAGGTAATAAGTTACATGGAGAGAACACCTGTATGGCCAAAATGTCAAACTTTGACCCCCACTAACTCAGAAACTTTTAGACCGATATTGTTGAAAATTTGTGTCTAAACTACTATCTAATAGGACTAACCTTCGTGCAAATTTCATCCAAATCGGAGGACATCGATTTCAAAATTGGGTCACTTGACATGAAATCCCCCATATGTATGTATGTGCATATATAATATTCGGCCTTATTGTGGTTGTCGTTGTCGTATACGACTGTGTAATAGATTAAAGTAATACACAACATGTGTTCTTTAATCTACTACAAAAAACGACACATTTGTTAACGAAAACGACAACCACAATAAGGCTGATTATTTCGTAGAAAAAAACTAAATGTTGTATATGGAATGTATCTTAAGGTACGTTCTGACTGATGAAATATTTGGTAGCAAATATTAAATATTTCATTAGCTGCGTTCGTTTACCCCAAAATTTGTACTGGATTTTACTGAAATGCGTTCGCGTACACATAAATTTGTAAAATGTTCATATTACTCACCTACTGGATTTTACTGGAAAAGTAAACGCACATATTAGCGTAGTCTGAACACAAAATATTTTTGATTGTCAAATAAAACAACAGCTGATTTTGAGCAAACAAATATTTGTCCAAGGTTAGGTTAGGTTCCATGGGCAGCCATCAAAGACAGCTCACTTGGGTCCTTTATTGGTCCCTTTGTGATACCCTGCGCCAATGCCCATCCCTTAGAGCAGTCACTCAGATGGCGTCACTGCAAAGTTCAACCACCTCGTCTTCCTAGTGAAGAGAAGGAGCGATTTCAGTTCCATCCCAGATAGATCCTCTAAACAGGCAAACACCGGTTCCCCCAGGCATTCCACCCTAATACCCCGCAGTCCAGGGCAATGACAGAGAAAGTGGAGCACAGTCTCCTCCTCCTCCTCGTTCTGACAACTTCTACAGTAGTCGTAAAATTCCAGACCCATTCTCCTAGCATGAGTCCCCACCGGCCAGTGTCCAGTTACAACCGATATCACAGTCCTAATCTGGTTTCTGCTGAGCCCAAGTAGAGAGCTAGTTCTCCGTCCATCATATCCAGGCCAAAGGATCCTGGATATCGAGCAGGTGGATTCACAGGTCCACCGCGTCTGCGCAACTCTATAGGACTCGCGCCCTATAAGTGATTTACAGTGAGCCATTGGAAGGCCAATGAATTGGTCAATGAATGCATCATCCATGCGACCACCCTGTTTGGCCAGCTCATCTGCTACCTGATTGCCCGGGCACCCAGTGTGCCCCGGTATCCATATTAGCGTTACCCTTGAATGTTTCGCAATCTCATCCAAAGACATCCGACATTCTACAGTTAACCTCGATGTCGTGTAGACACCCGCTAGGGAAGCAAGGGCAGCCTTGCTGTCAGTAAATATACGTATATCTCCCGATATGCGATGATACCTCAGCCAGTTTGCCGCCCGCCTTATAGCCGAGATTTCCGCCTGCAGGACACTACATCCATCCGGCAGGCGAAAGGAAACCTTCACATCCAGTTCCTCTATGAAGAAACCTCCGCCGACCCTCTCACCTTTCCTCGAACCATCAGTGTAGACCCCTAGGGTCGGTTCACGGAAAGTAACCAACATCACACTGCTGTGCGCCATTTGCACCACGAACCCCGCACCAAAGAATGGCACCGGGGTGCAGTAATCCACTACATCAGGGACAATCGTACGTTTGATTATCCCGGCGTGTCCAAAGTCACGTGTTGACCAGCTATTCACCGCGTGCAGCCGCGTCGCCGAACAAAGAGCCAACTGTCTGGCCATTATATCCACCGGGAGCCAGTTCAGTATCGTGAACAGCGCCCTCGTTGGAGTAGATCGCATTGATCCCGTAATCATCAACGCGACAAGTCTGTATACTTTCTCAAGCATCGCACGGTGTACGCCCTTATCCAATGCAGTCCACCACACAACGACCCCATAGTACAGGGTCGGCTTTACCACAGCCTCAAAGATCCAATTGACACACCTCGGGCTCATACCCCAGTTCCTGCCGATTGCACCCCTACACGCATATATGGCAACTATTGCCTTTTCCACTCTCATCCGGACATTTAGTCCCCATGACAGCCTGCTATCCAGAACCACGCCCAGATATTTCGCACTTTGAGATATCCGAAGCTCAATTCCATTCAACCTCGGAAGCCTAAAGTCCTCGGTCTTATACCTCCTCGTGAAGAGTACCAGTTCCGTCTTAGACGGATTTAAACCCAGACCGCATGATGCACTCCAGGTACTGAGTATCTTCAAAGCAGCCTCCATACACTGGGACATTACGCCCAAATGCCTCCCTGAGATGGCCACTGCAACATCATCAGCATACGCCACCGTTTTGATCCTCATGTCGTCCATCCTTGTTAACATGGTGTTCATAGTCAGGTTCCACAATAGTGGGGATAGAACTCCCCCTTGGGGAGTACCCCTGTTCACCAGCCTCTGAACACTGGTTTCACCTATCGTAGAACAAATGACCCTATTCCGTAGTAGATTGTCCACAAATCTACATATGCCAGCGTCGATCCCCAGACTCCTCATGGACATCACGATAGAGTCCGGGTTGACATTGTTGAAGGCCCCCTCTATGTCGAGAAAGGCCACAAGTGTGTACTCCCTAAATTCGAGCGATCTCTCAATGGTTCCGACCAGAGAGTGAAGAGCCATCTCAACAGACCTGCCCCTTGTGTAGGCATGTTGAGAGGCAGAGAGTAAGTCCCTTGGGATGGTCATCCTCAAGTGTATATCGATAACCCTCTCAAGAGTCTTAAGAAGAAAGGATGAAAGACTAATCGGTCTGTAATCCTTCGGCTCGGTGTGAGAAGCCTTACCCCCTTTGGGTATAAAGACCACCCTGCACAGGGTCCATTTCACGGGAAGATACGAAAATCTAGCGCATCCCCTGTATATGGCCAACAACCAGGGTATTATCAGGGTCGAATTCCTCTGCAGGTCCGCAGGAATTATACCGTCCATACCCGGAGATTTGTATGGGCTAAAGCTATCGATAGCCCACTTAATCCTATCGTAGTCCAATGGTATGGACATAGGAATAGGAGTCGCCTCCCGCGACCGATCCCGCAAACCCCATTGGGAGTTTCCAGGAAAGTGAGTATCAATCAACACTTCCAGTGTTTCCTGACTATTCGTGGTCCAACTACCATCCGATTTCCGGGCTCGAGGCCATTACCTTACGTAAACGGTTCGTCTCAGAGGATCCTTCCACGCCGCTACAGAAGTTCCTCCAAGCAACCCTTTTCGCCGATCTAACCAGATTTCTGAACCTATTCAATGATGACTTATAGTCCGCCCAGTTTCCATGGCGCTTTGCCACATTGAACAACCTACGACAGTCAATTCTTGCCTGCGCAATGTCAGGATCCCACCATGGTGGTCGGTTCCTACCCCTGCGCACCCTTGGCCTACATGCCAAGGAAGTCGCCAACTGCAGCGAGTTCGAAAGCAGATCCACTGCTGCATCGATCCCCCCGATATCATCAACCCCAGGAGGGTCAGATAGAGACCGGACCAGAGAGGAGTATTGAACTCCCCAGTTCGTACGTCTCCTGTTTAATATAGCCATCGATCCTGAAGACCTAAGCCCTAGCCTAAATTCCACATATCTGTGATCAGAGAGCGAACAGTCATTCGACACCATCCAGCCCTCGATCATATCGATGTGGTCTATACTAACTAGCGTGACATCAAGAACCTCACACCTATTTGCAACAACAAACGTAGGCTCACAGCCCCTATTTACTACTCCTAAATTATGATTAATAATAAAGGAGAATAGTGACTCACCTCTTACATTTGTATCCGTACTGCCCCATATAGTGTGGTGCGCATTAGCATCGGCACAGATTATCACCGGTGTTCCAGTGCTCGCGGCCTTCAAAACTGCATCACGGATGAGCCCGTTGGGTGGGTCCTGCCCGTGGTCATGCGCCATATACGCCGAGACCATCCAGACTATACCGTCCGGTGTCTCAAGGGCAACAGTTGTGGTATCTTCGTCACTGTAATCAGAAAGAATGAAGATATTCAACGAGTTTTTAGCTAAGACACAAGATCTTATGTTACCTGTACCTTTCGCAAACAATAGCTTGTAGCCTTTGAGGTTAAGTCCGCAAACCCGATTCTTGTGGATCCAGGGTTCTTGGACCATCACGAGCTCCTCCCTTCTTTCTACCACACGGAGAAGCAGTGCAGCAGATGCTGCTTTAGAGTGGTGGAGGTTTATCTGCAGCACCTTCACCATGATCCATTTTGGCGACCACTGTGATGTTGACGTCCTCCTGGTCAGACTCCAGCAGCACGTCCTCATCAACCATATCACCCAAGTGATCAAAGAAGTCACCCACCAATCCTGAGAGAGACTGGGTATCCTCTTTGTCGCTTGAGCCCACGGCATCGTCGCAAGCCATGCTTTCTACAGGTTGCTTGGCCTCACTTACCGATGGAGCCGGATCGCCCTTGTTGTCACTTCGGTAGACACGGAGCAAGATCGTACTAAAACCATAGTAGAGCTTGCCCTGCCTCTCCCTCAGTGGCTCCAAGGATTGCTGGTTAATAACCACAATCGCAGTCCTCGAGGACCCTTCAGCAGCTGAAACCTTCACTACTTTCCAGTCTTGTGTGGGTAGTTTAGGGTTGCAGCACTGAATGATCTTCAAGATCTCCTCAGGCTCAGATGGTTCGGCGGGGATGGTGGCGATTGATCTTGGCCTCCGTGGTATCTCTCCTACTAACACCACGTCAAGCCTGGCACCTTCCCAAACCTCTCCTAGTAGTTGGATGGCCTGCTTAAGAAGCAGCTCTGAGCGCTCATCTGCGCAAGCCATCAGCTTCACGTGACCCTGGTACCAGCCGGCGTCATCGCATTGAGGGGGTGGTCCTGGATTCTCCCTGAGGATCGTCCAGAACACACCCATGAGTTTTTGTTTTACCAGATCCCACTTGGTATGAGAAATGGCACCATTGTCGACACTCCTGTCGATGATGGCTCGAACAAGGTGACCTTTGGCCACCTCGCTGAATGATTTGTCCAAAGAGAACACAAAATATCAAAAATTTTAGAAATTTTTGAGCAAACATTTATTTGATATTACAAAAAAATTATAAGAGCAAACAACGACAAATAATTTTAGCCATGTTCTCGATAGGTGCAACTTTTCCTGTATGTTTTCGGATTCTTTACAGTTTTAAAGATTTTTAATAGTTATTGGACTTTGTTATCATGCCGCTATTAGCAAATTTTTGCGAATTTCCGCTAATTTAGCAATTTTTATCGAATTTTTGCCATTCTTTATAGTTTTTGTAGTTTTAATAAATTTTATGGCTTGTTTATGATTTAAAAAAATTCTAGTGCTTAGTCGAATTTTCCAGAAGCCTTCCTTCTTTCTACATATATGAATACCACGATCTAGGGAGTAAATCGATATAACATGTTTGCCAAATTTAGATTTTAATAAATCGATTGTTACACACGTAATTAATTTTTAGCTAATGCAATCAGTTAAAGATATGACGTTCAGAATGTTTTTCTATTTTTTTTTATTATTTATTTGCAATAAAGTAATATTATAACCCTAATTAGTCCAATAAATTAATCGGCCTTATTATGTGAGGCGTTGTCGTTAAAGAAGACAGGTTGTGTGTTACTTTAATCTGTTATAAAAAACGACTCAGGCAGGAAGGAATAAATCCTAAATATAATACTAAATCGAATAATTATGCAATAACATTGCTTTATCAAAGATGTTAAACAGTTGGCATTCCAGCCCAAAGGAGATTTAAGTAATAATATAAGTCCCCAAATGTTTTAAAATAACCACGGAAGAAACAAATATATATTCTTACAGCGATTTTTATTTTCATGTTTTTTGTTATTTTTTATTTTTAATATGCCTATAGATAAGCCAATCTAGTCAAATAAATCAGTCAATATATTTAAAACAAAATTATTTTTTTTTTTTTTGCTATAGATTGATAGCTCAACATTACGTACCTTATGCATGCAGCACGGACCTTTGCTGAATTTTCATTTGTATTTAAATCAGGGCATAGCTCTGTGCAAATACGCCACCCGCGAGGAAGCGAGTAAAGCACAAATGACCTTGAATAACTGCTTTTTAGGCAACACAACGATCATTGCTGAATCGCCCAGCGAGAATGAAGTTCATTCAATTTTACATCATTTGCCTCAACAGAACACCAATACTACTGCCACACAGCAACAACAAGCACAACAACAGGGTCAAGTCTCCAGCCATAATAATCCAGCCGCTATTATTAATAATACAGTAGGAGGGGGAGTAGGTGCGGGTAATGGAGGCAGCTCAAATACAAATGCCAACAATGTCAATAATGTTAACAATGCCTCAGGTTCACAAAATCCCTCAACGCCAGTTGGCAGCAATGGGATTAACCAACAAGCTATTAATCCTCCAAACAATGCCTCAACTCTTAATTCAGCTAATAATGGCAGCAATAATGCTAATTCCGGCCAAAACGGAAATCAAATTCAACCATCCAATCATAATTCTCATTCAAATACAACAACACAAAATTCAACAATAAATGTTGCTACCAATAACTCTAATGTGGCCAGCAGCAACAACCCTTCAAATGCTAATACCAATACTGGGTGGCGTTCAACTGCTGCCCAGCAACAACAATCCCAACAACAGACACAAAATTCTCAAACACGTCCCTCTGGTGGTCGTGATGACTTCGAATTCATTTCCAAATATGTGTGTTCGATTGTGGATGACTAGATAAGGCTTAAGAATAGTTTATTAAAAACAAATCCCCCCTCAACTCCTCTTTCTACTACTACTACTACTATCACACTTCCTCAAATACCACTACTACTTCCTAGCTTACAACAACCATATAGAAGATTTCTCAAGTAGTTTTTTAACTATATACATACATACATATTAATTATTATTATTATTATTATTATTATTATTATTATTATTAATACAAACAATAAATCATGAGATTGTATTAAATATTTAAAAAGAAACACGTTATTGTATATAATATAAAAATTTAACTAAAAAAAAACCCAGCGACATAAAATACGAAGACTGTTATGACATTTACAAAATTTTTAAATTATTAATCATTCAAATAACATTAGAAAAAAGATCATTGTATTACAATTTAATTAACTCTTACATTAAATGTATGTATTTATATATGTATGTATGTAGGTGTAGACTATATTATATATTAGGCCAACTCACAAAAAATCGTTCTGTGTTAAAGTCTTTAAAAATAAATTTTGCTTTATGTAATAATAATTCCTAATATATTTTGTGATACCGCTAATGTCCCAAAAAAAAAGGTCAATTTCTAAACGGTTAAACCGAATGAAATCTAATTTCTCATAAAGAAAAATCTAGTACAGCTATACATACAATTGATATTGGAGTTAGAACCACACATTAAACAAGTTAGAGTGCTATATTCGGCTTTGCTTTGTGTCGATTTAGTTCACTTTTAATATCAAATTAGGTTGCCGTACAAAGAATATTTAAGCCGAATTTCATCATCCTAGGTTGCTTCGTATGGCCGGTATTGTTGGCCAATCTCAGTTGAGTTGTAATTTTTTAATTTTTGCGGCGAACAAAAATATCAAATAATAACAACTAAACACAACCAGTTGTCTTATTTACAACTCAACGGAGTTGAGTTGTGAACCGTAATAGGGGCCATAAGGTCCCTGTGAAATAATGAACCGATTAGGCTAATTTTCTTAGTACTATTAACCCATAAAAAATATAATATTCTCTTTCATTGGGGGAACGCTACTTCGCCAAATCCATTATTTCTAAACAAAAATTGGAGTTATTACTAAGGCAATCGGGCTTTATTGCTTATATGTCAGCCATTTACGAACAAATCTCATTTTCAATATTGAAATTCTTGAAACTATTTGTAATAGAAATACATATTAAACATCCTAGTCTCATGCACGAGTGCAGGAGTCATACTGAAAGATGCAGCGTTTTTAAGCCCAAAAAAGAATTGCAGGAATCGTTTTTAATAACACAGAGGTCAGTAATTCTGTATGTTTTAAAGCCTAGGCTATTTAGTGGCTGTAGCAAAACAATCAGGGTACTAATTATCGTTGTAACGTCATCGGTGAGGAAATAGCCGACAAACTGGCAGATAACGGATCGGAAACGGACAGTTCGTTAGGGGAAACAATGGTAAAACCACCACTTAGCTTCTTTTTTGGGAGGATTAAAGAATGGAGCCAGGGCAAAGCCAATCATGCATTGACGAGATGTGAGGATTGCAACATTTCAAGGATTGTATGGCTGGTACTCAAGAAAACAGAATATCGCTAAACCTCTGCACGAATGCATTTGTTCCTTGTACTACACAGTTCCCCACACCCATATCGTGGTTGGTGAATTTTAAATACGCCTTCGCGTTGTCTTTAATCTATAACCAAACAGTCGCATATGTATTTTAAATACGATAACCACGTTCAGAGTGGTTGTTGTGCCAACAACTGTATTTTTTTCATCAGTTCGAATGATACGTTTTAAAAACCCAAATCAATGTTAAAACAGTAGTTAATTTCAAAAAAATCAGTGTTTAGCAGTTGTTTGATTTAAACAAATCAACGCAATGCATTAATTATGCGAACCAAAACACAACAGAGAAATTATATTAAAAACCAAAAAAATTATTTGTATCTAATTGTTGTTTTCAATTTGAGCTTGCTTGTATGTATTTTTTTATTGTATTTTCTTTTGTATTTTTTTTTCAAGAATACTAACACAGAAAACACTTTAATGCGTTTGAAGTATGATGCTGCATTACACATAGATACATATTTTCTTCTTAAACATTTAGGTTTTGCTTGCCAAATTATTTTTGAGCTTGATTTTTTTAATGGTAAAGTAATTCTTATTTTTTGGCTCAAAAATAACAATTAATTGCATTTTTTAAATAGAAATAAAAATTTTCGGTTTGGAATTTATATTGAAAACAAAACATTTAGCAAATTATAGCAACAACTCCGGTGCTAGGCCACTTGTATCATTGCCGGGAATATTCACCCTTATTGTGTATGGCGTATTTTAAATACGCCTACGACTGTTTGGTAATAGATTAAAGAGAACGTGAACTTATTTCCTTTAATATATTACCAAACAGTCGTAGGCGTATTTTAAATACGCCAAACGCAATAAGGGTGATTAATTTGAATTCTTCCTCATTGTGGCTGGCAGATTTCGTTTAGACTTCTGCAACATACATACGTGGACTGAGGGTAAATTTCATCTCACGTTCGATTTCATCGGCCGGATGTTTTTGCCTTAAATGAAACCCAGGTAGGAGGGGACGCTGATCCACAGAATTTCCAAATACCTGTGTATCAGTTTATATCACTTTTTGTTCCTCATCGAGGCCTTGAGTTATACATTCGTGAAGATGTTGTGCTCTAACTGTTATTGGGTTAAATTCCAAATCAGTATACACATTTTGCACTTTGGCTACGTCTATAGGAGTCTAAATTTGGACACTGAACTCCTACTGATTCCATTACTGGAATCCTTGGGGTCTGTTCCAGTAGTGAAATAGTTGTTGCCGGTAACTTCAGCGTACAAAATCCCTCATGGCTGCGCCATTCTAGCCATACGACTCCCGAGGGCATTTGTGTTGAGCTTTTTGCTGCACACAATGACCTTCTGCAATTTGTGAATGAACCAACACACATTCCGTCGGTTGAAGGACAGGTTCGTTATACGCTCGACCTTTGCTCTCTAAAAAAAGCTCTAATTTTTGTCTATGAAAAGGCTCGTTGGGCTGAGCTTAACAACTTATTACAGCATTTCAATTGGAAACTCTGTTTTCTCGATGACAATGTTAACGCTACGGCAGAAATAATGTATCACATATTTTGATATTTTTTTTGTGTTTGATGTGAATTGGTGAATTTAGTGTGATTTGTTCTGCTTCGTTGTTGTGTGGAGTATATTCCGTACTATTTACACCTCGAATTCGGTCGTATATAACACACTAATTTAAATCCATTTGCGTTTGTGTTTTTATAATTTTTTTTTATGCTATATGTTTTTTTTAGACTCGCTAGCAAAAAGTAATCCATAATTACTATTTTAAAACAAACGGATGTCTTGAAACGGCATTAAAATGCATTTGTGCAGAGGTTTACTATACACTAGAGGTCTGCAAGAATAAATAAAAAGCAATTTCAACACACTCATTTGTTTTTTAATTACAATGTGTCGATCACCCAATGATAACGAAACAAATGAAAAAATAACCAGAGACAAAACAACAAAAACTCATTCTATTCAGTCAACTCAAGTCAATGAGTAAATTATTCAAATATAATTTGAATGTAAAATATGTGTACCTACACATTCACCCTTATCGTGGTTGGCGTTACGCCTGCGACTATTTCGTAATAGATTAAAGAGAACGTGAACTTATTTCCTTTAATCTATTACCAAACAGTCGTAGGCGTATTTTAAATACGCCAACCACGATAAGGGTGATTATGTATGTGTGTGTAAGCTTAACTCTTATAAATAAAAGAACCCTGCAAATATTATTGGACCACCTGATCCAATTTCATGAAATGGACTACTCCATGGACTGGTCCGATGTAATGCAAGCATGGACCATGTCATTGTTTAAAAGTGTTTGTAGTGAGACGACATGTCTTCGTTTTTTAACGACATGTTTTCGTTTTTAAACGAAGTTAAAACTAATCCTCTTGTGAACACAATGGAGTAGTTTTAATACTACTCCTTTGTATTCCAAAGATGGGTTATATGGTCTTGCCCTAGGACATCGTAATGTTAAATAGACCATGTTTTTCCATACGTTTGGGTTACTTTTGGACTAGTCCTAGCCCCTTGTGGGCTACTCTGTATACGCGTGTTTGGACTGGTCCTAATATTTGCAGGGAAGCGACAAGCTTACACACATATTATGGCAAGGTATTCAAATAAATGTATGCACATTTAATAATTTAAAAATTATTTGAATATTTTTTGTAAACTTGCTCTCTCTAACGGGTCATTCCAATGTTTTGTTATTTATGAATGACTCTAAAATTCATTTACAGTAAACAAGTTTTTTATTCAATTCATTCATTCTTATATTTTTATAAGGCTTACTCTCTTCTTATCTTTTTGAATGTTTTATAATTTAATAAATGTTGTGCATTTTGGGTAAAAGCAAACAAGTGAGTTATTCAAAGCAGACCTCTACTATACACCATGATGAAATAAACAGGTGACATTTACTACGCCAGATGACGAGAAAGAGAAAACTCTTGCATTGTTTGTCCAATCTTATGTCAAAGTTTTGTTTCTGTTTGATTAGTGTATTTTATTAAAGTTTTTTGATCATTTTAATTAAGTCTAAATAAGATATTAACCATTAAATACAAATTGGCTAAAAGTTGGTTTATTTCATTACGTTTAGCAGCACGCTTTGATTTTTGTTAAAAATAATTATTGACGTAGGCTGAAACAAATGTCAATTTTTGTTGTAATGTTGTATTTGTTGCCGTAGCAATGCCACCTGTTGTATTTCAGCATGATATAAACTACTTCTCAGCTGATACAGGAAAAGTCTACGGGTGAGGATAAGAAAAATAAAACGTCACTGCCCAAAAGGTAAGATGGTAGCAAACTTGGGATCTGGGAAAGGATGTCGAGGAGCTAGAGACAGTGAAACATATACATTTACTGTTTTACTTCCCAAGTTACAGAAGCGGAGGTTACTGAATGTAAACAGACTTAAACATTTAAAAAATATTTAAAAAAAGCCTAGATGGTATGTGTGGTTGAAAACAAATTACAAAAAAATACACTCCATAAAAGTGAGTATTTAGTGCATTTAAAATTTTGATAATAGATATCAATCATTTAAATTTGTTTTGCCGTCTTAATTTTTTTTTGTTAATATGCAATTTTACTTACTAACTGCAATTGATAAGGGTATTGCATTAAATTAGTTTTGTAAAAACTTTAGAGTGCAATTACTACTTGCGAAAAGTCTCATAATATTTTTAAATTAAATTGACAGTACAATTAATCCAAAACTTTTTATTCATAGAACGATTTTTAAAAACGAATAAATAATGCTCTAAAATCTTAATTTTCTTTTTTGTAGAGTATTTTTGTTGTCCAAACGAGTCTCGGTCTTAATATATATAGTACATACATTTGTTGTATGTAATATAGAGGGCTTAAAACCAAAAATGTGTACCTCAATTTTTTGTTATATTACAAGGGGGAAAAAACTTCATTCAACGAAAAAAAATTATATATCGTCACCTAAAAGACGAAATAACCTATCTGCAGTTTTCAAAAGTTTACAGGAGAGGGAAAAAACGTTATAAAATAACTATTAACGATATTGAAACGAAAATTACACATTTTGATTAAAATGAAACCAGTAATATATATCGGGTGAGAAAATTTTGTTTTTCTAATCACAGCTTATGTTATGACACTTAGGTTTTTTGGAATTGTAAAAATCTGAAACCAAATAACCTATCTGCAGTACTTATTAGTATGAATAAATAAAAATTTCTTTACACATGAATATTATATATGTACATTAAATAATTAAAGTAGTAGTTTCTTTTACTGGTTTAAACAAAAACAAGTACTTAATGTTTGTTTAAATTACACTACGCAACAAAATAAAACTTTTATCGTGATTTTTGATGATTTATTTTCTCTTTTTTTGTGCGTAACGGTCCTCTAGGTAGAAAAACTTTGTCATTTGTAATATTATATGTTCAGAATTTTGCACACATATGCGTTATGATACAAGGAATAAAAATCCATAAAAAAAATTAATTTTGAAATTTTTGCAGATAGGTTATTAGGTCTTTTAGATGACGATATATTTTTAATATTTATTTTTTATTTTTTTTTGTTGTTGCAATTTATACCGTTACTACCTACGGCTGACCGAAAAGTTAATGTGAATTATCAGGCTTGTTCTGCAAAGCACTTTAACTCAAATCACGTGATTTCAAATCAAGTGTGCCTACTAAAATCACACGTATGATATTTAAGAGTCCCTTTTTTTGTGTGTTTTGGTGTGGTCTTCAATTGCAGAAAACACACCGGTAGGATAATTCTGTAACTTATTAACGACAAAAATTTGTCGTTAAATAGAAAATTTCAAGTAAAAATTTTAAAAATTAACTGCTTAACGACAAATTTTTGTCGTTAAAAAGTTACAGAATTACCCTACGGGAAACAACAACGGTATGACTTTCAGAATCCATTAAATCACACGTGTGATTTAAAAAACACGTGATTTTCAGAACAGGCCCGAATTTTAATAAAAGTGTATACTCCCATTATATGATTTTACCATTAATTTTATTTATTAAAGGATTTTTTTCAAGTTACAAAAACTTGACTTGAATTTTGTGTAAGCTGATTACTGTTTATTATTCTTGGGAGAAGATTTTTCTGTCCTTTAAAGGGTTTCTATTTTTTTTTTTTTTTTTTTTTAGTATTTTAATACCTTAAAGTCGTTTTTGATAATATGCCTCTGCCCACTGGTATGTAATTGGTCAATTGAGTTTTGACTTAATTAAATTATTATTTTGTTTTACATTTTTAAATGCTTATGGTAAGCTTGACAACGCTTTTAAAAGGACATAATCACAACTCAAGTCACCTTTAAAGGTAAGCGCCCTAAAAGTGTAATGAAACATTTTTTTTTTTTTTTTTCAAAGTTCTGTAAGCTTGGGAAAGGTAGTTGCTCATTTAGATCAAATAAAACCAAATGCAATTCTTATTAGTAGTATTATCTTATAATGTAATTAATGTTAATTATGTTACAAGGACAAAAAAATTGTGAATTATTAATTTTTTTTATATGTAAGCATCTTAAAGTCATTAAGTTCTTAAACAAATTTCTCTCTCTCTCTCTCACTTTGACTCTCTATTATTATATTATTACTGTTAGTTACTCAAATGTAATTGTTTTCACTAAACAGTAGTTTTTGAGGCAATTATATGCAACATATTCAAATCATCTGTGTTTAAAACTAATTTCGATTCACTTAACACATACAAAGGTCTGTTGGTGTGGTTCTTAAACCATTCCATATCAAACAAAAATAAAAAAGCCATGCTATTCAAACTTTCGCAAATTTCATAAATGGAAATGGAGGAGAAATAAAAAAATAAGATTCGAAAACGGAACAAATTGTATGTAATTATAAAAAAACTATATATTTAATGATAAAATGAAAGAAATAATAATAATAATAAAAAAACTGTACTTTCTTTGTTCGGGTATTTAATAATATAAATTATTAAGAAAATAAATTAACTTTAAAAGGAAATAAGTATATAACTATATAAAAAATATATTTTACAATTCCGAGCTATTCTTCTATTATTTAAAACTAAAAGTAAACAACATAAAAATTATGTTAGATAAAAAATAACTATATTATGAATAAAATTTGAAACAAAAAAAATTATAAATAAGATGTTTTTTTTAGTTTCACTTTCAAGTACATTTAACAATTTATTAAAGTCTGTAGATGCTGAGTGTGTCTAAAGATAACTTGTTTACCACATTTATTTCATTTTAAGTAAAAAAGCAGTGTTCGATACTAAACCGAACATTATTACCGTACGGTACACACACCCAGAAACAAAATCTATTTTTTAGTGTTTGTGTATAAATAAAGTAACAAACATTATGGTAGTGTTCTGTTTTATCGTAAAAAAAAACAGGGGGCTACTTACTATTGCGATGCGTAAGAAAATGGTACAAAGTAGAGTAATTGGTACTCTTAAATTCGATTTCGCATTTTTTTATGTTTTTCTTTGCGCAGCAAATCATCACTATTTATCAGAGTACCGAAACGTTCGCTAATTTTTCAGTCATGAGCGAGCGTGAAAAATTTTAAATTGTACTGCTTTTTCACATTCAAGAGGGTGAGGAAAAAAATATTTTGAATTTCCTCATTCATGAAAAATTAGCAAACAAAAAAAATTCATATGTGAATTTGTCAGATATGAAAAATTTAAAAAAATTCACATTCAAATTCCTCATAATAAAAAAAAAAACTCGATTTATCCGACCATTAACAGCGGGAAAATGAAGAAGTAAAGAGGCCTTATTGGCGATATTAAGTTTTCCAGTCGCATTCCAACTGTATTTCTAATTTACACAGTATGTCATTGGATACCAAAGCCTAGGCTTCTTGCATCTACTTTAAAGGCCTTCTAAAAATAATTACGAATAAAGCTTTAACCCAGTGTAATTGTTGTTGCTAATAATGTGAAGTGAGTAATTTAATGATTAAACTTGCTACAAATTCCAACATAGCTACTAATGAAACCATTTCGACAGGCCTTATCTTAGAATAGAAAATCTTAGTTTCTAAAATCTATATATATAAAAGTGAATGTATGTATATTTGTATATATATATATTTGTGCCTTATAGGAGGCCAAACCACTTGACCGATAGCCTTGCAATTTTCACAGCATGTAACTGTGACCCTGGAAGAGACATTAGGCTATACAAAATTGTGACTGGGCAAAGGGGCATTGCCACGCCCATACAACCCAAAATTTAAAATCGTGTTATCTATGACATTTTTTTGACCTACGGCGATAATATTTGGTATATATGTTGTTAGCATGAAAAGAAATACGTTTCATTGAAAAAGTGGGCGTGGCCCCTCCCCTTTATAGGAAAAGTAAAAAACGGTATATCTAATAAACTACTGAACCGATCGTCATCAAATTTTCACAGAAGGCTATTGTTCTGAATTAATGTGTCGTAGGGTTCAAAAAGGTGTGATTGGACAAAGGGGCGATGCCATATTTTTTCGTGGATGCCAATATTAAATATCACATATTTTAAGAGCCGCTGCAAGCATTTTGTTGAACTTTTGGTAGTTGGATCTTCTGAGCCCCAAAATTGAAATAAAATAGCAGCGGGGGAAGTGGTACCCCCCATAGGACGCCAATGTTTAATATCGCATATGTTAAGAACTGTTATAGTGAGAATATTCAAACTTTGTAGAAATCATTCTAATGGTATACTACACTTTTGAAAATAAAAATAAAGCGGGTAGGCGCAGGGGGAGCAATACCTCCCATAAGATGCAAATATTAATTATCGCGTTACTGAAGAACTATGATAGCTAGAGTCTTCAAACGTGGTAAAATCCACTATTATGGTAAATTTTAAAAGAAAAATGGGCGGGGTTGACGGAGGGAGAGCAATACCCCCATAACATGACACTACTGAATGCCACGGAATTGTCTTACTACGAAGCAGCTAATAATTTAATAAATAAATATTTGTTTATATACATTGTAAATACTTTCAGTTTTATTTTATAACGATGGGGGTAGCGAAGCACACCGGGTAAAGCTAGTATTTAATAAAAACTATTCTAAAAGAACTTTTAAAATAATGCAGAGTGGAATAAGTAAAAGTTTATTAAAAATACAGTTGTAAACCTTTAAGGCATGCAAATTTTTCCCGCTGGGCAACGCGATAGCATGTGTGTGTGTTTTGTTTTGTAAAATTATTTGTAAATTGTAGCAAAACAAGACCTTTTTAATTTTTTTTTTTTAATATTTTTACTTACTTAAGAAAAGTGTTTTCAAAGAAAAGAAAAAACCCACCGACGCCAAAATATTTTTGCATGCACAAAATACCAACAAGTTCTTGTGGATATTTTTTTCTCTTAATATTTCTGCCTTTAGGCACGTCTTTTTAACGAAAGAAAAAGTAACCCTTTTAAAGGCATCAAAGAATTTTTATTTTTCACAAACAAAACACATATCGTTAGCTTAAATGCAAAACAATGAAGATATTATTGGAAAATTTGAAATTGACTTGTTTTGTTGATTACGATTCACGTTTATTTATTTAAGAAAACAAAATTGTAACTTCTACAACAAAACATCAGTCTTAAACAGTAGAAATCTTATGATGTTATTTTGGAAAATGAAAAATATTAAACTTAATTCTAGGTATAGTTATTACAAAATTGATATAAATAAAGTTATTGTAATTAAACCAAACAAATAAATAACGAAAAACTACATATCAAAATAACATAAATACATTTATAAAAAATCAAAAAATTTTGAACTATAGAACTATACCGAACTATAAACAAGCTTGTTGACTACGAATAGTATTTAAATATTTCTTTCTTAAATTGTAACGCATTGCTGATTTCTTTTATTGTTGGAGTAGTAATATTATTCCAAAGACGTATTGCAAATATGAAAAATTGCCATTCAGATATTAATGTGTGATGTCTGATTTGAATTAAATTTCTATTTCTTCTGAGTCGACTAAATTTTAAACGATTAAAAAGATGACCTGGCTCACGGGTGGTTATAATTTTGTGAAGAAATACTAAAGTTCTTATTTTCATCAAATCTTCAAAAAGTACCCCGAATATTTTCCTAGAGTAAGGCATAATACTTATGTAAGTACCATTTATGTTATAATTTCTGATCCCGTAAACGTACCTTGCAATGTTGTTATATGTGACGTTCAATTTAGATTTACTGGTTTCATCACAACTTGCAAAAATCTCACATCCGTAGGTTAAAATTGGTATCAAATATGTCTTAGCAAGTAATAAGCGTATTTTCAATGGGGTGCAATATTGAGTAGGCCAAAGGCTTCTTAGCATCGAATATGTTTTACCACAGGCAGCTATAACGTGATCAGACCAGGTTAGAGTGTTATTAAAAATTACACCAAGATTTTTTGCTTTATCTACGATTTCAATCCGTTGGTTTTTAATAAAAATGTTGGGATAATCAATAATTTTCTGTGTTCTTTTACGTATTACAATGCATTTCGATTTGGTAGGATTTAAACTTAACCCGTTAACATCAGCCCAACGTGAAACCCGTTGTAAGTCTTGATTAAGTCTTGCAGTACATTCATCTAAGTTCCCTTTTCTGTTACTTATGTACAATTGTACGTCATCGGCATACATTCTAATGTTGCAATGGAGCAACTGTTCAGGAAGGTCGTTTGCGTAAATGGAGAAAAGGAGAGGACCTAGAATGGATCCCTGGGGAACACCCCTGACAACAGGAAGAAAATTTGAGATAGTTGAAGGACTTGTTTCAACACACTGGACACGATCTTTAAGATATGAATCAATCAATCTAATGGATGTTGATGAAAAATTCATCATTTTATCCAGTTTTTGAATAAGTATTGTGTGGTCAACGGTATCAAAAGCCTTTGAATGATCCAACAATACTAAATATGCAACGCACCCATCGTCAATTTCCTTTCTAAGATCTTCTGCTACATCAGTTAGAGCAGTAATACAGCTATGTTTGGCCCGAAAGCCAGATTGTTGATCGGTCAATAATTTACTATCATTTATATAATTGGTTATCTGTTTATGTAAAAGTTTCTCGAAAGCCTTTGAGAGATAAGGTAATATAGCTATAGGCCGATATTCAGTGGATGATTTTGGTATTGGAATAATTTTTGCCTGTTTCCATCTTAGTGGATAAGTGCCTGCCATAATTATTTTATTGAAAATATGAGTGATAAATGGTAGTAGTGACGGAAGAATAATTTTAAGGAAAGTGGGGTGTATACTATCAATTCCTGTAGCTTTATATTTAATGGAAAGGCAGCTTTTGAGAACATCCAACTGGCTAACATACTCAAAATTGAAAGGGTTCGATGGGAGATTGGTTGCATGAAAATTGATATAATGGGTATGATCTGCTTGAGGCATTGGTATGTTAACAAAGTTTGAATTTAATTCATTAGGATCCGATATACTATTATCCTGCTTATTCTTATTTTTTACGATTCCAATTTCCCTAATAGTTTTCCAAGTATTTTTAGTACTAACCGAATTCATAAATTTTTCAGAGTAGTATTGAGATTTTGCGTTTTTAATGGTTTTCGTTACGATTTTTCTAGCATTGCGATAATTTTCGTGTAGATTATCAGTTTTAAAGCGTTTCCATCGAGAGTAAGCGTTGTCACGATCTACTATAAGGCGCTTTATTTCAGATGTGAACCACGGTTTCCGACGGTTACTCATTTCCTTCGTTTGAATTGGTACTATTACGTTACAACATATTTTTATAAAATTTTAAAATAAAAATAAAAGTTAAAAAATAACCAAGTTATTTACAAAATTAAAAATGAAGTGTTATCAAATACATATATCATTTTTCTTAACAACATAATGTATAATCACACTCAAGAAAAAAATTAGCAGAGTTTTTAATTCTTTTTATAAGAACACATTTTTTTTACAACATCAAAATTGGGTGATCTGTTTTATAACTGTTACTACGGTGTTAGTGAAATTTGTGATCAAATAATAAATAATAATAATATTTTCAATATAGCATAAGAAAAAATAAAAAAGTGCTGTAGAATTAAAAGAACCGAACCGTTAGTAATTTTGAAATTTTGTAGCCTACCCCATTGCACTCCCAAACGCTAAGAATTTCCAAGAATAAATGACAACATCTGCAGGTCCTTTGATTTTGGAGTTTATATATGTATGTATGTATTTCCTTTTTAAAAAATTTAAATAAAGTCGAACTTCCTTATAATAAATCTGTATGGGACCATAAAATATAAAGTTTGTAATACAAAAGAAATATTTTTTATTAGTTTATTTAAAATTATCTGGGTTTTTTGTGTTAGAATTGCATTCTTCCAAGTGGCCCTTCATCAATATCCTTAAAAAAGACAATTTTTATACATTTTTAGAATAAACGGATTTTTGAATTTTTTATTATGTAGTGGAATATAGACTGTTTAGCTATATTTTGTTAATTCTTCAGCTTTATTAAATTCTAATAATATCTTTCTTTGGAGAAGTACTACTTTGTCCAACATTTACGTTTACTTAATACGGGAGCTGCTATCAACAACTACTCTTACTTGGACTACTCTTTCCTTCTTCTTGATATTTTTCAGAAATTACCTAATTAAAATTAACTTTTTGCATTAGCGTTGAAAGTATATGATGCAGAGTTATTTTGAAATAATTCGTGAACTGGAGACAAATAGGTATGAATGAATATGAGTCAAATATTTATTTGCAAAATTTGTTTATTGTAAAAAAAAATTCATTAAGATAATTCATTTTATGGAGATCAAAATACGTTTAGATTAGAATCAAAAAGGTGTATTTTTAAAATCAATTCATAGCTAAATTTAATGAAGTACATATTTTAGTTTAAACCACTACTTATTAGTAATTAAAATCAATAAAAAAAATTATACATAATAGGTACCTACATATGTCATAATATCTATAACAATATACATACATATTTATGTAAGTTCTCCACATTGTTAAATGCATTACTGCCTGCGCTGCATCAGAGAAGCTTGGGCCTGTTCGGAAATGCATCACTGCGCTGCATCAGTGATTTCAAATGCTTAAATTTATATCTGTGAAGTAGATGTGGACCAAAATACTCCACAAAAATAATAGTCACACAATAAAAAAAAATTAAATTATTTTTTATCGGCATTAAAAAATGTTTGCTTTTCTGATGCAGCGCAGTGATGCATTTCCGAACAGGCCCAAACTTATTTTACAATGTCAACGCAATCCTTATGATGCTACATATTAATCAAGGTATATTTATAGCAGGTAGCCGCGAGATTACAACAATTGTACAATAAAACAAACAACAGGGCTTTTTATTGTTGTTATGCGATACAAACTGTCAAAAAGCAAAGGGGCTGATAAGAGACAAAAAAGACAAAAGATAAAGAGAAAAAACTTGTTTACTTGTTTGCTATACAACATTTTTTTTTTTTTTTTTTTTTTTTTTTTCTTTTCATTATTTATTTATTGAATCTTCATATATTAAATATGAACTAACAATAATTAATCAAATCTTATCCTAAAAATTTATTTTATGTCCTGCCAGTGCCAGACAAAAATTTTCTTCATCACGGGTTCTGTTCACATATGTAGGTGTTAATCGCTCATCTTAATGGGTAAGTGCTGCAGTGTCTCTTCTTCTTAAGCGAGTGTGGCCACTATCATTTAAAATATTTCGAGCTAGTGGATTAGGGTGCAACTCTAGCCTTTTTAAATATTTTACCGCATACTTCGTAATAATAGTCCTTACCAGTGGCACATTGAGATCCTTGTGGATATTTGAGTTTTTAACATACCAAGGGGCAGCTGTGATTATTCGAAGAAGTTTATTTTGGCGCCTTTGAATTTTTTCGATATTTGAAGCCGAGGCAGTGCCCCATAGTTGAATACCGTAGCACCATATTGGCTTTAAAATAGCGTTGTAAAGTAGTAGTTTGCAATCGAGACTAAGAACTGAATTTCTTCCAATAAGCCAGTTAATTTGAATTGCTTTTAGTTTCATTTGGGTTAATTTTGCTTCTATATGGCATTTCCATGTTAAACGCCGATCTAGATGAATACCGAGATATTTTACATGCAATTGTTGAGGCACTAGTTGATTATTGATTTTAATAGGGGAGCATGTTTCCCGACGCAAAGTGAATGTTATATGTACGCATTTTTGCTCATTGACCTTTATCCTCCATTGCTTTAACCATAGTTCGAGCTGAAATATATGATCCTGCAGGTATCGAGATGCTTCACGACTGTTCTCGTGTACGCTTAGAAAAGCTGTATCATCAGCAAAAGTTGAGGTAAGGGTGTAATTGTTTGTTGGCATGTCCGAGGTATATATTAAGTAAAAAAGTGGGCCCAGGATGCTTCCCTGAGGGACTCCAGCTTCAATTGGCTGAGGAGAACTTACAAAATCACCTTCTTTAATAATAAATTTTCGACCGACCAAGTAGCTTTCTAGCAGCTTGTGTGTGTTAACCGGTAGGTTTAGCTTCAATTTATGTAACAAGCCTACATGCCAGACTTTATCAAAAGCTTGAGAAACATCGATGAAGAGAGCGGAGCAATATTTTCTTTCTTCAAAGGCTTTTCTTATGGCGTTTACTATTCGATGGGTTTGTTCAATTGTGCTATGTTCTCTTCTGAAACCGAATTGATGGTTAGGTATACACCCATTATCATTTAAAATTGGGGTTAATTTTGACGCTAAGAGCTTCTCAAACAGCTTTGATATATTAGACAATAAGCTAATAGGCCTATATGACTCAACTTTTGTGTGATCTTTTCCTGGCTTTGGTATCATCTTTACTAAGGAGACCTTCCATTCTTGAGGGTAGTATTCAAGGCGTAAAATAGCATTAAAAATATAAAGAATAATTTTCTTTGCTATTCGAGGTAGCTCCAAAAGCATTTTGTTGCTTATCTTATCAAAACCAGGGGCTTTCTTGGGGTTTAAGTTACAAATAGCCTTTTCGATTTCTCTCATCTCAAATCTTAGGGGAACAGCTGCTCTAGCAGCAACAGGTGGTAACTCGTCCGCTATGTCGTCAGATATATTTGGGGTAAATACGTTTTTCAAATGATTTACAAACAGGTTTCCTTTCTCATTATCATTTCTTGCCCAACTTCCATTCAGGTTTCTTAATGGTGGTTTCGTGATAACTGGCCTTTTTAGATTTCTGGCTGCACGCCATAATGAGTAGTCTGATTGTGGTGTTGCATCCAGGTCCTTAAGATATTTTTCCACGGAAGCCGTTTTCCGAGACTGCAGTAATTTTCTTAGCTTTTTTGTGCACTCTTTTAATAAGTTCTTAAGTTGGGGGGATCTGTGCAATTGCCACTCTCTTCGCACTCTCCTTTTTTCATTCAAGAGGCGCTCGACATCTGTAGAATATATTTTATTATTATAAGTTTTTTTGAGGGTTTTGCAGGAATGTTGAACCGCTAGTTTAAGATAACTGTCAAAATTGGCAATAGAGAGATCTACATTCTCCGGTGTGCTAAGCGGAATATTTTCTGTGCAATGAGTACTGAGATATTTTTTATATTTTAACCAATTTATTTGTGTAGCTGACGTCGCTATGTAACTAGAGGGAGATACAATTATATTGGTGTTTGTTATAGTAACAATTGTAGGTGTGTGATCAGAGGATAATTCTAATGAGGCTTCAACGTGAATCGTTTCTGTGGGGATGTTTTTAACCACGCCGAAATCGATGACATCTGGAATTTTTTGTGGATCAGCAGGCCAATATGTTGGTTGTCCGCTCGCGACAACATTTAAATTCATTTTAGAGATTGTATTAAACAAAACACGACCCTTTGGTGTTATAAGTCGTGACCCCCAGAAGGTATGTTTAGCGTTATAATCGCCAGCGGCCAGGAAACAGGGTCCTAGGGATTTATAATATTCACAATATTGGCTTTCTGATATTGAAAATCTAGGTGGAGAGTATAAAGATGAAATTACTATGTTTCGATTAAGCTCTTCAACACGAATATTTGTTGCTTGCAGATAATCCTCACGATGATCACACATTAAGTAGTGTTTGACTCGGGTTTTTATCAAAATGGCAGAACCTCCACAAGCTCTATCTCGAGGGTCCTTGGTATCATATAGTATGTAGCCATTGATTTTAAACGTATTTCTTGAGGTCAGATGAGTTTCAGAAACCATCATAACATCAATTTGTTTATTTTTGAGAAAGTATTCTAGTTCATTTTTATGTTGGCGGATGCCGTTTGCGTTCCAAAAACAAATTTTTAAACAGTTCATGGCTTGTTAAGTACAGCTTGCAATAACATCGATTGCATTCTTAGAATTTCCTGTAACATATTACCCATTGTGTTTGTAAAATTGTTTACTGTTTGCACTAATGTTTCCATGGTTTTTTCTAGACGACTTATATTAGAATCTGGAGTTTCGTCATTACTTGGCGAAGCACCTTGCGGCACATGGTTTGATTTTAGGACGTTAGCATAGGACGTTCTGTTATTACTAGGCTGCGGGCCCTGAATGTTATTATTGTTTAGCTGATTTGTTACCTGCATTTGAGGGGGATTAGTTTTCGGTCCAACCGACTGCTTGACGATAGTGTATACGGGGCATCCTCTATAATTAGCAGTGTGATTACCGCCACAGTTGCTACATTTTTTTACGTTGGGGTCGGTTTTAGACTTATCGCAAAGAACTGTACCATGTAGTTCACCACATACTACGCAAACAGGGGGTAAGTAGCAGTATGCCTTTGTATGGCCAAATTCCTGGCAGTTTAGACATTGAACAGGACCATTTCTCTTGTGCGGCTCCTCTATAGTTACCCTTCTGTATAGAATATACTTTAGGTTATAAATTGGATGCGTTTCATTTTTTTTGAGCTTAACGTCGCCGGGTTCTAACTCCACTCGAAATAGTGGTTGGGGATTTTTTTCCTTATTTTTGATATTTGTCACGTTTTTTATTTTAAAGCCCTTCTCTTCCAAAAAAGCTTTAATTTCTCCTGGGTCTACACATGAGTCTATGCCCTTGATCACTACCTGAAGACCTTTACTGCTCTTCAGTTGATATGTATAAAAGTTTTTATTAAGAGCCTCAAATCTTGTAATTACTTTTCGAAAGTCATCCTCGTTATTCACCTGTATTTTAGTCTCGTTAATCATACCTCGCTTTATTGAAGCTACGTAAAAGGAATTTTCACCTATTACCGAAATCAAACTTTTTATTAACTCATTTGAGTTTTGCTCCCTAAGATATATCGGGGGAGGCTTGGACGATTTTATTACGTTTGGTACTTCAGAGGATTCATCCTCCAGAATTGCAAAGCGATTTTGGGAATTTATTTTATCAAAAAATGGCATTTTTGAGGCCGAAGCAACAGCTGAAGATGTAGGGCTGCGACCCCGTTTAAGGACTGTTATATACCTGTCCATACCAACTTGGACTTGAGGCTTTTGACAACTTTTTACAGGGGGGTTTTCCATTGCATTTGTGTTTAAGTTCATGGTATCATTTCCCACTAAATTTGTTTTTGACGTCGCGGCAATACTTTCTGGCCTGGCAACACTTGTCACCAGGTCTAGTTTTAGTTTTTTTAATGAGTCACTATCCACCGTTTGTGTAAATACCGAGGGTGAGAGGGAACGTGTACGAATAATTGGCTTAGCCGTTAGGTAATTAATATTGTTTTGTTTTGTTTTATTTATTTCATTATTTTCATTTGCATGAACTGTTACATAGCAATTTCTCTCGTTGAGTTTTATTGTTGTCTCATTGTTTTTGTTCATACAAAATATTGTTTTTGTTTTTCAACGTAACTTTGTGCTTTTAATATTTTTGTTATTTTTTTTTTTTTTTTTTTTATTTTGTTCTTTACAAAATTAAAATGTTTTTGCAAGATTATGTATACCTACATACATACATAAGTATGTATGTACATATATTCACTTATATTTTTTATTTATCTTTATTAATTTTTCGTTTTTATTAATTGATCACTTTTATGCCAAATAATTTATTTAAAAATTATTTATGTATTTTGCGTTCATTCGCGGAATGTTTATTTTAAATAAAAAAAAAATCAAATTTAATTAATTCAAATAGTATGCGGGTTTAATAATACACGTCTGTATCACAACAAAGCACAAACTGAACATTTGACAGTTCGTATCGCAAAACAAGCAAATAAAAAATAAACAGCTGGCTTTCCGAGACTACCTGCTATAAATATACCTTGATATTAATCGTGTGATTATCAAATACTACGTTTATACGTAGACTATTCGCAAATAAAAATTATTTGCGATTAACTAACTTACTGTTTATATGTATGTCTTTTTTTGTTACTGAACATTTTTATGTGATGCCGGATGGAAAATTTATGCATTTGGTAGCACTGTATGTATAAAAACTTTTTATGTTTTAATGAATAATGAGAAAATTAAAATTTTTTGTGTATTTGTGAATTTTATTTCCACAATTTTGAATTAATTTTACTTTTGTCGTCGTTTGAATGTGCCACATCGAAATAAAAACGTAAAACGGTTGAAAGTGTGGCAATGCTTTTAATCTTATTTGCAAATAGTGTCGTTAATCAGGAATTGTTTTCGTGAGTTAGCTATTCGCAAATAAAAATTTAATTTACTGTTTATACGGCAATTTGCTTTACTTGCAATATTTTTATTTGCGTATAAGTGGTGCGTATAAACGTAGTAATATATAATATATATATATATTAGAGTGACTCATCAAAAAAAGTGCTCGAGGTACCCTCCTAAAAATGAACCTTGGACTTTTTTAAGATACCATTTTAAGTATTTCGGCTCCAGCTTTGACCTCTCGTGAGCTGGACCATTTTGAAAAAGGGTATATTTTTGTATGTTTTGTTAATTTGAGAATCTGTTTCCTTACCAACATATTCAAACTGGGTATCATAAGAAAGGTGTTTTAAGGCGCGTCCAACTGTTTATACAATTTGTCCAAGGACGATCATCCATGTCCTTTTTTAAGGATTTTCTGTAAAAAAACGGTTTTTGAATTTTTTGTTCGGGGCTGTTTGTAATAAAAATGCCAAATTAACATATTTTAAACTTTAGTCGATTTAATTAAATACGCGTTTCCGCTTTTTTGGAAATTCGTGCTAGTTCGCGTTTTGACAAAAATGCAATGGGTTGGCAACCCTTCGTTTTAAATAGAGCAATATGGGTATCAAATTTTTTCTTTTGCCAAGTACATCATCTTTGTATCACAGAATACACAGAACTGTGAAAAGTGACGTGTGAAAAAGGCCCAAATCAGTTGCGAGGGCAGCTTTCGAAGAAAGAGAAAGAAAATGTTTTTTGGTAGGAAAATGGCAATGTGTAAAAACAGGCCGCTACTATCAACACGAATTGCGTAATCAAAACAAAAAATGCAAAAAGGGCAGCTTTCTTAGAAAGAGACAAAAAAAAAGGCAAAATCGTCCGTCTCGTGTCAGTTCTGTATATTCTGTGCTTTGTATGTAATAATTTAGATTTTTGCAAATTAGATGCATTTTACACGGTGCTCTGGAATATATATAAATAGAATTTTGCAGTAACTCTAATATGATAGCGGATTTGGTTTCTAGATCATGTATGGATGAAAATAGAACTAAAGAAAGAATGTATATACATATATATGTATATATTCTATTTTTCCGGTAATTAAACACAAATATTTAATAATTTAATATTTTATATGTTTCTTACACTTAATACTAATATACATACTTTCTTTTACGAAATGTCTTTTTGTTTCTAAAAAATACAAATTAATATATAACAAGGCGAATTCATATAAGGTGGTCTTATTTTAAAAACGTTTACAACACTGTAAAGTATTTTAACGTTGTGTCAAAAATAATACAACATTGTAGTAAACAATTTTAACAAATATTTCATTTTCTTTTTATTTTAAATTGTTTTTTTTGAAATGTAATAATTTAAAAAAATTTTAAATCTCATAATTTTAAGTGAAAAAAAAAATTTAGTAAATATTCCCCAGAACCACATGAACGGTATATCATTTTGACACAAGGTTAGTAATCAGCTGTTTCTTACGGAGCAAGATAAGGTCACCTGGTGTAAATTCGCCTTGATATATAATAACACATCTTTAAAATAATAAAAATAATATTTTTTCTTCAAAAATATATGGGTTATCGCATTTTTATCTGAAATATTTAAAATTGATTTGTTATGTTATTCTGCATTTAAGATGAAGATATGTGCAGTTCTTTTAATTTTTTTCCAATAATTTTTTCCTACAAAAAATCCAACAGACACTTTGGCTGGTTGCCTTTGCCAAAAATATTTTACACAAACAAATACACACACAAGCATTTCGAGCTGTAGTCATGCAAACTGTCGAGCAACAACAACATTACTAGTGAGGATCGTTTTTAAAACTTTTTTTCCTCATTCTTCATGACTGAAGAAAGGCAAAATTGGATTTTTCCTCAAAAACATGAATGAATTTGGCGAAATATTAACAATTCATTTATGACTGTGAAAAAAGTTACATATTTTACATTTTTCATTTATGAAAAAAATTCAAGAATGGTTGAATATGAGCGATCACATGTGACTTTCTCTGAACTCTGCTATTTATTTTAATTTTCAAATTTTATTGAAAGCTTTTATTTCCCTGTCGGACTTTTATGAGCTAAGTCTGGGTTCACACTGAGAAAGTTTTCTTTCAGAAAGCCTGAGTTTATGGGTGAGAGAGGAGAAAAGAAAAGCATGTTCTCTTCCCCTCTCACCAATAAACTCAGACTTTCTGAAAGAAAACTTTCATAGTGTGATCCCAGACTAACTCAAAATAAGGCTGACTTTTAACTAACTCATTTCTAACTAACATTAGAAATAACTCAAATCTGAAACAGAAATAAACAAAAATTAAAAAACATGATTAATACAGTTGAAACTTTATTTTGTTGATTTATTTTTTGTTTTCATTTAACAGAGAAAAATTTGTCGTTATTTCATAAAATTAAAAAAATTGAAAATCAAAGTGCAAAGTGCAAAAAGTGAATTGGTACTCGTGTATAGATAATACTCAATAATAAAATATAATTAATATTTTAATAGTCTTATTCCTTCAATATTTTTTATGCACTATCAGAACTTTCGTTTGTATATTTGAATAAGACTATTAAAGTATAAAAGCTTTTGAGGATAGTAATTTGACTTAGAATACACATTCGAATAATATGAAAATTTTTATAATAGATGTACTCACCATGAGAAATAAATTCCCAGATTCTATTTGTTTAAATAATTAAGTTAAATACAAAAAAATTTGTATGTAGTAAATATTGTAAGAAGTAATAAAAATATAGAATTAATTAATAATAATATGTAGATATGAATGTGTTTATAGCATTATGCATTAAACACATTCAAGACAGCAGGCTACACGAACACACGACTACTGGGTGAAATTATAGCCGTGTAGTCAGCTACTGAATTATTTTGAAGACGACAGCTACAATTGAAA
Source organism: Pollenia labialis (assembly GCA_949318255.1). Taxonomy (NCBI): domain Eukaryota; kingdom Metazoa; phylum Arthropoda; class Insecta; order Diptera; family Polleniidae; genus Pollenia; species Pollenia labialis. Next base: position 13,078,848 of record OX439144.1, on the reverse strand, counting down.
AATTAAAAACAGCTGTTTTTTTTTACTATGTATTTATATTTCAGTGGTGCCACTATTTTTTTTTTTTTTTACTTTTATGAAATGGAAAAACATGCATAACATGGGGTCTTCACCTGACAATTTTTTGTCATACCAAACGTCAAAGTCTATATAAAAAAACTCTAAAATTTTTGTCAGGTTTGTTATGACAAACAATTGTCAGGTAAAAACTGGATCGAAGAAGAATTGGTATTATTAGAAACTACTTCGAAATATTTTTGACATGATGGATTAAAAATTTCGATTTTTTAGCCCGTTAAGAGCCAATTTCAAATATTAATATTTCTTGATAAATTTTTCAACAAAACTTGAAATTTTGTCAATATATATAATCAAACATAATAATATTAGGGAAGAACACTTCAAGCTTTAATATACCCTATTTTTAGTAACGCCATCATAAAAAATTTTAAATTTATTAGGGTTTTAACAATTATATCTTGAAAAATTACTCAATTTATTTATTAGTTTGAGTAAAAATATATATGTGGTAATAATTTATGTACTTGTTACATATTTAATTATTGTAGTACATACATATGTGCATAATTAAAAAATGTTCCGCAAGGCCGAAACCCCGCAATACAGAAAAACTTTATTAAGCAAATATCTAAGGGTCAAATAATTATTGTTATATCGACGTAATTTTAAGGTAAAGCCAATTTTGTAAATAAAAGTCAGCCATGGAGAACGAATATAGATCCGAAATTGGCTCTTAATTGGTTAATCTGTATGCTTTAAACGCCATGTTAAAAACACTTTGAAGCATTTTCCAATGTTTCCCATATTGTAAAGATTCATTTTATAGCTAAATAAATATAGATAAAGTATTTTGCAACTTTTATGACCTATAACTCATAAACTAGGAAAGCGTAAGCGCGAAAAACATCTTCCTATAGAACTTCTTTCAAGGATACTAAAAAGTTATATAATTTTTTCAATTTCAAACGTATTCTTTTCTGTTAACAAAAAAAAAATATTTAAGCACTTATTCTTTAAATATTTGTTTATATTAGCAACACTTTTTCTGTTTTGTAGCGGACAAAAATAGAAATTAGTTTAATTTGACTACAACGACAAAATAAGCACAGACAACAACCTGCAGCCATGTAGCCGTGTCGTCGTGAAAATAACCATTTCCATATCCACACAACTGTTGGGATCTGGAAATTCTTAAATTGTACCATCTCAATGGCAAAATTGTACCAAATTTACATAAATTGTACCAAAATTTCGCTATAAAATAAAAAAGCATATATACAGGTATGTTCTGAAAATCACGTGATTTCAAATCACATGTGCTTTTAAAATCACACGTGTGATTTGGTGGTGTTCTGTAAATCACACCGTTTTTGTGTTTTTCGGTGTGATTTTCAATTGTCGAAAGCACAAGCAAGCACATACAATTTGTTTTTAAAATTATAGCTCATTTTTAACGCTTTTTATGTTATTCTCCGACAATTTGTTTTTTAACCAATTTAGCGATCTCAAATTAGTTTAAGGGTGGTTAAAAATTTTGTATTTTTTTTTGCGAATTTTAGCCATGTTCGCGATAGAAGCGATTTGTTCCTGTAAGTTTTCTGGTTCTTTACAGCTTTAACGATTTATAATAAAAAGTAGACTCAGCTATCATGCCGCTGTTAGCAAATTTTTGCGAATTTCCGCTAATTTAGCAATTTTTAACGAATTTTTGCCTTTCCTTATAGTTTTAGGGAGTTTTAATCAATTTTATGGCTTGTTTGAAATATAAAATTTTTTCGCGAATTTTCGCTTTTTTGCAAATTTTTTTTTCTTATTTTCCGACATTTTTTTTATCCATTTAGCGATTTCAAATAAATTTTAGGATAAGTTTACAAGTTTGCAATTTTTCGCGAATTTAAGCTATTTTAGAGAAAGAAGCGATTTTTTCCTGTGATTCTTTACAGCTTTTACGATTTTTAATAAATATTAGACTTTGCTTTCATGCCGCTGTTAGCAGAAAAGCGCACTTTAATTAATCTAAAAAAAAACAAACCTGAAATCACAACAGAAGTCACAAAAGCAAATATCATTTGGTAGTATCGTCGAATTTTCTTAATTTTAAATGATTTGTTGTTAATAAAATAACTTATTGCATAAAAAATTAATAATCAACACATGGAATATTTTATTTAAGAAATTTATTGTAACGGCCAACTTACAATAGTCGCAAAAATAACAAAGTGATTTCAAAAAGTTGTTTACGCAGCTGAACGTTTTGAAATCACAAAATAATATGCCCAGAACACTTTTCTTGTTATTTGAAATCACTTTCATAAAATGTGATTTTCAGAACAGGCCTGATAGTAAGAATTCATAACACTTTTTTATTCTATAATAACAAAAACAAAACAAGTAAGAAAGTAAAGTCGGTCAAGCCCAAGCATTTAATACCCTACACCACAGTATATAAAGTAGTGTAAACCCGCCAGAAAAAAATTATGTTAGGGCGTCAAGATTTATGTGAAAGTTTAATTTGCCAAATATTATTCAAATATCTTCATCTATATGCGATTTGTTTGCCCTTAAGTGATTTTAGAAAGAGGACTGATATGGGATCAATGGTAGATGTTTGACCTACCAGCACAACATTTTAATATGACATAGCAGCTATAACAAAAGTTATCGTCGCCAAATTTTACATCAATACCAACATTTATTAGGAAGTAAGTCTGGTACAAATTTTATCTAAATACCAACGTAATAAGATCGTTTAAAGGCAGAAATACTGTTTCGAAAAGAAGTTTGTAGGGCGCCCATGTGATATTATGAACCGATTCTCACTATTTTCAGAAGGCTTTGTCCTTATGAATTGAAACTTAAGTATGTACAAAATTTCACCGATTTACCTTAAAGATTGCAACCAGTACTTTGAGCACCAGGTTACATGGACAGACAACCAGCTGAATGGAGGGACATAATTAAATCGACTCATAAAGTGATTCTAAGGCGGTCGGTATACTATTTACATTTTTTAGTGTTCACACATCAGCACAGACGCATAATTTCCTCACTTTCCACTATAGTGGTATGGGTATAAACAATTAAGAAGGAGCTAAAATTTATCTATTTATATTTTTTATCAGAGGCCGACAAAAATGTAGATGCTTGGTTGATAGTGTCACCAAAACAATCGACAAAAGTGGCGATTTGTAGACATTTGATCTCCGGCTTTCTACAGGAATACGAGTTCACAAACTTATGTATGTATGTACTTAATATGTTAGCATAACATCACGAACATTAATTAAAAATAATTAAATTTTAAGGTCTGGTCAGGGCTGAAGATATGTTATTAGAAATTGTATTATTGAAGAGAAACGTAAGTTAATCCACCTCAAAGAAATTACGAAACTTCGTGGGTCTTTTTTTTAATTGTACCAAAAAAGGATGAATTGTACCAGTGTACCAATAAAGTTTCGATTGTACCAAATTTGGTACAATTGTACCACAAATCCCATCAGTGATCCACACATGTATTTTATATTTGACATATTGAAGTCGGTAGCTTGCTGTCTCGAATGTGTTTATAGCATTAGATTAATTTGACTACAACGACAAAATAAGCACAGACAAAAACCATGGCTGCAGCCGTGTCGTCGTGAAAATAATCATTTCCATATACGCACATGTATTCTATTTTTGACATATTGAAGTCTATGTGTTTATAGCACTTCACCCAAAAAGAAAGGCCAAGGCGAATTCAACTACAGGTGGTGTCGGAACTACAACAATCCAAAAACACATTTGAGACAGCAAGCTACCGACTTCAATATGTCAAAAATACAATACATGTCGCACTTGTTCAACAATAGTGTATTAACTCAAAACTAAAAAAATCAGTAGAAGCAAACCAATTTTTAATTTTACATAAAACGCATATGTGCGAAAGAATTCTTAAACCAACGGTTTCATTACCAAAAAGTAAACCAAATAGCATGATATTTTTACAGCGGCTAGATATGAATACATATAAAACGTTTCGTTTTTTTTTCCAAAAAGAGAAAAATTTTGAGTTAATACACTATTGTTGAACAAGTGCGATGTATGTATATGGAAATGATTATTTTCACGACGACACGGCTTCATGGCTGCAGGTTGTTGTCTGTGCTTATTTTGTCGTAGTCAAATTAAACTAATTTCTATTTTTGTCCACTACAAAACAGAAAAAGTGCTGCTAATATTTAAGGAATAAGTGCTTAAAAATATTTTTTTTGTTTAACAGAAAAGAATACGCTTGAAATTGAAAAAATTATATAACTTTTAAGAAACCTTGAAAGAAGTTCTATAGGAAGATTTTTTCGTGCTTACGCTTTCCTAGTTTAGGAGTTATATGAAGTAAAAGTTGTAAAATACTTTATCTATTTCTTTTAAGCTTTAAACAGAATCTATAAAATATGGGAATCATTGGAAAATGATTCAAAGTGTTTTTCACATGGCGTTTAAAGCATACCGATTAATCAATTAAGAGCCAATTTTATATCTATATTCGTACTCCGTGGCTGATTTTTTTTAACAAAATAAGCTTTTAAAATTAATATTATATCGATATAGCAATTATTATTTAACCCTAAGATATATGCTTAATAAAGTTTTTCTGTATTGCGGGTTTTCAGCCTTGCGGAACACTTATTAATTATGTACATATTACAATAATTAAATATGCAACTAGTACATAAATTATTACCACATATATATTTTTAATCAAACTTATAAATAAATTCAGTAATTTTCCAAGATATAATTTTTTAATCCTTAATAAATTTTAAATTTTACATGATGGAGTTACTAATAATATGTTTGATTAAATATATTGACAACATTTTATGTTTTGTTGAAAAATCTATCAAGAAATATTAATATTTGAAATTGGCTCTTAATGGGCTAATACATCGGAATTTTTAATCCATCACGTGAAAGATATTTCGAAGTAGTTTCTTATAATACCAATACTTTTTAGATCCAGTTTTTAAAGTTATTGATGAGGGGAACGTTCGTAAATGCAGTTGTTGGGTGTCCCTTGCGCAGAAGTAAAGTTTAATGTTCATAAAAGCATTACTTGTAAGAAAATTGGCATCGTCACAACTGTACAGTAGAAATCTAAATTATAAGCGGTTGTCCACAGCAGTCACATATATTTCTTGTTATAACTTTAAGACATATGACTTTACAACTTTATGACAACCTTTTGAATACCCCAATTGTTTATTAGTTCCAAAAAAACGATATTAAAATATTTTAAATGATTTTTAATAAATTCATTTGTTTTTACGATATAAAATGTATTATAAATAAGTATTTATATATTTATTAGCTTAAATTAAGTTTGTTACGAGTCTTGAATTATGCATGTTTTTCCATTTCATAAAAGTTTAAAAAAATGATAGTGGCACCACTGAATTATAAATACACAATAAAAAAAACAGCTATTTTTAATTTTTCAATTGTAGCTGTCGTCTTCAAAATAATTCAGTAGCTGTCTACACGACTGTAATTGCACCCAGCAGCATTTGTAGTCGTGTGTTCGTGTATCATGCTGTGGTGAATGTGTTTAATGCATTAGTGTTTACGGCTCGAAATGTCAACCATTCTTAGCAACACACTAACAAATAAAAACAAATAGGCTCGAACTGTCAAAATCAGAAGGCGTTTTGACACACCTGTAGTTAATTCGCCTTGAGCAAGGCCTATTCAATAGGCCTGCTTACTTCTACAACAATACAAAGAACAACAGGCATTTTGTTTGTGTAAAATTCCTCGCCGTTGTCAAAATCTTACTACTACATAGGGAAAACAAAAGGATAAATGTTTGTTGTGTGCATGTATGTGTGGCAAAAAACAAAAAAGTAAACAAAAATATACATGCATAAGCAAAATGTAAACAACTTTTGACATTGTTGAGGAATAAGCCCGATAAACATCTGGCTTCTTGCGCAGACCTATTGGATAGACCTTGCCAAAAAGTAAAGAATCAGAGCCAAGGCGAATTCATACAAGGTGGTCTTATTTCGAAAACGTTTACAAGACTGTAAAATTTTTAACATTGTGTCAAAAATAATACAACACTGTAGTAAACAATTTAAACAAATATTTCACTTTCTTTTTAATTTTAAATTTTTTGTTTTGAAATGTAATACATAATTTAAAAAAATTTTAAATTTAATAATTTTAAGAGAAAATTATAAAATTTAGTAACTATTCCCCAGAATCACATGAAGGGTACATCATTTTGACACAAGGCTAGAAATCAGCTGTTGCTTACGTAGCATCTCTGCGTGTTGTCGCATATCAAAAGAAGTATCCCTATTAATGTTTTTCTCCACAGTCTATAACAACCAGGTTGGGAACGTGGTTGAAGCAATTATGTAGTATGATGAAAATGGTTACCAGTTCAAAAATGTGGTAAAAGGATTCCACAATGGTGATGCAGTATCAATAAAAAATGTAAAATATAAATTAATTGATACTGCCATAAATAAGTTGTATGCTATGGACAGTAACTTTCGCCTTTAACTTGACATTACATGGTAAAGCAGCAGCGCGGCAATGTTAAATTTTTTCAACTTTTGTTTTTAGCCGCGTTAGGTAAACATTGCCATACACAAACAGACATAACAAATAAAATTGAAAATTTCTATTTTGTTTGTCCCATTTTGGTTAAAATATAAAAAATATCTCAGTACCCATTGCACAGAAAATATTCCGCTCAGTACACCGGAGTATGTAGATCGCTCTATTGACAATTTTGACAGTTTTTTGAAACTAGCTGTTCTACATTCCAATATTGCCCCCAAAAAACAAAACGTATTAAAATATATTCCACAGATGTCGAGCGTCTCTTGTCTGAAAAAAGGAGGGCTCGAAGAGAGTGGCAATTGCACAGATCCCCTCAACTTAATAACTTACTAAAAGAGTGTACAAAAAGACTAAGAAAGTTATTGCAGACTCAGAAAACGGCTTCTCTGGAAAAATATCTTAAGGAACTTGATGCAACTCCACAATCAGACTACTCATTATGGCGTGCAGCTAGAAATCTCAAAAGGCCAGTTGTCTCTAAACCACCATTAAGAAAGTTCAATGGAAGTTGGGCAAGAAATGATGTTGAAAAAGGAAATCTGTTTGTTAATCACTTAAAAAACGTATTTACCCCAAATATATCTCACGATACTGCGATCGTGTTACCACCTGTTCCTGCTAGAGCGGCTGTTCCCCTAAGATTTGAGATAAGAGAAATCGAAAAGGCTGTTTGTGAATTAAACCCCAAAAAAGCCCCTAGTTTTGATAAGATCAGCAACAAAATGCTTTTGGAGCTACCCAGCACAGCAAAGAAAATTAGTCTTTTAATTTTCAATGCTATCTTACGTCTTCAATACTATCCTCAAAAATGGAAGGTTTCCTTAGTCACCATGATACCTAAACCAGGAAAGGATCACACAAAAGTTGAGTCATATAGGCCTATAAGCTTACTTTCTAATATATCAAAGCTGTTTGAGAGGCTGTTAGTGTCAAAATTAACTCCAATTTTAAGTGAAAATAGATGTATACCTAACCACCAATTCGGCTTTAGAAGAGAACACAGCACAATTGAACAAACCCATCGTATAGTAAACGCCATAAGAAAAGCCTTTGAAGAAAGAAAATATTGTTCCGCTCTCTTCATCGATGTTTCTCAAGCTTTTGATAAAGTCTGGCATGAAGGCTTATTACATAAATTGAAGCAAAATTTTCCAGCAAACACACACAAGCTGCTAGAAAGCTACTTAGTCGGTCGTCAATTTATTATTAAAGAAGGAAAATTCTTTAGTTCACCTCAGCCAATTGGCGCTGGAGTCCCACAGGGCAGCATTCTGGGGCCTCTATTATACTTAATTTATACTTCGGACATGCCAACGAGCAACTACACACAAACTTCAACATTTGCAGACGATACAGCTTTTCTAAGCGTCCACGAAAACAGTTATGAAGCATCTCTTTACTTACAGGATCATATATTTCAACTAGAAATATGGTTAAAACAATGGAGGATAAAAGTCAATGAGCAAAAATGCATACATATAACATTCACCTTGCGGCGGGAATCATGCCCCCCTATTAAAATCAATAATCAAATAATACCTCAAAATTCGCATGTAAAATCCATCCAAATTCATTGGCTTATTGGAAGAAACTCTGTCCTTAGTCTTGCCTGCAAACTTCAACTTTACAACTCCATCTTAAAGCCAATCTGGTGCTAGGGTATTCAGTTATGGGGCACTGCCTCCGCTTCTAACATCGACAAAATTCAAAGGCGCCAAAATAAACTTCTTCGAATAATCAAAGCTGCCCCCTGGTATGTAAAAAACTCAAATATTCACAAGGATCTCAATGTTCCATTAGTTAAAACTGTGATTACGAAATGTGCACTAAAATACTTAAAAAGGCTTGAATTGCATCCGAACCCACTAGCTCGAAATATTTTCAATGATAGCGGTCACACAGATAAGTGAACAGAACCCGTGATGAAAAACTTTTTGTCTGGCACTGGCAGGACATAAACTAAAGTATTAGGTTAAGATTTGATTAATTATTGTGGGTTCATATTTAATATATGAAGATTCGATAAATAAATAATGAAAAGAAAAAAAAATGAAAGGCACTAATCGGATTCTAATACTGTAATTTATAAGATACTGTATCTTGTTGTATTAGAAAGGCACCACAATAAATATGTACAAATTCAAATACAATGCATCGCTTGCAAAAGAAATTAAAGCTAAGAACAAAAAGTGAATGGCGAATTACAGAGAAAGACAAAATAGAAAAAAAACAACAACGCTAGTCAGTCCCTATACATGCAGGCAGATTCTAAGCAAAGCTGTAAGAAAAGTTGAGCGCGTTTTGCCAGCCGATATGGAAAAGAAATGTAAAGTCCTCAGTGTACTTTATGAAAAATACCTTTGTAATAGAAAAGAAGCTGAACCTAATGAGCAATTAGATGAGAAAACAAAACTGATTCACGACTTTTTTTATCGAGATGACATTTCCGTGCAAGCTGCTGGAAGAAAGTCGACACTACTAGCTGGGTCCAATAAATTACCAGTAGCTAAGAGATTTATGATAATGACGGTAAATCAGGCTTTTCAGCTGTTTCAAGCTGAGTTTAGTGATCAAAAAATTTCTCGAACGAAATTCCATGAGAATCGACCAACAATAGTGGAATTGTCTGATAAGTTGCCTCACAACATGTGTGTTTGTCAATACCATGCGAATTTTGGGTTTTTATTGAAAAGTTTGAACAAACATATTCCTGTATTCCCTTTGAACTTTGGTGACTTTTTAGAAAAAGTTTGCTGTAACGTTGAAAATGAATTTTGCATGTCAAATGATTGCAATAACTGTACAAAAGACATTAAAGACGAGCTCGTCCCTTTACTTTATAATAGTGGCCTTAATGAGGTTACTAAATTCAATGGAGAATTATAGACAATCGTATGGTATTAAGTTTTACCGAAGCGCCAGTGGCAGATTCAATTTTTGAATTGGAATCCCAACTGCCGTCGTTTAAACTACATACTTTTGTTAAACGATCTCAACAAAAATACTTTGAGGAAAAAACGGAAAGCATTGGAGCCAAATGATCTGATTCTGCAAATTGACTTTGCCGAAAATTACAGACTTATTTCTCAAAATAAAATTCAGTCTGCCAATTTCAGCTATGCTCAAGTAACTATTTTCACTTGTGTAGCGTGGCTACATGGCTGCACTAAATCATTTGCCATTATAAGTGATCAGCTAACACACAATAAATACGATGTTTATTGCTTTTTATCAATACTTATTAAAAATATTCTAAAGCATCATTCAGTATCTAAAATCCGTGTTTTTCCCGATGGATGCGGTAGTCAGTTTAAAAACAAATTTATTTTACGTAGCATTCCACAATTTTAGAATGAATTTGGTGTTAACCATTTTGAGTGGAATTTCTTCGCTACTTCTCATGGCAAAGGTGCAGTAGACGGAGTAGGCGCTATCGTGAAACGTAAAGTTTGGCAGTTAGTAAGAGCTCAAAATCTTATTTTGAAGGATGCATACGGTTTTTACAGACTGGCCAAAAGTAATATCGATGGGGTTAAGCTAATATACGTAACAGAAAACGATATAAAAACCACAACTCAATATCAAGGTGAGAAATGGCTAAATATAAAAAATATTACAGGCGTAAAATCTCATCATCACTTTTCTTCACTTAATGAAAATTTTATCGAAATGGCACGCACTGCAGTATCTCCTAAACATAAACTACAAGTTTAAATAGAAAAATTAAATTAATATTTTTTGAAAATAAACACAAAAATATTTTTTTATTTATATGAGTAGGACAGTGGTCAAAAATGCAACGTCCGCAACAAATATAAGACAATGTATTTGGAGTTTTTTTTTGTTTATACTGTAAAATTCGCTAAAATTTATGAAAATTTGCATTGATCTCCACAACGACTTATGTATTGTGTAACGTCCGCAACGGCAATTTAAGTACAATTATATCGTAACTGATAAACTCAGAAAATATTTGTAACTGCCATTTGAAAGTACTCTCAAAGGTCAACGTACCACTGTAGGTTACTTAAGAATATAATGCTCAGAGCGCCAACAGTATTCAAAAATATGCGTACGAACGTAACGTCCGCAACGCAGGATTTGCCCATATACAGTTTCATTGTAAAAATTTTTAATGAACTATTTTTGTTTTGTTATTGAATTTTATTGTGTGTTTTATTTAAAAAAGTTTTTAGCCAATTTTTAAAAAAATTTTCCGTAAATTTAGTCATTTTTGGTCACCAAGTTTTGCCAATACTGGTTGTGTCATTTTTGATGATGTATTATAAGCACAAGATACCGAATTATTTTAAGTTCTGTCTGTCACTTAAGCTTAATTCTTTTCAAGTTTATACACTTTTGTCTTATTCTAAACCAGGGATGTCAGCGCCTTGCACAATTGTGCAAATTAATTCACATGTACGCTTACGCTCTTTTATTTTGCGAGCGTAAAATATAATTGTTTACTGAGAAACACTCTCATTCAGCGGGAAATATCGCAAATATTGCAAGGCCTGTTTTGAGGCCTCTAAATATATTTATCTATATAAATAAATATACAATAACTGTATGTAGGTACATCTTTTTTTTTTGTTTTATTATCTTTTTTATTTTATTTATTATCTATGTTTTTGTTTTATTTCTGTTTTTGACATTGTACAATGATTTTAAAACAGGGATTTCCATTTCTTTGCACAATTGTGTATACCACTACTAAAAAAATTTTGGAAATCCCTGGTCTATATCAGGGATGTCAGCGCCTTGCACAATTGTGCAAATTAATTCACATGTACGCTTACGCTCTTTTATTTTGCGAGCGTAAAATATAATTGTTTACTGAGAAACACTCTCACTGCAGAGCGGATAATCAATAGAATACGGGGGGATCATCATTCATTAACGCACAGAAAATTTGTAAGTTTTCTTAAAAACGTAAACGCCAACAGCGTGGCCATTTTGGCATTTTTGCAGCTAGATTTAGCATTTTTTTGTCTGATTTAGCTGCAAATTTTTCATTTAGCAGTTAGCATTTTGTTTAGCATTTTTCAAATGCATATTTAGCATTTTTAAGCATTATTTAACTTAAGAATATTAAAGTAATCTTTTTTTGAAAAACGACCACACACTTTTGTTGAATGCAAATACAAACCCCTACTTTTTGCTATAGAAACTGTACAATCTTTTAAAGGACATTTCATATCAAATGGTTTTAAAATTTGATCAGTTTGATCCATTAAATTCATGTTAAGACGATTTTTTCATTCAATTACGATTTTTAATTTTGTGGAATCGAAAAGAGATACCCAAGGCGAATTCATTCCAGGTAATCTCGGTACTACAACAAGTACAACTCGTACAAAAACCACAAGCAATTTGTACAATGCCATAAACAGAAATTGTTTTATTTCACAGAAACAAAGATAATAAAAAAAAAATTTTGACATCAGGGGCCTAATTCTGGCATTCGTGATCGAGTACTTTCTTGATTCGAAAGCAATTTTATTTTAGTCGATACTTAACCAATCGAAATTATTTTTTCAGTGTTGTGAAACTCAAATTAATGCTTTATAACACTGAAAAAATAATTCCGTTTCGTTCAGTATTGACTGAAATGATTAGATAATAAATTGCTTTCGAATCGAGAAATTACTCGATAACGAATACCAGAATTAGGCCCCAGGGCTTTTAAGACCACCCATAATAAATTCGACTTGGAGATAGCATAACTTTTGAAATAGAAAAAAACAAGTATGAATTACATGCCCAGATTTTATAGCTCAATTTATATGTCATCTTAGAAAACCGTTTAAAAACTAATAAATGCAAATTAAGCGAACGAAAGAATTTATTATTGATTTCACTGTAGAAGAAATTACAACTTTGGAACATCAGTGGCTGAAACCAAATTCATATGACAGTTGATTTCTGGATAAATGTATATGGATACACACATTCATTACATGAAAATCCATTCAGTGAATTAGCTTTTTTTGCTATGCAGTTATTGGTTTTGCCAGTTAGCAACGCGGAAGTTTAAATTGGGTTTTAGTTGTATAAATATCTAAAAAACGAAAATTCGAAACCGAATGACGTTAATATATTATAATGATATCTTGATCGATTCTTTAGAAGCTGAAGAAGAATATTCATTTGATGACGTAATTAATTTATAAAATGAAATATTTTATTAAACATGTTATATAAATTTTATTAAAATACTAAATAATTCCCATTTATGGGTCAAGTTCCTTTGATTTTTTGTTATGGGATGGTACCTTTTGTTTAAAAGCTTTTTTTGTACGTATATAAAGACTGAAATATGTATATTTCTTTTATAGTTTTAAGACTTTTTATGTTTCATAAATATTATATTGTTTTTCTTTTATCAGTTTGAGTTATTGATACGATGTGAGATTATATTATAACTAAAATAACAAAAAAATAAAACAATTTAAACTTTAGCATTATTTTTTGGCAGTTTAGGATTTTTGTTAGCATTTTTTAGCATTATTTTTAAGCCGATTTAGCTGTAAAATATTTTTGGATATGGCCACACTGAACGCCAATCACCACGACTTAAAAATGTTTACGGAAGTTCGTTGGCTTAGTCGGGGTGATTGTCTAAACAGGTTATTCGATCTTAGAAAAGAGGTGTTGCGTTTTTGGCAAACTGAAAATTTAGACGAATGTGAATTAATACAGTTGAATGATTATGAGTTCATTTTAGACCTTGCGTTTCTGGCGGATACAAGCAGTATTTTAAATGAGCTAAATTTGGAACTACAAGGAAAGGGAAACAATTTAAGTGACATATATACGATTGTTTTTAATTTTAAAACCAAATTATTTTTATTAACAAATGAAATAAATAATGAAGATTTTTCCAACTTTCCTAAAACTTTGCTTATTTATGACAAGGAGAAATATTTGAAAAAATCTGAGTATTTGGCAATTTTTGAAAACCTTTTTTACAACTTTCAAGATCGTTTTCAAGATTTTAAGGAAATAAAACCACTACTTAACATATTCCAAAATCCCTTTAAGTGCGACATTGCGAGTCATGAATTCAGCATCCAGTCGGAACTAATCATACTTAGGAGCGAAATTAATCCTCCAGACAGGGAAAATATTATTGAGTTCTGGAAAAATTTAGACGGGGCGCTATATCCTATATTAAAAAAAAATTCCTTCAAATGTTTGTCGCTTTTCTCCTCAACATATCTTTGCGAACAAATATTTTTCGATTTGAAATACATTTGCTCAAAACAACGCAATAAATTAACATCCGCAAACCTAAAAAATGTTTTGTTGTTACGAAACTGCAATATAAATTTAGAACATATTATTGGTAAATAAAAGTATTTATTATAGGCTAGTAAAATCTTCTCTTTTTATAATGGTGGTAAATACTTACAGAATATTTTTAAACTTAATATTTGCATTAGTATGAGCAAATGAATTTTCATTGTTAGAATTCGCAAAGGTATTTTGAGCAAAAAACGAAAAATATTGGAAAGAATTGTATTAGGTTGTAAAAAGACTTTAAATATTGTGAACTGCGCAATTTTTCCAAAAAATAAGCAAAGTTTCTGAGGTTCCAAATTAAATTTATTTAAATAATAACTGATTGTGTCTGTCCATAACTCAACATTTTTCGATAATTGTATTATTATTTATTGCTTTTAAGTCTTCATAGCAATAAATGTAAGTTAACTTTAAATGGTCTGATGAAAAATGAATGGAAAGCATGAACTATATTTCCTCGCATAATGCTGGCCCTGGTGTTTGCATCGCCCTTTCATGAAAATGTTTTGTAAGTTTTAATAGCTTACCTGATTCCCAACAATTTAATCGAACATAGATGACCCTTAGAAAAGGTCTTTAATAAGGCCTCGCAATAGGCCTCGCAACCGCATATTTCGCCCGCTGGGCATGTAAGAGATAAGAGTAATCTCACCAACACAATCATAATTGACATCACTGTTCTAAACTGACACATGTCTCATTTGCATGCATACTAGGGTTTTTACCCGGGAATTTCAGTTATTTTATTTCCTGTTTTCCCGGGATTTTTCTTGCGGGATCCCGGGAAATAAAAAATTCTTCATAATTTCAGAAAACAGCTATTTATACTTTAAAATTTAGTTTTCTATTCTCTAAAAATTAGCATCTGTGGATGGGTTGCGGATTAGATCAATTACAAGAAGTGAGAACATATTTAAATCAATGTCTCCTGATGCAATAAATCTACTAAAAGCAGAATGTACAGTGCAACAGTTGATAATTATTACATTTAGTGTAGTGAAGATTTAATAAAGTACATTAATTCAAAATAATATGCATGCAGTAAAGTTTCATTGTCCATGAACAAGTCTTAAAAATAGAAGATACCTAAACATATCGCTCCTTTATTGCAAGTCATATTACATAGCCATATCTACAAAAACAAACGATCTTGGCAAAATGCGATTAAAGTTTTCAAAATGTACCGATTTAAAGATATTTTTTGCTATAACTTCGGTTCAGTTTGAGATATAATACGAGAAGGTGTGAAGGAAAACTTTGCTAAAGTTACTTAAAATTTTTTATATTTTAAGATATGACTATGATGCAATGAAGGAGCGATATGTTTATTAGGTGACAAACACAAATTTTTTCAATTTGTGTTGGTTTATATAACAGTGAAGTGCGGGAAAACCGAAATAAAATAACATTTTGGAGACTCGTGTAAGATACTACAACATACAACTTGAAAAACCTTGACATGCATTTGACTGATATAGGCGTTGTTTATGAAAAAGAAAAAATTGCTTCTGATTGTGAATCCGAAGCATGCTACAACGATGTACTTTTAACTATTTGTCCAACCTCGGTAAAAAATGAACGAAATTTTTCGGTAACACGATAATTCGTAAATAAAATCAGAAATATACTTTTTGACGACTTACTTAGCGCTTTGAATGTGTCAGATAAGTTAATTAACTTTTTGATCTCATATCTTGAGTACCTCAATTTTTATTTTGTTTTATTATTGTTTTATGAATTAAATTGTAATGTTTATGTTATCTCTTTATCTTGTATCTAGTAATAATAATAATAATAATTCAAGTTTCTATTTCAATCTTCAATTAATTTTTTTAGTATTGAACCATTTCTTTTACTTTCTTTGTAAACAAGTTCCCTTACGTATTTTTATAAAAAGTTTTTTTCATTAGTTTAAAACAAAATTTACTTTGTATTATTTATATGGAGCGGGATCCGTCCGGGAAAAAACTCTAATTACAACCATGTTTTAAAACAGTTTTTGCCCTCCATGCAGGGCTGTCAGATATGGCGATTTCTCGCAAAACGTGGCGGTGGGATTTTCCTTAGGCAACTGGCGACTTTTTAATATCACTGACGATTTACCTGGCTATTTTTACCATTTATATTATTTCAGCGACTTTTTTTAACAGTTTGTAAATTTTTGCTATCATGACTAATTTAAAAAAAAACAAGTAAGAGTGCTATATTCGGCTGTGCCGAATCTTATATACCCTTCACCATTGTGCGAGCAGAATACAGAGCAACAAGACAAAAACTAAATAATTTTTACATAAATATACATACATATTCACAATTCTAAAAACTTCATTATAAATTAAATTTAAAAATCTAAAACTGGTAAATATTTTTTTAAAATCGTTTTTAGAACATCAAAATTAAAAAAAAACTCTTTGAAAAACCAAGATTTGGCTGAATTTCAGTAGCAAAATTATAATAAGAATACCTGACATAAAGATACCCCAACCAAGTCCCCATCATATCTGGCGGCTTCGGAAAACCCATTTCAACAGACAGACGGACAGGCGGATTTGAACTTCGCTTTTCATAAGGACCCAGAGTATATATACGGACAGACGGACAACCGGATTTTAACTTCTTTTTTCATATAGGGTGTAGGATCAATCTGGTAGAAATTACAAACGGAACGACAAGCTTATATACATATTCCCTTTATACCTTCGGTGAAGGGTATAAAAAAGAGTAATTTTTGGGAATTCAGTATTTTGGTTATAACTCAGCGACTTTTTAACTGATTTGACAGATTTATATACCGACGTGCTTAAAAAGAAATTTACCATTTACTTGAGTTATAAAACTTGGACTCGGGAAGATCTATAGTTCCCGAAAGTGGGTATTTAAAAAAAATTTCATTTTTGTCATAACTTTTTTGTATCTGAACCGATTTTTCCGAGTTTTTTATAAAATATGTTCTACTAAAAATTTCCGATATTTTTATTTAAGTCATATCCATAAGACATATGGCAGCCCTAAAATTTAGGTTTTTACACAATTTTAATTTTTTTTTTGTACGGGAGGTACCAAGCCCACTTCTCCAATCCCGCCCACATTTTGTAGTGTAAATGTGTGTACCTAATTTAGAAACTTTGGCTCTTGCCGTTCCCCAGATATACAGCAAAAAGAATTAAAAATACAACAACCACAAGGGATTTTATGAAAAAATTAGAGGTAATCGTGGTTTTTTGCTCATATCTCAGCCATTTGTGGACCGACCTTGCTGAATTTCAATAGCAAGCGATGGTAGACTATATGTGACATAAATGTAAAACAACCTTGCCGCTATCAAGTCTGGAGTCTCCGGAAAACACATTTCAAGCTTAAGACGGACAGACGGACATCGTTAAATCAACTTCTCCCCTCATAAGGACCCAGAATATATATACATTATAGGGTCTAATATCAATACTGTAGAAATTACAAACGGAATGACAAACTTATATATATCCTTTTCCACCTGTGGTGAAGGGTATAAAAATCTGGCAATTTTTGTTTCACATGATTTTCGTTTTGTTATCATTTTAAGTGAGTTTTATATTTAGACACTATTTAATTCTAAAAGTATGTATGCAGATCAAAACACCAGTAATGAAATCGATGATTCTGAAGAGTACGATCTTATAGAGTTGTGTACTTAATTTTAGTTTTGTTTACGTTTCACGTTATTTAAAAAAAATAACAGAAACTAAACAAAATTTACTTTCGGCGACTTTTTTGTATTTTTTCAAAGTTTTTGGCGATTTTTGGCTAAAATATTATAATGGTTTGTTTTTGTATGCAACATTCCCTACAAGAAGACTACCGGTCATTTTACTAGTTATATGACCAGTAGTGTTGACCAATATAGTGTTATAGTTATAGTAATTTTTTTTGTTTTGGTTATGCATTTCTTGTAGGGTTTAATTTTAAAATGTTTGGCAACTTCTGACATCCGGTTTGGCGATATGACAATATGATATCTGACAAACCTGCCTCCTTGATTTTAAGTTGCGTGTGTTTTTATGATTCAGTGTGCGATCAGCGATGCCAGAAGGGCAGCAAGCAATTAACTTTTAATTTGTTGTTTAAAAAACAAAGATGTGATTAATCCTTACTTAGCCTGAGTAATTAAATTTGGATTGATATTTTTAATGTAAAAATATCAAAAAATTATCAGCCATGTTCTGAAAATCGAAATTAAAATCGAATAAATTTTTAAAACTTTTCTGCGTTAAAAGTTTAATAAAAATTTCCCTTTTTTATATCTCATACTTCCACTTATATTTACCAGAACTACTTTTGAAATTACCATCGATTTAAAATTCAAAAACATCGCCGTATATTTTGAAATGAATTGTTATATCTTTTTCTAAATAAACTACATAAAAAATGTGTTTTGAAGATTTTTAAATGTGGTTTTTTTTTGCTGATTTTACCTCTAACAGTTCTGGCAACGCTGTGAGCGATATGTATCAAGGCGAATTTACACCAGTAGTGGGATTCTGTAACTTTTAACAACAACAACAGTTGTTATTATTGTCAACTTGTTTTGTTGTTTGCACTAGCGATTATGTGATTCTGTAGATTGTTGTTAACAACATAGATAAAAATTACCGTCAAGTGGCATCACTGTCAAAAAAATGGCAAAATAACGAAAAACACAAAGAGGAATAAAAAAAAACAAATGAAATTATTAAAATTAAACAGAATTTTTTTTGGTTTTTTAAGGAGACAAGCCAAACATTTTACTATTAAATTAAATGCAAATTATTTAATTGCCATTTACAAGTTATATTATTTCTTTAAACTAAATTTTTTTATTTTTTCGACATTTAACAATAAATAAACAACACTAAAAAGTTGTCGTTTACTTAACACAAACAGCTGACTTAACGATTACAAGTTTTGTTTAAAATGTTACAGAATAGCAATATCGTTAATTTGCTTGTTAATTTTTTTAACAATGACAACTATTGTTAAAATTAATTAGTCTGCTTTCACACGTTTCATCTTTTGATGCTCAACTTTTATGTTTTTAGGTGAGAGACGAAAGATGAAAGGAGGTTAGTACGGAGATGCCTGTACTCGGTCAGTACGCTTTATGTTTTTATTCGTTGGTATATGCACAACGATGGCTGCATGTAATTTTTTTTCTTTTCTTTTTCTCTTTGATTAGCTGTTAATAAAATTGTTGGTGTTTTTAACCGAAAAAAGTTGAAACCGATTGCTGCGTATGATTATATTGGCATCTTTAAAAGGGAATTGAAAAGAAGTTGAACATCAAAAGATGAAACGTGTAAATTTAGACTTACAGAATCGCACCACAGTGGTGAGATTCACTAACTTTTAACGATCCGACATTCGTTAAATTTGTCGACATAAATATTCGCTTGCAGTAACGATAGTCTGATTCTGTAACTTATTTTTAATTTATTTTTTTGTAACATCTCTGTCTACAAAATGTTAAAAAAAGAAAAGCACAAAAGAGAATAAAATAAAAACAAATGAAATTGTTCTTAACCCCCCGTGTTACACATGTTTTTTCATTAAAAATACATTGAAAAAGGTCTGGCGAGACTCATGAGTAAGACGAAGGGTTAATTAGTGGTTTTATATTTTTTTGTGAATTTTACATTTAAAATTTTGTTTTTGTTCCTAATTTGCTTGTTTTAAATTAAGGATTTTATGTTTGTTCATACATATACATATAAATATATCTTTGTATGTTTGTAAGTTATTTTAAACATAAAATACATTTTATCGATTAAATAAACACAACTTAAATTATTGTCGCTAAAATATCGACAAAAAATTGCTAAAATTAACAGCTGACTTTTAACGACAGCGAATATCGTTAAAAATGTTACTGAATACCATATTCGATAAAATTTCGTTATATTTATTTTATCGATACGATTATCGTTATAAAAGTTAGTGAATCGCGCTACAGGTCGCTCGGTGTAGGAATGCTCTTAGGGAACTCATGGAGTCATTCAATGTAAGGCTGTGTTGGGTACCTGGACACTGCATGGTTGATGGAAATGAAGTGGCGGACGAGCTTGCGAGAGTGGGCTCGAAGCCCCCCTATGTTACTACTATGGGGTGATACGGGAGAAATCCCGTGAGGACGTTAACTAATCCTGGGGGAACAGAACAGATTGCAAGGTGTCTAGGGCACTATGGCCCAAATTAGACGCGGGGCCACCAGGGTTCTACTAGAAATGGAGAGGGGTGGTCTTAGAACGCTTATAGGGTTCTTGACAGGTCATTGTCCTGTTAGGGCTTTTACGGGCAAATGGGACAACACCATACCGGACTTCTGCAGGTTGTGCGATGATTCTGAAGAGCTGGAGACAATCAAGCATGTATTGTGCCATTGTCCTAGGATGCAGGGTCTCAGACAGAAGTGGCCAGGAGATAGATTTCACGACAAACTGGGGTGCATCGTTGGATGTAGTCCGGCTGATCTACTGGGGTTTGTCAGGAAAATATTGCGGTAGTTCTACGTGGTACCTACTAACTTTCTTAATTCTATCCACCTCATACTTCTTTTCTTGCTATCATTGAAGGGATTCACAATGGACCGCATTGGTCTCCGAGTGGAAATGTGCCATTGGGCACATAACCCTTCTTAACCTAACCTAAAAGTTGAATTGAGCTGCCACGTCCTACAGTGTTTTTGAATTTATATTACAACAATTGTTTTTTTGCTACGTAAGCAACAGCTGATTACTAACCTTGGGTCAAAATGATATACCGTTCACGTGGTTCTGGGGAATATTTAATAAATTTTATAATTTTAGCTTAAAATTATGAAATTAAAAATTTCAATATTTTTAATCAGTAGTGCGATTCACTAACTTTTATAACGATAATCGAATCGTTAAAATAAATATAACGTACATTTATCGAATATGCTATTCAGTAAAATTTTTAACGATATTCGCTGTCGTTAAAAGTCAGCTGTTACTTTAAGCAATTTTTTGTCGATATTTTAGCGACAATAATTTAGGTTGTGTTTATTTAATCGATAAAATCTATTTAATGTTTTAAATAACTTACATACATACAAAGATATATTCATATGTATATGTATGAACAAAAACAAAATTCTAAATTTACAAAATAAGCAAATTATGAACAAAAAAAAATTCTAAATGTAAAATTAACAAAAAAATATAAATTAACCCTTCGTCTTACTCATGAGTCTGGCCAGAGCTTTTTCAATGTATTTTGAATGAAAAACATGTGTAACACGGGGGGTTAAGAACAATTTCATTTGTTTTTATTTTATTCTCTTTGTGCTTTTCGTTTTTTTTTAACATTTTGTAGACAGAGATGTTACAAAAAAACAGCTGTTAACAATCGTTAAAAATAAGTTACTGAATCACACTATCGTTACTGCAAGCGAATATTTATGTCGACAAATATAACGATTGTCGGATCGTTAAAAGTTAGTGAATCGCACCACAGGCTTAAGTTCATCAAATTTAATTTTCATTAAATTATTTTGATGAAGAAAGGAATTTTACAACATGAAAATTAATTAAAATTGTTATTGATAATCATTCATTCTTGACTGACCCAGGCGGCTGGTCTCGATCTCCTCAGATGGATTTGCCGTCTTAAGCTGGGATCACACGATTGCCGCAAATGCACCAATATGACACAATTATTATTGTGCTTTATTGACGCACAATAATGAAATTGCCCCAACCAAATTTTCTGAAATCACACGATTGCCCTGTTTTATACAAATTTAATTGCCGCTAGTTGGTATAAAGCGAAATGGTTACAACTATTGCCGCAGAACAGTCACACGATTGTTCTTACTTATGTATATTATCTGCGAAAACAGCTGTTGTGGTAGCTGTTTTATTTGTTTGAAAGTTCTTGTTGGATTGCTCATTGAAAAAAATTAAATGATAAATGATACAAATCATATACTTAAACAAATTATTGTTGAATAGTTTTATTTAATTTTTCAAGATATTCCAAAAATTAACAGTCTGTTCAACAATTTCATATGTTTAGGTTCGAATAGAAATATCTTTAATGAAAATATTCGCACAGAACAGCTAAATATGCTTGTGAACATACATACTTAAAATAATTAATTAAAAAAATTTAAATGCAAAATAAATATATATGTATGTACATACATATTTATTTTCATTACCTAATAAAAGAAACACAAAAAAGTAAATCTAATAAAAAAAGCAAATATTGGCGCGTATTGTGTTGTTTGATTGCCGCACAAGAACACAATAAATATTGGTGCATTTTTGTCATTTTTATTGACGCGCGGTTGCATAGCAAACAGTCACACGATTGCCGCACCAGGGTTGCATTTGATTGGTAAAAGTAAGCACAATATTGTCCTCGATTGGTACATGAGCCATTTGGTTGTGCGGTCACACGATTGGGATATTAAAAAGTGTGAAAATTGGTGCATTGCGGCAATCGTGTGATCCCAGCTTTACACTCGCAGCCATCGACGACTGCTGACGTCAATAGTCAAACATCAATCCTTAAACCAAATTCTATTTTAACCTTTGTAAGATCGAAATTTGCTTTTTTGAATGATTATCCATTTTAATTGATTTTACATATTTTTCCTTACTTCTGTTTTTTCCGTACTTATGTCAAGAATTCTTCTTGAAGTCCAAAGTACATTTTTTGGTTTTTCATTTTGTCTTTCTTTTTCTTGTTGACCTTTTTCAGCACAACTTGAAGGGTAAATGTACACATAGAGCTCGTGCCTTAGCTTTAATAATAATAAGTATTGTGGTTATTTTGTTGAACTATTTATGATCTTTAAACCAAACTTTCAATATTTTTAATCATGCTTAAGTTCATCAAATTTAATTTTCATTAAATTATTTTTATGTTTTTGATAATCAAATCCATCTGAGGAGATCGATTGGTTGCGATCGAAACATGTCATGGTAACCAGCCGCCTGGGTTCGAATCTCAGGTCAGTCAAGAATGAATGATTATCAATAACAATTTTAATTAATTTTCATGTTGTAAAATTCCTTTCTTCATCAAAATAATTTAATGAAAATTAAATTTGATGAACTTAAGCCTGATTAAAAATATTGAAAGTTTGGTTTAAAGATCATAAATAGTTCAACAAAATAACCACAATACTTATTATTATTAAAGCTAAGGCACGAGCTCTATGTGTACATTTACCCTTCAAGTTGTGCTGAAAAAGGTCAACAAGAAAAAGAAAGACAAAATGAAAAACCAAAAAATGTACTTTGGACTTCAACATTTCATTTTTTCATTTTTACATTTCAAAACCAACAATTTAATATTAAAAAGAAAATGAAATATTTGTTTAAATTGTTTACTAGTGTGTTGTATTATTTTTGACACAACGCTAAAATACTTTACAGTGCTGTAAACGTTTTCAAAATAAGACCACCTATATGAATTCGCCTTGATATGTATTTTCCATTTTGCAGCTCTTTTTGAGTCTGGCAGTATCTTTTTATAATCAAAAATGGGTTGTTGTCTCTACTTTCATTCCAAGATTAACGTTTTTAAAAGCTCATAGATGTCGTGCTAGTTTTTTTTTTAAATAAGAATTTTTATAAACATTTCCAATATTTGTGAAAAAGTACAAGGCATAGTCATTAAAAATTTTGTTCTCAATTTCAAAACCCATATAACGTCAAATAAAAGAAAAAAATGGGGAAAAATTAAAACAAGCGTCAAATATCAAATAAATTAATTTGACATTTTATGGGTAAATAATGAAAACGCTCCCTAATGAACATACCTGGCACCAGGGTTGTCATATGTGGCGATTTCTCGCCAAACGTGGCGAATTTCAAACTTGTTTGGCGACCTAATTTTCGATTTGGCGACATCGCGATTTATAAAAATAGTTGGCGATTTTGTTGGCTATTTCTGATGATCCCTGAATTTATTTTAAAATTTGTTAAATTCAATACCTACGAAGTAATAATATTATTTTTATGAATTAAATGTGAGGCATTCATATGTATGGTCAGAATTTGAAACTTAATTATGCTGAAATGGCTAACGAAGATAATGAAAATCTTCGAGAAAATTGTTTTTCATATTTAAAATGCTCTTGTAAGAATCAATAAATAAAATTCCTTGAAACATGAATATATTTGAAGTTTATGAACTTTTTTCCAATATAAAATGTGGCAATTTGTTATCACTAGGTACCGGATTTTTATGCAGTTAAAATCGAGATTTATGTGCATAAAACATACACTTAAAATAGAAAAATATGCGCTATAAATTGAAAAAATATGCGCTTTAAATTTTTCTTAACACATTTTTTAATCATAAACAAAACATTAAAATAACATAAAACACCTAAACATTCAGTCTCGTTAACGAAAATTAGGTACACCAAAAAAGCAGAAGTAAAAATATATTAAAACACAAAATTTAAAGTATTACAATAATGTAAATTAAGTCAATTGTTAGATAGATATTTAAACAATACTCATTTTCATATTCATTCATTTTCCACTACGCTGTTTTCGTAAAAATTTAAATTAAATATGCCAGCAGTTTGGGTTATTGTTTTGTGTCCTTCATATTTCTAAAAACTTTATCACTGCATACATTCTATTTATGACATTATCAATT
The DNA here is from genome assembly GCA_949318255.1 of Pollenia labialis. NCBI lineage: Eukaryota > Metazoa > Arthropoda > Insecta > Diptera > Polleniidae > Pollenia > Pollenia labialis. Next base: position 13,054,254 of record OX439144.1, on the reverse strand, counting down.
AATTTAATTTGCATTCTCAATGGATTTGATTTCTCAAATTTAACAATAGTCTCAGAGATAAATCTGTAATTTGAAGACTTAAAAATTATCCGAAATTTTATATTTTGTAAATTTGTTATTTTTTTTTGTACTGCATTACCATCGTTCCATCACATCCTTGAATTGTTCAAAATGTATAATACATAATAGCATAATACGCAACTGATTTCAACCACTTTCCCCGCATTGTTGTTATAGGATACTTCTCCTAATATGCGACAAAACGCGATGCGCTTAGCAAAATATTTTTTCCCCAAAAATGCACCAAAAATATGCAATGTCAGCAATATATCGACCCATTTGTGCGAAATTATCGTATATGCCAATTTTTTTGAAATTGAGTTTTTGATGTAATCTTGTTCTACATTCAAAGAGACGTCGCCTGACAAAATATTGTAGGCGAATTCCACTTCGTTGCTCCAAGAATTGAATGTATATTTTCATATTTATATTGCAAGTGATAGCAGAGAAAAGTATAAAAATGGCTCTCCTGTAAAATTTGGTTTTTGTAACATACGATAATTCCGCGCAAAGGGGTCGATATGCAAAAATATGCACTAACAAATCGATGCCATTTTATTTAAAATTTCTTGATTCGAAAAGATATTAAGTTTATGTTGATCTTAGACTGACGACAACAAATATGCATTTGCATAAAAATCCGGGCCTTGGCTATCACATATAAAAATCGTTGTTGTTAAAGATATTTTAAAGATTTTTATGAATCCTAACGTACCTTTGGATGTTTATGAAACACAATGGAAAAATGGAAAGAGTATTCCATTTAATTTAAATCAGTTTTGGTCAAAATTCTAAAGCTACAAGGATACGTCAGGTATGTACCCATTTTAAGGAACTTGCTTTAGCTGTTGTTTATATGCTGGTAATTACAACAAGTAATGCCTATGTTGAAACAAAGAACTCCACTAAAACTTGCATTTGAAGTAGAATGCAATTAGAACTTCTTGAATCGTAATACCCTCACAATGTATTCAAAAGGAAGGACAAAAAAGTAAAATTCTAAAAAATACGAATAATTGTTACGAACAGAAACAATTCAATGAGGGAATATACGTGGTAATCAACGCATAATTATTGTCAATAAAATCACTTTCTCGCTTCCAATGAATGCCTTATTAATCTTTCGAAAATAATACATTATTTTTTTAGTTATTTATGTAATCAATTTCTTATTTTCCCTCTGGGTTAATATTAACAGAAAATTTTATTTTTTTTACTTTAAGTAGACTTCTGTGAACATTTAAAGTGAACAGTGTACCATTTTTGTTTCTACAGTATTCATCCTTTTGCGCTAAATATTTAAAGAAACCATGTAACAAAGTATACGTAGTAATAATTAAACAAAAAAAATTTTTTTTTGAAATCACAATTTTTTTAATTCAATTTAAAAATGAAACATAAATCAAAGTTTTTTTTCACAATCTCTAGGTTTTTATCAAGGCGAATTTATTACAGGTGGTCTCAAAAGCCCTGCTGATATTAGCTAAAATTAGTGTTCGATGTCAAAATTTTGTTTATTCTCTTTTATTATCTTTGTTTCTGTTTTGTTTTATTTCTGTTTTTGACATTGTACAATGATTTTACAAAAACAAATTGCTTGTGGTTTTTGTACGAGTTGTACTTGTTGTAGTACCGAGATTACCTGGGATGAATTCGCCTTGGTTTTTATTTTAAAATGTAAACAAACATGGAAAAATGTAAACAAAAATGAAAAATTTTTGACATTTGGAGTTTAACTGGGGTAAACAGCTGACAAACATATGCGCCAACGAGTATACCTTGTGTACTTGTACCATGATTAAATATATAAATTATTCACATACATACCTATATAAAAAATAAAAATTAAGTTAAAAATTTACATAAATATTTTCTATGTTATAAAAATAAAAAAGTAGTTTAACATATTTTTAGGGTTCCTTATTTTCCGGACTTTATTTCCAGAAATTTTTCGTAAAGTTTTTTTTCACTCCCAAAAAATAATGTGAAGAAGAAAACGAAAAAGAGAATGCCATATCTTTTCCCATTTGTCCTAAAAACACAAGACTTGACGAGTCAAACTTGACGTGTGTGAACGGCACCAAATTTTGAACGCCCAATGTATAATTTTGTTATTTTTTGAAAATTTAAAAAATGGTTTAATTTTTAGACATATTTGGGATTTTACACGTTTATCTTTCTTTTTATCTGGGTAATGTTTTTGTTCAACAAATTAATTTTGTTTGTTTTTTTTTATTATCACTTAAACACACTGAAAAATCATATCTTCTTAGCTTATAATCTGATCTACAATAAATGTATAGATGTATTCTAGGAATTGATATAAATATGCTATGATCTCGTTAAAAATGATTCAGATATTTTAAGCACAGTGGGTGCTATATGTTGTTCAAAAAGAACTTTTTGATGATTTAATTCTTGAGTCGACAACTGTATCATTTTTCGGATTTGTTTCTTTAATAATCATTTTATTGCTATTGCAAAATAAGTGAGATCTTAGAAAAGAACAGATACAGATTTTTTTATTTTATCACCATGAATTCAGGCTTCATGTAGGCTGGAAGGCATGTGGATAAATTTAACTATACCTCAGTTACTTTTCTGAATACTTCTGTTTCAACAGCATAAGCTCAAGCCATAGTTCTCAAATTAGTTTCTAAATTTTCCAAAAGATTTTTATCAACTCCCGTTATTGATGCAAGATAAGGATATAAAAAAAGTCGTAACGCATAGCCATCATTAGTGGTTCAAAACCCTAGTTTTAGTATATCAACAAGTATGCAACTGTCTTTTCAATTCATCAATTATATGTATATATATATCGTATCGAATAAACTATCGATTTTTTTTGCATACGATAGACACTGACGTATCGAATGAAAACTCGAGAAATGTAATGTCGATTACTCGATATCGAATGCTATTATTTCAAATTCAATAAATTTCATTAGATATCGAGAGTCATGATACCAAAATAAATAATTTCGATCAATTTTGCTCGATATCGTATGCGGTGATAAGACCCCAGGTTGTTTCGGAAGCACTTACAACAAAATAATACACACATGTAGAAGTGCACACAAGTAAGAAAATTTGAAACAGATGTGTAGTTAGAACAGGCTTGCCAGAAGATTTCAAATTAAAAGTGCTAAATCATCAACAAAAAAATTGCTAAATTGTTCTACAGCAGAAAACAAAAATAACATTTATTTCAAGGCGAATTCATGTAAACGGTGGTGTCGATACTACAACAAGTAACAACACCAAAAACACAACAATGTATTTTTTTGTTGCTTTCGTTGGCCGATATGTCAAAAACACAAGTAACTTTTGACATTCCTCTCCCTAATTAAGAAAAAAAAGTAGCACAGCTGTGTTTTCAACACCACCTGAAAGTCAATTCGCCTTGATTTATTTTTTGAATATAATAAAAGATTTATATTTGAAATTTTTACATATTTATGTTTTAATAAAAAACACAACATATTTTTAAAATAAAGTCGTTACAACTATTTTAAATTTCAATCATGTCATTTTCATATACCAACTCATTTTGACTTTTCATATGAACCGATTTGCTTTACAATATCATCCGATAAGTTTAAAGTGTGGCAACAAATGTTGCCTAAAGGAGGGTTCAATATCTTATAGTGGAAGGTTAATGTACGCGGCATGCGGCTGCGGGCGGTAATAGCACTGCCATTGTGAAAATGTAAGCAATGTTCATACAAAAAAAATTACAAATCACAAAAAATAAGACTTGGCATTACTTGGAAAAGATGACGCGCGGCAAAGTTGAATTTTTTCAACTTTTGTTTTAAGCCTCGTGAAGTAGACGTTGCCATACACAAACATAATCATTTAACAAAAGAAATTTAAATAACATTACAAATTAAGAGCAAAAAAACTTATTTGATAAGTAAATTCTTATAATGTTCAAATAAATCGTTTTTTTATGGATTCAACATTTTTAACAGTTTATTCAACATTTGCCGCTTTCATTTGCCTATCAAAAAAATTTCAAGCGAAAAACTAAACAGCTGATCGCCGCCCGCAACCGCATGCCGCGTACATTGGCCTTTCACTATTATGCGTATAATTGAACATAACAGTTCTATTTTTATTCTAGTTCTCAGTTTACTGTTTATTAAGCCCAATAAACACTTTTAATTTATTTGTTCATTAGAATAAAATTAACTGTATTCGTTCTTTCGTTGTTTTCTTTTTCGTACACTACAAATATGCAGAAAACAGTATGCGCTATTAAAGTTTTTTTAAGATATTTTAACAACAATAGACTGAAGTTTTTATATATTTGTTTTTAATAAAAGGCGTGTTCACCAAAATATGCAAACACAAATCGCGAATTTAATGATTTGGAAAGATAATTGGTCGGCATATTTTTTAAAATATCGATAAAAAAAAAACATGAATTTGCATGAAAACCTAAACCCTATTAAAGGTCACTACACACTATCCTATTAAGTCGTACGATATGTCAAAAAAATCGTGTGTGTTCATAAAGTATGATAGTGTGGCCTAAAAATTTAACTAAATGACAGATTTTTTTGACAAGTCTGACCGACTTGCAAAAGTTTTTAAAAATTTTCATAAAATGATAGTTTCTATGCGATCAGAGTTGTATTTTCTAATACAGCTGATAAGAAAACAACAATGTCGGCTTCATTGATTTAAAGCATATTTTTTGTGTAATAGTGTGGCACCTGTAACAGACTTTTGTTGCGATTTTTTTTGAGTGTGATAGAAATTTGTCAGATTTTCCAGTGAATGAATCGAACGATTGTGTAGGATAGTGTATCACGACCTTAAGAAGCATAAACAAAAAAGAAAGCCCAATTATATTATACCCTTAATAAAATAAAAAAACTATTTTTATGGACCTTTTTTATGGTCTAAGTACTTTTTTTTTATTTTTTTTTTGTGCATATTTTGGATTTTCCAGTGCATATTTTAAGCGCATAGTTTGATCTGTTTAGTGCATGAAAATCTCAATCCAACTAATTAAAAAAAACTTAATGAAAACAAGTAAGAAAGTATAGGCGGTCAAGCCCGACCATATGATACCCTACACCACAGTATTTAAAAACACATCATGCTTATGTGTCCATATAAATATGGATTTATCTATGTTTATAAACTTTATGAAAATCGATTTGAAAGTTTGTGAGAGGCAGAAATTGCCCCCTACCTCCCCTTGTGGTCCTATTTTTTAAAAACTGTATAGCTAATGTGTCCATATAGATATGCATCTAACTATGTTTTAAATTTCATTAAAATCGGTTTGATAGTTTCTGAGAGGAAGAAATTTCCCCTATCTTCCCTCGTGGTCCTACGAGTCGGCCCATTTTCAATAGGCTTGGTCCTTGTGCCAATAAGAACCTATGACCCAAATTTTATCAAATTATCTCCAAAATTGCGACCTGTACTTTGCGCACAAGGTTACATGGACAGCCAGCCAGCCGGACATCGTTAGTTCGACTAAGAAAGTGATTCTGAGTAGATCGGTATACTTTAAGGTGGGTCTAGGACCACTATTTAAGGCGTTACACACATCAGCACAAATGCATAATACCCTCTCCACTATTGTGGTGTGGGTATAAAAAGTACTTTTTAGGTTGTGTGGTTATTGCGGTATTTTCTATCTTAAAAAGTACTCAACAACTATGAAAAATGTCCATGCCTGACTTATCATAAACAAAAATTTGTATTGTTTACATTTTGTGGTAGTGAGTGTGTGTTAGCTTGTGTGTGTGTAAGTAAGTATCTATGTTGCGGGATTCAATGTAGAGGTGAGCGTATTATTGCGTTTGGTACACAATACTCAACACCAGTGTGACCAGAACTTGAAATTTCTTGCAGCTTTATTTGGCAAAAATAATAAGGTCAAATAATGCTAAAGGATTTTTGTTGAAAATTTATTAACAGTATAAAATTGTATTCGAAACTAAATACATTTAAACAAAACTTAAATAAATGAAAATATTGAAAAAAGCTAAAATGCTATATCAGCTTTTCCGATACAAGCAAAATACAGTTGTAACTTGATTTTTGCTCGCTATGAAAACCGCACTCAACAAAACTCTTTTATTGGACAATTTCATTCAAAACATTTGTTGATTATATATACTATTTCTTTGAAAGTATATCCGCATTTGATTTCATTACAATATCATCTTTTTCATTAATTGTAGTCCCTAAACTATTCTTCTTTACCATTTTGCACAGAACACTAGACTAAAAAATATTCAATTCAACTTGTCATCTGTTTCATACTACTTTTCGACTTTTTCATGAACTTTATTTAACTAAAGACTCGAAAAACATACAAACAAACAAAAACATATTTACTAAGAAACATATGTTAAAAGGTTTCAAGTATAGAAATCAAAATTTTCAAACGCTGCAAGGACTGAGTACGTCAAAAGAAAAATGTTTGCGTTGCAAGAATCGCTGTATGTGCAAGAGTCGAGTTTCTACTGTAAAAACGATTATGTTTTTTTGCTTTTCATTGTATAAAAAGATTTTTAGACAAGTTTATTTTTATACCTAGTTTAAGAAAAGTTGGCGTTAAGAGATATTTTTTTTCAGATTTTTCGTTTGATTAACCAAATATGTCTTAACATTTACACTATATCATGGAATCAAAGCTTTAATTTTTTGAATTGCAACTATATATATAAATTCTGTTTTTACATTGGAATGTGAAATTTCCTTGTAATTTTATTTCGTAAAAATTAAGTGGAAACTAATTTCTACAATCAACACGACTTTAAATATGGGCATTTCCAGCGAAAAGTCTACTTTTTGTAACGTAACGCCAGAAATATTTTAAATTGTTTCTCAACAAATTTTATATGCATAGTTTACTTTTCTATATTTTGGAGTAAAGCGCAACTAGCTCTACATTTAGTAACAAAAGGCATAGCGGTTGAACAACAGGGTCCGATAATATATACAAATACAACCTTCTTTGCAATCTGGCGTTACATAAAAAAAGTAGACTTTTCGCTGAAAATGCCTATATTTACCTTAAAACGAGCAAAGATTTATAAATTTTATAGCTTGAAAAAAAATCTATATAAGTCCAAAGTTTACTAAAAAAGGTTTTATACAAAACATCTTGCTCAATCCTTATTCAGTTTTGTAATGCAAGTCAAAATCCACTTCCGTTTTTTTAACGTCACGCCAGCGCTGATTTTTGCTTATATCTGCCAATGCTTAGCGTCAATTACTGTATTTTTTTCCTGAATGTAGTGCTACTTCATTACTTTGTATATATATACATATATGTGTATAAACTCTTTTTACTAATTTGACTTCTTCATTTAATTTTTTTACAATTTGTGGTACAAAAATCACGACACGTCAAAATGGAAATGCCGATATTCAATTTCTTTACAAAACATGCAAGACATTTCCATATACATATAAGAATTATTCGTTTTCATTTGAAATTTATTTTTGAGTGGAACTATTTTTAGTCAAAATTTATAAAAGAAAACTATGTTTTTAAAAAAAATCTATTTTTCCAAATTTTAAAAATAAAACTAAAAATGTTAAATGAAAATTTTCCAGCTTAATAAAAAATTTTAAATGCTAAATTTAGCTGCAAAAATGCCAAAATGGGCACACTGCTCAACACCCTCTACTTGCTTACTACAACAACAATACAAACTACTCTTCTGAGTCTTAAGAGCAAGTGGGAGAGTAATTTTTGTTGGTGTTGTTGTTGCTGTAGCTGTTTTTGTTATTGGTTTGTCGATTTTTATTTAGTGTTTGTTACGTTGTGTTGCATATTATCTTATGGCGCGGCCCATACACACAGTCATTTAGCCAGCTTAAGCGAGCACTCATTACTTGCTTAACTGGATGCGTCGCAGAAGTTTTGTTAAAACACGTTGTTACAGTTAAGCCACACGCTCTTACTCGAAATTTTGTGAAAAAAAACCAAAACGTTAAAAAAATATTCAAATTTTACAAAAATATTTTTAAAATTAAAAAATATATGTACATAAAAAGATATTTACAATTAAAAAGTTGACAGAAACATTTTTAAAAATCATTTATTTATATACACTTTATGTATAACAAATAAAAATAGATAACAACAAAGTAATTTAAACAAAATGTGAAATAAATTTTATTAAATTTGCATCAGAAATATTAAATACCTAACGAGTTTAGTGAAAAATAGCTCTTTACAAGGCCAAAAATCTAATAAAATAAATGTAAATATTGTAAAACTAACAAAAAAAATTTAAGTAAAACAAATCTTAAATTTTCTTGACAAAAAAATAAATTAAATACCTAAAAAATGCAAAAAATGTCCAACGACAACTCAACGCAAAAGTTCGTAAAAAATTGAATTTTAATATTTTTAAAAGCCGACGGTATTCGTATGTCTTTAAACTACAAAGTTAAATTAAAAACCGATACAATTTTAATCAAGCCTGCAAAAAAGTTTTGAAATTTTTCTATCCCAAGAAAAAAAAAATACTATAAAAAATATCAAAACCAATTATGTATTTTATAAAAAAAATTACAAAATATTAATAAAAATCTTCAAAATGTTTGTTTTAAATTCCAGTTTTTCTAAAGTGTAACATATTTTAAAACTACTTCAACATTTCCATAAAGTATGTCAAACAACGAAATTAATTATAAGTTTATTGTACATTAATTATAAACACTAAACAAACTAAAATAAATACACTTCGTCTAATAGTAATAAATTGCAGAATGTCTCGAAAAAATTAATAATAAACAAAAAATTTAAACATTTTTTGCGAAATTTCCCTAAAATTTTCATGATCTTAAAATCGACAAACCTCTCTAAAAATGAGAGGCTTAACCCACCTGGTTAAACGAAAAAAATTTAAGGGAATTTGAAGAATGCTTTCGTTGTTTTGACGTTAGAGTTTTAAAAAAAATAAAAAATTGTTGTTTTTAATAGAAATCTAAGCGGAAAGTGAAAGTAGAGCAGAGTCAGGTGTAAAGCCTTTTAGAATATTTTTTTTTTGAAAGAATTCAACTAATCGATGTCTCGATTTGCCGATATAACTGCGATATACTAGCAGAATCCATTCCATTTGGATAATTGTCACTACTTCAAAACCTATGAAAAAATTTCACTCTTTACCAACATTTACCCATCAAAAAATTCAAATTCCCACAAAATGTTCCCCGGTAGTGGTTAGCTGTTTGCTCGGCGCTAGGGTTGCAGGTTTGATTCCCGCCTTAGACTGTACTCTGTTTAACTACAACGGGCTGATAGTCTCAATTGCTTTTGCTTAGTTTCTTAAGTATAAATTGTATTTATTTAGTACAGTTAATGATTTCTAAAAAACGAGCAAAAGTCTGCAGCTTAACACAGTGAATATCAAGAATTTCGCCCTTGCCGCATCAAGGTCCATCTCCTAAACTAATTTTCCCAAAATCGGTCTATTCACTTCGGTGATTGTCCTTTACAGCTAAACTCTCAAACTTGCAAACATTTTCTCTTTATACAAATAAAATGCAGTTGCTATAGACTATAGTTAGACGTAATTGTTTACTAGACTATGGTTAATATCTTAGACTAGACAAAAGTATTTTTACTGTACTAGGTACAGTTGTACTAGGTATATACTAGATTAAACTCGATATTATAAACTAGACTAGACTTGAAACTTTCGTCTAGAATAAAGTCAATATGAGATTTTTTGTTAAAATACTTTCAACAAATGATTATTTAATTTACTGCCTGTTTTTAGAACGCGAGTGCAAAAGAGATTTCTTTTACTAACATCGTACTGACCCCCTGTTTCCACATGCGAAAAACTCAATGCACCCACACTTTTTCGCTAGCATTCACACAATTTTTGTACTTTCAGCCAATTGGCTTTTTCCTCGATTTTTCGTTGATAATACGTATACACTACTTGAAAGTAATTACTTGCATGTGGAAACGTAGGGTGAGGGTGTGGATCCGACTATAGACTCATTTGCATTCAATATATTCATTATAGGTTATTGAAATTTTTGCCCATATTTCGTAGTTGATTTTTTATTTATTATATTTTTCCTTTTCTGCTTTTATTATTATTTTAGGTAGTGTACATATTTTAAATTTACCTCTTTTGCTTTATTTATTTAAAAGCTTCTAGAACTTCAAGTAAAAAAGCTCTAGCTAGATACGTCTTAACTTTTAATTTAAAACAAATATTATTTTTTAAATTTGTTATAAATTAATTTGTCTTATAAAATTTACATAATATTATGCTATAATAATATTTTTTATTGCTCTTTTTGCTTAACATACATACATACATACACAAGTAAAATAAATTTTGTCAACCTGTTTGTTATTTAATTGAAATTTACGTCAAAATATTGTAAAGAAAATAATATAAATAATCATACATATTTTCCGGGTCATAATGGACGATTTTTTTGAAAAACTACAATCAACATACCACCAGATTTATCTGCATTCAACATTTTCTTCAAATACAGTACTGTATCAACAATCAACATACTATGGAATTTACAGCAATCAACATTTAAGACCTTTATCGAAACAACTAGCTGAACCACAGCCCGAACAGGATTTTAAAAATCCTTATGGTTAAAGTGAAATTACCACATTCCTACGAGTTTTAAGAAAGTTCTTCTTGTAAAGTTACAAAAAAAAACAAAATCTTTTTTATTCGACGTCAAGTATTTATAAAAAAAAAACGTAAATTCTCTACTCAGCCTATCTACTTCCTTAAACTATATTTAGCAAAATTAGAACATTTGAAAAATTTTTTGATATTTTTTTACGTAAAAATAGTTTAAATCGTATTTAAAGGTCGTAATTCACTATCCTAGACAATCGTACGTTTCATTCACAAGAAAATCTGACAGAATTCCATCCGACATTAAAAAAAAATTGCAAAACTGTTGTCAATGCTACAACTACCATACAAAGAATATTGAGAATCATATGACTTAGCTACCTTTCAAGAAAATGCAACTCTGATAACATAAAATCTATAATTTTAATGAAACTTTTCATAAACACTCCATCTGTCTGTCACTCAATTTAATTTTTTGTTCACACTGTCATACTTTATGGGCTCACACGATTTTTTGATAAATCGTACGACTGAATGGATAAGTGAATCACCGGCCTAACTTAAGACTTACTTTTTGCAAATGCTTTAGCTTGGTCCAACAGCTGTTTGTCAATGCCAATGCCAAAAGGCAACAAAACCCGGTACCATATAATCTCCACTCATTTATACACGCAGAGAAAACAATTTTTCGATGTGGTCACCTCCAACAAAACTATTTTAAAAGAAAAACTTTTGAACATATTATGGTTATTTTAACCATATTTTTCACCTGCAACTAGATTATGGTTAAATAGACATAACTTGCTACTTGCTTCTTTTAATTGTATGGTTTTAAATTAACAATAAGGATTTTCGGTTTACCAAGAGCAACATGTTATGATTGAAAAACCAATATGGGTATTTCTACCGAAAAGTCTCCTTTTTGTCACGTTACGCCACCAAGCATTACAAATTAGAACAACGTGAGTTTAAAATATATACCAAGATTAATTGCTTGGTGGCGTAACGTGACACTTCCTTGGAAATGCCATATAGTGTTATCAGTAGTAAGCATTACAAATATCAAATTTTTCATCGCATAGATATAAAGACCATCCAAAAATATTAAGCAATGATATATTTCTTTATCGCGATCGTTAAAAAAGTTTACGCACCAAACGCAACGAAGTTCGGAATTTTTGTTTTTCTTTTAAGGTTGTGTGTGTGTGTGAAACGCTAGCAAAGTTCTACATGGTGAATTAAAGTATGCCAAAATTCATACTAGCCCCGGGTGCTAGTAAAATATGTGTCAACATTTTACATCCATGGGTAATTTGATACACCCCAAGTATCAAAAACAATATTTATTTCATAATTTCATTAATTAAAAATTGTTTTGAAAATTTGCGTTATTATGACGCAATTTCGCGGAAAATTTTTATTAAATTAGAATAAATAATTTTTCAGTTTTAAGCGACTCCTTTGTAAAATATATGTGAGTAGATTGTTTTCTGAGTAGAAGTTTGTAACCGACTAAGGCCAAAAGGCCCGGTTATTGAAAATGAAGAAATAAAAACACAGGGCTCGTATGTGTTCTCTTAAGTACTGGACTAGAAGTTTTCATCAAGTTTTGATACATTTTCTATTAACATCACGAACTTTGCAAGTGAAATACTCATATACATATGTACATATGAATGTGTACCATAATAGTATATATTTTTTTATTTATACATACTATTGCACTTGATCATAAAGAGGGTATTAACGCGAATTTTTATTTTTAATTCAATTAAAAAAAAATCGATACGTAATATTCATAGGTACATACTCGTTGTCGGTTTAAAAATTCTTTTTCATATGTCTTCAATTTAAAAAAGTTTTGCTTGTGCTTAATTTTTTAAATTTTGAGTTAATACACTCTACGATCAAGAGCGATTATATGCATACCTAAAGTGCATTCGGTGCGTGAACTTTTTCATCAAAATTACCGTAAAAAAATAATTTTTACTATGTATCAGATAAATATTGTTGCTTGCCCATAGCGTGGTGCGATGAAGAAATTTTGTAAAATAAAATTTTTTGGCCCTAATGTTTGTCACACCTAACAAAGATTTTACGAAAAACATCGCCTACCAGCAAACGTTTTGCAAAAGCAAACAAATGTTGAATCAAATTTGTGGTTACGTATGCGACGTCAAATATTTGTTAAGTGTGACCATACCTTTAACATTTACGTTTTCATTTAGGGACATTTTGTTTTTTATTCGGTTTTACAAATCTATATTACTGATTTTTTTCTTAGCTTTTATGCAATAGACCAAAAACTTTGCCTCAAGAACTCCTTTCATTTTAGTACATATCGCTCATTTACTAATAGAACTTCAAAACTCAAGCAACTCCATTTCGAGTTAATCGCAGTTAAAGTTTTTAACCACTTAGAAAAAATAAAGACAAATTCTCGTAAAACGGGGAAAGTATAAAAGATATAAATATGAATTTAATACACAATATACAACGTAAAAATATTGAGTTATGACATTGTATTAGTAAATGAACGATATGCACATTAAATTAACAAAATAATTTAAATTTACAAATTTTGACTGATAGATTTTAACACATTGTTCAGGGTAAATTTTTAATGTTTGTTGATTATGGGTTTTTATTAACGAACATTTTCCCGGATTTATTTATGAACTTAAAAACATCTGCAAGTTACAGTGGTTACTGAGATTTTAATATTCTTCCTATTCTTTTTGAGACCAAAAACAAACAAAAAAATTGTATACAAATCGTTTTGCTTTTAACGTGAATTTTAATGAAATTTCTTAAGAAATGTACACACAGGCAAAGGATAAATGTGACCTGACCATCCTAATTACTCGTTATTCCAAAGAAAATGAACGAAAACATAAATGCATTTTCTTTGAATTGACGGTAAAAGTCATATTCGAACAGGTACCAATGTACGAAAAACATTTCAGGTATAATTTTTGAAAAAAAAAAAAAAAAATATTTTTGTTTGTTACAAACTCAACGCTTATTAACTAACGGATTCTGTCCATGCTTAAAACACACAGATGAACATTTATGTGCGTGTGTATCTTTCTGTCAGTGATGGCTGTGTTACCTTAAGTTCAGTTGGTACCTACAACATATATACGAATACGTGTAAATGACATTGAAAAGGTAAACAAACCTACATACCAGAGAGTATTTGGAGTCCTGAAATCTATGCGGTCGCAAAAAAAAAAAAAATACTAAAAACCTTTATGGGAGATTCATGACGTTAAAGCAGTCCTTTTTTGTACTCAAATGGAAGCTACGACTTTGAATGCAATTTAACAGTGGCTTATCTGATAAAAGAGCGCAATACGGCCAACATTTTCAAAACATGTTATATTCGTAGTTTTTTTTCATATAAAATTGTTTATCCCCACTAAAAATAAACCGGTTTGAAAGAATTAACAATTTATTTCGTATGTCCATTGTTCAGTCACAAGGCATCTTCAGAAAATACACTTTTTGTTAAAAGCGCAAAGTAGGCAAACTCCAGGACCGCTATACACTATACTCTCTGACAGGAGTCGCGGCACTCCAAAGTGGTTGCAAAGTTCTTTCAAAGAATGCGGGGAATACCGCCCATATAAGGCAGGTCTTAAAATTTAAACTTGTTTTCAAACACATAAGTCTTGTCCTAAACAAAAATTAAAAAAATTTTGTTGTTTTTTGTTTGGCTTAAGGTCATATATTAAAATTATAAATAAGTTGATGAAAATATGACAAGCAGTGAGGACGTATCAACCTTTTTGTAGTTTTAATTTGACAGTGTTTTAAATCCCCTGAAGATGACTATCGATGTATGGTCGAAATATCGGATGAAAAATAAAAAACAAAATTAAAAATACAAAAATTTGTGGATTTTTTATTTATAATTTTAATATATGAGCTTAAGCCAAACAAAAAACAACAACATAGATAATCGACACAGGTCAACAATAAATATTGAACAAATTAAAAAAATATTAATTTTAAGATACAAATCGCCTTTAAAAGATTTTTAAAAGTTCGAAAACGTTAACAAAATAAGACTTGTTACAAGATTTGGATTTTTTTGTTTGCTAAAATTAAAATTTATCTTCTAGAGATTTTGTATTGAATTCATTTAGTTTTAATGTCAGAATATTTTTACGAAATACTGTATTTACCACAATAAGATGTGTGTTTTTCTAGACTTGTTTTGTAGTAAAATACAATGTGTATTTTAAGATAAGATTAGAATAAAAAATAAACATTTATTTGTGTGGCTGAATAGAAATTCAGGTAAAGTCACCACAAAAGTGTGGAAGGGAAAAAAATTCATAGGGTTCAAAAACAAAAAAAAAAAAACAAAAAAAAAATTTGTGAAAGTACTTATTAAGCAGCAAATAAATAATAATTTATAAGAATACGAAG
This sequence comes from Pollenia labialis, assembly GCA_949318255.1. Classification (NCBI taxonomy): domain Eukaryota; kingdom Metazoa; phylum Arthropoda; class Insecta; order Diptera; family Polleniidae; genus Pollenia; species Pollenia labialis. The sequence continues at coordinate 13,039,138 of OX439144.1, read as the reverse complement.
CAAATACCTACATACACTGAAAACAATCTATACAACATTTTTGGCACGAAACTTTTGTAGCTGCGTTTATCGTATCAAAAATTTACGGATTTTACTAGTCCTGTAATGTATTTTATCTAGGGTTTGCAAAACTAGGTCGGTATTGGAAAATCTTTATTTGATTGACTATTTATCTTTTACTACTCGATAATTTTAATTTTTATAAGAACGAAACCTACTGAAAATGGGTCCATAATTTCACAAAGCCCCAACACAAATAAAGTCTGAATGCCCATTAACAATCTTATTATGTTGTTACTTAAATTAAATACCTAGGTATGGTCCAAAAATATCTTTTTGCAATCTTAATCATATTGCTAAATTGTACTAAAGTCGATGGTACAAATATCACTCCCGAAAATAGCTTTAATGCCACAACATCTTTAAAAATGTTGGTCTATGGGTTACAGTTAGTGTACAAACTCAAAAATTTGACTGTAGGTATAAGCTGAGGAGTAGGTATCAAATAATTGGGCTTGGCCCAACTGCGCTTTTATATTGATTGTTTTGGACAGAAAAGATATATAAAATACCGAAATCGAAATTGGGATAAATTCTATACCTATTCTATGTTTAGAAAATAAAAATTTCGATTTTCGATGTTTTCGGTATTGCAAGAACCATAAGAATATTTTATCTATGTACGTATTTAGACCTGTAACTTCATGAAACCAAATTTAATTTTTTAAAATGTACGTTAATCCTTAATTAAAATTAAACGAAGAAGGTCACTAAACTTTAAGTAAAAGTCGAATAAAAATAGATACTAAAACAACACGTAGATCTAACACAAGTATCTCTGATGTGTCACAGAGTAAATTTGTGGTATCCCAGAAAACACAATGGTTAAGTAACAAATTGAAAGTGTTTTAAAATGTAAATAATTTAGAAAACATTTGAATAAAGTTTACCATTTTCCAAAGAAATTCTTAAGGTCTTAAGGAAAGCATTTTTGTTTGCTGGGTAGAATTGTTTATTTAAGAGTGTATAAATGTGTGTTTATTTTCAAACAAATCCATAAAACTAAGTAAACAGCAATGTAAAAGTTTATAATATAAAAGAATTAACAATGACAAGAATTTAATAAAACAAAAAAACTTTGAAACAGATTTTTTCAAATAAAATACGTATACATAGGTACGTACCTACGTTTGTACAAATTTTCAGAGAGACATGTTTAAATCCAAGCAAACATTTTTGAATTGGCGAATCCTATATGGGATCCATTGTCAGTTATGGACTTACGATTTCAAAAAAGTCCACGTTTGGCTGAGAGCTTTTTGCGAGTATGAATATCATAAGAATCAAGTGGCCACAACGTTGCCAGATCGATAATTTTATTATATTTTGGATAATTTTTTTTTAACAAAATATGATTTTTTTTCTCAAACGAAGATTTTTTATTTTTTGAAATTATGATTTGTAACTTTAACTTTGCTTGTACAAAATAAATAATTTTTTTAGCAGTTTTTCAAACAGTTAATTTTTAAGACAATGAAGTTTAAACTTTAAATGTGTACCTATCAGCTTGCTTGTTGTGTGTTGGTTTTGCACGCATTTTTACCTAGTGTTTAGCATACGCAAAAATGCTTCATTATTTCTGGGCGTACCAAATATTAAAAAAGCATCTTAGATTAGCGGTAGTTAATTTTTAAAATAGTGAAGAAAAAAAATTATTTGTGAAAAGAAAAACGTATTTTTACTTATAAAATGGAAAAAGGATAATCCATTTTTTTTCAACGAGTTATTTTTTAAATGTAATTTTTTCAAAATGCCTTCGACATAACAACGAAACCTATCAGAAAATATATAATACTTAATTAGTCTGGGTTCGCACTATGAAAGATTTCTTTCTGAAAGTCAGAGTTTATAGGAGAGAGAGGAGAAAAGAAAAGCATGTTCTCTTCCCCTCTCACCAATAAACTCAGACTTTCTGAAAGAAAACTTTCATAGTGTGATCCCAGACTTAGGAACCAATAATATTTCATATTGTTCGAGCATGAATTTAATGGTATATCGTATATATGGTATATGGTATTGTTTAATGAAGACGGTTTTACCTCGGGCTTAGAATAACTGACATCTGGAGGCGCCACAGTCAGCAAATACCTATTTGCTATAAGCTAGTTTTAGTACTTAGTCGTAAAATGAAGTTTAAGTTGTATGTATCTTTTTGAAGCCAATCATTCTTTGACCTTTGGACTTATCACTACCGCCTTTTAATTGCTCGCACTCAAATTTAAAGTCTTGATTTTATTTAACCAAAAGAAGAATTAAATAAAATTATATTTTAGTTGAAAATTTAATTTTTAAAGCCTACAAAACTATACTTTTTCTTTTGCTTGCAAATTTCCTGATTAAATTATCAGTTCTGTAAACAAAAAACAGCTGATTGCCTCGTTACAGAAAATAAAAAAATGTTCTCTCAATTACTCTTTTAATTGCACAAATTTTTTTATATGGAACGCTTTTGGTTGACTTTGTGCAAGTTCGAACTGTTTCGTCGAACACATCTAATATGTGGTAATCTGTGCCAAATTTTATCTTTTGTTATATGTAGGTAGGAAGGTAGATGGGTAGGTATAAAAAGAACAAAATAAAACTCGGTAACAGGATATTTTAGTTAGCACTAAATATTTTGTGCGAAATTCCCAGAAAAAAGAAGAATAATTTATGTTAATACCCCTTTCCAGAACATAAACTTACCTCGGCTTTATAGGCACTACCTACATACTTACATATGTACCTACATAGATATCTTTAAATTGGCTTAAATTACATACCTACCTATTACAAATGCAAAATTGTTTATCTTTTCAATGTAATTGCGTAGACACTATTAAACAGATATTTTTGGTACCGCCCTCTTCATTGAATTCTTGAATTGTACCTACAATGAGTTGAAACAAAAATTTTTTCATCACAATTTGTCAATGGATCGATCCAACATCTCAAATGTAGCTACATATGTACATATGTATGTATGTGTAGGTATGTATAATTTTGTTTTGCACAAAAAAATCAAACGCTTTTAACCTTTTTAGGGTCATCTACTATATACCAATTTTCTTTAGACTAAAACGTTCTTCAGAATTAAAAAAAAATTACTAATACCAATTTTCTTTAGATTAAAACGTTCTTCAGAATTAAAAAAAAATACCTATGTATTATTTTCTACATTTGGCTTGCGTGATTTAATTGTCTTCTTTATTATTAAAGGGTTAATTTAGTTTCGAGCAATGACAACAACAACAAATAAAGGGAATTTTAATGTCACAAACTAACAACGAATAAACTAAATTTTAAAATACTCGTTTTTGCATTCTTCTCCTTTTGCTTTTATTTTTGTTGTTGTTGTTATTATTGTCGTCGTTATTGTTGCAGAAACCTGTTAATAGCATTTGCAAAGCAAAACAAAAAATCCAGCAAATACACTAAAAGAAAAACAAGTATGAGAGAAACTCTGTATCAAGTGTTGCCAGAATTTTTTTTATAGCAACCGTAATAAAAAAATTATTATACTAAATTCAGCTAAATGAAAAATAAATTTTAGGTCAATAATTTATTGTAGAAATGTGTCATAAAACACTGTTGCCATAATAGCAATGTTATTTTTCTAAAAAAAGCACTAAACTCTTTTATGCATCCCAACTTGTGCGAAACCGCGAAATACCTACGTTGTGACGAAATAATAAATTTAAGATTATTTATTTAATAAGTTTTTTGAGATTCCCAAAAATAAGGATAATAAAAACTTTTACGCAAAAAATCAAGAAATTTTAATTTTAAATAAAATGTAAATTTACTGTTTAGAATATCCTTTAGTGGAAAAATGCTTCATATCCACAATCGCGATGTCAGTTAAAACAGGTATTTCTCCACTAAGCAAAGCATTACCACTAGTGGCTTTTAAAACGTTTTTCCACGATTCACAACTTAGGAACGATTTTTGGTGGTTTGCCCTTAGTTTTTTGTTTTATATGCATTTCTGCCATTTTCAACAATTTATTTTCATTGTTTTTCGAATTTCCAAATAAATTTTTATTTTTGCACCTCTGCTACGCATATCAGTTACTTCCAACAATTTATTTTGTGTCATTTTGTAAGTAAAATACAACTTTTTTGTAATTGCATTTTGACCGATAGGCTATAAGGTGCAAAATTCTGGGGGATTTGATGTTTGTGCAATGTAAGAAAGTTAATCTGCAAAAACCTGGTTTTCAAAAATTTTTCTTTTACAATGTTTTAGCATTTCATAATGCTGATAAATTTAAGGGAGTATTAATCACCTACGTGCATTCCATTGTAAGCAATTTATTAAAATTGTGTTATATGGCGATGTACATATAACTGCGGGATGTGTACATACATACATATACATACCTATACGCGGTGTCGGCTATTTAAATATTAAACTATAAAATCACAGGTTGAAATGCATATGAATATGTTTAATGTTTTTATCCGGTGTGCATATCGATAAATAAACAAATTTTTGTGATATGAATAGGTATGTATGCAAAAAAATAAACTAACTATGAAAGACATACATACCTATGTACATTTAAGCGATATACATATGTATACTTTTTCGATAATAAAAAAAAACTCTTACGTTTGAGGTCAGAAATAAAACCAGATAATTTTTATAAAAATGCTTAAATGTCCCGTTTCAGTTTTTTGGTTTATGATAATAATTGCCAAAATCCATAGCCCGTTAAAAACAAAAACCTTCTATTTCAGTGAGTAGCAGCATTTTCGATATTTAATTATTTGTTAAATAGGTATATCCAATAATTTTCCACGACCTTCCTGCATAAAAGCCTTATTTATCATTAATTTAATTTTAAAAATCTTATATATAAATACGGGAACAATTTTTTTGTGGTTGATTTTTAAGTATCTTATCGTTCACCGATTTTAATAAAACATATATCGTTTAAAAGGTATTTTCGTGTAGATATGCACAATATAAATTTTATAGTTCATTACGATTTTCTTATCAAAAAATTATTTATTTTCTTACAATTTAAACCTAAAAATTTTAAATAAGGTACATTTAATTTTCTGCAAAAGTTATTTCTATGCCTTACATAAGAACTTTAACAGGAAGAACAGAAAGATAACGCACCTGGGAAGGACAACTTAGGCGCCGAAGAATTGTCCGTAACCAAAATGACGAAAATCAAGATGGTAATGTTTTAGTCGATGGATATAAATCCGCTTTAAATATTTTACCCATAAATTTTGATAGTCACAGTTGCGGTTCAATGGATAAAGAGTGCATAGATGGAGGGGATATTATGCTTTTGTACTAAATTATGTAACAGATAAAAATATTGGTTCTGAACCCCCCCTTTAGCGTTCCAATAGATAAAGTCCGTTTGGCTGGCTGGCATACATACAATATACAAAGTCTTTATTTCTAGAATGCAGTCGATTGTGTCGACTGCTGGCGCATAATAGTTATTTTAAATATACCTATGTCCTGTAAAAAATTATCTGAAAAAACAGAGTGGGAGTTAGTAGCAAAAGTACTATTTTAAATTCCTCGTTAATATAATAAAGTATATAAAAAAAGAAAACAAGATGTGTTATTTTTTACTAAATAAAACTAGAAGCTAGCTTATCCTACAACAATAAACTTCAGAGTAATTATTGAAAATAAAAATTGGGAATTAAGCACGACGAACAACATCTTATTAATTAAAATAATTAACTAAATTTTGGAATATTACATACATTGAGCAGAGTGTAATTTTTAAATTTTTACAAATTTTCTCTCAATACAATGCTGGAACCGAAATTTCTAAATTGTAAATTTAAAGGTAAATATAGGAAGGTACTGAATATAAATTACAAAGTATATGTATTTTCTAGTTAAAAAATTTAATTTTTTACTTTTACTTATATATCTTCCTATAATTACAACCACTTTACAATTTTTTTCTTAGAGTGTATACCTACGCCTAAAGAGCATTGGCATGAAAAAATCTTATACAAGAAGCCAAATAAATTATATCTATAAACCAACATAAAAAAGACACAAACAAATTAAATATAAGCCCGTACAATGACTATAAGAAACTATATAGACTTATACACTTAAGCATTAATACTTATTAAATTGCGAAGCAAACAAAAAACCCTCTAAAATGGTTTAATTTAGGTTTTCTGGGATACCATATGAAATTCGATTTTAATAATCGCCTTTCAATTCCTGCAATTTAAGTTAAATAGGTAGGTATACATATACTGGGAATCGAGATTATGTCAGTCCTGATAATCCTAAAAACTTCGGTAACTGGATTTCCGGTTTGGTATTGTTGGTATCTAAGTATGGTAAAGTGTTTATTTAAGCCTTACAATCAGGGCTGCCAGAAATTTTCAGCAAAAAATCTTAATTTTAACAAAAAAAAATCTTATTTTTGAAGAAAAAATCTTATTTTTGAAGAAAAAATTTTATTTTTGGAAAAAAGAAGTGTTTTTATTATAAATAATAAAAACAATTCATATTTTATTTAATACATAAAATAAACAAAAAAAAAAACATTACAAAAAATTTAATTTCTTATACTAAATTGCATTATTTAGTTTAAACATTTTTAAATGGGAACGAAGAAGGTTTTTTTTAATTGAACCTAACCTTCGTCTAGACAAAACAAAAAATCTTGTTTTTGGGGAAAAAATCTTAAAATCTTTTTTCGGTTAAAAAATCTTAAAAAATAAGGTAAAGTCTTACTTCTGGCAGCGCTGCTTACAATAGGTATATATAGGGTAGCCAGATTTTAAATTCGGAAACACAGTACATTGAACACAAAAAAAACAGTACAATCAAGAAAAAACAGTACATTTTTTTAGACGAAAACACAACAATTTATTTAAATTATTATAGGTATGAATATTTAAAACTTTTGATTGAATATGCAACAATTATATAACGTAAACACTTAAAATGTGTAACGTCAAAGGAATGATTTCCGTTTTATGACATTTTATACGTATACGAAATTACTCAATTTGCGTTTAAAAAAAACACTAAAACGAAGCATTTGGCATAAATGTTTTTTTTTAATATGATAACATTCCTGTAAGCAGGGCTGCCAGATTTTACGATTTATCGTCATTTTGAAGATTTTTGTTTCGAAATTGGCAAAGTGACTATTTGACGATTTTTTTCTGAAAAGTGACGATTACTGAACAAACTAAAGTCTGAATAAAACATTGAATTTTTCGACAATTTCATTTTTAGATCTTGTTTAACAGCCGTACCTTAGCTAGTTTTTCTTTCGCTTTGCTTTTACGCCGATATGTCATACCAAAGCAAGAAGGTCGATGCTGTGTCACGAACAGTAGTTACAGCTTTCTTGTTTAAGTTATGAATAAAACTAGAGATACAAACGCTAGATTAACCAAAAAATAGTTAAATTGCCATTATTAGTTAACAATGGCGGCAAACTTCACTATTAAACAAGCTGTCAGAATCGGATTTTCCAATTGCAAAGCGCTAACGCCACCCTATTCAAAAACTAGAAAACGCTTGCCGCTTTTGATAAGGTACGTCTATAATGTGCAAATCTTAAGAAAATCTTTGATTATTTTCAAAGTACAGCAACAACAAAGATACTCTTTATCTTTCGTCAAACCAACATCGAATGAACCTTTTACCTACGACTCTCTGTATAAATTATATTTTCACCAATTATACGGCGAGGATTTCACGAGTTGTAAGATAATATCTACATGAGTCTCATACAATACTTGACATGACAGTCTCGTTTGATTATCTTTACCCACGTCTTAAACGATTGAAGAAGCGTCTTTCGCTGCGCTATGAAAGAATCTCACTCGTGTTACAGTTTTTCCCGTGTGAGGAATCTTCTACGATTAAAAAAACGGTCGTCGATGATTAACAACGCTCTTCATGAGACTCCTATTAGCTCTTTCACGATTGAAAATACTAGCAGGGTATGAAGTGACGAACGCTACATTCGCACGCGTTTTCTGATTGATATACACATATTTTTTGGTCTTTCAAAAGAGATATCTTCAACTTATATATAGTGCTTAGTGAGATTAATTTCTACTTACGAATGACATATATCATAATTTCTTAGCAGGTATTTGTTGCAAATAATTGATCACAAGGTTTTGTGACGCACGCCACAAAAAGTGGAAGTAACTTTAAAAGTTGTAGTGTGCTTTCCTAATTTTTAGCAAATTTTGTATCATGATTGTGATTGCTGATTGTAAGAGAATACTTAAATCACTTGTTCGCAGCCAAAAAATTTTGTGAATTTTTGCCAAAAGCCATGAAGCCTTTGTGATGCACGCCCCACAACGCACGCTAAAATTTTTCCAGTAGTATATAAACCCAATTTTTTTTATTTTAACAAATTATATTTTTATGAATTGCATTTCTTAAACGAATTTTGTGATTATTAATGTATATCAATTTTTTTTAACGAAATTTATAGTTTTATGAGTCTACTATAAGTGTTATTTAAAGCCCATAAAGCACCTAAAATAATGCTTAATTCATATAATATTAATAGATCAGGGGTTGGGTAGGATTTGCAAAGAATTATTGTATAATTGATCGTCGAAATACATGTTTTTTAATATATTATAGATGTATAATTCTAGTCTTATATTTCATAAAAAAAACTGTTTCTGAGATTTGCCCTTATGTTTTTGTTTCAATGTTTTTTTTATAAAAATCGAACAATAATTGTTTTCAAAAAACTAAATTTTGAGTTGTGCGATTTTTTTGACGATTTTTCGAAACGATAAAGACGATTTTTTTATTTTTTCTCAGGAAACTGACGATTTCCTCACAAATTTATCAGGCAGCCCTGCCTGTAAGCCATATATGAAGGGAGAAAAGCCTAAATTAGCTTAAAACAATTTACTCGTTGATTGTGTAAGTAGGACTTTCTTTAAGCATATTGGTTTTTAAAGCAATTTTCACCACACACATAGTTGCACAAATCATATAAAATTTGAGAAAATGTATGTGTACTAAGCAGTGCTGCCACAACCAATACAATTTTTACAACCATAATTTTTGAAAAAGTTACCAAATGTGAAAAAATATAACTAAATATAAAATGCTTTTTATTTATTGAGAAATCATTAAAATTTACAATTCTTATTATAAATAACTGTTTCAAAATTGTTCTATTTTAAATATTTTGTGAATCATTGTAAAATATTATAGCGAATATAAACAAATTCGCCTTTCATAAGGAACATTCAATGGAAAAAGTATATGACTGACAGTCAAAAGTTTAATTATCTTAAAAAACATTAAATAAATATACATACTGACAAGTTATATCCAGTAAAATTTAAAATTTCTTAAACTTACAGCCATTTCCTAAACAAAATTTAATAAATTTTAAAATAATATTGATAAATCAATGTATTTTTGAAAAAATCGTTAAAATTCATGTGTGTATTGTAAAATATGTATTTCAATATACTTTTGGAAATAACCTCAATTTAGAACATTAAACTTATTTTCAAGTTTTTAGAAACACTAAAACGACTTTTACGTAATTTTCTGATATCGATTCCGCATGTTTTTAAGCACTTCCGACTTTAAGTACTTCTTATCTTTATTACTCTTAAAATCAAGAAAAACTACGCTCATTAAAAAAAATAATTAAAAATCTCCATTGATTAATAAAACTTCCTTTGTTTTCGATTTCAGAACATGGCTTTTTTAATATAAAAAAACAAATGGCAATATTTTTTTAGCGTTTTTTTTTTTTTTTTTGATAAATTAAAACTTCCGTTCATTGGTAACAAATAATGAAAAAATCGTAGTACACGGTACAAATTATTCGAGCTCGTAAATAATTATATCAAGATAAACATATTCGTAAGCATTATTATTTTAGAAAAAAGTAACCAAAATGAAAAAATATTCACATCTCCACATTGAAAAAAAAATATAACCAATTTTGTTTGGAAATAACCAAAAACGGCAGCCCTGGTCCTAAGCTACTTTTCCAATTTCAAACAATTTTGGTTGGTGTATTTTTATTTAACAAAATCTGAAAATATTAAAATTGTAAAAAGCAAGTTTCAATAAAATTTGTACGCTGAAGATTTTTAATAAAGTTTTTGTAAAAATTAACGTAGCTTTTCTTTATTTCAAAAGTAGTTTAGGTAGAGAAAAGTGGTCCTTAAAATGAATGAGGTATTTTTATACATTTTGAACCCGGAGAATTTTTTAAATTTGTACGTTTTCAATTTCACGTGATTTCGATTTCCAGAGCTTGCCCGAATATTAAAAAAAAAATCTAGGAATTAAAGATAATTGCGTTGGAATAAGTATTTATTTAGTATTTAAAAAATATAATATTTTTAACAAAATTTCGATTTTGTTTTTGTCTTTCTCAGGTGTTTAAAGGAAAATACTATTGGAAGGGGTAGCCATATGTCTTAAAAATAATAAGTCACCCATTATAATTAAGAATTCTACTTCGTATTTATGAGAAAACAATGACCACAGCGTAAAAAGTCTTATTATTTTAGAGCATTTTTTATTTGGAACACAACTTTTTTTAAGCTATGTTCTGTTAAATATTTATTATTATTTATTTATTTTCAAAATATGACTTTAACAGGGTTTTTCCTTATATCTTGGTTTTTTGTAGACTGAACAAAAACAGTACAAAGTGTAAAAAACAGTACATTTGCATACTGTTTTGGACATAATGCATAAAACAGTACAATTGCAAAAAATCAGTACATGTACTGTTAAAAACAGTACGTATGGCAACCCTAAGGACACCCACAAATTAATGCAAGATTTTAATTGACCCGATGTAAAACAAAAAGCCAGGTGTTTCCCTAAATAAAAAAAGGTTAACAGATAACGGATAAGACAAATGGCCTACTTGAATATTTTCGAACTTGTGCAAAACTTTGCATGAGCATTTTGCATTAAATAATTTCGTTAATGTAGCTGTAATTCACAGTTTGCTATGGGGTAGTTAAAAAAATGGTGTAAAATTACAATTTTTTATCAGCTAAACGAAAAAGTACGCCCAGGGGCAAATTACGGCATTCGATATCGATCAAAAGTTCCATCCAAATATTATTATAATTTTGATCGATATCAAATGCCGTTGGCGTACATTACGTTTAGATGATCGAAATTTACCCTCTGGATAGTCTGATTTAACACCATAAATTTTTTAGACGAAAACTAGTTAATCTTTGCTTTTTTATATTTTTTTATATGGTATAAGTACTGTCAATCTTTAATTTATTTCTTCTTATCTTTAAATTTAATTGCCAGTTTTGCTTCGTTTTTAAAAAATGTTGCGAACAAGTTTAAAATCCGCCCCCAAACAGCGGCATGCTTAAATGTATTACATTTCGGTTCCCCGAACCTCAAATGTACCAATTACTATTTCTGTGTTTGTAAGACTCTATTTTAACCAAAGCTTCGAACAGACAGAGGGTGGTAAGATCTTACAATAATGTAAGGTCTGGCAATGTGTTGACAAAATACTGCCAAAGAAAAACTTTGCTGTCAATGCTTTTTCTGACAACGTTGCTAAATGAAAATTGCCCGTTCAGACGGTTGTAAAACATTTTAAACAAATTTAACCAACAATATTGTTAGAACTGACCACCGTCTGTACGAAGCTTTACCAATAACTTCTAGCTGTCAAATTGGTCTGAGAGTTGCCAACACAATGGTGGCATATAATCACCCCTATCGCGAATGTTATGGGAATTTGTTAAATGGGAGCAATGCAATATTCCCATCCCCAACAAATCGGTATCGCAAATATTTTGGGAATACAACTGTCTATTGTGAATTATTTGTCAGTGCTTTATAAACAAAAGTCTCTATTATGAATAACTTGTTAGTGCCTTCATTGTGAAAGAAAAAATATACAAAGTGAAATACTAATAAAAATATAATAAAATAAATAATGAATAGTGTTTATCTTCATTTTCTTTATTAACAATCCTTCAATAAAATGAAAAAGCAATTTAATTTAGTCCAACCTTAGAATACAAATTAAAATCTACATGTTCCCTTGTCGCTCACATTGACACTTGTTGGGAATTTATTTAGTATAAATACTCGCGGGAGTAAACATTGGCGATAGAAAATTTTTCAAGTTTGGGAATTCATTCCCAAAAAATTTGTCATGGGAATCATTCACAATACAAAATAAAAAAATATGGGAATATTTTCATGGGAGTAGTTGTTTGCGATAGGGGTGATTATTGTTGCCTCCATTTTGTTTACCCATACCATTAAGTGCTGGTTCACACACGTCGAGTTTGACTCGTCAAGTCTTGAGCATTTAGGAGAGAAGGAAAATGAGAAGGCCATATCTTTTCCCCTCTCTCCTAAAAACTCAAGACTTGACGAGACAAACTTGACGTGTGTGAACCGGCACTAACAAATTTTAATATTACACAGGACTGGGACTTCGTATCTCAAAACTAATTAATGTTGAAATAACACGATATCTGCTTTGAATTGAACCTTTTAAGCCCCCTTTATCAAGTTAAAGCATTTCAAAAAAGTTGTCTTTAGAACATTTTTTTTGTTAAAATAGGTATGTAAATGTAAGTAAAATAATTGAAATTGCATTAACTGTTATGTATTTTATTGCACATTTTGTTTTACTTTTAGTTGGATTAAGTCCTTTTACCAATGCAAACAACAAAACCTTTTAATTACATTTATTTTCTTTCAGGTAAAATAATTTGTAAATTTTAAATATTTAAGATTTCTCGCAACATCAGCTTCAAACTAGTGCTCATAATTCTATTAAATAGAAACAAATTTTAAGAAATGAAAACAATAACATCAAACGTATTTGATTACAAATTTAATTAGGCATACAAAAAAATTGTGATTTTTTTTATATATCTATATATAAAATCGTTAAATAAAATGATAATAAAATAAATAATTATAAAATATGTATTAATAAACTATTTATAAAATAATTTAACATTAAAATCAATCAATATGTAAAATAATTAAACCAAAATTAAAATAATTTCAATAATAAGTTAAAAAAAAAAAATTATTAAAAACACAACCACAACTTCGAACCAAATTTTAATGCCAATAAATAGTAACATAAAATAAAAATAGTTAAAATACGACAACAATAATACAAAAAATATTAAACAACGAGCTAATAAAAAATATTTTTAATTTTCTACAATTTTTGTTTTAAACGGGTGCAATCAGTTAAATATATCTAAAAAATATAAAAAAAATCTATAATGCTAAATTTAGTGTAATAAAGAAATCATACATAAATAATTTTAAAAATTATTAATTAAAAATAGCAACATAATTATGCCTCATACAAGCCATACACGCCATACCGGATCATCTGGTGATGATCTGGGCAGCACCGATGAAGTCAAAATTTTCAAAGATGAGGGCGATCGTGAAGATGAAAAAATCTCTTCAGAAAATTTATTGGTCGAGGAAAAATCGAGCCTAATCGATTTAACGGAAAGTGAAGTAAGTTAAAAAAAAAAAACTTATAAAAACAGGTATAGTTACTACCAATATAAGTGGGACACCTCAAACAAATACTTAATTAACGTAATTAATGTTAATTATTTTTTGTAGGTATAATTTAAATTGAAACAATTTATTAATAAATAATTCATATAAAATTGTAACATAGTCATATCTCAAAAAATCACAATTTTTTAGTTACTTAAGCAAAAGTATTCCTTCATACCTTCTCTATATGTAAAACAAAAATCAGCATATATCTCAAACTGAACCGAAGTTTAGCAAAATAAATTTTATTGAATCAATAATTAGTATTGTGGTAATTTTGTTGAACTATTAATGGTTGTAAATCCAAACATGTCAGGGTAACCAGCCGCCTGGGTTCGAATCACAGGCCAGTCAAGAATGAATGATTATCAATAACAATTTTAATTAATTTTCATGTTGTAAAATTCCTTTCTGCATAAAAATAATTTAATGAAAATTAAATTTGATGAACTTAAGCCTGATTGAAAATATTGAAAATTGGGATTAACAACCATAAGTAGTTCAACAAAATTACCACAATTCTAATTATTGTTAAAGCTAAAACACGAGCTCTATGTGTACATTTGTCCTTCAAGTTGTGCTGAAAAAGGTCAACAAGAAAAAGAAAGACAAAATGAAAAAATTAAAAAATGTACTTTGGACTTCAAGAAGAATTCTTGACATAAGTACGGAAAAAACAGAAGTAAGGAAATATATGTAAAATCAATTAAAATGGATAATCATTCAAAAAAGCAAATTTCGATCTTACAAAGGGTTAAATAGAATTTGGTTTAAGGATTGATGTTTGACTATTGAAGTCAGCAGTCGTCGATGGCTGCGAGTGTAAGACGGCAATTCCCTCTGAGGAGATCGAGTGGTAGCGGTCGAAACAAGTCAGGGTAACCAGCCGCCTGGGTTCGAATCTCAGGTCAGTCAAGAATGAATGATTATCAATAACAATTTTAATTAATTTTCATGTTGTAAAATTCCTTTCTTCATAAAAATAATTTAATGAAAATTAAATTTGATGAACTTAAGCCTGATTGAAAATATTAAAAATTTGGATTAAAAAATGTTATTGAATATGTATAAAAAAGGTACATTTTTATAACGTTAATCGCATTTAGCCAATTTTGATTTTTTTGAAATATGACTATCTTGCAATTAAGGAGCGATATATTAAATGCCAATTCTTAACTTAAACTAAGGCTTTTATTTTAAGTTCCAAACATATCAACATCAACATTAGATCTTATCTATGTGTCCAACTTATAGTGTGAGTGGCTGTACATACCCAGTCAGCCTGTGGAAGATTTTTTTTTAGCAAAAATCACCAAACTGAGTCTTTTAAGACTACATTAGATGATCAAAAATTTATGAATTAATTGATCATGCAGATGATCAAAATGTGACTGTTTTAAGCAATATTTTGCTTGTTTTGTTTTAACGAGACAAACAAAAAACCAAGTATGTAATAAAATTTTTTACTTTTTATTTAAAATTTACATAAATTAAAATAAGAACAAGTGAGAGCGCTATATTTGGCTATGCCGAATCTTTTAAGCAATTATTTATTATAAGAACTTCATTTCTTTTTCTCATAAAAGTTTTATAAAAGATTTTGTTCTTAAACGAAATTAATTACTGATAAAAGGCTTAACTATACTAAGAAAAAAAAAATTGTGGTTTAAAACGTGCAATCAACTGTACGCACTTAGTGCTAATAATTTAGTGCAAGTTAAACTCTCTTTTGGGTTAAAAATTTGTTTAAGCCAGCAAATCAGTAAACATTAAAACCACCTGTAAGTGTGGTCACACACACGTCATCGTGTGTGAACCGACACTAAACGTATAAAATTGGGCGTTTAAACCACAGAATACACAGAACTGTAAAAAGTGACGTGTGAAAAAGGCCCAAATCAGTTGCGAGGGCAGCTTTCGAAGAAAGAGAAAGAAAATTTTTTTTGGTAGTAAAGTGGCAATGTGTAAAAACAGGCCGCTACTATCAACACGAATTGCGTAATCAAAACAAAAAATGCAAAAGGGCAGCTTTCTTAGAAAGAGACAAAAAAAAAGGCAAAATCTTCCGTCTCGTGTCAGTTCTGTATATTCTGTGGTTTAAACTACCAATACAAACCATATGAATTTGACAGCATTTATCATAGTTCTGCCACATTATTATTTTTTGCACTACATTTAATATATGGAACACTGATTTACAGCAGTTAAATTAAAACTACATATAAGTTTAGTTTAACTAAGCCAGCGTTGCTTTGTACAACAAATTTTCTTATAAAAAATATTTTTTGTACAAATTTTTTTATTGGTGCAAGGCAAAAATTTCTTTTATTGTTTTCCTTGTTAAAAGTTGTCTTATACAGAATATTTTTTATATCCGTTATCTACTGCACCCTTTAACCTCTGGTGAAGGGTATAACTACAAAGTCAAAGGAAAAAACATTCCAATCAAAATGTTAGTTGTAATTTTTGATATTTGATCAAATGCTATCAGAAATGCGAGTACAATATGATTCGGTAAAGACTCGTAAATGGTTAGTAATGAGACTGAAAAATTACTCCGAAAATTTTCGCAATTGACTATCCGAAGGAGAGTCGTAATTGATCAGAAACGCAAGCCATAAAATACTCTTTCCGAAGAGCCTCGGGTAAGGTAAAATTTTTTCCCGAATGAAAATTCGTTTTCGAATCAAAACGAGCGCATAAATGATTATTTTGATCGCGCAGTGACCTCAAAAAATACTCGAATAAGATAAAGAATTTCAGAAAATGCTGACTGGGTATATTGAACTTGTACATAATTATGCATATGTATAAAAAAGCAGAAAAGATATTAAACTTTAAAATAAATGTTTTCTTTCAGGAAAAAAGTGGGAAAATATCATCACGATCTGATCACAGCCCAGTGTTTAGTAAGTATATCATAATTTAATTTCTATAATATGCATACATATATATAAAAAAAACAAGTAAGAGTGCTATGTTCGGCTGTGCCGAATCTTATATACCATTCACAATGGTGGCGATAGGAACAGAAAGTTATGTGAATACCGTTTTTCTTCAATTCTGAAAACATTTTGTCGGACGGTGTGTATTGATTAGGGTGATCGATTATTCGACTTTTTTCAATAACCGGTTTTCGAATAGTCCGAATAGTTGCTATTTTAAAAAACCGGTTTTTGGTTAAGCATTTTAAAAATAACCGGTTAACCGGTTTTAATTCGAATACATAAAAAAAAATCAAATTAGTGCATAGATATGACTTAAGGTATGTTCAGACCACAAATATTTGACGATAAAATCAAAAAAAATCGTGAACAGTAAATTGATTAAACTTAAGCATTATTTTTAACAATTTCTAGATATTTGCTTAACTTTATGTCTAATATGATAATTGCATTTATGTATAATTTAGCTAAGAAACCGTTAAATAATGTTTGCTCTAGCCAAACGTTTTGCAAAAGCAAGCAATTCTTTAAGAAAACTGGTGGTTACGTTAGGAGTCAAATATTAAATAGGTGTGAACATACATAGCTTTAGAATTTTTGAAAAACTTTGGTTTTAAAAATATTGGAATTTAATAAATTTATTATTTGGCATACCTATTTTCCCAAAATTATTGAAAATGACTTTTAATTTGTTGCTGGTTAAGCATGTCTATATAAAGCATTAAACTTCAACCATATTTTTGAAAAGTGGCAAACAAAACCTCTTATCCAGGATTTTTCAGCATTATAGAAACAATAGAAATATGAACATGCTTTTTGTATGAAATATCTTTCAATTCGTCGATCACACAATTTAAACCCTTCCAGGACATTTTTGATTCCTTCAATTTTGTTCTTAGTGTTTTAATAAATAAAACTGATGAATTTTCCCACAACGTTTATTCCGCCGGTATGTTCTTGTTTTAAGCATGAAGATATGCAAGAACTACTTAAGAGTTTTTCATTCATTATTGTCAGCATATTTTAGTAAAGTATTATCTGCAGTCTCTTAAAAACTACTTAGAACAGGGTGAAGTTTTACTTTGCGTATATTTATGTCAAGCTTGTTGACTAATTAAAAATGATTAATAAGTCGTGACGTTAAAGAATCTTTACAACTTATTATTTTAGGGCCGTTTAAGCACAATTTTCTTTTAAGTCAGTTCGAAATATCACCAGAGATGGTTTCTTTATAAAGCTTTATATAGTATTTAGAATACTGTCAAATTGCTAACTACTTTTTAAGCTGAACTTTTTTGACGTACTTTAAATTGTTTTTGGTTTTTGCTTTTATAAGCGATTTGTATTTACATTGCTCATAACGTTTTTTGGCTTTTATTTCATTTTGTTTTGACATTTTTATAAAAAGTTTAAGTTTGCCAAATATTCAATTAGAAAAATACTTAAATTACGGGTACATTTATAACAAAAGTAAGGAAAACGTATATAAATTACAC
This sequence comes from Pollenia labialis, assembly GCA_949318255.1. Taxonomy (NCBI): domain Eukaryota; kingdom Metazoa; phylum Arthropoda; class Insecta; order Diptera; family Polleniidae; genus Pollenia; species Pollenia labialis. The sequence goes on along the minus strand of OX439144.1, from coordinate 13,021,082 downwards.
ATTACTAAAATAACCGGTTTATTTTACTAAAATAACCGGTTTATTCGATATTCGAAAAATGGACATTTTAAAATATTCGACTTGGGCAAAACTAAAATAACCGAATACTATTCGATCGATCACCCTAGTATTGATAACCAAGATGCTTTTACTGAGCTCGGGATCTTTTACTCTTGCCGCTCTCCAGATATACCGAAATCTGTAATGTCTTTGTATGAAAAGTGCCACGCCTACTTTACCAATCCCGCACATTTTGTCAGATGATGTGTATTGATAACCAATATGCCTGTACCTAATTTGGAAACTTTTTCTCTTTCTGTTCTCTTGATATACAGAAAAACAGACGGACATCGTTTTATCCACTTCGTTGTACATGTTTGTTTTTTGTTATGTGTAAAAAAACTCTAAAAGATGACCTTGTTACTTTCAGTGCTGGGCAGGGCTGCCGATTTGCTGATTTTTTTTCTAAAAAGTGACGATTTTTCCCAGTCTCCAAAGCAGGGATGATAAATGACATTTTCTAAATTGTACTTAATTAAGTAAAAAATTGTACTTTTTTGACCCTAATTGTACTAAAAATATTTTTTACTAGTACATTAAAATTCACTTGTATTATACTTTTATACATATGTACGTATTTGAAATACATCTTTGGCAATTAACAAAAAACATTAATTTAATACGTAATAAGGAATTAAGACGATGCTTTTTTATCTGGCTTTTTTAAAGTTGATAGTGGAACAGGGTATTTTTTTATATTCCTCTAACTCCCACTGGAGCATAGGGCGCCAAAGTGGAATAGGGTATAAATACGTTTCATCTATTAATAACCCCAAAAGATATTGTCTAAGGGCCCTTATGCGACCTATACACGTTTTAGCTGGTCTTACAATTGAGTTGAATAGACCAGTTGATCGTTCGCAGCAAATGTAAAATGTTTAACCAACTTTTCATTAAGCTTTATTAAGAAATTATTTTTATAAAGTCAACATGAGTACCGATTTTTTAGCACTAGTGGCGACAAATGAAGTGGAGTAAGAAAAGGAGCAAGAAAATAAATTAAATAATAGATCCGGTAGTTTTTGTATTCTTTACTAAAATTGTGCATTCGAATTTCGTATTAATTTTTTAAAATATTGTTTGCTTTGCACGCGCTGCTTTCAAAACGTTAGAATGAAAATTAAAAACGAAAGAAAAAATGGCCAGCAGGCGTACCAATTTGGAAGCTCAAATCAAAATGATTTTTTATTCAACCGATGACCAGCCGCACCTCTAACGTAACAAATGGTTGTACAACTTGATCGAATTGTAGAACAAGTCGCAACATGTAGCGCCGCACTATACCCTGTTTCCCAATACTTTAAGAAATCAAGCTTAAAAGTTTTCGTTTATTTATATCAACAATATTGATCAGACTGTAGTATACATGTATTTTGTCTGAATTAAATTCGATGCAATATTCACGAAAAGGCGGTTTCTTCGCTTTGATTTTATCATATTTTGCTACGAAAAATTCCTTTCCATATTCGCCCACGGATATTGTGTAGACAATATGTCTTTGGCAATTCTTCTGATATTTGGAAATTTTTAAATTGTACTAAATATGCCATTGGAGTACTTCAGTACTTTTGCAATGCAAATTGTACTGAAAAAAGTACAATTGTACTGACTTTATCATCCCTGCTCCAAAGTCTAAATAAAAAATTACATTTTCTGACAATTTCGTTTTTAAATCTTTTTTAACAGCTGTGCTTTAGCAAGAGAGGAAGGCGGAAAGTTAACTTCCGCTTAGCTTTTACGCTGATATACCATACCAAAGTAAGAGCGTCGAACAGTAGTTATAGCTTTCTTGTTTAGTAAAACCCACAAATTATAAATTAAAATAGAGATCAAAAAGCTAGATTGACCAAAAAACAGCTAAATTGCCATTATTAATTAAAAATAGCGGCAAACTTCACTACTAAACGAGCTGTGATAATCCTTTTCTTTCCAATTGCAAAGCTTTCAGGCCGCTCTATTCAAAAACTAGAAAACGCGTGCCGCTTTTGTTTAGGTACGGCTGTAATATGCAAGTCTTGAGAAAATCTTTGATTATTTTCAGTGTATTAAAACTACAAAGTTACACTTTGTTTTTCTTTCGTCAAACCATAATCATATAAACCTTTTACGACTCTGTCATATTTTCAACAATTAAACGGCGAGCATTTCACGAGTTGTAAGAGAATATCTACATGAGTTTCATACGATTCTTGACATGGAAGTCTCGTTAGATTATCTTAGCCCACGTCTGAAACGATTCCCGCAACGATTGAAGAAGCTGACTCGTGTTAAAGTTTTTCCCGTGTAAGGAATATTCTACGAACAAAAAATGCGGTCATCGACGATTAACAACGCTCTTCATGAGACTTCTATTAGCTCTTACACGATTGAAAATGCTAGCTGGGTATGAAGTAAATATGTTTTGTTTGAATGATGGGTACAAAAAACAACAACAACATGGAATTTAAGAAACAAATTATAGGTAGGCAATCGTGTTTTTTTTCTCATATCTCATACATTTAGGGATCGATCTGGCTGAATTTCAATGGCAAACAATTCCGGACTACATATATGTGACGTACTAAATCCGAGCTAAGCCAGAAAAAGCTTAAAGGGTTTTTGCTAGGTCGGTTAGTACTATTAGAAACCGAAACCTAATTGAAGTGCACATTTGATGACCTTGAAAATGTTGAAAATTAAATAAATAAAACGGGCATTCGGAAAGTCAATGTACAATCACACAGAAAAAAACCAATGTCAAGAAAATATTGTTGGAAGAGCATACTTATTTTATACAAAATTATGGACTTTATTTAAAATTATCATTGTTTCTGTTTTAATTGTTTTGTGTATAAACAACAGCAACACTACAAGAAGATAAACATTTTTTATTTTTATGTTTAAAATAATTTATAGAAATAAGAAAAATTCCCTTCTTTTTTTTTTGTTAAAATTATCTAGTTAAACACTTACATTAACGTTTCAAGGCAGAATGAGAGTCTAAACAAAATGTTTGCTGTGCGGTGCGATTTCTCGTTGCGGGAGAGAAAAATAAACATAATACAACGGAACACGGCGACGGCAATAGTTGTTATTGTTTGTTTACATTTTTATTCATTTATTTGTGCATACATTTTTATCATGTTTTTTGTTTACAATTATGTTGTGAACATCGCCAATTATTTAAAAACTATGGCAACATCAGAAAGAGAACGAGTATCAATAATTGAGAGAGAAGGAAAGTCCGCAATGAAAATAAAATAGATTTTGATTTTATTCCGTTCCGTTCCGCACTGCGTTGTTTGCTTCAAAATCGTATGAAAATCGCACCGCAATAAATTATCGTTACATTGTGTTCGGACTCTGGAGACGAAAACCATATAAGGCATTTCTGCTGGTGTCTTTAAATTTTTGAAAACTTCTGTAAACAAAGGGGAAAACAAAAAAGCCAAACATGTGTTACGGGAAAATACATAATTATGTATATTCTCTCGCACTCTCTCAGGTTCCGCGGGTAAGTTTTTTGAATGTTTCTTAGATTATGTTGTCTTTGAAGCTTCTTCTCACTGTTATTTCAGACTCAAATTAATTCGATTCTACATGAAATTCATTTTGTTTCAACTTGAAATACCTTTCATTCAACGTGATTCGGAGTGTTATTTCAATATGAAAATTTGATGTACTACCTATTTAACTAAATAATTTTAACAAAAAGAATACGAGATTTTTTTTTCTTTTAATAAATAATTTTAAACATGAAAATAAAAATTATGTTTTTCTCCTAATAGTGTTGTTATTGTTTCTATACAAAACAAGTAAAAAAGGCTTTAATGGATTCCATATTGAAAAATGATATTCTAAAACTTTTCGTTTAAAATTAATATGAACCAATAATAATTTTAAATAAAGTCCATACTTTTGCAGAAATTTACTAAGATTTTTAATCAACATTGCAGTAGGATGCCACAAAAACTCCAATTACAGATTATGGAAGGCTGTACCACACTCGCTTTCCCACCTTTTAAATCGTCTCTTTGGGATGGCAATCTGTTATGATCACCATTCCATTCTTTCCCACGGCAATTGGTATTTGTAGATCATACCAATTCTTGATTTGTCGTCCCATATCCAGACTAACGCTGCGACGAATCATAAAATCTGCCCCAATTATTACCTCGTTCATAACTTTAGCTACAATAAATTTATCGAAAACGGTCATATTGGCTATTCTTACTTCCACTCTTGCCTTTGCCATAGACAACGACAGGCTCCCCGTAGCTGTTAGCAAGTTTACCCCGCTTAGTGGTTCGAAAGATCCTCTTATGAAATCAGCTTTTGCAATGGAATGTCCGGTACCAGTGTCGATTTTCAAAATTCGGATTTCACTATTGATATAAATAAACTGAAAAGATTGAGCTAGCGAAGCCGGTGTTTGTTATACCTAGGGTTGCCATACGTACTGTTTTAAACAGTACATGTACTGATTTTTTGCAATTGTACTGTTTTATGCTTAATGTCCGAAACAGTACGCAAATGTACTGTTTTTTACACTTTGTACTGTTTTTTGAACTGTTTTTTTTGTGTTCAGTCTACAAAAAACCAAGATATTAAGAAAACCCCTGTTAAACTCATATTTTAAAAATATCACAATATTTAACAGTACATAGCTTAAAAAAAATGTTGTGTTCCAAACAAAAAAGCTCTAAAATAATAAGACTTTTTACGCTGTGGTCATTGTTTTCTACTTAATACGCAGTAGAAATCTTAATTATAATAGGTGACTCGCAGCAGTTGTATACATATTTTCATGTTATTATTTTTAAGACATATGATTTTATGGCTACCTCTTCCAATAGTTTTTTCATTTAAACACCTGAAAAAGACAAAATCGAAATTTTGTTAAATTATATTTTTTAAATACTTATTCCAACACAATTATCTTTAATTCCTTTAATTTAATATTCGGGCAAGTTCTGGAAATCGAAATAACGTCCAGCCTCAAAATTTATAAAAATACCTAATTGCTTTCAGGACCACTTTTCTTTACCTAAACTACTTTTGAAATAAAGAAAAGCTACGTTAATTTTTACAAAAATTTTATTAAAAATCTTCAGCGAATAAATTTTATTGAAACTTGTTTTTTACTATTTTAATATTTTCAGATTTTGTTAAATAAGAATACACCAAACTATGTTTTTTGGATTTTTATAGATTATAGCTAAACTTGGTAAAATTGGTCGTAAATAATTTAAAAATTGTTTGAAATTGGAAAATTAACTTGGGACACATACATTTTCTCAAATTCTATATGATATGTGCAACTATGTGTGTGGTGAAAATTGCTTTAAATACCAATATGCCCTACTTACACAATCAACTACTTAAAGTTTTAAGCTAAGTTAGGCTTTTCTTCTTTCTTATATGGCTTACAGGAACGTTATGGTTTTCCTGTCTTCAAATAAAAAAAACCTTTAGGCCAAATGCTTCGTTTTAGTGTTTTTTTTAACGCAAATGGAGTGTTTTTCGTTATATAATTGTTGCATATTCAATCAAAAGTTTTAAATATACATATAATAATTTAAATAAATAGTCGTGTTGTCGCAAAAAAAATGTACTGTTTTTTTCTTGATTGTACTGTTTTTTTGTATTCAATGTACTGTTTTTCCGAATTTAAAATCTGGCTACCCTAGTTATACCATAGAGGAGAAAATCCTTTCGCCCGGCCGAAGGCCGGCTGTGCAGATAAGCTTTAGTTAGCGAAGCCGGTATTTGTTATACCAAAGAGAAAAAATCCTTTAGCCCAAAAGTGTTTTCGTTATATATTTAGTATATACACCCAGAGAAAAAGCAACAAAACCATTTTTAAAAAAAATTTAACCATTATATGTTTAATTTAACCAAAGCATTGTAACCGACAACCATATTATTGTTAAATTAGTTTCTTTAAAAATATTTTTGTTGGTTGTGACCATAATAAAACATGTTTTTCTCAGCGTGTATGTATGTAGATCTTTTTTTGTATTTAACCTCTTTAGTAATTACGGACCTTATGACACTTTTGAAAGCGTCATAATGTCCATTTGCAAAGTGTCACAGTGTCCGTGGACGTTATGACACTTTTTGGATGGACACTATGACACTGGACGTTATGACATGCCACCGGTACAAATATACATACATAGGTACCTACTATAGGTATGCACAAAAAAATATATGTACCTATATTTTTGAAAAGTCGGTTTTGAAAGAAGGGGGAAGAGGAAACTTTGAAAAATATTTTTTGATTTAGGGAAAATATGGTGTTTGCTTTATTGAATATTACTGCATCAAGAAAAATTACTGTAAGCTGGACTTTTGTTGAGATTTTAAAATTTCCAAGGAACTGCAATTCAATAAATCCTATAGGTACCTACCTACAAGTAGTCAAATAAGTAGGTACCTACCTACATAGTTGTTTGTTTTTCGGTATTTACATACATACATGTGCATACACACAAACATATGTACATATGTACCTACATACATACATACATACATATGTACATACATATGTTCATTTTTCGTTTTTGCGAAGCACTTCTGAGCGAAAAAGAACTGAAGAAATCTAAAAAAAATTTATAGGTACACACATATGTACATACATGTGTATGTATGTATGGATGTATGTATGTATATACATACATATAGGTATGTATGTATGTATATATATTAATGTAGGTATATACATACATACCTACGTTCTACACAAAGCAAATGATACAAATAGATACATACATACTTACATACACTCTATATTGTACATACATATGTACATGTATATTTTTATCTCTTTCAAACAAAAATAAAAATTAAAAACGCTAACAATGATCATTTTTGTACCTAAAATTAAGTCTATCGGCTCTAGCCTCTTGTTAGTGACGATAGGGCTTCACTGATGACGACGTCATGGCGTCGTTTTTGTTGTTATTGCTGCTGCTTACCAACTCTTGTTATATGTAATTCAAGGCGTTGAAGAGTATAATACAAAATAAAAAAACATCATTAGCAACACTACCCATATCCAGCATTTACAGTTCAACAGGTATATAAATAAACGCAACGTATAACAAGATATGTATGTATGTACAATAATAATAACAAAAACAACAACAATGAAACCACTAACAACAGCAATGAGTAAAAAAACACAACAAGACCAACAAATCTAAACAAAGAAATATTTAAAAAGAAGAAACAAAAACTAACATCAACAACAACAATTGTGTGGTGGGTTATGTCGTCGCATTTACGAAAACAATTTCATATACATACATACATACATACATACATACATACTATAAATGAGAGATTGGTGAGTAAGTATCCATGCGTGTTTGTACAGATTGATTGTACAAGCCAGTGTTGCCAATGCAGAATTCGAAAATTACACATGACTGTGCACCAAATCACACATTTGTAGCAAAACTACACACACAAATCCAAAAAGTGGCTTTGCTAGAATGAATTGCTAATTGCTATTCCTTATTTGCAATTAACTCGTTTGGCTTACATAAAAAAGCGCAATTTTAAGTTCAAATTTATTTTTATTTAAAAATTCATTAGGAACTTACTTCTTTAATTTAAAAATCTCAAGAATGTTCACACATTAAATAAAAAGAAACTAAAATCAAATTTGACATTTTATGTTAAACATGCTTTTCTTCTCTCCCCTTTCACCAATTAACTCAGACTTTCTGAAAGAACACTTTCATAGTGCAAACCCACATAGTACAATTTGGCAGTAGAGTATATGCTTGTAGAGATGGAAAGGGAACAACAGTCAGGGTGTAGAAAACAATTTTGAATGTGATGGAAACTGAAATAAATGACAAAATCTCAATATTCGAAAAGAAAATCTTAACTGTCCAAAATTAATGAAAAAAAAACAACTAAACGTAAGATTACAAATAGATTGCTCATGGTACTACAGTCGAACTTCCTTATAATGAATCTCCACGGGGACAGACAATTATTTCACTATATAGAAACTTCATTATAAAGAATTTTTTTTTTTGTTTTTTATTTATTTAAAATAATCAGGTATTTTTGTTTGAACTACATACATATAACTGACCTGTTTTTTTAAATGTTTGATAATGTACTGTGAAGAATTCCAAACTCTTTAGCTACCTATATCTTTTTTCTTTGATGTCCCTTCTTCAACTTTATTAATTACAAACAACTATTTTCAAAAGAAATGCTACTCCGGTGCGTCATTTTCGTTCACTGAACTCGGGCGACTGGTGTTAAAAGTCAAATCATTAACTTTTTTGTTTTCATTTACGGTACATTTCTTATTTTCTTAATAAATAGTGTTGCTAACAAGTGTAAAATAAAGCTGCAAAAAATAGTTCACTGTATGGAGACAAAAACACACGTAAAATGTATTTTTGGTTCCAAAATTTTGTTCATTGTAAAGAAAAATTCACTGTATGGAAATTCATTATACGGAGATCAAAATACATTCAAAGTGGAACGAAAAAGTTGTGTTCTTGATTTAAGTTCATAATAAGGAGAACTTCATTGTATAGAAGTTCACTATAAGGAAGTTCGACTGTAATAACACATGGACTACTCAAGCAAGTAAAATTTACACACAATATAATTATAGATGAACTGGCAACGCTGGTAAAAGCGTTTAAAAGAATGAGTAATGAAAACAAAAAGCAAGCAAGCAAGAGACTGGCAGTTTTGTATGAATTGCTGCCAGATGTGTCAGATAAGAGGATTTATCCCTGAATTGGGGACTCTATTTTAAAAGCGGGGATAAACAATTATTTGGAAATTAGGAATTTCGTTAAGGATACTTGCTCTAAAATTCCGTGCAGCCTACGTCACAGCACTCCATTTTCGGAAAATTTGACAGACAATATATGTGAAAGCCTATTAAGAAAACTTGAGCGCGTAACTGCAGTGTAAATGTGTTTTACAATTTTAGGCCTTTTACATAACAACGAAATCTAGTAGATTTGATTTGAAATCGTCCTAAATATCTAGTACGTTTACATTGTACATTCTTGACATTAGCGAGACTATGTGCCGGTTCACACACGTCAAGTTTGACTCGTCAAGTCTTGAGTATTTAGTAGAGGGGGAAAAATGGCATTCTCTTTTCCCTTCTCTCCTAAAAGGTCAAGACTTGACGAGTCAAACTTGACGTATGTGAACCGGCACATAGTCTCGCTTATGTCAAGAATGTACAATGTAAACGTACTAGATATTTAGGACGATTTCAAATCAAATGAAGAGTCAAATTTGACGTGTGTGAACCGGCACTATGTTTTCAAAACAAAAATAGCTGACTGAAAGTTTTTTTTGTAGTTAATATATACACATATTTAAAAAATAGACATTTAAAAATTTGCATTACCTTTTATTAATAATCAACTTTATTTATTTCATCAATAGATTTTGTTTTGTGGGGAAAACTTTGCTAGAAATATCGAAAGTACTAGATTTCGTTGTAGTGTAAGTGGGCTGTTTGAGTTATAACTTAGTAATGATGCCGCTGAATTACGGCAACTGAAATATTGGAAATAATACTTCTCTGTGTACCAAATAAATGTTTGTGTTGAACGTGATATTTCAGTAAGTGATGGCTCACACTCTTCAAGTTTTAGCCCTCAAGTCGAGCGCTCTTAGTTTTGTGGATTTGACCCTAAATAGGGAATATTATTTTGTAATTAAATGTTTTGAAAATCCCGAGGGGCTTTTTTTCGCTGGAAATTTTTGGGAATAATATACATATTATTAAAAATGCCATTTGTGCAGTGGCGAGACCGATTTGGTCAAGATGTGGGTACAAATTAACTGACTGTTTAACGATTTCTAGCGTCAACGTTCGGATAGAAAATTATATTTAAAACAACTACAAAAATTCGAAATTTGTTTGCCTTTTTTTGGTGGTTTAAAACATTTCCAATAACTTGCTGAAATAGTTTTAAATATGTTTTCTGAACCAACAAGAAACGCTTGTGTTGAGCGAGTCTTTTCTATAATGAATACAACCAAGATTCGAAACACGATGCAGTATGAGCTCTTTTAAAAATAAATTTGCACTTTAAAAATAAAATAATTCTGCTTGCTATGATAAACATATTAATTCTTCTCTAAAGCTGTCAAACAAAATTGCAGTGGCTGATGAATCAGAAGATATGGATTGTGAAGTTTTTGAAATGACAAATATTGATGCATAATTATTTTTCTTGGGCGTTTTTTTTTCACGTTACCCTTTTTATAAACATTTGTATGTAGATATGTAAGTATGTTCTCAGAACTCAAAGTACATTTAAAATAAGTTTTAATATTATTAAATATGTTAATGGTTTTAATAATATAAATTGATGTATGCATATAATTTGTTTGACATAGGTATTATTTTATTTTTAAGGATCTGTTGCGATTTTTGGGGATGAAATTGGGGATAAGGTACAAAATAAAACTAGGAATCAGGTCAAGGAAAAGAGGAAATTAAATAACATTCTCTTTTCCCTTCCCACCTAAAAGCTAAGGACTTGAAGGCTAAAACTTGATATCTGCTAACCAGCACTAATGAACGCGAAAAGGCAAACAGGGGTGTGCTGGAAATCGCAAAAGCAAAACTCAAGAATTTGGAAGTTATTTTTAAAAAACTTTAAACATAATTCTTATTCTTTTTGGTTTTAAATATTGTTTAATATTTGTCCTAAAATTCTTTTATTACAGAAATCTTATTTAAAAACGACTTTTAAAATTCTTGCGTTTTGATAATTAAGAAATAAAAAAAATACTAGAATTATTAATATGCATTATAATAAGAACTTATTTTAAAATATGCAAATCAATTGGTTGCGGCACGTTTGAACCATCTCTGATGAAAATAAAAGCTAAATTCTAGAAATATGTATCATAAATTGGGGAGGATGACAAATTTTAATGTAAACTAAGTTAGTGTAGAAGTAAATATATGTATATACATAACAAAAGTAAAAAACAAACAAAAACGATTTAGAAAGAACTTGTAGCAAGCTTACTAGCATAAGCCTTAAGCTTAGAAAAGTGTTGTGATTACTATTATAAAGGGCTTATAAGCAATTATTTAATAATGAAAACCGATCCCTTGCGATAATATAAATTGTATATAATATAATGTAAGCTAAGAAGTCTAATATTAGAATAAGCTTACAGATACTTTTCTTAACTTTAAAAAAATTGAAAACATTCTTTACGAGCATTCTGTTTTAATTTATATTGCATATTTACAAAAAGTTTTGTACTTATATAATATTTAATTACTTTTTTTTAACAATTGTGCACTGTTTAAAACAATTTAAAACACTTCACTCTTCGAACCAAACATAAAGACTGGAAACTTTAACTAATATGTAATACAAAATTAAGGCATTCTAAATAACACTTACAAAACTATAGCGAGAATAAGTCGTTTGCAATCATAATTGGAAATCTCTTATGATAAGCTTGTTCTACAGCTCATTTAAATTTTTCTCTGATTTGGTCTGTTGGGTATATTCGTCCAATGCACAAATGAAATAAAATATTTTGTGACTTTAAACATAATTTAATTAAAATTAAGAAAATTTGAAGGGAATTTTTGGAATGAAAAACAACAAGTTTTTGGGATACAAATTTACAATTTGAGTTTAAAATTAAAAAAAAAACATCTGACAGCTCGAATGTCTGCAGTTTTTTGTTGTTGCTTTTGTTTTTGATTTTCTTATTTCTAAAAAAATCACTTGTTGATTTTTCTTTTTTTATCTCTCAAAAATTTCTAAAAAGCGTCATTTAAAAAAGTGAAAAGGATCTTGATTAGGATAAAAAAAACGCGTGTTTTCCTCATCTTTTTACAATCAAAATTGCAATGATACATAGTTACCTTTTATTTTTCCCCATGTCGTATGAATTCAGCAGAAGTAGTTTAAGTAGAATTCATTAAAATGGCTAAAGTCTATTTTAAATTGACTAAAACATGTTTTAATGATTATAGAGGCGTTGGAGTATGCGAACTGTATTCAATGAAATTGTTTAATTCTCATAATTTGAATAAGATTTTTGGAACATGTCACTCCTTTTTCTGGGCTATTTGCAAAACATTAAACGAAAATGTTCTGCATACTCCAGAAATGCTGTATAAAACATTCATAAAATGAAGTTCCATTAGGTTGATAAGTATTTTGGTTATTTCGTACGGTCGCTATCCTGGCAAATCTCGAAGGAAATACGTTCGAAATAACAGAACGATTTAGTTAATTTTCAGTACCTTTAATATTGCTCACCAACACTGAAAACAAAAAATCAATCCATTAAATCAGGCCAAAGCGGTGTCAACAGTTCGGTAGGTACGGATTATTTAGTTCCTTATCACGAATTTGTACTTGAAATAAGCCGAAAGTGAGATTGATTTTAACCTAAACACTTAAACACTCCTGTGAAGAAGGTGTAGAGAGCGGGAAAATGTATTCAATATGAATCGAGAAATTAATCCATATCTTGTATAATATTTGATTCCAGAATTTATTAATTTTAACACAGAACGTGTCCTAGGATTGGAATAAATTATTTTAAAGTACCTATGTGGATTTTTATTAAGAAAATATGTAATAGAAAAACACGGAAATAAACAATTCATTCCTTGTTCCGCAAATGTGGGAATATACGTGGTAATCAACCCATAATAATTTTGTCTGATACAATCCCTTATTCGAAAATAATAGGAATATTATTTTTTTAAATATTTATGTAATCAATTCCTCATTTTGCCGCTGGGTTGTTACTCGTTAAACATTTTTGTTTCACTTTTATTGTATTCCGCCCATTGTTTACAGAAGAACTCTCAATTATAAGACAACAGCAGCATGCCCGAAAAAGTTTTTGTAATCATTCTACTTTGAAAGTTTGATGCATTTAACTAAATAATTTTAACAAATAGAATATGGGAATTTTGAGTCTTAATTTGCTTCTTAAATTAATGGTTTTCTTCTTGTAGTGTTGTTGTTGTTTCTGCACAAAAAAAAGCAAAACGGCTTTTAATTGGCTGATGAGGGCGAGTTAGTTTTGCGACAGAATTGAAGAAAATTAGACATTAAGAAATACAAATTTCTTTAATCTGCAGCTTTTCGGTGGGGAAAATGATAACCAACCGCCCAATGAGACAACAGCCATTATTATTTTAGGACTGTTTTATTAGAAACATAACAAAATTTTTTAAATTATTGTAAAATATTAGGTATTCACCCCAATAATGTGCAATTGGCACGTAAAATCAGCGTACATTTTAGTCCCAAGAAATAAAATAATAGCGATGACTTGGAAAAATTTCAACAGAAGTTTTAATATTTGACAATTATGTATGTAGGTACTATTTACGCCGGTTATAAATATTTTAAAATAGCTGGCCCGGTCCACGTTGCTGGCCCTTAGCAAACATTAGTGTTGTATTACCACATGATTTAAATTGAGCATTTAACGACATTTACGGCCTTTAAAATAAAAATCCATGGAATACCTATCATAAAGTTTTTTTTTTACAAAATATGGTGTAGGGCTCAATCAAAAAAGAAACGCATGTATTTAAGGCAAATTGGAAATTATATTTATTTATTACTTCATCTTAAGGCCAGCGCATAGACAATGTTTTTTGTTTTTTTTTATTAGGTGTAAAGAGCCGTTTTCTGATTTTAGGTAAATCGAAAAAAGCGGGCGGGGCAAAATTTTCTTTCCGTAAAAACCTAAGTTGGACCATGGCGATCATTTTAAAGAAAAAATCGTCCAAATCGGTCAAGCCGTTCTCAATTTATGCGCGTAATAGAAAAAGTGGGCGTAAAAGTAGGCGTGGTAAATTTTTCTTTCGATAAAAACTTAAAATGGATTAATACGAACATTTGAAATAAAAATTTGTCAAATCGATGGAGCCGTTTTCGGGTTTTTTGTAATTCGAAAAAAGTGGGCGGGGCAAAATTTTCTTTTCGTATAAATCTAAGTTTGACCATGGCGATCATTTTAAAGGAAAAATCGTCCAAATTATATAGATGTCATTGGTGGTGTAATATGAAAATTGGATTTTGCCACGCCCCTCCGTCCGCAGACCGAAAATCAAAAATCAGACTTCACAATGTCACCCGCCTGAATATTCTGAAGATTCCCTGAAAATTTCATCAAAATCGACCCAGCGGTTTTGGAGTCCACACATACACACATCCTATTTTATATACCTATATAGAAGATTAAATATTCTAAAATTAAGCGCATAACGTTTAAGCATTTTATTTTAAAAACGAGTTGTTTTTAATACAAATAGAAAACTGTAATTAGGCCTAAGTTCATCAAATTTAATTTTCATTAAATTATTTTTATGAAGAAATGAATCTTACAACATAAATTAATAAAAATTTATTGATAATTTTTCATTCTTGACTGACCTGTGGATCGAACCCAGGCGTTTACGGACAGGTTACCCTTACATGTTTCAATCGCAACCACTTTGATGAACTTAGGCCTAATTAATTTATTTTATTTAGGTATTTATTTTAATCAAAATTTGGGTTAAAAACCATAGAACAGTTCAACAAAATAACCACAATCCTAATGATGTTCACAAGTCTAAAACTTTAAAGTGTACCAAATAATTCACATAAGTACCATGATACCAACAAAGTCTCTCATTTACCAGTAGTTATAACTGATTTCATGTTTTCCATGCCTGGTTATATGTGTGTGTTATTCTCTCGTTTTGTCCGCTGTTTGCATACTGAGAAAGGGAGAGTAAATTTTAAAAAATGAATAGATAAAAATTATAAGAACAACAAGTTATATATATAAAACAACAACGACCACAGCAATAAATAAAAAGAGATCGATCTCAGTTTTGCTATCTAATGAAATGGGGTTTGATTACATTTTTCAAGTACGCTATAGAACAACTTAATGACTTAATGCAACAGTGGGCGAAGATTGTTGAAAAGGAATATGTGAAGTAATTATTCAGTTGTTCCGTCTATTATATACATATGTAGGTAAACCGAAATAGTTAAAGCAGTAATTAAAATGCTTTTGTATTTAAATTACAAAAGAAACAGATAGGTATTACGCTTTATATGGAATCTACAAAACTTTTTTACATACATACCTACATACATACATATGTACTTTTGTTAATACATACTGAGGGTTTTCAAAACGGTCATTGTGCAAACTTGCAATTTAAAAATTTGCGGTGCAAAGGTTATGGTTGATAGTGAGCATAACGTTTATTTTTTTTTGTACAAATCTATTTTGCTAACAAAATTTTCTTGCAACACAAAATATTTCTGGTAGCACTGTCAATAATCTGCATTTGTTTACAATTATAGGTACAGAAGCATATTAAAATAATTTTTTCTTTTGAAAATAGGTACATAGGTACCTACCCACCTACCTATTTAAATTAAATCTTTCTATGTTATTGCTAACATTTTTTTGCGACTGAGAAACAAATTCAAATTTAACATTCTCCAAATACGTAAGTGTTGTTGTGTTGTGTTTTTTGCACACATTTGCATTGTTTGCACACTTTGCAGTACTCATTGTGAAACCCCTTACTGTTTGGTAACAAATTGAACAATTTAAAAATAAATGTAGAAGTTCATAGGGTTATCGGATGAGATCGGGTAAAACCGATTAAAAATACATACCTACATAGTATATGAAATTTGAGTCGCATAAAGTTTTAAAATTATTTTGTACCAACTTAAATTTGCAATTTTATGAATTCATTTATCGTTTTATTAATTAATTCCCAACAGATAATGCAAATTTAATTTAAAGTTTTCAAAAGAAAGGGCAATTGTTGACTGTACCTACATGTATACCCTTTTGTTAAATAAAATTTGGATTTTAATCTGCAAAAATTATATTCGGCTGTACCTGCCTAATCTACATACATATATACCCTTCACCATACTACTAAAAATTGCACCAAAACCACAAATTCGAGAATATGCTTGTTTGAAGGCCGTGCGAAATAAAGAACAGATTTGGCTCATTCTCAATATTTTAAAAAAATCATTGTTTCGGGAAAAAATTAGTTATTTGCATATAACTACATAGTTAATTTGTGAACCGCTTTTTTTATGCGGAAGTAAAAAAAGTTCATTGATTATACAGAGACTTCGAAAAGTAAAGATTTATTGGCAAAAATTGGAGGCATTCGTGGCATTTTTGCCTATAGCTCAGCTATTTGAATTTAAGCAGCAAACTATTCCAGACCATATGTAATAAAATATATGTACATACATATGTATGTATGTATAACAGCCTGGTCGTCAGTATATCTGGGGTAATCGAAAATCACATTTCAAGGGCCGGACTTAATAGGAGGAAGGGCATAAAAATGGCAACATTTAACGGCTGCTTTCTAATACGCAGGGTATTACGAATTCGATTCCATTTACATATGTATGTACCTACTACATACATATGTACATATGTACATATATACATATTTTGTTCATCATAAAATGTTTCGTTTTCTTCAAGCTTATATTTACATACATACATATGTACATATGTATATACGAATATTAATCATATATGGAAATATCTTTTGTCTTACCTACAAAAAAGAATGCAAAGAAAATAAAAAAAAAAAATAAAAATATTCTCCGCTTTCATCATTTATCATTTTAAATTAATTGGTATTATTAAGTATATTCTCATTTAATGTTAGCTCTAATTAACAATGAACATGTTTGTTTCATGGGCGTAGCCAACATAATTTTAAGTAAAATGATTATTAATAAAAATAAACAAGAACCAAAAACAAATTAAATATATTAATTTAAATTATAAGAAATAAAGCAGTTATTTTTACAGAATTTTACATTTTTTAATACTTACATATGTATACATACATATGTACACATGTATGTATGTACATACATATGTATAAGTTTGTCGGTATTCGCCTAAGACCCAAAAGCTCAAACTAGACGTGACACAGCCATTACCATACAAAACAGCTGCTTGAACAAACCTTATGGGCAACACTGTGTTGGATTGTAGGTTGGTGACATACCATAACGACATAACCATGATTATACAAACGAATTGAAATTTGGTTTCAATGGTAATCGTTACGGCCATGGCAATATGATTAAAGGCTCAGTTACACGGGAGTAACAGTATCGTTGCAAATCACCTGCTTAATTTTGTAGTAAAACGTTACGTCTCAATCTGTAA